>JAZDUA010000001.1:6205000-6805000 GCA_038098605.1 Gryllus longicercus
TTGTCAGGAACTTTCTAGTTTCGCCCCACAAGGTCTCTTAACTCCAACTGATTTTTTACTATGTTTGCTACTTGGAACCAACACAAGTCAGTTATTATTCACTAGTAACGTTAGTTTCCCGGTTGAGCAAATATGAAATGTGATTAGGGCGGACGAGTTCATCTTGCAAGTTATTTGGCTAGGGTTGTTTCTACAAATCATAAGCGTGACATGACACATTGAAGATTCTCTGCAGATCTAAACTCCTTCACCCACATATCGATTGAAGCTCTTGAATTTTGAAATACTGTCGATAATAACTTTTGTTCATAAACTCCGAAAGAATTAAATACATAACTGCTGTTGTTGTATATACAAGCAATATTTGACGTTGTAGTCACCTTATATATTTATAAACACTTCTTTATACGTCCACATTTTTCAGCTGGAAAGCTAAATTTACAATTAAATACAATTTCTTTCAAATGACTTTAATATTTCAGTTTTTATAACAATTGTTTAACCACTTGTTTTTTACTCGCGTGTAGATAAGTGTTCCAGGGGAAAAAATTATTAATAGAATTAATTATTTTATAACTTATTTGTAACACTCAGCTGATATCGGTTCATATAGGTTACTTTGTGCTCGTGAAAAAAAATAGGTAGAGTTATGTTAGAAGTAAAAAAAATGTACGAACCACCTCTTTTTCATATAAGTAATTTCCAGTGGGCGCAGATATCGAAAGAAAATTATACTACAGCCTCCGGCCATGTCTTTGGTTCCGTTAGATATCCAGGAACACGAGAAATTAGGAAAACCAATGAAATATTTTCGATTTTAATAAAAAAATACAAATATGTAATTATGTTACTTCGCCTCTTCTCATACTGCGCATTTTGATGGAATTCTCAAACTCAGTGCGTCTATGTTAACGACAGTTCGTCATGGCACACCAGTGTTCAAAGGAGGAGGCCGCCCACTCATTAGTAGTCATTACTCTATTCTATTATTTAAATTAAAATAGATTTTTTATAGAATTGCAAGGGTTTTCAATCTTTTTTCTTCAATTTCGGAAGCACAGTTTGTTTGATTGTACGCATTCTTTGATTACGTAAATAACCAACATGGTATTTGATAACTTTAGATATGAAATAAAACTCTATGATCTATTTAAGCAGTGAAAATTTTTATTATAAAATTTCTAGACGATTTGCTAGACGATTTCTAGACGATATACAACTTCTGATTTTTTCACAGACTATATACGACTCTGGAGTAATATAAGGAAGTATTACCTTAGGACATTTGATAATTTCTACTCTTGACGAATAGTTAAATAGTTGCTAACATACTTGTGTACACTAATGAAGATCAGAAAATTTTATTGAGCACGAAATTGAAATTGTAAAATACCTCATTAATATAGATATATGTATCCATATTTATAGCTTAGTTTCTACTTAATTGAAAGATATTAATTTAATTGAAATTAATTAATTTAAGCATTAATATAAAACACATCATAGGGATCACGGATCTAGATTTTCTTCCTCGTATTAAAAGTACTTAATGTAGACTGTGGTATTGTGGATACTGTCCTGTAAAGTGCCGTGCTGAAAGAATGAAAAATAGCTCAAACAAGAGCTAATTTAACTCCACGGTGTCATTATTTTAACGATAAACGATGCATTTTTCTTCAAGCAAATACTCGCTGAGAGAGGCAATTTTTACAAGCCCCTTTAACATTACGGCGGGTATCTTGATAAATTCTGTTGACCTTAGCCGTCGGAAAAGACGAACTAATCGCTTCCTGAGAGCATTTTTCACTGCAACACTTTACGCATTGTTTCCAGCTTTTCGTCGGGCCCCAGGGCACCGGACTCCGGGCTGGGCGGGCGCGGCATCACTACGGTCACTCAAAGTTTCCAACGCTCCCGTGCCTCCGGGGAGCAGCTGCGATGGCGAGGGCCAGGACAACGCGCATCTGTCAGAGGTCAAACAGCGTGGAAAGCGCCCGTTCCGAAGAGGAAGCCCGCGCGCAGGTCGTGGATGAGGACGGGAACGAGGGCGAGGACGGGGTGAGGTCGAGTCGACGCCGTCGGGAATTCTTTCCACGTCCGGCTCTTCCCGGCGAAGTGGATAAGGCTACGCCGGCGTAAATTAGAAGCCGCCAATTTGCAAGCGGAATAGAGCGCAGGCGGACACGCGCGCGGGGTTGGGAGGGGAGACGCGGATAGAAGGAATTCCCCCGGTTTGGTATAAGGGGTGAGGTAGGGGGTGAGGTGGGCGAGTTGGGGTGGTAGAGAGCGCCTTCACTGCGAGCTTCAACGGCTGCTCCCACCTCCAATCGTGTCGCATTATCTCCCGATCCTCATCCACCCAGCTTCCCGCTGAAGCTTCTTGGTTCGCTTTCACCGGCTGGGATGGCTCAGAGATGGCATGGCGTTGCTGAACGCGAAGAACTAGGATTCGATTCCCGGCGGGTGCTTGGAGCTTGTTCCGGCTATTGGGGTTTCCCTCTGGAGGAGATACCTGGAGATAGAAATTTCAGGAGCCGGTCGTGAAGGTTGGTGCCGGTTCTCTCACGTTCCTGCGGGAAAGAGAAATCTCTATTTCTCGGGATATGACATACACTATACTTTCAGAACTTAAGACGTCAATAGTTCACGCCCTCGAAACACTAAGTAATCAATCAATTAACTTTCACGACACTCATCTCAAACTCGAAAATGGTCATCTCAATCTCTCAGCTCTGTGCCTTTCATTTCTATTGTTTTTCAAATTCCGGATTGATTTTCTCGTTTTAAATTAATATGTTTAAGTTCTTTTTGTAACCTCGCAACTTTTAAAATTTCAATTCGTCTCCGCGCACGCTTGTTTGCAATTTCCTCCTTACCAATGCTCTTCAATTCGCACTCATTCTTCTTCCACCTGTGTTCACCTTCCATTTTAGTTTGTTCTCCAGCAACTTCTTCATTAATTTATCACTACCCGGTTATATTATTTTCGTTATCTGACATTTTTACGATTAGTCTCACTCTGTCACTTAAGTATTATTTGCCCCCAGCTTTTGTCAGAGTTGCTTCTAAACGGCGCTCCGCCGCGGTGCAGCCTCACACCCTGCCCTCGCGTGCTGTTTCCCGCGCTGCGTTCTCCCTCGTCGGCGCAACCGCCGCCGCCGCGGCCGCCGGCAAAGACAGAGGGCGGCGATCGCGTAGGCTACGCGACGCATAAATCGGGCGCCGCCGCGCTGCCTCGTTTCCTGCGTATTGTGCTGAGTTTGGCGCTAAGGTGTCGCGGGGCCAGCTGCTCGCGGACGGAGACCGAGTGCCGGGAGGGAGAGGGGGTGGAAGCGGAGGAAGAAAACGACGGAGCGCCTCGAGGAGAAATCGCGTCGCGACTCGTCGCAAGCGTCGGATTCCTCAGCCGCCCAGCGTTAGGTCGGAGACCGAAGACGCCCAACTGGGACGCCCGGCGGTGGAGGGTATTTGTGCCCGACCGTCAGTCGTGGGCACTTGGTTTTTTTTTTTTGTTTGTTTGTTTGTTGACATTTTTAAATTTATTAATCCTTCTTCGACTTATTTAGTCTTTCAAGAGGTTTCATATTAACACAAAGACTTTTGGATAAAGTATCTTAAGGGAAAATCACTTTGCATTAATTATTCGTATGAATTATTTGGAGAAATATAAAAAGAAAATAATGAACGGAAAGTCACAAATACATTAACTGTTATTCCTGTGTTTATTTTGGCGAATATTAACATTTCTCGTAAATGACATTTGCGTAGAATGAGAACATTTCTGTGGATATTTAGTGGAGCGTTGATTATACACGGTTTTGGGGAAAGGCTGTCAAACTCTCGAACCATATTAAATGAAATAATATCGTTTTCGGATTTATTTTAATGCAACAAATTCGAATTTTGTGTATTTCTGTTTGAATCTTTACTATAAACTTCAGATTGTTTGTGAAGAATTTTAACCAATTCAAATAATGCTCTTGGAATGTTAAAAATATATTTACTCAGAAATAACTTTCATGTATGTCATTGTTATTTCATGAAGTTAACAATATCTGTTTATTTTCATTCAAAACATTTGCGACATTTTTCTAATAAGAATGGGAACATAGGAACAATTGTTCCCTAATTTTGTGAATGCACATACGTCTTACAGACCCGGCATTTTTTATCGCACAATATTTTCTTAAAGTAAAGTAAATTTCTTTCTGGTTAAAGGTCATTTATCGTCATGAACAAAAACCTACCATTGTACCTTTATATTATCATATTTTTATTTGAAAATATTTGTAGCAATGTTTTTATGCCAGGAAGAGAGTATAAATATAATGAATTGTACTAAAAATTCAGTGAGTTTTGTTAACCATACACATAATGAGAATAACGATGTTGCATACCGATGTCGCCAAGCAAAAATGTGTATCAATATTCCAATGTAGGAAATAGCATGTAAATATAATGAATTGAACTGCAAATTCATTGAGTTTTGTTAATCATCCGCATAATGATAACAATGCCGCATCGTTGACATAATGTGAGAGTTAATGTTCTAAATAAAAACTCACAAATTGATACAAATATGGTATAAAATAACCTTTTTGTTTCCATGGTTGTATAGGTGAGAATTTTATTGTTTATCGACATGTTATTAGTAATTAATTCAAAAACTTCATAATTCAACGTTTCCGAATTTATTTAGTGATTTTATAATCTACTCCACTTATCCATTAGAAAGAAAGTGCGATAATTGCTTATCTGATTTCGTCAGCTATCACGTTAAACCCAGTCAGTGACCACTCCTTTTCAGGCCAACTTTCGATCCCACAACTGTAATTGGTACACAACACCAAATCCTCTTCATCGCCACAGAATCTTTTTAATAGGCCTAGCGTGTCGGTCGGATCCCGCAAATCGCTCGTCTCCCCTTCCGCTGCTCTTTCCACCCTAGTGTCCTGCAAGTAGTGCCAACGCACATGGAACGACGCGCAGAGAACCTGTAGTGGCGAAAGGGGGGGCGGCAAAGAGGGGGCTGACGAGACAAGAAGAAAGGGATGCATCGGGAGGATTGAGACAGCAAACCACAAAACGTGCAAGAGTTTAAAATAATGGAATTACACCGATAGAGAAAACTAGCCGGACACTGGGTACTATAGATGAACCGCGGATAGGAAAAAATTGTCATTGCCGGTGCGGAGTCGGGTGCGGAGTCGGGTGCGGAGTCGGGTGCGGAGTCGGGTGCGGAGTCGGGTGCGGAGTCGGGTGCGGAGTCGGGTGCGGAGTCGGGTGCGGAGTCGGGTGCGGAGTCGGGTGCGGAGTCGGGTGCGGAGTCGGGTGCGGAGTCGGGTGCGGAGTCGGGTGCGGAGTCGGGTGCGGAGTCGGGTGCGGAGTCGGGTGCGGAGTCGGGTGCGGAGTCGGGTGCGGAGTCGGGTGCGGAGTCGGGTGCGGAGTCGGGTGCGGAGTCGGGTGCGGAGTCGGGTGCGGAGTCGGGTGCGGAGTCGGGTGCGGAGTCGGGTGCGGAGTCGGGTGCGGAGTCGGGTGCGGAGTCGGGTGCGGAGTCGGGTGCGGAGTCGGGAGCGGAGTCGGGTGCGGAGTCGGGTGCGGAGTCGGGTGCGGAGTCGGGTGCGGAGTCGGGTGCGGAGTCGGGTGCGGAGTCGGGTGCGGAGTCGGGTGCGGAGTCGGGAGCGGAGTCGGGTGCGGAGTCGGGTGCGGAGTCGGGTGCGGAGTCGGGTGCGGAGTCGGGTGCGGAGTCGGGTGCGGAGTCGGGTGCGGAGTCGGGTGCGGAGTCGGGTGCGGAGTCGGGTGCGGAGTCGGGTGCGGAGTCGGGTGCGGAGTCGGGTGCGGAGTCGGGTGCGGAGTCGGGTGCGGAGTCGGGTGCGGAGTCGGGTGCGGAGTCGGGTGCGGAGTCGGGTGCGGAGTCGGGTGCGGAGTCGGGTGCGGAGTCGGGTGCGGAGTCGGGTGCGGAGTCGGGTGCGGAGTCGGGTGCGGAGTCGGGTGCGGAGTCGGGTGCGGAGTCGGGTGCGGAGTCGGGTGCGGAGTCGGGTGCGGAGTCGGGTGCGGAGTCGGGTGCGGAGTCGGGTGCGGAGTCGGGTGCGGAGTCGGGTGCGGAGTCGGGTGCGGAGTCGGGTGCGGAGTCGGGTGCGGAGTCGGGTGCGGAGTCGGGTGCGGAGTCGGGTGCGGAGTCGGGTGCGGAGTCGGGTGCGGAGTCGGGTGCGGAGTCGGGTGCGGAGTCGGGAGCGGAGTCGGGTGCGGAGTCGGGTGCGGAGTCGGGTGCGGAGTCGGGTGCGGAGTCGGGTGCGGAGTCGGGTGCGGAGTCGGGTGCGGAGTCGGGTGCGGAGTCGGGTGCGGAGTCGGGTGCGGAGTCGGGTGCGGAGTCGGGTGCGGAGTCGGGTGCGGAGTCGGGTGCGGAGTCGGGTGCGGAGTCGGGTGCGGAGTCGGGTGCGGAGTCGGGTGCGGAGTCGGGTGCGGAGTCGGGTGCGGAGTCGGGTGCGGAGTCGGGTGCGGAGTCGGGTGCGGAGTCGGGTGCGGAGTCGGGTGCGGAGTCGGGTGCGGAGTCGGGTGCGGAGTCGGGTGCGGAGTCGGGTGCGGAGTCGGGTGCGGAGTCGGGTGCGGAGTCGGGTGCGGAGTCGGGTGCGGAGTCGGGTGCGGAGTCGGGTGCGGAGTCGGGTGCGGAGTCGGGTGCGGAGTCGGGTGCGGAGTCGGGTGCGGAGTCGGGTGCGGAGTCGGGTGCGGAGTCGGGTGCGGAGTCGGGTGCGGAGTCGGGTGCGGAGTCGGGTGCGGAGTCGGGTGCGGAGTCGGGTGCGGAGTCGGGTGCGGAGTCGGGTGCGGAGTCGGGTGCGGAGTCGGGTGCGGAGTCGGGTGCGGAGTCGGGTGCGGAGTCGGGTGCGGAGTCGGGTGCGGAGTCGGGTGCGGAGTCGGGTGCGGAGTCGGGTGCGGAGTCGGGTGCGGAGTCGGGTGCGGAGTCGGGTGCGGAGTCGGGTGCGGAGTCGGGTGCGGAGTCGGGTGCGGAGTCGGGTGCGGAGTCGGGTGCGGAGTCGGGTGCGGAGTCGGGTGCGGAGTCGGGTGCGGAGTCGGGTGCGGAGTCGGGTGCGGAGTCGGGTGCGGAGTCGGGTGCGGAGTCGGGTGCGGAGTCGGGTGCGGAGTCGGGTGCGGAGTCGGGTGCGGAGTCGGGTGCGGAGTCGGGTGCGGAGTCGGGTGCGGAGTCGGGTGCGGAGTCGGGTGATTCAATTTGGTCCCCCATGCACACGTCCCCTGTACTCGCGGATCCTCCCTCTGGAGTGCGGAAGCCACTTGTGCGCGCTGGAATGTGCAATGCTGCCGCCACGATGGAGATGTTCAACTGCCCTCTGCGCCGCCGCAGCTCACCTCTCACGCCTCCTTCTTTGTTTCGCGTAGGCTCGACATTGCCTGTATCGTTCACACCTCGACGCGTGACCAGAGGCCAGAAGCTACCTTCGGGTCTCTAAGCTTTGGTTTGCCGGTAATTTTCAGATTTGCTTTTCATCCTTCTTTTTTAGCAGTATTATAGCGAATATAGGTTACATATCAAGTTGTATTTCTTCCTATCAGTTTCTTTTTTTGCCATCAACGACTTATTCCTTTTTGTGGTTGGTAAAGCAAGAATAATTACTGCAATTTAATATATGTATGCGTGTGGTCAGTAGTGGCAACGGAAGTTGTGAATGTGTAATAATGTAAATATATACAGAATCAAAATTAGTTTTCAGGATAATTCATGCCATTATCAGTGTATTTTTATTGAGACTAAAAGGAAAACTAATACAATTAATTTTTTTAAAGTAGGGAATAGTTGTATACCTCATAAATTAACATTTGAAAACAAAAGGTGATAATGACGTAAATGAAATGCTTACTATCTAAATAACGTGGGAATCATTGAAGTTGGAATTTTATAACGTGGGAATCAACCAAGTCTAAACTTCAAAAAACGCAATAACGTACAACACTTATGTTGGCGCTATATCAGGATATCTTATGATGCATAACTCTAACACTCAATGAACTCTAGGCTCTACCATAAATGTTCTAATGAAATGGATAAGCTAGATGTACATTTAAAAAAAAGATTGTGAACTGCCCAGCAATATTCAGTACAAAAATTATTTAAAACATAGTAGATACATGTCATTTTATCAGCGTCAAAATATTTGTCATCCTTACCTAATAAAAATATTTGTCATTCCTACCAAAAATTAAAGTAAATTGAGTTTGCTATAAAGTTCAATCACATTTTTCTTTGGAACAAAACTCAAGTCCCATTTCGCCAAAATTATCTATATAGTAATTTTACTAACTTTGGAAACCTTTGTGTATACGTGCGTGAATACGCGGCGCTGAGTACTTGCACTGTTATTGGCGTCAGAATGAATTGACAATTTACATTTCTCTTCCCTTTGTAAAACAGAATGAATAGGTAGAGTAATACTAGCTAACGTGTTTGGTACTAAGTAAAATTCTTGTAATACCTCGGTTTCAATTTACATTTAAAATGTTTCTTTAATTAAAGAAATATTTTTGTTGACATATTTTGTGAAAATAAACATTTCCTTTTTAATAAATTAGAGTCTATCGGGAAAAAATTGCGATGGATTATACAGAGAATTACCAAAATCGGAAGCAAACGTCCAAGTTCTCAATAATTTGTTTACCGATATTCATAGAATTTATTACTTTGAAACCTCAAATTTTTATACCATTGTTCCAATCATTTTCAATCAAAATTCGACGATACCACATCCAATAAATGACGTTATGCAAAGACAACGATCTTCTATTGAGAAGTTCCTGGTAATCGGCCTGGATGAAAACGTATTGAAAAACTGTCTCGTGTTTCTTGGAAAGAATTTTTCTGCTTCTTTATGTTTGATTCGTACCTGGACAAAAAAAAACACAGGTGGCCGGTTAAATGTTGATGCTAGGGTTGCTATTAATAACTGGACAATCCATGAATAGTTTAATCCTCTGAGCGTGAATTGTATAGCCAAACCACATAAATATATTATATTCCATATAATCAACCATTCTTTATTTCATAATTGTCCTGGAAAAAAGAAGTATCAGTTTTTATCCTAACATTCCGTTGTGATTTGCGAATAAAATGCTACAGTAATTTTAGGAAAGTCTGCTGAATTTCTCTTGCTCAAAAGTGGCAGAGGAGAAAGTTTTCCTTTCCTTGCGGCCAGACTTCTCACCTCGCATTTCTACCACAGCTGTCGACGGGAAAAGTCTGTTTGTCCTGGCCCGACCCTGTTCTCATGGGACTTGAAGGATATGAGATCTTTGTTTCAGCTTGAAACCCAGAACATATGCTGAGAATGTCTACTTATAATTTGAACTCACAGATAGGGGACAGTCACGTGGGTACGGGAACCCACATAGGCATCTCCCTTCACGCTCAATCATTTTCCCGTGAATGCGAGAACGAGTCAGCTCTTGGTGTCATTTTACTTGAGAAACACTGCAGCTCCGCGTGGGGAAAGTGGGGGTAACTTTCGCAACGCCTTCTGACGTACGTCCCTACCCCAACAACTTGTTTCAAAGTTGTCCAGCTATAGAGAGTGATTCAAAATTACCTTCGGAAGCGCTGGAGATTCCTGTTCTTTAGAAACAACACATAAGGCTTCGTTTATCCATATTGACAATTCAACGACATTCTCGTTATGAAGTGAATGTTTATCTCGGAAGAGGGTGGGATTCCTTTCCTGCTGGATGGTGAGTTCCGGCTACGACCTAACGTCGGCCTGCAACACATTTCCCCCAGGTATCTCTTCCTATGAACACTTCTTGAGTTCGATCAAGCTCTATGCTCCAGACTGGTTTCCCGGCGTGCGATAGTATAGTACAAGTGTGTGTGTGTGTGTGTGTGTGTGTGTGTACGCGCGCGCCTGTGTGTGTGTCTGTGTTGAAAGAACAGAAGAGAACGAGGAAGTGCATGGGAAGATCGCATGCGTTTGTGGCACGTTTTTAGGGTTGTGCTTCGGCATCCCCCTGCTTCAGATCGGAGAAACCATGGATAACTTCAGATGAAAAAATCTGCCTCTAGGGTCTTTTTCCAGGCAGCGCCTGAATTCGGCTTAGCTTTATTGCTGGCATCGAAAATCTGCCACCTTTGGCACCCATAATCCTAGGACCTCCCGGTTAGAATTCCTTTAAGCGCACTGCTGTCTCTGAACAGAATTCTGCCGGTATGTCTTACGATGTAATACATAGTTCACGTTAACATGTTAAATTTATGTCGTCGCACGAGCGCGTATGCATAATGTACGTGTGACTGTTATGACTCCAAACGCTCGGTAATGTGGACGGAATTGCAAAACAGTGAGCAAGGCATAGTCGAAATACAAACCGCGATACATTCACCGTTTTCCCAAGATGAAGCTTAAGTGTTAGTGCTTACACGTAGCTCCAAATCGACGACATCCAGTGGTGTGAATAAAACCATTGTCACTTCAGTGTGCATGATTATAGTTCGCTAACGATTGAACTTACAAGGAGCAGAATATTACAACACAACTTCCCATACAATGATGCTGCCCTCCTAAAGAAAGTTTAATTACCCTTTAGAGAAAGAGGTATTATTTTCATTTTTCAGCGTGGAAGTGATAAAATAGTTAAGGATATTAATAGGATTAAAAATTATATTAGTTCATGGAACCTAAAGCGTATTTTCTACAGCATTTGATTCGCACGCATATCCTTTCTCGACCGCCCTCAGGGAACGCAGACAGATAGAAGAGGAGGGGCGTGGAGGAGCGAGGCGGCATCACTCCTTCATGAAGTTGCGCCTGCGCCCGCAGCACGCTCGCGTCCGCAGGGCCGAGCCGCCCGCATTCCTGCGCGACATGTCCTCCCTGCCCCTCCCTTTCTCTTCTCCTCCCACGCTTGTCCCTCCCGCCCCGCCCCTCCCTCGACGCACGCTGGCCGGCGCGCCGGGCTCTCGTCGCCCGCCGCCCGTCCTCCTCCTGCCGGGATGCGCGGAGCCCTCATTTAGCTCGCCCATTGGAGAACAGTAGCCGCGGTTAGGGAGTTAGGAACTTGAGCGTCTGACTTGTGACGTCAAATGTTCGAGCTCGTGCTGCGGTCTATATTGCACTTGGCGTATGTGGAACCAGTTGCCTTAAACGTATTATGAGGGTACAAAAGGTCGGAATGACTGACATTTTGTGTTCGGCCTTTCTTGTAGGTCACACAATTCGTTTCTGGTGGAACCTGCTTTGCTTTACATGATGATGACAAATGTTATCACCAGTTTAATAATGATTTATAATCTAAATTAAAAACGATAATAAGCCCTTTGCAGTACTATATGTGTTGGGAGACCAACTACTGATTCTTCATCATCATAAACATGAGATTATTCAATAGCATGTAAATGTTATGCAGTCTGAAATATGTTATATATGCATGCATTTGAAATGTGAATGCGAGTGACACTGTGCCAGCTCTGGGGAACCCTTGGTAAATAATTATAAAGAGATTATTTCAATATTTCTTCCATTCTCGTTTGTCAGAGAGTGAATTCGAAATGATACTCCCTCTCCCTCGCTCTCACACACTCTCTCACTCTGTCACTCTCTCACTCTGTCACTCTCTCTGTCACTCTCTCACTCTGTCACTCTCTCACTCTGTCACTCTCTCACTCTGTCACTCTCTCACTCTGTCACTCTCTCACTCTGTCACTCTCTCACTATGTCACTCTCTCACTCTGTCACTCTCACTCTGTCACTCTCTCACTCTGTCACTCTCTCTGTCACTGTCTCTCTGTGTCACTCTCTCTCTGTGTCACTCTCTCTGTGTCACTCTCTCTGTCACTCTCTGTCACTCTCTCTGTCACTCTCTGTCACTCTCTCTGTCACTCTCTCTGTCACTCTCTCTGTCACTCTTTCACTCTGTCACTCTCTCTCACTCTGTCACTCTCTCTCACTCTGTCACTCTCTCTCACTCTGTCACTCTCTCTCACTCTGTCACTCTCTCTCACTCTGTCACTCTCTCTCACTCTGTCACTCTCTCTCACTCTGTCACTCTCTCACTCTGTCACTCTCTCACTCTGTCACTCTCTCTGTCACTGTCTCTCTGTGTCACTCTCTCTCTGTGTCACTCTCTCTCTGTCACTCTCTCTGTCACTCTCTGTCACTCTCTCTGTCACTCTCTGTCACTCTCTCTGTCACTCTCTCTGTCACTCTCTCTGTCACTCTCTCTGTCACTCTTTCACTCTGTCACTCTTTCACTCTGTCACTCTCTCTCACTCTGTCACTCTCTCTCACTCTGTCACTCTCTCTCACTCTGTCACTCTCTCTCACTCTGTCACTCTCTTTCACTCTGTCACTCTCTCTCACTCTGTCACTCTCTCTCACTCTGTCACTCTCTCTCACTCTGTCACTCTCTCTCACTCTGTCACTCTCTCTCACTCTGTCACTCTCTCTCACTCTGTCACTCTCTCTCACTCTGTCACTCTCTCACTCTGTCACTCTCTCTCACTCTGTCACTCTCTCTCACTCTGTCACTCTCTCTCACTCTGTCACTCTCTCTCACTCTGCCACTCTCTCACTCTGTCACTCTCTCTGTGTCACTCTCTCTCTGTCTCTCTCTCTGTCACTCTCTGTCACTCTCTCTCACTCTGTCACTCTCTGTCACTCTCTCTCTGTCACTCTCTCTCCCTCACTCTCTCCCTCTCTCTTACTCCCTCTTACTCTCTCTTACTCTCTTACTTTCTCTTACTTTCTCTTACTCTCTCTTACTCTCTCTTACTCTCTCTCTTACTCTCTCTCTTACTCTCTCTCTTACTCTCTCTCTCTTACTCTCTCTCTCTTACTCTCTCTCTTACTCTCTCTCTTACTCTCTCTTACTCTCTCTCTTACTCTCTCTCTCTTACTCTCTCTCTTACTCTCTCTCTCTTACTCTCTCTCTCTTACTCTCTCTCTCTTACTCTCTCTCTTACTCTCTCTCTTACTCTCTCTCTCTTACTCTCTCTTACTCTCTCTCTCTTTCTCTCTCTTTCTCTCTTACTCTCTCTCTCTTACTCTCTCTTTCTCTCTCACTCTCCTACTCTCTCTCTTACTCTCTCATACTCTCTCTTACTGTTACTCTCTCTCTCACTCTCTCTTACTCTCTCTCTCTTCAAGTGATTAATTTATAAGATATAAGATATATTTGGTCACGTGGAAAGATTTACTCTCTTCGCAATTACATTATTTTCAGTGTAAACCGTTAGAGATATTGTACCCTCCTTTTTCGGTTTTCGGCGAAAAATCTATGATGTCCTCTGAATTGTGTTGTATTATATTTCTTGCTCTGTTTTCGCGACCTATGTTATTCTATAAATCATTTGTTACATTGGAACATCAGAACATGTTGCTAGAATAAATGTTCTACTGTTGCCGGGATGAATATTGTAAGACAATTGAATTAATGTGGATATTTCTTGATTTGGTCACATTACTGATACCTAAGTGTCTGCATCTCTTCTCTGATAATTGCGAATCTTCTACATTTGTCTACAAAACAGCTTGACTTAAAGCAGATGAGCCAATTGCTAAAACAGCTTATTCGAGAGGCTTCAAGTTTACAAGCAATATTTGAATCACGCTACATAGAACTCACGTTATTGCGTATTGTAATTTCTTTCAAAATATTAATTTTGCTAATTCAAACCTTTGTTGAGGTAATTGCAAATACATAGGATCCTAAATATAGAAATGGATGCAACATCATTTACTTTTACGTCCCCCTTCATGGAAGACATTTGACTATTCTGAATAACGAAATTGCGCTATAAAAGGATGAAGGCTCCTGGAAGTGGTAGTGATTTCAATACTCTGGTTAAGGTTTCTCTCCACTTCATTCTCGATGTTCCCAACGAGTCATAATATTACTTCGGTTTTCAATCTCAGAACATGATTCTATTTTAATCTACTTCGGCTAATAAATAATGCTCTGTGTTGTGACTCATGAAAATCTCTTTTGCATTTATGAGTTGGATAGTATAGCCTTTTAAGATCTGAAGAGATGAAAATTTTGCTGCTGCGTGACTTTCGCATTCATTATAACTGTAGATTAACAAATATTCCGAGTTTCTGGTATTAGTTAACTGAACTAAGTGTACTACATGGATAATTAAACTCACATTAACTATATGAGTCTCAAAACTGACTTAGTTAGAAAAAATAAATTTTAGTTATAAACTGTAAGAAATTTAATACCCTTTCAAATGTAACCTTTTTGTTTGTTGATAAAATTATCAGTTTGCTGTTATATTATTTTGTGGCTTAATGTTTATTTTTTCATGCCCTTAAGGAAACGTACAAGAATTCGTGAGCAGATTACCTACATACGCCATACACATTTTTTAAATTAATTAAGTTATTACATTTTAAAAAATAATAATAAATACACGTTAAAGGTACGCGTATCTCAATACGTGACCTGATTGCAAAACGTTGTTCACAAATAATTCCTGGTTCTCGTTATATTTTTACAATGCTCAACTACAACATTTCTTCTGGTCGTTATATTGTCGGTGTCTTCTTATATCCCAATGTTTGTGTTCTCACGTCTGCTGAACCCTTAAATCATAAATATTGGACGTAGAATGCTCAGTCGTTCTAAACCTTCCTTCCGTGGCCTGCGTCCTGCGTATTACTTTTTGCGCGGCCGCAACTGTTCTTCGGGCGTCGCCTTCTTTCCCATCGCCCGCGACCTCGTCTTCCCGCCTCCCACCGTCTCATGTGTGTGCCGACGGCGACGCCGACGCCGACGCCTGTGGCGGCTCCCGGTGGGCGCAGCGTGCCTGCCGACGCCCCGGCGCTCGCCCCGGAGAATTTACGACGGCGGAGCCGAGGGCCTCGCTTCGCCTCTCCCTGCCCCTGTTCCTCCTCCGCCGCCGCCGCCTCCTCCTCCCTCCTCGCCGCACTCTTGTGCTCGACCTCTGATCTCCCCCCGCCTCACCCCCTTACACACATACACACACACACACACACACACTCGTCGGGACGCTCCGCTCGCCATCGGCATGCGCCCGACTCGTCGACCCCACCCTTTGCCACCCAACTCACCTCCTCCAAACCTACCCTGCTCCATTTCTCTCCCACTCTTTTTTTCCGCCACTCCGCTCCCACCCTATGCTCTCTCACCCTCTTTTCTCCCACCCTCTTTCCTCCTCTCCCGCCGCGCGTCCCCCTACCTCTCGGCGCTCTCTCCCCGAGGGCTGCGTCCTCCTAAGAAGGCGCCACCGCGCCGCGCCCTCGCACTTTTGTTTTACTCCACAGCCCTCGGGTCGTTCCGTCCTCGCCCCTCCCTTGTGGTCCTAGAAAAAAGTGACGACGTTACGCTTGGTAGTCATGAGTCACGTGAAGTAGTTGCTCTCCCGTTGCAGCAAGCTCCTCGCAAACGGAACGTGTCAACCTTATTTATTGTTTTAATCCTCCCAGGAACGCATTTTTCTCTTCGTTTCTGTAAAAATACAATATGAATATTTACCTAGGGCTTCGATATCAAATATCAATGTATTTCGCCATTTCAGTTAATTTTATGACCTTATTATCAGTTAAAAATATTGATTTTCTTTCTTATTTGGTGGTTTTCTGATGCATTAAAGAATCTCTTTAACTACAACTAGCCAGAATAAATTATTTCTAGTAGAGAGTGTGATTAGAATTAGCAACATAATGTAGTGTTATTGATCTATAATTTAATACACTTTATACTTTTTGAACAAATATTTGTCTGTTTCTGTAAGATTGACTATAAGGTTTCAAAAATACTTTCGGCGAAAGTTTAGTAAATGAAAGTTTAGTATAGTTCAGCTTTTACAATTGATAGTATTAAAGACAGTTCCTTTTTAATTCTCTGTGAATACTTCTTTCAAAGACTTCATGTACATTTTTTCCATTCATATCAAGCAATTTTAAATATTCGTCATAGGAGGTCACATTAGAAGTGTAACGTTTCGTAATTCGTGTTCGCTAGCTCTTAATTCTAAAAGACTACAGAACTATTAAGGCAGAAAATTTGTGAATGTAGGTTTCCTGAAAATATATCTATAATAATCTATTGGCCATACCATTTTGTGGTGATTTACAAATACATATATAACGATGGAGGATAATAAATTGTATATTGGCATTAAGTAGCATTTATTTCAAAGGTTTTATGTTTGAGTCTTTTGTTTCGTGTAGAAACTATACAGAAAGGTTGTTGAATTTTATTTGTGTTTAAATTTTATAGAAACGTTACAAAATGACCTGACTGAATAATAGTAGGAAAAAATTGCACATAGGCTTCATTAATATAGTGGAAGTAGAATATCTCCATCTTTCCTCGATATTATCGTCGATATTATCCTGAAAATCATAATATTTATAATCATCGAAAATATGTTTCGAATATTAATGTTTTCCGAATTATTAACATTTAACAACGATTTAAAAGAACGCATTTCAGTACAATTGACTCATTGTAATGAATACACGCAATGCACGCAATGTTAGGCACAGCATTGATTGGCTAAAATTTGTGCTATATCAACGATTACGATGAAAATTATTGTTGAAATTTGTGTCACCAGTACTCAGAGGCGAACACTTGAAAACACGGCGTCTCCGCTCGCTGGAAAAGTGTGTTTTAGGTATTTCAAATGGTCCAAGATTGGTATCGTACAGGTACATGACGTGTACTACCCGATTAAAATTGTATATCTTTTATGGCACGTTCAACACTTTCATCTACTACATCGCCCAAGTTGTCATTTTGCGTTGGAGCACGGACCCAATGCAGTAAATTAAGCCGGGAGGTGTAGCGGTCGCCCGCTTAAAACCGCAGCACAGCAGAGCTCGGCGGGTTGCGTGCGGATGGAGCCGTCAAGGCGCTGTCACCGGATCGGCGGCGGCGGCCTGTGGCCCTCAAAGCGCACGCCAGGCCTAGAGGAGTTCTGCGGAGGGAGGGCAGGAGTGGGTGGCGGGAGGAAAATGGCGGAGGGCGAAGGTCCGAGGGCGGAGGGCAGTATTTGAAAGGGCGGCTGGAGTTCGATGGCAGTGGTCTCGCGACCTTCTCACGACCCGCTTTCTCCGGCCTTCTGCCAATTCCATTGCTCGTGGCCCCCCTCCGAAAGCCTGCTATCACCAGATATCCCATCTCAAGCGCTGAGACTTCTCGGAGCGGCGCTGTTCGACGAAGCTTTGAAATACAACAGAAGTCGTCAGGCTGCTCTTGTCGGGGGAAGTACGACATAAACAAAGGGTTGTGTGTTTATGTGCTTTATAGGTCATGCCATCTTCTTGGCTATCTATAAAGCGCAGGCCATAATGTTGAGGCTTCAGTGTGCAAAGAGGATTATAGAGGCCAAGTAATGGTGACATGTTTTCTGGTCACGGAAGAGGACAAGTTTTGGGGATTAGAGGTTCACACATTTCCGTAAAGGTAGTAAATTTTCGGTAGATCAAGGACATTTTTATAATTTCATATAGCAATTACACAAGTGTTATTACAACAGCATATTCTTTCTCGCATTATTTCTAACCTTTGCTATTTTGAAAAATTCAGAGTTCCTTAAGAATTACAACTGCGCCATTTTTAAAAACGTACTTTGATTTACTGACCGGCAGACTGACTGGCTAAAGAACTAACTGTAAAACGGACTGACTCACGGACAGACTGTCTGACTGAATCTCTGACTGCGTGACTGAATAGTTCAGGAAGTCGTATTTGAGAATATCTTTCTTAGATTTGGTCATTATCCAAAAAGATTTGTGAATAATACCGATGACGTTCTCATTCTGGGTCAGTTGATAGTTCTCCCTGCAAATCTCAATATTCTTATACCTTTTTTTCCCTTTTAGATTCTTCCAACGTGTTCTCATTTGCTCCTTCCATCCTTTTCCTATCGTAATGTAGAGTAAATGGAGGGATCCCGTTTTGATTCTCTTACATTATACACCCACTACTATTGTCACTTACGCATAAACGTAATACTTCTTGCAAAATTCTTAACTTTCCCCATGCCTCTCTATGACAAGTATTGAGAGAGTACTAGTCATATCTCTGCATCGTTTTTAAGTTTTTTCATTGATTTTCATATGTATTCTCACTATTGGAGTGATCTGTGTAGAAATTAGACAACTCACCTTCCAGTACTTTGCATTGTAGTTCAATTCTTTGTCTTAAACGGGTCGTAATCATGTAATTCGTGATTAAAAGCGAGGGTTCACGTCAGATTTTCTGGAGATTCTCCGATTTCCTCCCCTTATCACTGCACCATCGACCCATTTTCATTTAGTTCTTTACATCTCAATCACCAATTCCTCAAACTCATTCGCTCGCCCGAGTTTCGACTATAAGATATAGGTATTAACGACGTATTACATTTTTTCGCTGCTTTACTCCATGTTCTGCTTACCATCATTTTTGCATCTTTTACAGTTTTGTTCCTTACAAGTCCTTCTTTTAATTTTCACGTACTCATGTTCGTTCAGGTTCTTGTACTCGTGTACGTTAACTTTCACGTAGTCGCATTTGAAATCCATTTCGTCTGTCCGTTTCGGTTATAACCTGCCCACAGGATGATTGCCCATGAATGTATTTTCTCACAATTCTAACCCCATTGACTTTTTTCTTGTGTTCATTGCACGTCTATTTTAATAGCCTCGTTTAGGCCCCTTACTGTGAATCTTTCAACACTTTTTTCATCCTCCGTTAAACGTGTTCACGACCCTCTGGCGTACTTTGCGTTCTTTCGCTCCACGCTTCTCTTCTGCTCGTTTTCCAACCGATTCGTTTTCCGTGCAGCCCTTGAACTCAACTAGCCCCTGTTACTCCGCTCTCGCTGTCCGTTAGCGCACCACATGCATCTACTGCCCCGCGGAAGCCGCAACCCCCGCTGGCGTCCCCTTCCTCCGCTCCCTGCCCCGACCCTCCCCGCTGCCCTCTTCTCAGCCTTGTGAGCCCCGGCGCAGCATAGAGGCCCTTGTCTGGGCGCGGTGGTGCCCGGCGCCCGGCCACTCGCCCCGTCAGAATTTACGACGACCGCTCGGAGAGGGCTTGCACGTCGGCCCCTCCCCTCCGCCGCGCCCTACCCCTCTGCCGGCGTCATGCCACCGCCCTCTTTTGTTTCAAGCCACCTCCTCCGGGACGTCCCACCGCCTCTGCGGTTAACCCCCCCCCCCCCTCCGTCCTGGGCACGGCACGGTGTTGAACGAAAGGGGGGGGCGGTTATAACAGCCCTGCCCTCTTTGCGTTCACCGCTAGCCCGCCCAGACCCCACCTCACCATGCTTTCCCTACATCCTTCTTCTTTGGCCTTGCCTTTGTTTGTTCTGTTAATTCTTTCAGAACCTTCACCTACTTCTCACAATCTCCCTGTATTCAACATTCTCGCGTTCTGCTTCCAAATCCCTTCGTACTCAGCTCCTCATCTCGTACACTCACCCCTCTTGAACTTTCGTCGTCATCGCTCCCTCCATTCGTCAACTTCCCATTTTTATTGCCGTAATGCAAGCTTGTTAACTTGCAATCCCGGTTCCCCACGCGCCCCTTCGTTTTCACCATCTTTTCTCTGCCGGATCATAGACTTCGCTAGTTTTTCCTCACGTTCAGTGCTACTTTCCTGTCTCACCGTTTCTCTTTGACGCAACTAATTCCCTTCCGAAACGTTTACTCTTGGGGCCTTCTCCGTGCCGCATCACAGGCGCTATCCCCCTCACCCCTTCTTCACTTATTCATTCCGATCTTTGCGATTGCGTCCTGAGAAAGAGGGGAAATAGAATTTGGTAGTATCTTATAGGATTTTCAGAAGATTTTATACTTCTCACCTCTTCACGCGAAGGCAAAAACAAAATACATATCCAATGTGGAACCATGGATATATTCTATGAATCATTTGTTTAAGCAATGCAAATTGTATTACTTTCTACAATATTGTAAAGTGAAATACAGAATGTGCCAATTATACATTATAGGTTATTGTTTTTTTACGAGAAAATAAATATTGTAAAAATGTACTCTTTATTTTTTTGGAACACAAATGGGTCAATATGATACATGTGGGTCGGCAATCTATTACAACTGCTTTGGTTGTGATGGCAATGGAATCAGAGAATAGAAGTACAGATTTCTTTACCACGCTATCGCAATAAAAAAACGAAAATCAACATTTTTTACATCAATAATATTTCGTTTCAGTGTTTTTGTATATTACAATTATTTTAAGTGCGATGGATTTGTGAATTATTGCCATAAAATATATTTTATTTTCAATAATACTTGAAGATATCTTACAAATCTCATGCTAAATGAATACAGGTGTTCTAAATATCAAGGATGTTTACAATGAACGAAGCAATGAACTGATTTGGAACATAGAATACTCGGTGTCCTCATTCTTTATCTTTTCTAATGGTGCACACCTGCCGTAGATAATGTTTTCACCGTTATCTTAAGAACACATCACTTTTAAATTAATGACGTGATATATTATACTTCATGTAATTCATCACTACGTATTTTTCACAAAATTCTTGTGATTATTGCCGCGGAAAGCTCTGTTTCTCGTGGCGTTTGTACACCTACTCAGAATGAAATTCATTGCGGTTATAAGTCTTGCACCTTTCGATAAACAAGTCGGCTCCACAGTATCGTGACGGGACACTCGAGTGTGTTGTTACTGCGGCAAAGTTTTCCTGACGCCGCAGCGCTCTGAAGCTGTTACGTCCACCTCATCAAGTGAATTTCATATCTAATGTACGCGCATTTGCTTAATTTCAACTGGACGTGATACCATTGGAATTATTTAAACTAAACAGTTTGATATTTGCTCCAAAATTTATATTCTGGGAGATTTCCCAGACGGAAGATATATTCCCCGGGTTCATTTTCCTGCCATTTTCTTGCTCGTATATCTACGCTTGCGCTCTCACCGTTCCACGTGGGGCAGTTTTGCCCTCGTCTCTCCGCGCCGGTCGCGTTCTCATTCTAAGTGATATATTACTTATCGATTATTCAATTTATCGTCGGACATTGAAATTGATGGCATTTTACCCATTTGCCGACATCCCGGCCGTTTCTGTCTATTTTTGAAAACTCATCCCAGCTGTCCTTTAGAGAAGTAATTTCTATGCGTGTGCGCATCTGCTGTTCGAAAGGTATAGTTATCGCTTCTGCTGTTCCGACTGGCTTTTAACACTATTGTTGAAAGAATATTAATAATTTTAAATTTTGTTAGTCTGCAAATATGCGATAAAATAATAGAATATAATTATAAGTGTGTAAGAAATCAAAAACCTTAACAGCTCTATTTTTCAAAACTTCAAGAATATTTGCCTTGCATAGATGGAACAAATTCTTCCATAATTTCTAAATATGCTTGTGTACAGACAGTGAATTGCTGCTTCTGTACTTCAATAATATCTCATTATTTTCAGCATTTCGTATACTTCGCCTAATATCTTAAAAGAATCAACCCTAGAACGTATGACTTCGTCCAATCGCCGACCATTTCGTATCCTGCAATAATGTCACAGAGATAGATAGATAGATAGATAGATAGATAGATAGATAGATAGATAGATAGATAGATAGAGAGAGAGAGAGGAAGAGAGAGAGAGGAAGAGAGAGAGGATGAAAGAGAGGAAGAGAGGAATGGAGAAAGAGGGAGAGAAAGAGGGTGATAAAGAGGGAGAGAGGAAGGGAGATAAAGAGGCAGAGAAAGGGATTGAGAAAGAGAAAGACGGAGAGGAAGAGAAAGAATGAGAGCGCTGCTCGCGGATCTCGTCTCCGAGTGGGCCAGGCACTGAGGCAACACCGCAGTCTCCGCGCGCAGCATCACTCTCTGCTCCGCTTTACGCAGCGCGGCAATCGGATCTACCTCCGCCCACGCCCCTCGCCCCCGGGCCTCGCTGCAGCCCGCCGTCTTTCTGAACGCTCCCGGAATCATCAAAGAAACAAGGTGGCGCACTCGCGCGCATTCACTGGAGATTTGCATCGGAGGGAATGAAATGCTGCAGTGGAAGCAATATGAGATGCAAATGGAGTGCATCATGTTTCTTACTTGCTGTGTTTAATTCAGATATGTTGAATTATTATTGAAACGAATTTTGTAATTAATTATTTGCCACAATTATTATATTTAAACAATTGACGTTATTGGCAAAGGAAAATACAGCCGGTTTTCTGATGTCATCGTACCTCCGCGTATTTCCCTTACATCACGATCTCGCAGTTGGTTGCTTATACATTTTGCAACGGGTATTTTTCCCTTCGGTCATTTTAATTTCTCGACCTTACATTGTAAGAAGAGAAAGTATTGTGATCGTGCGCCAGAAAATGGCTTATTTTTGACAGCTTATTGTCGGGACCTGGTAACGAAAGAGGGGATAAATATTGTACCTAATACAGTAAATTACTTCCTCTAACATGTTGTGTAGTCATAATCCATGTTTTCTCCTTCGTGCTCAAAAATCGCTGGACGGCAAAACGTTTGTTTGTGTGACTGTGATCACACTAGCGAGAAAACCGTTCAGCTAGCGAGAAAACCGTTCAGCAGATTTTCTCAAAAATTGATATTCCTCGATTCATTTGAAGGAAACAAAGTCCTTTTGAGTTGTAAATGTATATTTTGATTTTTGAGGAGTATCTTACATCAAACCTTAACACTTTCAAATGTATTCTAAAATAGTTCCAAATATTTTGATTAAACTGTGTTCTCCGATAGCGTAAAAAACGTTTGAAATAATGAGTTAATTTCGATGTTCGTTGAAATCCCTGATTTTTCGAAAATAACAAAATTTCAAACTTTTTGAGCGTTTTCCTACAACTACGAGCATGTATATTTTTTTTTTTAGAAAATATGAGTAATTTTCGCGTAATTTTCGTTAATTATTGGCAGTTTAAAAAAGTTAAACAATTGGTTTATCAAAAACGACTCCCAATTTTTCTTTAAATTTTCTCCTTGCATGTATCAAAGAACGATAAAAAATTGCTCATTTTTGGATAGTCTATACTTTCGAAAATTGCAAACAGTTAACATTCCAACCATACAATATAGAAAATAGAGATATTTGCTGTTGTAGGAAATCAGATCTTTAAGTATGATCAAGTACATTTTCTTAAAAAACGAGCAGTCTTCGCGAAATTTTTGCTTGAATTTAATGCAAATTTATAAAAAACATCAATAACCGCTCGAATTTTTTCTTAATATTTTTTAGGAGAGAAAAAAGACGCTTCAAAAATGGAGTGGGTCTCATTTTCGTTGACCTATCTCAATTTCAGAAAATTGCTGAAGCTATAAATAATGTGAGAAAGTATGTGCTGTTTTTGCTCCACTGGTTTCTTCTGCAGCGTTCTATTGTTGTCCATTGCATCGAGTTGCAGCTTGGAATCCTTGTTTGTTATTTTACTCACTTTAGCGTTTCCATCAACGTTCACATTCAGACCTTTAGGCATCGTCTCCAAATCCACAAACATTTCATTGTCCTCTTCGCCTCATAAAGCATACTCTACCACATCATGCATTGCTTCAGCACCAGTTGAGATTCCGTCCACTTTCTTTTACAGGCTATATTACTTTTCTCGCTATTTGATTATCACACGAATGCCAAGGTTTTCTTCCATTTCCTCTGCACTCGTCGCGCAACTGGTTTCGCCATCCGTTGCACTCACCACTTTCCGCATCGGCTCACCCCTCGTCTCTCCCATCTCCACTCCATATCTCTCGTCCTCACAACTGCCTGTCACATCTACGAGCAACAGCGCGCAGCACATTACATCCTGTCCCATTTGCTTCCGCCATCACAGACGCCACCGCCCGCTATTAACCTTTACAATGTCTCTTTCTCGCGCCGTCAGCAGCGTCTCCCTCGCACCCTCCCTCCTCCGACAGCCACCTCCGAGTGTCGCTGCGCGTAACGCCGCAGCGAGGACGCCGCAGGAGGACGGAAAGCACCGGGGAGGGAGATGCGGAGGACTGGGGGAGAGGACGGGGAGCGGACGGCGAGCGGAGCAGTGTCAAGTCCTCCCGGTCGTCCTCCCGGCGCGCGATGGACCGTCCGCCAACGATCTTTCCGCGAAGCGACTTCTCGAAATGATCATTTGCCACTATCCAGGGTACTTTCTATAAAAATCTTGCTCTGGAAATTAGGAGAATTACCCTCATCTGCGCGTTTTCATTGAAGTGGTTCTGACCTACAAATTTTACAATGATTAAAAAACACTGTTCGTTTGTATTATTGGTTTTTCTGTAAACTAATTTGTGCAATCTAGTTAATCATAAATAATTTTACACGAATAATGAACAATTCTCTCTCTTGCTATTAACCTCTGGATCATGAGTTTAGAGAACTTGTGAATAAAGATTAATACGATCATGTCTGCGTAGTAATTATGTGCGTAATAAACAAAATAGAGAACTTTTAATGTAATTCAACATTCAATTTTGTGTGGCAAATTTATTGTTAAATAACATTGAAATAATTAAAATTAAAGCTTCGAATCACAAAACTAACATTTAAAAGCGACATCTTTAATTTTATTTGGGACTGATGATGTACGCGGAGAGATCTCTCTAAGGCCTGAGTCCTGAGCTTGCACATCATTTTGCACTTTGACCTCGAGAGCCAAGCGCGAGCCACTAAAGTGCAAATGCGAAAAAATGTAAGTGTTATTAAATTGTAAAATTTTGTTAGTTAGAATTAAATAATACAGTTTAAAAGTTGCCACTGCTTTGCAATATTGCGTAAGAGTATCAATGAGCATCAACTAAGCAAATGCATGTAGTGGTGGATACAAAGGTGGATACGCAGCAGTGTACAGAAAAAATTAACAGTGAATTGTAGTCTTGTTGTTTAAAATATCTTCCATTAAAATAAGTGCGATAATGATTTCACAGCTTAGACGTCCTGGCATTCAATGTACGCGCCGCGTCGTGAAACGTCAGTCTTCTCCCCTCTCCGCAAAGGTTCCTACCCCCTACTACTTGCAGATACGGCTCTCAGACGGTCGGCTCGTAAGTGCAGAATGCCCGCATTGTGCAGGCCTGCTCTAAATTGTGTCACAAAAGATCAATATCAAATGTTTCTTAACAAACATTACCTGTATTCGATACACAGAAGGATTTCACTTTCACTTGGAATGGCGAGCGGTCATACCGCGCCGGCAAATTGACACTTGTGCAACAATCACTGTTTGTTGAGTCTACACGTCCAGTGACTCAGTACCTTCCGTGTTAATGTTGATCTATCTTTAAACCTAGTGAGAGGTGGTTTCTTTGTAGAGTTAGGTATTTTTTGTGTGTGGTGAGGTATGAGATACCGCCGATACCAATTGCGTTCGTTTTTATTTTCTCTTTAGACTTTAATAATGAGTACTCTTGCACTTGTTTCTCATTGAATTTAATTGGACATGTTGCGCCATGTATGGTAGAGTAAATCATGGAACGACGTATTGCCAAAAGAAGCGACCGTTTAATTGAATTGGACACTAAGCTCTTCGAAGATCCTCTGATAATCATATATATGTCAGGTAAAGTAAAGCATACTATAATATATCTATTCGGATTCAGATGTATTTATCCACCTAATATAGTCGTTATTTAAATATGAAATTCATACTTCGATTTGAAGAGTATTCTTTTTCATTAAAATGAAATGTATGATATCTAGAATATAATTGTGATAAATGTAATTTTAGAGTATACACGAATATGCGTGTGAATTTTTGCAATCTATGATAATAAGTATTTTTTTTACAGTCGGACGCCAGCTTCAAAACCTAGTCGATTTGACAAACTTCCGTTCTACTCACCGCATGAACAGATTATTGCTTATGATTATACAGCATGTGCTGATTTGTACTTTTCGTTCGTCATGTGATTTGGGCGTAAATAACGGTATATGACATTTAGGAGGAAATCGATATTAACGAATTTTATGAAGAAAATGGAGTAGCTTTCCTATTCTCGAAGTGGTTTTAAAAACACACGACAATGTCAGTAATAATTATCTCATACGTTATGACATATGTAGTTCTTTTTGTATAAACCGTGGCATTACATTGCGTTTTCGGAGACGTGAAATACCAGATAAGGAATGCCTAATTTGTTATTTACAAATTTATATTTCTAAATATATATTTAACATGATTATGAATATTTGAAATAATATTATAAACCTAACAAGCAAGTATTCTAAAAGCAAACATTTTTTTCTTAAATAAACTTTGATTGACAAATTTCTAAATTTCGATCTCCAAAAATCATCTTTTATTCGTAAAAAATAGCTTTTGCTTATACACACGCGTAAAAAAGGATTCAAACACAAAGCTTATTATATAGCCACCTACGTAATATAAAAGAAATAAATTAACCCCGACAACTCTCATGAAATTATTTTCTCGTAATTTTATTGCCATATTCGTATAATGATAGTTATAATAATTAAATAATTATTAAACCGTAAGCTAGGTATATGCTTCGCGTTCTGAACTATATTATTTCTTTAAAAACTTCTCTCTATTATTTCCCCTTATACGTTTTTGCCTCAGTTGACTCTTCAGCATTGCCATTCAACGCAGTTCGTAGTTTCATATCTCAGTTTATTTTTTCTTTCATTTCTTTCTCCACGTTCACATTTTTTGACGGTGCATTATTTGGTATTCCTTTATGTCATGAACCGCATTCACGAGGTGCCGGATCTTTGTTATTCGGCGCGACAGCTACCCTTAGCGAACTGCAACCTTGTTATCTCGCCACCCATTGGGGCTCTCCGCCCTCTTTCACCTTTGTGATCACTGATTTTTTTGAAAAGTTCTGACGATCCATTCAGTCGTCATAATTTTAATGTACAGACAGTTGAGCCTTTCTTTATATTCATGCGCTGTAGTAAAAATTCTGACCGATAATACTCAATGAACTGGTAGAAAAATCGTGCGGCATTGTTATAGTGCTGGCACTTAAATATTGTGTGAAGTGTAATAAGTGGAAATAGCTATTTTACATGAATATAATTCTTACTAACTTAGTGAGCAAGTACAACGGAAAATATAATCCCGTCAAGTTTATTATTGAAATGTGACTTTATACTTCTACAGTTGAATTATAATTTACCTTACCTATTTTACTCAAATATGTGAAGAATTTCCTACATTTTGTGACCTTACTGAAAAAGAGAAAATACCATCAGTGTGTGTATTTAATTTCATCTAAATTAGGTGAATTTTGCTCTTTGACAAATGAAAACGTGTTTCGCTGATGTTAATATATATAGTAAAAACTGTGTTTAAGGAAGGATATTCTGACATATCATGTTGATTTAGTAATTAAAATGAAAACCTAATATCAATGGTTATCAAATTGTCATCGCTGTATAATAAAATAAATTATTAATGTGTAACTGGTTTCACATATACAATATTTAATTATTCTCAATTCATAGTACGAGTACTGAAGACAATTCTGGCCACATTCCATTAGAAAAATATTCCCCACAATACAAGCACAATAACTTATTTGTACTTAACAATTACCCGAACAGAAGAGTAACAAACAATTATTTGTGTAACTCTGTGGCTTCACAAGTACATTATATAGGAAAACAGTAACTGTCGGCAGTATCTTGGGTTCACTAGTTTCCCTAACATGGGAAACTTAATTACGGGAGAGTGAAAAATGGATATCATTTTTCACATTGTTCTTGAAATATATACGAAGGGTTATTAGCACATTTGACGTAGACCTTTGATTTCAAAGGACAAGAAATCATCAATAGACATTTTCATTTAATACACTAAGATACATAGGATAAAATAAGATAAATTAAAGCATAAGCTAATTTCAAATCCATACATATTCCTTTTACTATTCTTAATTACGGAAGTGAAAAATAACTTTTCTGCAGCCATTGTGGTAAAGATCCATGCTGATGCAATGAGAATAGAAATTTTCATCGCAGATGGTACATAAAAAGATACATTTCTACAACAAAACTGATCCTAAAGTGAGAAAATTAATTTATTAGGAACCTAATATTCTGGAACTTCCTGGGAAGAAAATACTACCCTGTATGTTTTATCCCGCTTACGTTTCAGCTACGTCCGTGCATTTAGTCGTGTCGTTTCATTTCGTAATATCCTTTTAGTCGATGTTTATTTCTTCCATTTGCTCACATTACGTTCACGTAACATTTTTCCATCCACTTCCACGTCGTCACCTCATGCAATTCAAATCATACAAATGGTTTATGCATTGATGTCTTTTTAGTTTTGCACTGTATATTTCCTGTGTTTAGTTTCAGGAAAACTTGTGTCGATATTGCTTTCGCAATATTTTAAAAATCTTTTTAACTGTTCAATATGTTGGCGCAACTATTTACATTTCGATACAAAATTGTCTTACTGCGGAATAACATTTTCTTGAGACAATATTGACGAATAAAGTTGGGTTCATTTCGAATGGACAAATATTGAGTTAAAATTAGACTTTATTTTGCTAGTTGTTAGAAAATTGGTTTTCGCTTAGAATTTTGACATGCTCATAATGCTATTGAAGGTTTTGATTTTTGTTAATATTTTGTATTATTATAGAACGACAATGTTTCATGAAAAATTCGAATTAGAAGTAAGCTTCAATTATTGATCTTTCAACTGACATTAATAGTGCAACATTTATAACTGAGTTTCATATAATTGAATCCAGAAGGAAAATATTCATTGACAATTTTATTAATAAAGGAAAATATTTTTTCGTTGTACACGTATTTTTGTATTTGTCGTCAACAATATTATATTTACTCTCTTTACTGTTTTTACTCGTTCTATTCATATCTGATTTCGGTTTCAAAATTTTTAATTTTCTTTACTAATTCCGAACTGACTAATTCTAATTGTATTTTTGAAATTAGATTCCTTGTTAAGCTCAAAACTATGTCATATTTCATCAAGTTTCCACCCCCAAAGTGTTTGGCAATAAGTTGTTAATTTTGCCGTAGGATATTATTTTCCTATTCGAAGGGGAATTAATTTCTTAAAAATTGATTTTTTTTGTTCAATGAAATTTGACGTAAATTTCTTTCATTTGCAGTTTTAATGACTAATAATTCCTTTTTTCAGATTGCTTATCCCAGTTACACTAGAAGACACATTTTACTAAACAGAATATCGGCGCCACACATCGTTACATCTGATTCGGCGAAATGTTCAGGTATGAGCAATTGATACGGCGTTTAAGTTACTTAGGCTGTTAAAATATATACCATATTTTCTTTTCTTAAAGATGACGCCTCATCCTCAAATCAAAACGAAGCACCTATTGGAATATATTTAATCTTCCAAAAGCTTTTGACGTCATTGATCATAACATTTTACTCTAAAAATTACCTTCGTATGGTCGTGGTGTTGCACTATATTGGTTATGTTTGTACCTTAAACAACAATCTCAGAGAGTAGAAATACCTTCCTGGAATAATGGAACATCATGTACACACCTTTCTGATTCTTAGCCAATTGCATGTGGAGTCCCACAGGGATCGATTTTAGGCCCTTTCTACTAAACGATATGCTCTCGACGATTAGAAACGGAAGAACAGTTCTCTTTGCGGATGATACCAATATTATTCGCAATAAAGAAACTGTAAATAGTACAATATCAGATATTTCAAATTGGTTCCGTAATAACAAATTAATAGTAAATGAAAAGAAACCTGTTTCAATGCAGTTCTTCATTTCAAATATACAGCTCGGCACTTCACTGAAAATTAACGGTGTGCCATTGACTGATGTTAAGGTAACAAAATTTTTAGGTCTTTCAATTCAAACTTTAAATGAATTGAACACTAAATTAAGTTCCTTATGCTACGCTTTCAGAATTCTTTCAAATTCAGTCAGTCTCCACACTGCTCGTTGTGTATATTTCGCGAATGTTCATTCCCGTTTGAGATATGGCATAATATTGTGGGGAAATACATCTTATAGCTCCCAGACTTTTAGATTACAAAAACGAAGTGTACGAGTAATTGGCAAATTCCACCCACGTGATTCTTGTAAGCCTCTCTTTATTAATTTAGGTATTTTACCATTATCTTGTCTCTTCATATATGAATTAGTGTTTTTTGTCAAAAATGACTTACTTAAAGGTGGGAATATATTTTCAGCAAACGCCGTTGTCTATAACTACAACACTCGACGTAGTGCTCATATTCATCAGGTAACAGTATCAACATCTCACTACACAAAATGCACATGTAATACATGTACATTGTTTTACAACACCTTGCCAGATGACATTAAACGATTAAATTCGATACAAAAGTTTAAGTCCCAAGTAATATCATTTCTGTTGCATAACTGTTTCTATACAATTAGAGGCTATACCAGGCATCCAAAAGGAAAGTAATATGAATTTTAACATTGACATTTGCTTATTATATATTATTTGGATTATATAATTGTAAAGAACCTGTAACAAGTATTGTACTTCAGCTTCTGGGTCAATGACCCCATCTCCATCAGGTTTTCGTCCAGTTTCCCTGATCCTGGAGCAAATGCTGAGATGGCCTCTTGTTTTATTCTGGACATAGATGTAACTAAAAATTAACTTCTCACCATAGCACGTCCAACACACTTTTTAACTGTTTTAAACGTAAATAAATAAAATAAAAATTGCACGACTTGTAAAGTTGCCATCACTAGAGATCTGCATACATTTATTATGTTCGCTTTGACATTCGAGAAATTAAGATATTTGCGGCAATTAGGGTAGTAGGCTAATGTACTTCGGTCTGTTAACGTATGATGTAATTATTGATCTTTTGTTTTAAAAATTACTTCGGTATTTTCAAAAGATATAGTTTTCATACGTAAACTGCAAATTGATATTTAATTGTTATAATCGAATTCATTAAATTCGAAAATTCGTTTTTTATTAAAGCTTATAACTTCCATTGCTTCTTTATTGCTACTTAAAAAAACTACGTCGCGAATACTTATGAAGATAAAAGTAAATAAACGTGCATCCTGCAACGAACGTGTCCTCTTTTATCTCTAACACCGAACCCGTGCGTGCAGTAACTAAAACGGGCGAACGTGCGTGCGTCATCGGACGGCGCATCTTCCTTGCACGCGCGTACAGCGTGTATCGACGAAACGTCACGCGATCATGTAACTCTAATGAGACGCGAGCGGCAGAGAGCATCGTCCACCATCACCTTCTGCTCCCGCGCGCGGGCGCGGGGAGGGGGGGCAGGGGCGGGCATTATTGCAGACGGCGCCACTGCAGCACGCCAGCGACAACCCCGGTGCGGGTAGTCGAGTTGCGGCCGCGTCACCGTCCCAGCACACTTCCCAGCACTAACGCCATTAGCCCCAACGGCATTGCTTTCGACGGCTTCCCGAGTGCGACTGCGACTTCGCTGCAACGCTGTCGCACGGCGGCGGGGCGGTGATAACGACGGAGAGGGATGGGGATGTGGAAAGGGTGGGGAGGGGGAGGGGAAGCGACGCGCGGACCGGCACCAGCGCCCCGACCGCAGGCGCACCGTCACGTTTAATTGCTCCGCGGGTCATTATACCGAAATCCCCGCCAGCTCGTGAAAACGGGTCGTAACAAATTTATGAGACGGCCGCTGAACAGGCGCAGCCTCGGAAAGGCGAGTTCGAGAGCCCTCCCCCCCCCCCCCCAGGGCGGAACGGCGCTGCCCCTGATCGCCGCCGCCAACGCAGAGATGGATTCGAGCCCCGAGTAGGCGCTTTCGCTCGGCCCCGCCCTCTTCCGTCTGCGGCGGCGAGAGCGTTGGCGTGCGGGCGCGGAGGGGAAGGGGGCGGGGCGGGGACGGGGGCGCGGCAGATCTCGTTCGACTCGCACGTGCTCGCCCGTGTGGCGCGTTTCATCCGTCAGCGGCGCTCACGCGAGAAGAAAACGCCCGTGGTTACACTGGAGGGACAGAGACAGAGAGTGTGAGGAGGGGGCAGCTGCGACGTCGCGTCAGTGAAGTCCGACGAGAGCACTGTGAAGAACAACGCGTCTGCTCTGCTGGTTCGGAGACATTGGAGCAGAAATGCTAAACGAAGATAACGTTCGATATAGCAATATTTTTAAGTGTGGTATAGACTTAAACGAAACGAGATGACGTTTGTCGACCGAGAGCGAAGTATAGCGCAGAAAAAAGAAGGCAATCCGTACGTAAGAAATGAAATTGCTGAAATAAAACTGAGAGACTCGTGTATATGTTCGAATAATTCGTACGAATGAAGCCTGATTGGTTACAATCGAATAGCAGGGAAAAGTGAAACAGCAATCCGTCCACAAATTGTGCTTCTAGATGTGATGAGCAACCACTACGTGTAATCACTAGTCTCAATTTTGAACTGCAGCGCAGTAGCCCGAAGGAATGGAGCGGTAATGGGAGGAGCGTGGAGTAAGGCTTGCCGGGGCGAGGGCGCGGGCGAGGGCGCGGGCGAGGGCGCGGGCGAGGGCGCGGGCGAGGGCGCGGGCGAGGGCGCGGGCGAGGGCGCGGGCGAGGGCGCGGGCGAGGGCGCGGGCGAGGGCGCGGGCGAGGGCGCGGGCGAGGGCGCGGGCGAGGGCGCGGGCGAGGGCGCGGGCGAGGGCGCGGGCGAGGGCGCGGGCGAGGGCGCGGGCGAGGGCGCGGGCGAGGGCGCGGGCGAGGGCGCGGGCGAGGGCGCGGGCGAGGGCGCGGGCGAGGGCGCGGGCGCGGGCGAGGGCGCGGGCGAGGGCGCGGGCGAGGGCGCGGGCGAGGGCGCGGGCGAGGGCGCGGGCGAGGGCGCGGGCGAGGGCGCGGGCGAGGGCGCGGGCGAGGGCGCGGGCGAAGGCGCGGGCGAGGGCGCGGGTGAGGCCGAGAGCGTGGGGAGGGCGAGGGCGAGGGTGAGGGCGAGGGCGAGGGTGAGGGCGAGGGCGAGGGTGAGGGTGAGGGCGACGGCGAGGGCGCGGGCGAGGGCGCGGGCGAGGGCGCGGGCGAGGGCGCGGGCGAGGGCGCGGGCGAGGGCGCGGGCGAGGGCGCGGGCGAGGGCGCGGGCGAGGGCGCGGGCGCGGGCGAGGGCGAGGGCGAGCGCCAAAGGGAAGGCGAGCGCCAGTGCAGGGCGAGCGCGACGGTAAGCGCGACGGCGTGGACGAACGCTGGCGGGGGGAGGGTCAGGCGGGCGCAGGAAGCGGACAGGGCAGGGATGAGCGATGCGGCGGCCGCCGATGGCATGGGACGCGACGTCGGGGAGGCGCCGGTTCACTTGCGACGTCGTAAAAGGGATACGAGCATGGCCGGCGGCTTACCGTTCTAACTAGCGATCGTTTCGGTGCACGAGTTACGAGACACTCTTTTCTTGTCGCAACGTATTTGTACGGTACGCAATTTATAGAAGTCAGGCGTCAACATAATAAAACCGAATGAACCCATGGCCGTCCTGTCCAATTACGTGCGCATGCCTGTCGCATTGGGGGAAGAATCATGTTCCCTTTGATGCAGAAAAGGGTATGTAACTGCTACAAAATGTATACGTGAGTTTGCGAGGAAGTTGTTTGTTTCTGAATTAAGTGGAAAGAAGCGATTGCAAAAGAACCATATTGTAAAAGGCAACTTTTAATTAACACCAGTTTATGGAAGACATTATCGCTTCTTTTCTAATTTTCAGCATTACAAAGAAAATTCAATGATTTTCCTTAATGTGAAGCGTTATGTTAAACGTTAATGTTAATGTTTCCTAAATGATACGTAATGGAATTCATTTCATGAACTCACTTCAACGACGTGCATTAAGTTTTTTTCTTCCATTTAGTCGCACATATATGCAGATACATTGGATATTGCTCTTCTTTTTAAAAAGTGATATATGCTATCTCTCAAGGAATTAACGGATGTAAAAATGCATTAGACATGTCATTTAAATTATTCCACATTACTGTATTGAAAATGTAAAATTATTTTTATAAAATACTATAGTTGTGCTTTGTGGTATAAGAATCGTAATCTTTAAAATATGTAGAAACATATTCTTTGACATTAATTTTCATCTTTAATTATTGAGTAACTAATATTGTTTAGGCTAAACTTTCTGGTATGTTTTTTGCATTTTAATTCCTTCCAACTGTTTCTGCACTGAGAATAAACCGAAATACACTTACAATTGTCGTGAACACATATATTTTAGGTAGGTAAATTAAAGGAGCGCAGTCGCATTAATTTAAAGCCAGTTTCTGCTGATTTCATTGCTGTGGTAATCCCCGAAGCGAATCAGAGCAATAATAGCGAGGAAAATGTTCCTTGAAGCGAGGCCTCCCTCGGCGTCGCGGTTGAGCGCGGCGACGGGTCGCAAGGCGCCTACGCCTCTTCAGCCGGACGCTACTCGTGCCGTGCACCGCCCCGCCCCGCCCCGCCTCGCCTCGCCTCGCCTCGCCTCGCCTCGCCCCGCTTCGCTTCGCCCCGCTTCGCTTCGCCCCGCTTCGCCTCGCCCCGCCTCGCCCTGCCTCGCCCTGCCTCGCCGCGCCCCGCCACGCTCTGCCCCGTCTCGCCCCGCCTCGCCGCGCCCCGCTTCGCCCCGCCTCGCCCCGCTTCGCCTCGCCTCGCCTTGCCCCGCCTTGCCCCGCCCCGCCCCACCACGCCACACCACGTCACGCCCCACCACGCCACGCCAAGCCATGCCCCACCCCGCCACGCCACACCACACCACACTAGCCACGCCACGCCCCGCCACTCCAAGTCACGCTCGTACCCTGCCCTGCCCCGCCATGCCCCGCCACGCCCCCCGCACCCCGTATTGCCCCGCCGTACGGCGCCGCAGGCAAGCAACCAGGGCTGTAACGAGAATATTTATTAAATTCCTGCGCTAACTCCTGTTCTAATGTTTCAAATTTAATTTCGGAAGACCCCGAAAGAAACAGCTTCGGAGCAAGCCGCCATCTCGGGGGGTAATATACCCGCGCGGAAGTTTGCGCGGGATACTTTCTGCCGAGAGTGGTTCCAAGGGAGAGCTCTTGCGCGTACCTGGCGACGGGAGGTAATTGTGGATTTTCAAAACAGGGCAATGTTTTAGCAACAACTTTTGTAGGCAATTATTTTTTGAACTTCCAATAGTTGGGCATGTTCGTGTATTTAGAAAATGAAACAAGTTCAATTTTTAATGAGAATACCTTTTTTACTGTTTAAGTTGAAAACTTACTTAACCTTATACTTTAATAATTTCAGATTTAATCATTACTAAATTTCAAAGTCAGAGCGATAAAATATCTACTGATGTACGTATACATTACTAATATATGCAGAAATTAGTATACTTTCTTTGTTTATCTTAACGAACAAGAAATAATTCGTTAAAAAAAGGAACTCATTTTGTAATAATTCTCAATATCTTAGAATAATTGTTCTATACCTTTTTTTGCTAGTAACAAATAAGTTGTTCCTTGAATGTTCTACTTGGAATGCAATAAACAAAGGAATACATTCTACTACCTTCTCTTCTTAATGTAAGCTTTATACAGTTATTATACATTCCGTCTCCCTCCAAACAAACGCACATTCTGTGAAATTTGCGTCCCACGCCAATGGGAAACAAATAACGTGGAAAAAAATGTGGTCGATTTTTGTGGAAACTTCTTGACATCTTCATCATTCGACAAGTTTTGCCCGCGTTTCCCGCGCCTTGGCCTTCCTCGGAAGCCGCGACATCCCCCCCCCCCCACACGCGTTTCGCCTCGAAGCCTTCAGGCGCTGAGACTTCCCCGGTGGCTATTTTTCTCGCGTGCCGCGTCGACCTTCGCAACTGCCGCTGCCGCGTTCGCTGAGATCGCACCCGCGGGGAAAACGCACGCCATCTCAGCCTCCACGAATCTCCGATCGATTGGACGCAAAATTTTCCCACCTACCTGCGGCTCCGATGCATCCGCGAGCGCGAAATTGCCTAAACCTCGCCGACATAGGTTGAGCACTCGTCGCCGGTCCGTTGTCAAGTCACGGGGGAGAAGAGTAAACGAAATTGTCTGAATCAATATTACAATATCAAGCACAATTGTATAAATAAATATTGGAATTACGAAAGCATCACGGGAAGTACTTTAAGGCCGTGATGCATAATATTGAAAGTTATTCCATAATAAATATTCTCCTATCACCGAACGGTTTAATGAATTGGATAAAGTAGTGTACACGGCACTCCTTGGAGAAGGCGGTGGCGAGGGGGACAGAGGAGGAGGAGGGGATTCTCCTAACTCTTCCTTCAAATTATGCTGCGCGCTCTGATAGACATGAATAAAACTTACGAATAGGCAATGTTTATGGTTCGCCCTTCATACCCTTTGTCTCCTCCGCATTGTAATGCCAAATTACTTTCGAAGGCAAGTTTTCTCGCTTCGCTCGCCCGGATCCAAGTCGCTCGGTCCTTCAGCCCTCGCGTTCACTAAAAACACTCTTGAGTCTACCCACCGCATAGTTACCAATTCATTTTTATAAGAAAGCACTTTACAAGAAAGCCTCCAGAACTCAAACTGCGCAGTTGCAAACACATTGTGAAGAAAGAACAGTACAACCTTTGTTTATCACACTACACCACCATGATGGTTGCTTTATTTATTAATGGAGCTCCGGAAAGATACTAAGGTGAAATTGCTTTCCCTAACTTATGACGTCGCGTTTGTGACCAATTATTAAACATTACTAGTACGAACCCCTCGGCCCCGCCACCGTAGATTTCTGCTTTGCCGGAGTGGCGCGAAGAGCCGGTGTAAACGACTTTACAAGTTGTACCGTATACTAGACTTCCGCCAACGAATTTGTTACAGCAGATGATGTATATCTAGTGCCCCTGTCGCTTGTCTAAACCTTCGTTTTTTGTCCTTGTTTAAATGCGTCGCATGTCTTCGGGATGACTCCATTTCATTCTGTTGACAAGTGGTTTAGTTGCTATTGGACTATGTTTCAAGAATGATTTCTTACGCTGAGTTGCCTGAAATCGGTGGTTTGAGCTGAGGAACATCTTGACGATAGTGTAGTTCAAGTTGTTTGGGAAAATCTTGGTTAAACAAAGCTTTAACATTTTTCAAATGTAATTTTTTAAGGATTTATAACCAATGCGTTCTACTACTAAAAATATGTGGAGTGTACTCACCTTTGCCATGGAGAGTCACATACATTGCATTTCCTCCTGCCCGGTAGTGACGTGAAGGTAGAGGTTCGATGCGTGGAGTTATAAAGGTAGTTTCTGGATTTTTTTAGAACGTAGATGCACTATATTTTATATTTTCTTCGAGATAAAAGCCTAATACATGCCTATAGAATTAATGTGTGATTGGATATTGAAATTGTTTCAAATTACAGTTATCTGTTTTGTACCAACGCTCCCCAATGTCGCTACCCAAGAATGCTGTGAACATCAAATCAAGGTTTGGCCCTTTGCCAACAATTTTCCTCGAAAATGAGAATTACAAAATCTCGCCGCAGGAATACGATACTAGAACACAATCTGGAAAATTTACTATTTAGGGACTATAACCATAACAAACTAGGGACTCAATCTATAACTTTGTATGTTGAAAAGTTAACGAATGTGTTTACATCGCCGGATTGCAAACAACCATTTTAGACTGTTTTATTGACATATTTTTTCATGCATTGCCAACAAGTATTAGCATTAAATATTTTTATTTTGAAATATTATGTTTCCTTCAACAATATAATAATAGCAATACGCATATATTGATGGAGAGGATTTATTTCCAAATGCAGTTTATTGCCTTTGCTGGTCATTCTTTCTTCTTTCCCATCTTTATTCTACCGCCGCTCAGGTTTCTTCCACGCGTCCGGCGGATTTGGAGGGGACAACACTCGACTCGCGCTTGCTCTCCAGTTGTTCTTCCTACACATTAGTAAGAGTTCCGGATTTAAAGATATAATTAACTACTCCAAACAAAGAACTGCACATCCAAAATTTGAAAAATCGTCAAAATTTAAATGATTATACTTTCCACAATTTTCATTGAAATTATATCCGTTTTAGGAGTAAGTCTTTGGCGTCTAAAAGATTAATATTGCTTCTTTTAGAGGCATAGGTGAAAATTGAATTCGTCCCTTCCTTTACAAATTCAATGTTCGGTACGGACTTTAAAACAATACAATTCGATAAATTTCTTTACGGGCTTTGAAAATGTGAAGTAAATTCTTCGAATCAAAAAAGTATGTTTGGATAAATTTTTGAAATTTCTTTTTAATAATGTGCATTTTGCCAGTTTCTGTATGTAGTTTGTGAGGAAGTCACATTCTTTGCCACTTCATACATGGTATTGAGTACTCAACTCTTTATAACAGCTTGCGGGTGTAAACTTTCTCGAAGTATTGTATGACTTTTTTCTGCTAAGTCTTCAAACTTTGACTTTCAATTTTTATTTTTACTATAACAACTGAACAAAAAAATTGTAAAAATATACTAACAATTGAATACGTGAAAACCAGAACTGCATAAGTGACATTTTGAAAATTGTGAGAAAACCATTTATTCAATTCAATATTACTCAAAACTCGTGGTGTTTGTTTCATCATTAAAACCAAGGAATTTCAAATGTTCATGAAAACCACGAAATTACATTTCAACTAAAATATAGCCCAAAATAAACTTGTTTCTCTCACAATTTATTATATGTCTCTTCTACCGCTCTGGTTTCCACTTACTCAATTCATATTGCATAGACAAATCTGAAATCTTTTAAATAAAGTTGCCGCCACATCAAAAAGTATTTTATTACAGAAACAAATTATTCTCAGAAGGTCGTTGACTTGTCTACGAAGCGTGGTTTCATAGCCATGAGAATACACGTATATTTTAAAAACATGACTATAATTTACTGAAATATACATCTCCACAGCAGAATATAATAAAACTAAAATTTTATTTTATTTTGAACAGTTTCACCTCAACTATCCGCGGGCACGTGTCACTGTAGCCTAGATTGAGGTGAAACGTGCGCATGTGTTTTTTCTGTTCTAATAACGCGTACAAAATGTTCCGGCCACAGATATATTAATGTAAGATCTCAATTAATGCATTTTAAATGAGTTTGCAAACTGCATATGGCACCACGATCATACGAGTTTTTAGTTATTCTTCAAAAATAATTTCATGTTGCTGGCAGAGTCGATTTTGATTTTCAGATTAATGCATAAGATTTATCGTTTCTTTCTTGATTTACTGCGCACGACTTGTATAGATAACACTAAATTTATATAAGTATTAATTTATATTATTTAATTATTATCTATATAAGAATAAAAATTATAAGTATATTTATCGTCTAACGTTCTAGAAATTGGAAATCTATAACCATTTCTCTGGTAGATATCCATTACATCCCTGAGATTGGTTTCGGCCAAAGTTGAAATTTGTTTTTTCTGTCTTTGAAATATCTTCTCAACATATGGCAAACTGACGAAACAGAATAATTTAACATGACCTGAATATGTGGCAAAAATACGGAAGAACATTTAAAAGAAATTTCTTGAATACATACCATTTAGTGCTCTGATGTACGAGGCCTATTAATTTTAAATAGCACATAGTCTGACAATACAACTTATTTATTTTACAGAATTATTTAATTTAATTAAATTATATTAATATAATGTAATATATAATGAAATATATGTAATTAATTAATATTAATTACATATATTTCAACTTTGGAAGAAATCTCCCATCAGCTTCACAACTAATATCTTCTCTATTGACCTTCTATTTTCAAAGTTATTAAGTTATTTTATTCAAAAAGTACATTACTGAAGATAATTCTTTTGTCTTAAATGATATTTGTTCTAACAATTAGATATCTAAAATGGTAATGTACAATGTCTTGAAAAAAAAGTGTTTTTCGCGCAATTTGTATTTGAAGTTCATGCAATTTATGAACTATGTTTTCTCAAAAAGGCTTCAAATCTCTAATATTTCACTTCCCAAATACGAAAGATTATTTTAACATTCCCGTCATTTGTTTTCTCTTTATAGAACCATATTTTATTTTAACTTGCAAAAAGTGTTTCCTAGCAGTAATTTTGCACAGGTTACTTCAAAAAACTGGGATTATTCGTTGGTTTTGATTTTACCATGAAACACATGTATTCTTACTTTTGAAACCGAACATAATATACAAAAGGTTAATTAAATACCAAAACATTACGATTTAATGAAGTTCGTCCAGTTTTTTTAAACACAAACAGTTTTCCTGTCTTCTTATCGTGGGATGATATTTTACGCAAATATTTTGGAAACGTTTTCATGAGAATTCGTTTATTCTGGTTACTAACATTTGTTTTTAATTCACTATTTTCTGAGCATTACAAAACAGGATTAGATCTCATCTTCAGGCACTGGGGATCTCATCTCCATTCATGATAAGGGATGGCATTAGTTGGTCACAAAACACAGGATTAGATCTCATCTTCAGGCACTGGGGATCTCATCTTCATTCATGATAAGGGATGGCATTAGTTGGTCACAAAACACATAAATTACTCGTTTTACTCTCACATCTGACATCTTACGAAGAGAAAGTATTGTAATCGTGCGTCGAAATCGATAATTGTTCGACACGAAACATTTTTGCTGGGTCTTGGTATTGAACAATGATAAATCTTGTTCCTATATGTACGCAATTACTTCCTTTAACACATTGTACATCAGAATCTATGTTTTTGGATCCTTAACACCCAACTCTATTCACGACAATACATTTGTCTATATTTCTATATGTGATCGAAGCAAGCATCTAAACCGTCCAGCATATTTTCTCCAACACTGATATTCCCTAATCGTAATCGTTGTAATCGAACTCGAAGCCCTGCAAGTTTGAAAGTTATACTTTGTTTTTTCGGGTTCCGTAAATGAAGTCTGCAAACCTGCAAGTCGATCTCCCTGAATTTTTTTTACATTGCACAAGTTAGAAATAATAGGAGAGACCTTTAGTTCTTAAGCGTCGAAAAAGGGAGTATCTTCGAGCGATGTGTTCTCGAGCTATCTTCGAGCAAGTGTAGTGGTAACGTGCTTTGCCTGTTGAGTCAGAATTTGAGTTTGAATCTCGGCACGGAGAAAAAAAATTCCACTGGTGAGAAATACTTTAGCAGGTTCATGTTGTAGTAAAATACTGCGTAGCTGTAACTAATAATGCGAGAAAGTGTGTTCTATTCTTAGCATCACTAGTTTCATATTTTGGTATTTTCAATATAATATCAAGATAATTTGTCTCTAATGTCAATGTCTTTCGGGTCACAAAATCAATTTTAAAAATAATTTTTGGCCACAAAATTCGGAAGTTGAATATTCAGTGTTACCTAACAATGTTTTGAAGATATCAAGTGATAGTATCTGTAGTTAATGTTGAGGCGATAACAATTGGAGCGGTCAATTTCTTTCTTACAAACAGCAAATTAGTACTTGGAGGCACAATAAAGCCTCACGTTTTAAAGAGGAGCTTAATATCCGTTTGAAATAACTTCATTAATTTTATTACTGTTCATGCTGATTTTTGTTTATTTTTCTTATAGAATTCACAGTCAAAAGGCGATGTAAAACTTAAAATTGAATTCAAGAATGCATGAATAGTAAAAATAATTACGTATGCGCGCCGTTCTGTTCGTATCAGCACACTGTGCGACAATGCCGGCATCCTGCAGTTATCCTGCTATACCATCCTTGTTGGCGCTTAATCGCTAAACTGTCCCCCACGAGTTACCTTCTTAATATTGCTGATAGCCGAAAGAGAGTCTGATCATTTAAGAGAGCAGTGACCATACCGACACACAGAAAACAATTAGTTTTTAACAGAAAATACTCTTACATTTACACACATACTTTCAAGCAGTGCACTTCCACACATTTCAGGAGACTAATTGAGAGTTTACACCTGGTTGGAGACAATCCCGTCAGCCGACGTATAGGTCGGCGCCGGACCTCGCCATCCGGAGGGTGAAGGTCACGGTCACTTCCCGCGATAAAACATGCACTACACAAACGGAACTAATGACCTTAGCAGTAGACGCGCCCGGAAACACTAATGTATCATTAGCCAGAAAAAGTACTATTCAAATAAATAACGACAAATTTAATAATACTGTGAGGGTTGACATCTCATTTTTATTTCAAATGGTGATACATCTGGTGGTGCTCCAGACGTAACGAGATACGCAGCCCGTTCCCGACCTCAGCCCGCAGCGCGTAGCGCGCTTGTGTACGTGCTGGTTAACTGGTGTCCGTGGGCGGTCGTGTGCTGGAGAGCTAAGTTCGAACAGAACGAATAAAAGAATACAAGATATACCTCGCGGGATACTTTTCGTAGAAACGAATTTGATATAGTAGGTTCCATTTCTTCAATAATAGACAGTTACGAAAATCGATTTATTTAACGTCAGGAGGACGCGACCTTTTTAACCTCAGTCAAGCCATGAGGACACCACAGATCTGATCCCAAAGGAAAAGCACCATATTGCCAATCGGAAAGTCGGATGAACACACCATAGAAAGACTCTAGCTTGAGAACGGAACATTCTAAATTAACACGTACTATCATAATAATTGGAAAAAACTCTCCTGAATGTGACCATTGTAAAGTTCTTCTAAATAAAAAACACACATTAATTTACTGCCCTTTATGCAAAATCAGAAGGCAAAAACACCGATTAGAAGGCATACATGAATACATATTTAACTCGAACACTTATCAAAAGAGAATTATCGATTGCGTTAAGAAAATCAATATTTACCACAGCATTTAGCGGAACTAATTACTAAACTTGTGTTGTATGTAGTCATGTATATATTGTATTGAAAGTATTCTATGAATCAAATTGTATGTATGTATGTATGTATGTATGTATGTATGTATGTATGTATGTATGTATGTATGTATGTATGTATGTATGTATGTATGTATGTATGTATGTATGTATGTATTGAATTGTTGGTGTTGTATTTTCGTATTGTTTTTGATAAGTAATATGGTTTTAAATTTCATATTGTAATTGTAAAAGGTATTTATCTGTATTGTCGCTAATGACCTTGATGACGATGCTAGTATAAATCAATATAAATTAGAAATAATTTTAAATAAATAATCTACAAGGGAGCAGACTCGCCAAATGTGTTCTTAAATGAAACGTAACATTTTGAAAAATTATATTAATATACGCCCATGATTACATTTAAATTTTGAACATTTTGTTTTGGAATTGTGCGAGACGGACATGTATCTGACATATTACTGGTTTTCTGTTAAAAAAATCTAAATATTCACTGAAACTCACTCTGTTGTAGTGACTTCATTAGGTTACAGTTATGTATCTGTTATTATCAGTATTCATTATTAAAACATAAATTTTGTTTTATTATTGAGAATTACTTCAGATACTGATCTAATAATTGAAATAACTTGGATAATATTACAGAATATTAATAAAAAAATGTGATTTACGAAAACAAAGTCTATTTCCTATACCTACACATCGTCGTGTTTTTCGTGCATTAATTTGATAATTTCATGCTGTCGTTGCGCGCAATGATTGAAGAATATCTGTTGGTCAATTGTTGTATTTCACTGTACGGTGCAAAGTAGGCTTTTAATCTTCAAAACTGTAAATATTTATAAAGTTGAAAGTAATTGAAAACCGTTATTTTCATAAAAGATTAGACAAGATAATAGCCTAAAGTGTTGGCGATGAATCTCCATAATAATGTTAATACACTTTCATGTATTTCAGGTTAAACATTGAATTTCGTTACCTCCGAAAATTAAAAAAATGTCACTTCGCCTCGTTTTCCTCCGAGCTCCGCAAATGTGCGTTTCTCCAGATGTATTTGCAAACCATGTATTTCCACTCGTGTATATTTCCTTTCCAAACAGTTCGTACATGAAAACCTTGCTTTAGCCTTCACGTGCAGTGTGGGGCGAGGCGCTGCCCGGCTCGTTAAGTCCAACGGCGACCTCTTCTTCGGGAGTCTGAAAGCGAAGATAAAAGCGCAGCGCCGCGGCGCGCCGGCGCAGCCCGCCACTGGCTCACTCGCTCGCCCACCCACCATTGACCTCTGTAATCATCCGCCTCCATCCCCGTCTTCTCGCCCCCCCTTCCCGGGCGCGGATCTGCTCGTTCGATTTGAGGGATGTCGAATTGAGGTTTCATTGTGGTTCATGAAGTATTTCTTTTCAAAATTACTAAAAACTATAGGGTTTGGTGTAATAAGGAGAAGAATAATCTGCGTTGACAGAATTGGATTTAAACTAATTGGTCTGTAATTTGAAGGAAGATATGCATTTTTTTCACGCTTCGGAATAGGTATAATTACAGAGTGTTTTCAGTAATTAGAATAATATCCTAGTCGTAATACAGAGTTAAATATTTTGTTTAGGTAAGCAAGATCATGTGTAGGCAGATTATTTAAGATATTTGCAGTAATTCTGTCATCTCCTGGTGATTTTTTGTTAGGTGTTTTTTGTTTAGTTCAAATATTTCGTTGGATGATATAAAATAAATTCGATTTGATACATCAAAATTTGGTGACTGCACACAATGTGTTATTGTATTATGTTCTCTATCGTTTACAGCATGCTGGGTGAAAGTGGTTTCAAAATAATCTGCTAACATTTCAGCTTTTTCGGAAACCGAGTGTGCAATTTTATTGTTACTTTTTAATGGCAAAATATTGGTTGACTGACCTAGCAATCGACGTGTTGCTTTCCAAAGCGACGAGTTTTGTGAATTAAGATTTGAAACATACGTTTTTTTACATTTTTCAATTGAAACATTTTAAGAACATTTCGTACCAAATTAGTTAAACGGTTTAATGTTAGATTTTAAATGAGGTAGATAATGTTTTTTTCCATAAACGTCTGATATTGTTCTTTTCAGATATTAAATTACGTAATTGCTCAGGTAAGGCATATTTTGAGAGCCCTCTGCAGTAACAGTTGTCGAATGAAAAGAAAAATCAATTGAACTTGTGAAGGCATTAGTAAACAAGTGTACCTTGGTCGATTTCTGCTGGAGTTTTTAGATTCAAAAACGAAGAAGAAGCAATGATAAACGACTTTGAAATGTATGCCAATTTATTTTGTAGGTTGTTTGGAGGTTGTTATCACTGGGTTATCATCTGAACAAAAACTGGGGGGATTGGATTGATTTTTACAAAGTCTTAGAGATTTGGTAAGGCGCTGAAGCTAATCCTAATGGGAACTGAATATTCTATACTTTGATCTTGACTAATTTTCTTCGCTGGGGCATTTGAGTCACTGTTACTACGCTCACTCTCGGGCGAATGAACTACAGGTAAAAGAAAATTCAGGAATATACTTGCTTGAGGAATTGATTTCACTTACAGTTGAATCTGAGTGATTATTTCTGTTGGAGGACGTTCCACTTGGTAGATAGAATTCTGCTCCTGTTGAGACATGATGTTGGTCATTTGCATGAGAAGCCATGTTTTGTGTCTCCATGTTTTGTTGATAAATTTGCTGATGACCAAATGATGATTGCAGTAGGTGAGTCGACAACAGTTCATTTTATGATCAGAATTCAATGTGTTGAGAGGTGCTAATATGCATTGGCCTACGCCAGCGCATGAAGTCGTGTCTGTAGTTACTTTAATTTCAAGCTTTATCACACTTTTCAACACATGGATACTTATCACAAACGAAAGAAACACTAAATAGTTTGAGATCACTAGTTTACACAGTCAGAGACAGTGACAGAACCCCACTTTGCACATGAAGGATCGCGCCTAGACGTGGTTCGACCTTTCCAGTGCTCACGAAGGCTATGTGCTTAGCTCAGCGGTCGGAATAAGAATGGGGTACGTCGTATATAGAAACACAAACTTTGTGGTGGGTTTTATTTCCCGCTTTTCCAGAAGAAATGCATTTAATTTATTCAAGTTGTTTGTAATATATTTTTGAAATAAATGACTAAAGTAATATTACCTAACTTTAATATGGTACGTACAAATGTTTAATTTCAGTGGAATAAAAACTAAACTATGTCCAATAAACATTTCGTTTCTTCAAAAGTGTTGCATTAACAAAGTGAAACACATCTCTATTCACAGCATAGTCTGATGTATGTTCAATATCATTGATTCCACAAAACTACTCTTTCAGAAAGAGCATCAGCTTTCTATTCATTTTCCACTTTTATTGAAAGTTACTCCACTTTTATTGAAACTAGTAAACTGTAAATAAAGTCAAATAATTTTTAAGTGGTGCAATATTTTCTTGACATCTGACCCACTGTGTCGCCCCCGGATGGTCTGGAGGCTCCAGCGTCGGAGGACAATGGCCGATGGGACGGAAGGGGGGGCGAGTGGGGGAGAGAGACGCACATTTGGAGGCTCGTCGTGAGGCAAGCGGGAGAGAAATAATTTTCTGAGAGTCTTTGAAGGCTTTTCGAAATACCCATTAATTATTCCCTCGTAGGCATTTCGTAAAGAAGATTAATGCTCGGCGGGATTTCGTGAATAGATACGTCGAGTGGCAAAGTAAATGCACGATCATGCGCCCCAGCGCTCTTTTCCGGGTCCTGCATTGGAATGAATGGCGCGGGGAACCAGACAGCAGATTACGTGCAGATTAGATACACGTGGCGGGTTTGCATATTAAGCACATTATTGGCTCTTTTAATGAGGTGATGGTCGCTATTACGTGGAGTGTAAATAAAAATACCTGAGTTTGAGGACATTTGAATAGGGAGCAAAACGTGAGGCTAAATAGAGACGCGTCGTCGTCATAGAGGAATATTAAATTGGATAGTATGAGATAAATGTGTAGTAAAAAGAACTGTGGTTTGTAAACAAAAATGTATTTATATATTTATTACAGAACTTGAGCGTTAATATAATACCGAATATATTACTGTTTTAAAATGAAATAAGAGACATTGGGTAATAATAGAATTACAGTTTATTTACAAACTAGGTACAATAGCAATGCGGTCAAATGTTTACAAATGAATTAGTATTCCAATTTCCAATAATCAGCTACGTTGGAACAAAATTGTGAGCCGCAGTGGTAGAGAATTCCGGATTCGTAAGCATTTCAAAGCACTCAGTCTAATAAGAACGGAACGCCAACAAAAATCTGAGGGCGCTCTTTATGCGAATGCATATTATAAAGTTAAGCTCGCTGAACTGTCCTTGTCCACGACAACAGCCACGTTCCCAACTGCGACGTCAAGCTGCTACCATTTTGTGTGTCAAGACAAGGCGATGCTTTTTTCCTGCCTAGCGGAACTGTCCGCTTTGGCATTAACTCTCTGACGTATCCGTCTACAGACGTAGTCACAAGGGCTATTATTTTGACAAGATTGGAATTTTTCGAGTTCTTCATCGTCATTGAATAATTCACATGTAAAATGAATGCGAGACCCTTGAGGTACTCCTGCCTAACACTGAAAAACTGAGATTGTTCAAACATGATTACGACATTGTTGAACATATTATCTAAGGCGTTGAAGCAATGAAATGGGAGGTGCTTCTGTGAGGTGCTTTCTGAATAATATGTCCAAACTGAAACTTTCAAGCGTTGCAGTGATGAAGCGTTCTATATCGAATCCGTTGAAATCATTCCAAAACGACAGCGCACTCATGCGATACGCGCCTGGTTGTGTAGTAGATGTACGAAAAGAGTACTTGGGAGTACTTTCCTGCGGGATCGAGCGACGTGTGATGGTGTTTTTCTGTATTAATAGATCACAGTCGCTCGGGGTGAATACCAGACTGCCGCGTAGCGCGCAGATATTTAAAGCACATAAACTTATTTAATTCAAATTGTATTTTCAATCTCAGACTTGATTTTAAAATTATTTCAAAATTATTATTGTAACATTTTATCCATTTAACCTCTGATGTTGTCTATTTATAAGTTGCTTTAAATAACGTTTGCTTTCCACTAACTACTTACAACTTGTAGATTACATTACATTTAAATTTTTAGATAACATTACTTTTTAGTAATTTTACTATTTAATACATTACTCTGTATATTTGTGACATGTGGTCAGGCGGAAGAGCGGGCCTGATGGCCCGAGCCTCGCCATATTAATAAAGGCATATTATTATTATTATTATTATTATTATTATTATTATTATTATTATTATTGTTATTATTATTATATACCCGGGCTGTTCAAAAAGTAATGATAATAGGAACCCTGAGGGGAAAACTTGTTGCGAATGATGGCAGCACTGCATATCATCGTGTACCTATTCGCTTTGCCAACAATACCATAAGTTTCAAGTTGACCTGTGTAGTGAGTGAACGTATGTGGCGCTTCGTGTAACGTGTGTTAAATATTCACCATCATGTCCATCATGGATAAAAAGTTAGAGCAACCTTATGAAACGTGAATTTTTTGTGAAAGTCGGGAAGAACCAAAAATATGCATATGAATTATAGACTAAGTTGTACGGTGAAGATGGTATGAACCAGGTGACCTTCCACAAGTGGTATACGCGTTCGGGAACAGTAGAGAGAGCATCGTCGACGACCCACGCGAGGGGCGACGTTCAACGTCTGGCACCAGGTTATACAGAATGCAGCTGCCGCTGTTATTCTCGAAGATCGACGAATGAGTATTGGAAATCTTGCCGCAGTCATAGAGATTTCGCGATGATTGTGCACGATTATTTGGCCTCGCGACGCGTATCATACAGATGGGTGCCGCAAATCATGACAACTCGAGGTCGCACGTCGCTCGCACTGTAGTGGATTTCTTGAACGCACGAGGCATCGCAACTGTTCCCCATCCACCGTAGACCAGATTTCTCTCCTTGCGATTTCTGGCTATTCCTTGAACTCAAGTTTCCGCTCAGGAGTCAGAAATTCAAGGACAATCACGAAGTCATCTGAGCTGTGGAGGCGCGCTGCAAGGAGGTCGGGAAAGATGGCCTAACGTTTACATTCAAAAAGTGGCAGGAACGATAGCAAAATATCATGTGTATTAGTACTGAGAAATGGTACTTCGAAAAGGAGCATATCAATTTTGAATATCAAATAAATATTTTTTGTAGAGGGGTTTATCATTACGTTTTGAACAGGCTTCGTATTAAAAATCATTTCAAAAAGATTTAAAGTCAATTTCGCTCATCAACATAATGCTGTGACATGAAACAAAATCTTAATCCTGCAAAGGAAACAGGGGCAATGTGTTACCCCCCACTTCTTTTGTTTTGTATTTGCAGTTTTTGAAATGTGTGATAACTGGTGGAGGATGAGATTTTTCACATATAAAAATGTATTCAATTGTACAGTTTACAAGGCAATCTCTTCACCAGAATGTACCAATAGATGCCGAAGTTCAAGTTGCCAAAAAGAATAGTAATAATTCCTGAGTCGTCACTGAGTTTAGTGCCCACAGAAGAAGTACCTATGAAAGCTGATACACAATGTAACCGAAAACAATCACAGTATGTAGGCTCGGTCACGTAACTGTCACAAAAAACACACGCGCACGTACTGGTCGCTCTTTAGCTACACTCATATAACGCCCATTGTAATTACCAATGGTTTTTGAACTTTGCGGGTAACAATACAGGAACCGGCATATTGTTAACGGACACACAAATTTCCATGCCCCGAGCGGGATTCGAACCCGCGACCCTTCAGACTTAGCGACTGTGGCTATGCCAGCCGGCATTTGATAACCTTGTTTTTTGATATTTGCGTCTTCTCGAGTAACATATTACATCACGTATCCATCTATCAGTGTTGCATTCATGTATCCTTTCTGGGGTTAAGACGAACGTGTGTGCCCTGCCGCGCCAGCGGCTGCGAAGGGCGCCGAGACGCGCGCTGCCTGCGCATGCCTCCCAGTCGTCGCATCGGCGGTCTGCGGACGCGCATGACCGGGCAGCGGAGCTTCGCGTGAGAAATCGGAGCGACGAGGCGCAAAGAGCCTTTCAGCGGGCGGTGAACATACACGCCCCGGCAGAGGATCCTCGTTGGGGCGGGGGGGGGGGGAGGCGGTGCTTCGCGGTCCCTTGAGGCACCCAGTGTACCGCGCGCGCGCGCACGGGCTGATTAGAAGCAGCCAAAAGGATTTCGCGCGCGCCCTGGAGATTAAAGGGGCAGCCCGCCACCTGTGCGCGCGCGTTCGGCTGCCTGCCCGGCGCACTTGGCCCGCCAGCAGCTCGCCAGACGAACGCCGCTGCGGCTCGGTGGGCTCTTTGCGGCCCGCGGTGCGCGTTGGTGGGGCCGCTCCTTGTTGCTGGTTACGGTCGAAGTCCGTTACGTTCATGGTTGCTCGTACACGACTGGACAGCGGGGAGTGAGATTCATTGGTATTGTGGTGAGTTTTCGTTGGCATTTCCAATGAAATAATTATATGAGTCGTCATTGCCAACAATATTATTTATTAAAATAGCAGCTTTCGATGTATTAGCTATCATCAATTTTCTGCTGTATGGAAGCCATGTAAGTCGTATGTTGTCGTTTTTGTGGCTTCCATACATCAGAAAACTGAGGATGACTAAGCCACTGAAAGCTGCTATTTTAATAAATAATATTGTTGAAAATGACGAGTGAGAGTAAGTTAATTACGGAATATTTTATGTTTTGTTTTCGAGCGTGACTATTATTTATGTTAGCAGTCCCGTACGTTTGGTTCACACTACATTCCGGGAGGTGGATCTGTTGCTCGCTTGCTGGAACGTGGCATTCGCCGCCTATCTACACCTCGCGTCCGTTTGGGGAATTTCCCCCCTCTGAGAATCTTCACGAGCGGACACCGCCCCGACCGGGACAAGTCTACCCAGAATGCATTGCTTTGTGGTCACGTCCGAGGAGGAAGCCATTCGTTCTACCACTCCGTGTTGGCTGCCACGGTGGAAAGAGCTCAGCTGGTCTTCGAGGACAACGTATCGAAGTAAAATCCGCTGGTATTCGAGTAAATCGTTTGTTCTCACGAAAGACGCTCGTAATTCGCAGTGCGCGTTAAACATTTGATGATTAATAAACACTCGTGTGATATGGAACTGTAATTATAAGAGTTTAATGTGTGGATGTCTCCTTTTCACAAAGGAATTTTGTGATAACGTTATGACTCTCAGACGATAACCACAGAGGTCTGGCACCTCGCAGATTTTGGACGTCCCGTCCTGATGGGAAGTGACAATACAACAAGTGTTGGCTTCTGCGCCGCAAAATGTATTATTATGACGACGCATGGGCAGCAATTTATAATAACATCTTTTAATATGAGCTCCTAATGAACTTTTTATCATTAAATAATATAAAGAAGACAATGTGTTGAAATTACCTTAATTACATACCTATTACTTTCCTGGAGTAAGAGCTCTTTAAACTTTAATTATACTACCTCTGAGCATTTTAGGAATGTGGGTGGCTGCATCGTAATTCTTCCGTCCATTGTCTTAACAGTAGCCATCACAGTTACCTTAAAATAATTGCGTTCAGAGCTTTTGTGAAAATATCCACACGATTCAAGACAGTGGTACGAACATTTAAGGACATTTCTGAATTTGAAAGTAAATTTGGTTAAAGGTATTTTAGACATATTACTTACGACAGTGTTATTTAAACTGTGAGGTGCGCCTCCCCAGGGAGGCGCGACAGTTTCAGTGGGGAGGCGCGAAAACTTCAGACTTTCTGCCATGTCCCCACTCAACACCAAATATAGATCAAGAAGAAATCTCCATAATGAGATGCTTACTGCCATTTCTAAATTAGTGCCAATATTCGATGAATTGTGTGAGATCAAATAAGCCCATTCATCTTACTTTTCTAATCTATCAATATTTTCGTTTTTTTATATTTTTCCTTGCAGTTTTCTTCATTTTGTGAATGAGTGATACTCTGCAAAAGTGTGCCCCTTTTCGCGTTGGTAAGATAACGAGGCATTAACACGGCAGAGGTTTTTTGTTGATGCATCAATCGGTACAACTTTTAAGAAGTGCATAGTTGCGGTAATAAGGCTACTTTTAATAAGTTGTCATGTTTGCTGTAGGCGTACACAGACTTACTCTCTGAGATACTTACTCTCTCTTTATTGATGTTATTATATTTTTAAAGAGGTAGAGGTGAGAAGCCCTACCTGCCTCAATTAATCAAAATTGTCAAGTGACCTCCGTAATTCAGCCTCCTTAGTTTGGCCCAAGTGGCAGTCTCTGCTGCCAATAATGTAATTTAATTAAAAATTGTTACGTGGTCAGGCACCTCCCATGTTAAAATATGTTTGTATGTTTTCATTTGGACACCTTCCACTCAATACTAGCTACGAGAGATAGCAAGGGATTGTTTTCTTCTGAACAATCTATTATTGTGTAACTAATTCTCTGTGCACTCCTGAGTTCCTTCTTAATTCATAATAAGAAATCTCCATTTCTGAACTTATTAGTTAATATCAGTAATTACAACAGTAAACAGTGCAAATCATTTGCAATAATTATTTTGTACATTGTACATATATAATAAAAAAGTATACATGATGCTCTTACTTTCAGGAAAAAAAATTAGTTGTTATTAAAAATTTAATTTTAAAGGGGGGAGACGTGTGCAGTATTTGGTACCCCAATGGAGAAAATATACCTGTCTATCTCCCAATACGTTTTTCCTCAAAGCATTTTAGGTGACCATGTTGTGGAGCGTAAAGGAATAAATTAATTTACAATGACGAACCAATAGTTTGGCGAAAGGTCGTCTGTCTTTGCGATTAGCAGTGATTCTGGTTGTAAGTTAACAAGTCAAGACTTTCGATTCGCACCTCAGGTTACTCTGTTTGGGAAGTTAAAATGAAATGTCAGACTTGGGGCGTGTTCGAGGAACAAGCGAGGGAGGACTGACATCAAACTTTCTATTGATTCCCGAAATACTGTCGCCTACTGCCGAAATGATTCAAAGCAAGGCTTCGTGAACACACTTTATCGCCTGATGAAGTTTTCCTTCGGAAGAACAGGCTTTCAAATGGAAATGAAGGAGCAGATTGTCAGCCTCAATCAGAGGAGCCTTTGACATCTTGCAAGGAAGAAAATATTACGATGAAAGAATCTGACAATCAGCAATAGAATCTACTTGTGGCTGTCTTGATCTTTTCTCAAGGAAGTCATTAAGAAAGAAACAAGCGAAGGTAACTGTGCATTACAATGATCTGATTTCTGAATGACGTGACAAGTATTCAAAATTAAAATCAATTGCAATTTTGTTATTATTCGCAAGTGTACTATTTAATATAATTACTAGGGAATGCGATTTGATGTATGCACATGTTTCTGGGTAAAAAAATACCCACATTCAGTAATTTTTAGATTCCATGACGTTGTGAATATAATTAAAAGGACTTTTAATTTACATAGTTTTAAATTTACCCTCTCCTTTACACAATGTTTACAACTTCTTTTAAAAACTGGAAAATTTTCTAAGAAATGGAAACTTACTAGTGTCTGCCTGATACTTAACTCTGGCACTATTACAAAAATTGAAAATTAAAGACCGATTGCTATAAATTTTTCTCCTACTAAATTATTTGAACAAATCAAAAATGTAAAAATTTGTAACCATGTTAAATGTTGAAGTCGTAGGCATCCGCAGCCAGAGTCATGTGGGTGATCTGGGCTGTCCGGGTGACGCCGCGTCGAAGGCTGTGTTGCCGAAGTTTCGATCATCCTGTCGTGGTCTTCCTCAGGGCTGGTATGAGGAAAAGGAGAGAAGGGCTGGTATGGCCAGCCCTGAGGAAGACCACGCCGGGATGGTCGAAACATCGACAACACAGCCTTCGACGCGGCGTCACCCGGACAGCCCAGATCACCCACATGTTAAATGTTACTTAACTGGTTACCAACATGGTATTACTTACATAACATATTATTACATTTTATTACTGGTAGATCCACTACCACTAACTTTGTAAATTTTGTTCAGTATGCTCCAAGCAGTTTAGTCCATAGAGTTCAGGTCGATAGTATTTACACACATTTTTCTAAAGCTTTTGACACAATTAATCACAAACTACTTTTATTTAAAATTTTTTCGGATTTTCAAATAAATGTTAATCTTAATGAGTTCATATTTAACAAATAGAAAGCAATATGTTAAATTTCATCTACAAAAATATTACGTTTATAAAACTGTTTCTGGGGTGCCTCAAGGTTCGACTCATGGTCTTCTAATTTATATTAATTTATTTCTAAATTATATTAATGATTTGCTTAGTGTAATTCAAAACTCAAGATGTTTACCGTTGCTGATGATTTGAAAATTTATAAGCCAATTGAAAATGAAAATGATTGAAAAAAATTGCAAGCTGACATTAATAACGTCAACAGAGCAGCATGGAGAATGATGTTTACTTTAATATTAAAACATGTTGCTTCATTACCTATATAAGAAATAAAGCATATTTAAGTTACTCAATGAATAATAAATCATTAGAACTTGTATATTATGTAAAAGGCTTAGGTGTTACTATTCAACATAATCTCTCTTAACATCAACACATAATTAATAAAACAAATGATGCATTAAAAAATATTGGCTATTATTCGAAATTCCCACAATGTCAATGACACTTCAAGTTTAATACTCCTCTTTAATTGTCTTGTGTGCGCCAGATTGGAATACGCTTCAGTTATTTGATCTACTTATTGCATATCACTAAGTAACCAAATTTTAAAAAAATCAAAAACTAATCTAGAGGTATTTATATCACAAAAAGTTCACACCATATGTTTATGGAATTTCTTATAATATTTCAGTTAAAGAATTCAATCTAGCTACTCTTACCAGTAGAAGAGTCTTTGATTTTCTGAAAAATGAAAATATATTTTTTTCAGTAGTTAATGGTCTATCAGATGACAGCGAATATCTGTCACAATTGTCATGTAATGCACGAGTATCAAATTTAGAATGACAAGCATTATTATATTTTAACAAACCCAATACATCGCACAAACATTCACCACACTTGAGAGTGTCTTCAAAGTTCAATGAATTGAGTAGTGTGGGGAAGTTACACTTAAGTATTTTCTTTTTAAAATATAATTTTTATAATATTTAAATAATATATTGAACTATCACTAAATGAGGAAAAAATGTTTTAAGTATTTCTCGCTATTATGTCCAGATTATTTACAAGATTCGTTTTCTAATTTTGTAATATTGGCATTGAACGCTCATTTTTGTTATATTTTTTTTGGTAATGACTTTTGAATAATAATGTTTCCATTTTCATTTATCTTACTGGTGTTTTGCTTTATCAATTTTTGTAAAAATGTGTATTATTTTGATTGGATTTCTGTGATTTAATGTTGAGATTTCATTTTAAATTGATTTATTTTGTTTTGTTTTTTCCGTAATACTTACTGTAATTGGGGCTTTGCCCTGTTGTGGGTAAATAATAAAAATAAATAAATAAATATTTTGTCTATTAATAAATATTTCTTACAAATTCCGTAATATTTTCTTATATTTACATGTCGAAAGAAAATATTTGTCATTCGAGTATTTAATAAATGTTTCGTCAATTGTCTTCCGGTGAAACAAAGCAAAGTAAAACTGCGCTTCTATGCCCTTCATACCGTTGCCATAAGTTATCACACTTAACCCCAGATTCTCGGAATCTGTGAACTCGAAATTAAAGATGAACGGATATTTGTGAAACAAAAGCAAACCTAACTACGTGCTTGCCCATATTTCATATTGTTCATGTATCGAAATCTGACGAACATCCCTTGCCGAGCATTGTCTATTCATGAAATTTCGCCTTCTCGGGCATAATGGGAATACTTCTTTGAGCTGTATGTGATCAAAATGTGGCACTCGTTTTCATTAAATCAAGTAATACGTCTAGGGTATACCAAGTATCTCCCCCAGCAGGAACCGTCACAGTCGGGACAGGCTCTAAGTTCCCGACTGATATTTCAGGATGTTGTATTGTAGTGGATGTAAGAAGTGTGTGCATGTGTGTGTGTATGTGTGTAGGTGTGTGTGTGTGGGTGGGTGTGTAAGACTGTTCAATGCCTCTCATAAACAACTATTTACATTCTACATACGCTTTATGTATTCTTTGTCAAACTTGCATTGTTTGTTGAAGAATAGATCCTGTTTATGTCTGTAAAGGTAGAACGATCGTTATCCTCCCCGAATTTATTTTAAGATCTGATCGTCAATATTTTGTATTCGAAAAGGTGAAAGTGCCCGTATGGGGCAATTTTAAACAGTATCATCTATTTTTATTTACATATTTCCGATTTTTGTTATATGTGCTTGAAAAATGAGTAGAGGTTTGTACATATTTTGAGTCTTTTTACAATAAATTCGTTCCCTAATTATGTAATCATAATTTTTTGATTTAGTGAAACTCCCTTAAAAACGCCATTAAAGTAATGTGTGAACATTTTCTTGACTGATATTATCTCAGTTGCTGGTGGACTAAGAAGTACTGCATTTTGTGCTAAAATAATGAGTAGACTAAGAAAGAAGGAAAAAAGAAAGAGAAAGAAAGAAAGAAAGATTGAAAGAAAGAAAGAAAGAGAAAGAAAGAGAAAGAAAGAAAGAGAAAGAAAGAAAGGAAGAGAAAGAAAGAAAGAAAGAGAAAGAAACAAAGAAAGAAAGAGAAAGAAAGAAAGAAAGAAAGAAAGAAAGAAAGAAAAAGAAAGAAAGAAAAAGAAAGAAAGAAAGAAAAAGAAAGAAAGAAAGAAAAAGAAAGAAAGAAAAAGAAAGATAGAACGAAAGGAGGGTAGAAAGAAAGAAAGGAGTGAAATTATATAGTGGTGACCAACTTGTTTGTATGTCGCATTTTTCTACATTTCTTATTCCTACAATAATTAACAAACATAAATCCGGAAGACGAAGACGTTTTTCTACTTTTTTTACGATAAATACCGTATACACTTGCACACTTCTCGGATTTGATGTTACTGAAATGCTACAATCCTCTGCACAACACACGAGAGCCAAAGGACAGTTATCCATGTTCAGGTCGGATTCACTTTGGATCGATGCGTTGGAATCGGGTACGCTCTCTAGCCACCTCTACCGTTCAAGCCGGAGTACGCTTCCTTTATGTATAAATAAAGACCAGTAAACCCGTGCCAAACTTCCGTGTAAGCAAGCGGACGTGCGTGAGCCACCGTTAGCAGAGGATTCAACGGAGCTTTTGTTCGCCTGGTGAAATCCACGCTTTTCGGTCGCGCCAGCGACTTCTCATGGCATTCGTGGAAAAAAAACTGTTTATTCCACGCTGTTTTTCTTTAAACCTAAGTGTTCATTGAAACAATAAATTTTAATGTTAAGTTAAAAAGTTGCCATCTTTGAAGTAGCACAATTGCAATTATTGTTTTCTTTTTATCCGGGAATAAATTAGCCTTTTCAGACATTTTACTATGTAGATATGATGGTAGAAGTGTTACTGAATGACAGGCGAAAAAACCTATGACAGGGGGCGAAAACACGCCAAAACACATAAGTGTAGTTTAAATTTTAATAAAATGATAATCATTATCAGGAAACATACTACAGAAAATTAGAAGAATCAAAAACGAAGCATAGTATCACTAAACATGTCAACAAAAAGAGTTACATAGAGACGTTAGTAAATATAACGAGCGCAGTGAGAAGGATGTTAATAGATTAGATTTATATTAGATTTATTTTAGATTTACAATAATTGTTAGAAAAACACAGTAAAAACTGCATGTGACGTATGGCGGAAAAGATAATCTGCGCACGTTTCCTTGAGTTTCAGAATCCCTTCCCGTCATTTTAACTATAAATAATTGAAAGATGAGTAATATTTTAATATAAATAAATAAAAATAAATTTAAAAAAGCGCGAGATACACAATATTTGAAAATAAAGACATTTTCGTTCCCAAGTTATAGAAAACATATTTGCATTGGTAAACGAAGTGTAAGTATGATTTTTCTCCATTGCTAAGAAAATAGTAACTCGCCCTTTCCTCTACTCCTACCATTCCAAGCAAAGGGGAGTTCAACAAAACGTACGCATAGTGAAACTACTTTTACGTCCAGAAGCAAAACAAGGGGCCACCTCATCGTTTGATCAATGGATCGGGGAAACTGGACAAAAACTTGATCGAGATGGGGGTCATTGACCCCTTGAAATTGTATTCTTAATTTGAAGATAATGTTTTACTTTCTTGAACAAATAAAATTTGGACTTAATGAATATCGTGTAAGAATGTATGATATATTTTTGCTTTAACAAATTTATGTTTTATATTGCGATAATTCCAATGTTATTATAATTTATTTACAATGCAGTGTAAATCACTACTGGTTAATCAGTAATACAGTAGGTTGCGTTCATGCAGTGAGGCCTCTTCATACGCAAGGGGTACACACGAAAATGTATTATAATATATTTTTTAAATGAATTCACTATTATAGTGAATATAGCTTTATCAATACTGCTTGTGGGCTACTTTTGTTTATAATGTTAAATGAAATAATTAGAAGAAATCATGAGTTTTGGTGAAAAGGTTCTAAGTATGTATGGTGTGAGAGAATATTATTTATATTATGTTATAAACTTCGTAAACAATTATTTTCCATATTTGCGTCATTTTTCTTTGCTCTATGAATATTGTGATACAAACATCGAAATTTATGCGGGCGATTGTGGTGGTTGTTCAGAAAATTTAAAACAGTAGTGCGTAATATTGTAAATAATTTTCGTTAAGCTAGTATATGTGGTGTATTTTTCTCGCAACCACGTGAATAAACTCAATTCGTCCACAGGCGTCACAACAATGGGTGCAGCATAATGTATCATACAATAGGGTGTGCGAACAATGGATGTGAGGCTCCCCACAATGCTGGCTAGTGATTGTTGACGAGTAACGAAGTGTTTCGTATAGTTATGATAATCTAATGATCAAACTATTACTTGTATTTATTATGTTATAGCATGTGTATGAAGTGAGCAATCGCTCCTTTTGTACCCGTTTTGTGTGTGTGTGAACAGCGCTGTTGAAAGTAGTGTATTACCTTGCTCTGGTCCGAAACGTGGAGGGTGGTGGGGTTAAAAGTTATAGACATATTCCCAGAATACAAGAGCTTTTATGTTTAAACAATGTTATAAGGACTAATATATACGACTATAGCATAGTTATTAGTAGGTTTTCCCTGTTATTTTGTCCAATATCATTGCCACGTAGTCTCATTTGTTGTGTTGTCATGGATTGTTTTGAGTAGGTTTATAACTTTTCTCTTCGTGTATAGAATGATGAATGTCTTTCGTTAGTAGTGAGAGTGATATAAATAAGGGATTTGAATATATGTGATATGACAACTTTTTGCAGGTAAAATATACTTTAGGATTTTACAATTTTTGCATATCTGTTCGTTCTTAAATTTGCTGTGTTTTAGTTGAGTGGAAACTCCTTTTAAAAAAATGTTTAACCATTTCGTTAATTCTGAATAGTTTCTAACGTCGTACGTATAGAATATTCATTGTTGTTTACGACTTTTGTACACTTGCTAATGCTCTGAAAGGATTCTGAATAAGGAGTGAGAACATGATCTTTCAATTGCCAACAATTTTATTGGAAGGAGAGTTCACCATCGTTAGTCCTACTGTGCACACGCAAACCCGTACGAACAAATCAGCTCTTCATTGCAACATTGCTCTCTTCAAATATACTAGCACTCTTCATTGCAACATTATGCCGCAGGTTAGAGGCTGATAAGCTGTCTGGCTGACACCTGGTAAGCTGTCTGTACTGCTAGTCTCTATATGTGCGCTGTGTTGTCATGAGAGAATGGAAGTTGCTGCATCTGAAGCTGATGATCGGTTCACTCGTGTTGCTTGATTATTATGAAAAACTTGATGATTTTGAGCAGCAGTAAGTTTACTATCTTGTTGCTGTAATAAGCTTATGGGTTAAGGCCTCAATCTCGAGTGTGGGATAGCTACAAGTTCATGCTTTTTTGATTCAATATACATTGTCTTGAAGTTAAGCGTATCCCGGAATGATCCGCAATTGATGTCTTGTTACACTCGTTACAGTTTAACCTTCTGGTGCGCCTGCAACCTTCTTTTCTGTCTAGTGCAAAATGTAGTTATCCGAGACCATATTAAATCCTTGCGGGACATCGGATATAGGTGTAAAAGGAATACACCTATATACAGCATAGTTTGCCATATTTATACGTTCACTCAGATACTATTACAGTAACATTGAATAATTAAATGGTATTCTAGATGATGTAACTTATCAATAATAATATTAAGATCTGGGATGTCGAACGCTTTAGAAAAGACTATATAGATGACATCAATTTGACTTCTTTCACTGAGTTGATATAAATTGACAAAAATAAGATTAGTGACTGTAGAACGAGCTTCTAAAATTCCATGTTGGTGTTCGGATACATGTTATAAAAAAGATGCATATAATATAACATACACGTGAATTTCAAGGATGTTTGAGAAATGAGATATGATTCAAATTGGTCTGTAATTTTCTATAATAATTTTATTACCCTGTTTAAAAACCGGAACAATTTTAATGTTTCCAGACATCATAAAAAATCCCACAAGAGATTGCTGTAGTATCTATGTGGTTTCCGTTTCTATTCCACTTTTGTAATTCCACTGTTCCATTCCACTTTTGGCTAATGAAGTTCCTGTATTCTTAATAAATCTTCTCATTTAATTTCTATAGCAACATTGTCGATATTAGATGAACATCGGTTTGCAGTTCTATTAATTATTTTTTCTCTTCTGTTCCATTTTAATTTTGACTGTTGAAATTACTATGATTTTTACAAATATTGTAATTGCATCTAGCAACATTGTCAATTTTCAATGAAGGTTCGTCGGAAAAAAATAATGTTTCCTTAGCTAAATTGAAAGCAAATGTGCTAGAATAAACTTCCATTTGTTTTTTGTTGAAGTCATTTGTTTGGCGTTAGGGTAACACTAGTATGTTCTTTAGTAAAAGCTCTACATAAATATTTAATATTTTCGAAAAATTTATCATGATCATTCCTTTTCGCTGCCGATCTCATTTTAGGAGAACTGCCTGAATTTTCGAATATTGTAAAAAAATATCTTCCCAAATACACAATAATGATGATAGAGATTGTTTCTTGAATAAAATGTGTTTTAAAAATTAGGTCTTCGAATAAAGTCATGCATATTGTTTTTAAAAATAAGATTTTTTCGTGTAAATTCTACTTGAAGTTAGATCAATTTATTTTAAAAAAATCAAAAACGACTACAATTTTTTCTTCATATGCTTCTTAAATGCTTAAAAATTTGTTCAGGTCTCATTTTCGTTGAACATACCGAATTTTTGAAAATTGCAAACGTTACAAATATTAAGATAAATTATATGCTGTTGAAGCTCCAGTATTTTAATTAGGGAAATGGCTTTGCAGGAAACAAGCAGCACAGTAACTTGGGGATTGTAACTTCCCCGTACTCTACATTACAAATAGTTTTCACTGTTTTTTGACATTTACTAAATAAATAAATGAGAAGTCTTGACTCACATTCAATTATGAATATATAATATGAATATTCTGTATTCTTTAAAAATTAACGACCTTGACCTTGACGGTGCAACGCACATCTTTCTTTCAATTAGTTGCACTGATTTTTAAAGGGAGTGTTGTATCGAAGTTCGTTCACGTACATTTCTTTTTATTCTTGTATAAAACACCATCGTTGAATGAATGAGAACCATCGTTTCAACTTTAAGCAGCGGCCTTCAAGCAACGCGGCTTAATTGAATTGAATATTAATACGTTGAGGGTTATGTTCGTGTTCTGCACGAGGGAATAAATTCGATGGGGGCTATTTGTAGGCGCTACGAGCCGATCTTTGTACGGCGATTGGGCCTAATCTGGCGCTCCCGCCCTCGCCGTAAGAGCCATTATCCCGGCGAAACCTTTGACCGCCACCGCCCAACAGAAGGGCTCGGGGCGGTGGACGAGCCCTCGGCGGTGGCGGCGGCGAGATAACCCCGGGAGCGAGCACACCGCGGGGAAATCCAGTCTCCCGCGGGGGAAATTATAACGGGAAAGCTCATTGTGGACGGCGCTACTGCCTAGCGCACTGCCTTTTCGGCGGGGGTGCCGCCCGGCCGCCCCGCCACTCGATAGGCGAGGGACGGTTCTCTGTGGACATGTGGTGCATGGTTGGCGTCATCCGGCCCAATATTAGACCCCCTGAACCACTAATCTATGCAATTTTGTACTACGCCCTTATATATATATATATATATATATATATATATATAATGTGTGTTTATTAAAAAAGAGTATATTAATTATGTTAAAGTTATTTCTTCTAATTATACTCGTAATTTGGTGTTGAAAAAATTACCTCATTAAAATCATTACTACAGCCACTGTCTGCAAGTAAATTGCTAGTGAATGACTGAAGCAATTTAACAATAATAAAATGGTCTTGTTTATTGGAGACCATCATTAGCAGGGTGGGTTTTTGAGTTTTGAGAACTATGAATAAGAGTTACACAACTGCAATGAGCATTAGTATTTTTACTTCAAACTAATTTCTGCATTTTTCTATTACCTAAAATAAGAGTATTTTTACATTCCACAAGTAACAAATACATAAATAATGACAAATACAAAAATTGTTGATACTTTTGAGTGCTTTTTCCTCGTTTTTTTATTTTGATTATTGCAGAAATATATAAACTTTTAAGTATGTAAAATAAAACTTGTCAAGAGATCTTTAAATAGGATTATTTATGTAGAAACTTGATAAGTTTCTTTTAACAATTAACATAAAAGAATACATTGGAAGTAAATTCCTACATTAGTTATTTATGATTAAATTTGCAAATCTAATTGTAATTGTTGTGTTTATTTTTACTCACTAACTTTTAAGAAATATGTGACACGTTCTGTTATATTTTGAGCAATATACACCGTATGTCGCTTTTAAATGTCCAGTGTAGAGCATTATAGATATATCAGTGTTTTTAAAACAACGCTCAACTCCACTCTTGTCCCGCAATCTCTATCTCTCTTAGAAATGCATTCACGTCATGAGGCACTGCTGTTTCTTCTCATCACTGTTTTGTTTCCTTTTCCACCCGTCTCTTAAATAAAGGATTTGCAGTATGATAAGTTGTAGTACTTTTTGATCATTCATGAAAATTACGTGAAATTCTTTGTGAAGTCTTTATATGTTTATTTGCATGGTGATATCTCCTAAAAAGGATTTCTTAAAAAGGAAATATTTTATGGCACCTGCCGCCGCGGGTTGCCGAGTCTCTGTTGCCGAGCCTTTCTCGGCCTGAAACAAGAGGTGCTGAATCCCAGTGCATTCCTGTTGCTTGTGAATCGTTCAGGAGGTGTTCATTGTAGTAAACAATGCGTTAGTGAAATGATTTTGTCTCCGGTTTTTATAATTTAAGAAAATTTTAGAGCTGTCTGCAATATTTTTTTTTAATTTCTTGCTTTGTTTCATCATAATTATTCATTATTTAATCGACGCAACGCGTCTCGTAACCCCTGATCGAGCGTTGAACTCTCGTTCTTTTCTATTTGGAATACTAGAAAGTTAATATATCACCTACCAAAACCTTTAGCGTTTCGACTGTTCAGGAAATGTAAATATTGCTTGCTAAACATAATGCCGATGATATTTATTTCGTGATTTAAATGTAATAATAATAATAATAATAATAATAATAATAATAACTTTTAGGAGGATCTGCAGCTTTTATTTATCAGTTTTTACATCGTTATGTATATTTGTAAAAAAATCATTGAGAGAGAGAGAGCGCGCGCGAGAGAGAGCGAGAGCGAGAGCGAGCGAGAGAGAGAGCGAGAGCGAGCGAGAGAGAGAGCGAGAGCGAGCGAGAGAGAGAGCGAGAGAGAGAGAGCGAGAGAGAGAGAGCGAGAGAGAGCGAGAGAGAGCGCGAGCGAGCGAGAGAGAGCGAGAGCGAGAGAGAGAGAGAGCGCGAGCGAGAGAGAGAGCGCGAGCGAGAGAGAGAGAGAGCGCGAGCGAGAGAGAGAGAGCGCGAGCGAGAGAGAGAGAGCGAGAGAGAGAGCGAGAGAGAGAGCGCGCGAGCGAGAGAGAGAGAGCGAGAGAGAGAGCGAGAGAGAGAGCGCGCGAGCGAGAGAGAGAGCGCGCGAGCGAGAGAGAGCGAACGAGTGAGAGAGCGAACGAGTGAGAGAGCGAACGAGAGAGAGAGTGAACGAGAGAGAGCGAACGAGAGAGAGAGCGAACGAGAGAGAGCGCGAACGAGAGAGAGAGCGAACGAGAGAGAGAGCGAACGAGAGAGAGAGCGAACGAGAGAGAGAGCGAACGAGAGAGAGCGAACGAGAGAGAGAGCGAACGAGAGAGAGAGCGAACGAGAGAGAGCGAACGAGAGAGAGCGAACGAGAGAGAGCGAACGAGAGAGAGCGAACGAGAGAGAGAGCGAACGAGAGAGAGAGCGAACGAGAGAGAGAGCGAACGAGAGAGAGAGAGAGCGAACGAGAGAGAGAGAGAGCGAACGAGAGAGAGAGCGAACGAACGAGAGAGAGCGAACGAACGAGAGAGAGCGAACGAACGAGAGAGAGAGAGCGAACGAGAGAGAGAGAGCGAACGAACGAGAGAGAGAGCGAACGAACGAGAGAGAGAGCGAACGAGAGAGAGAGCGAACGAGAGAGAGAGAGAGCGAACGAGAGAGAGGGAGAGCGAACGAGAGAGAGGGAGAGCGAACGAGAGAGAGGGAGAGCGAACGAGAGAGAGGTAGAGCGAGCGAGAGGTAGAGCGAGCGAGAGAGAGAGAGAAAACGGGTCCAGGTGTCATCGCTGCCTAGTCTATAGAGTTGGTGGAGGGGGACGGGGAGAGAAAACGGGGGGTAGGTGCGTGATGGAGGTCCATGCGGATTGACGTCTAAGCTGCGGAGGGGCGATAGAACGGGTATAGGCGTCATCGTCGGCTAGTCGGAGAGGAAAGAGTGGAGGGAGAGCGAACCGGAAGGAGTCGGGATGGAGGGGGCGGGGCCTCGCCGCCGCCCTCACCGCGGCGTCCGTCGTGGAATTGCGCTCGGACGCCGACCGCCTGCGGCCGCGGCGCTGCGCCGTCGTCTGCGGATTAGTCGGCTCTTACCTGCAGCCGCCTTCTTTCACCCAGCCGCCTGTCGCCGAGGGCTTTATTGAAAGGGTGACCGTGCGGGAGGGGATAGGGAGGGAGAGGCATAAAATGAGGAAACCTAAGAGGGAAGGGGAGGGTACTCTGTAAACACTACTGGATGGGACAGCCTTCAAGAGAGCTCACTGGAGGTGAACTGATGATAAATTGCAGAAGCGGAAAACATAGTGGCAGGTGCATCAAGGTATAACAAAAAAATATCTCTACCGGTGAGAACCCATATTACAATATATTGGATCTTTTTGTATACGTACAAACTTATACGGGCAAACTTATACTAAAAAAGTTCATATAAAAATGTAAAAATATGTGTAAAATTTTATGAAACTCTCTGTAAAAGTATTTCTGATATTCACCTACTAGTTTTGCGCTATTTCAAGTGGGAATCACAACGAATTTTTTACGTTTGTGTGCACATGTTTTTTTAAAGATGCGATGGCATCAATGCAGTTTTTATATAAAATGCTTGTATGACTATGTTACAATTTTAAACGATTATGAATATTCATCAACTAGTTGATTTTGAGCTCATGAATATTGTACTATACGACGGTTCATCAGTCTAGGCGTTAGTTCTTTATGAGTTTAATGCAATGAATGTAATAGTTATATTATTAAGGTTCCTGGCGATATTGACTGATTATTTCGTGTTTCCTGTCGTGGGAACTCATAAGGTAATTAGTCTCGTTAGTGTAGTGCATGTTTCTGTCATGGAAGGTGGTGGAACCAATGGGACTCCTTGAGATGGGACTTTGATGGATGGTAAGATTGGACACCGACCTACACTTTAGTGTTATCCTATCCAGGGCAGCGTGTACGACACAGCCCGGTTAAGCTCTAATTTCTCGAGTGGTTTCAGTAATGTGTGGTAGTGTAGTACATGTAAGTGTGAATATGTGTAAGGAAGGATTAAGAATAGGACAAAGAGTAGAAAATCAAAGATTGCGCGTGGCCGTGGCCTGTTTGTTAGGGTACTGCTCTAGCATTCGCCTTGTGTTGGCTGAGGAAATCACGAAACTACTAAACTACTAACCATACAAGGAGAACGCTATGATTTTCCTCCAGATGTTGGCTGAACTCGACCGAGCTCTCTAGCCAATGTCGAAAATTATGAAGTCGCACACTCATTTCAACTGACCAAAAACCTAGTCAAATTAGAAGCTACGTATACAACCCTACGGAAATGTGTATATTGTCGTCTCTGGAGTCGGTGATTACGAATTTGCTGTCAAAATTAGAAAATCCAAAATGGCGGATCCAATATGGCGAATCAAATATTTAAAAATAAAGTAGATTTCAGTGAAACTGTATATTACTGTATCTGATGAGTTGATGATTATGAATTTGATGTCAAAAATTAAAAATTCATAATTACATATTCAATATGGCGAATAAAATAAATAAAATTAAACGGATTAACGTGAAACTGTGTATTTAAATTTTTTAGAGTTGTTGGTTACGAATTTGATATCAAAATTGAAAAATTCGAAATTAAAAATGCAAAATGGTGGATCGAATATCTAAAAATTAAGCGGTTTCGTCCGAAAATGTGTAGTAAGGACTTACGTGTACAAATTTATTGCTAACATAGAGTTTAAATAATCTTGTTTATTTATTAGGCATAATGATTATTGATTATTTGCAGACAAGATGGTAAATGTTCAAAACCTCGGGCGGCAACTGCTTGCCGTTCACTATTTTATTGTCTTGTTAACTTGAAATCAGTGTATTTGTGGTATCTATCAGATTATGGTATCTATCCATCTCTGGTATCTACCAGAAGACGGTAGAAGATGGTTTTCGGACGCGAGTATTTCTTGGAAATATTTTCACGCTAAGGTCAGTTACCTTTATTTCTGGCTTCCTGTGCATCTTCGGATAATTGCCCAATTAGCAACGTAGATTATTGCATACCCATGAATTAAAATTATATGAACTAATATCGGCGTAGGGTACCACGGATACAGTTCTATATATCGTTTTGCAACCTCCAAACAGTACAATTTAAAGTCTTGAATATCGATGCACAGCCCACTTGACATTGCTTGCAACAGTACTTTGCTTTTTGCAATTATCTCTTTATCCACTCCTAAAATACTTGGTGTTTTCTGCACACTGTCAAAAAAGCGTCTGGCGGTATTTTCGTCGTTGGTTGTACTTGCTCCGAGCTTGAGTATGTGGATTTGTAAACGGAACTTACGTTTGAAATTATCTTCAATTTTCACTTTTCGTGATGCATAATTTTGTTTTTGATCTGCGGAATGAGTTCGCCACTTTTTCTGGGTGTGATCATCACCGCATTTGTAGGATAGGTGTAGAAACCACTCCATATATTTTATCCATGCATGTTGCAATGATATACCAAAATAGAGGTTATTGTCATTGATTTCTTTATTAACCTTTGCTTCTATATTATTAAAATCATTTGATGTTTGCAGATGTAGCAACAAATAAAGGATGCAGTATCAGTTAGAGCAGTTTTCACTTTCCCGTCAATCGTCGTAAATACCAATTCGTATTTTATTTGTAAGTTCATATCGCCAACAACAAATGTAAAAGGTACAATAAATTTAATTTGATATTTTTTAAGTTGCTGTTCTTGGCGAGTTGTTTCTGAGCTGTGCGTAGCCAAGTGGCAGGGCGTCGCACGCCGTACCGAGACACACGGTTACACACGCGGTTACGCACTCTAATAGTTAAACGCTGATAATACAAAAAAGGGAAAATGTAAGCAGCTGCAATTTAGCATACTGATAGAGAGAACAATTGAGGCTTTCAGACATGTTAAATTTCAAAGCGGTACAAAAGTTATAGATCTCAAGTTACTTGGAAAAGGTTACGGTACACTCGCTTTACTCCTCAAAAATATAGAAACGTAAACTTGTCAGATATTTAACTTACCTTCAGATGCATTATCCATTCGGCGATACAGAAACATCCACGCACAAATGTTTTAAAACAACGTTTTAATGACGGAAACTCGCTTCACAATCTCGAGAATTTTTTGACGTTTAGATATCGCCAAATTCGCCGCCAAATATGAGAAGGATATTAGAGTGGAATTTCTCTGTCACGCTGAAATATGATGCACCAACTACATCTGCACGATTTGATGGGACTGACATCTAAATGTGAAGTTCGTTTTTTTTTATTATGTCCAGGTTTTTGGTCAATTCCAACCATTGTGCGTCGTTGGGACTAAAACACTAGGACCTCCCGATAAGAGGCACTGTAATTACATCAGTAAATGCTCTAACAGCATAGATCAAGCTGCCACAGCACATACTTCGTGGCATTATTTCCTAATTTCATAAAAATCAAAAATTCAGAGAGATCACTGAAAACGAGAACAGCGGCATTTTTAAGCAATATTTTTACGCTATTCGTGGAAAAAATCAAAAGAAAAAAAATTGACTGTTTTTAAGAATTGTTTTTATAAATTGCATTAATTTGAACCCGAAATTCCGCAAAAATTACTTATTAACAACGTTCTTGATCTTATTTCATGATAAGTTTTAGAACAGGTATAAGTTATGAAAAAATATCTATATTTTTAATGGTGTACAGTTGGCATGTTCATATTTGACAATTTTTTAATAATCAGATATTGCCAAAAACAGAGCAGCACCAGTTTTTTGACTGTCCTTTGCTACAATTACAAATAATGCGAGAAATTATTTGTTGTTATAGCGCAATTAAATTTATTATTGTCTAATGCTTGTGTTTGGCATTTGCACACTGTGTTTCGATATATTCGTAGAAGTCATTATACCAAATATATTTTCACTACACTTTAATCGTAAAACTTATAAATAATCTCAGTGTTTACCGCAGAAATGCGTGTTTCGAGGTGTTTACCTCATTCTTAGCGCAACGTGAAACAAAGCAGGGCTTTTTACATGTATATACTAGCCGACCCCAACTCGTGCATTATGCGCAAGATGGCCCAGGGTAGTATACACATTAAAAAAAACATGCTTTGTTCCACGTTCCTTAGGGAGCACTAAGGATGAGGTGAACATCTCGAAACATATATGCGTAACCATTTTTTAGTGTAAATACATTTTTAAATTCTGGATAATAACTTATTTTTACCTATCCATAAAAAGTGTTTCATGCGCGGTCGATGTAGCAATTGATGCCGAGGCTCGTCATCAGTTAGCGGCCTAGCGGCCTCGAAAAGCCTGTTCTCGACCGCGGATTATCGCCGCGCCGTAATGACGCGATGGCAATCGGGGCGCGAAGTGCGTCGCCACTCTGTCGCTGCAAGAGTCGCCTGTCACCGCCCTCTTCTCACCCCTCCATCCCTCCGCCCCCTCCACCCCCTCCACCCCCTCCGGCCGCTCGGCCAACGCTGCTCAGGAGGGGCGGCGGTGGCTGCTGCGGTGTGTGGCCACAGATTACGTCATTATCAGGCAAATCACGACGAAGCGTCACGAGCTTAACTCGTCGATAGCCAATACGTAGTCTGCTCTGTCCGTCGCTCGCCCGTCATTCAATATCTGGGAGCAGATTTGAAAGCTCGAGAACTGGAAAGGTCAGAGAACGTAAAAACGCGAGATGGAACTTGCGGGAGGAGGGAGATGTTGAAGGGCTAAGTGGAAAAGAGAAGATCGAAAGGCCCATCTCTCGACGTCGAAAACTCCCGAAGTTAAAGAAAAAGCTCCCATCAGCCTTTGCTAGCGTCACGGCGAAATCGTGGCATATGGCGCGAAGTGATGGAGGCACTGCGCTCGCTTTCACGTGTGAAGTGGCGTGTTGTGGTCTCTCCGTAGAGGAGGAGGATGTTCACTTGTCATAGAAGCGTCTGCCGTTTCGATGCATGTCTTTTATTTTCGGTACTACGGGCGATCCTTTATTCCGTCAGAAATATGTCAGTTTTGGTCTGTTATAAGTCATAGTTATGAAAGCATTTGTGGGTGAAAGATGGGGTAAAAGATTCATTTATGCTTGAAACAGTTTTACGTGTTTTGCTCCAGAGAGGGAAACGAACAGCGATATCTTTTTGCCAGATATTTATGTCTCTTTTTCTGCGGCCCTTGCTCTACGTTTTCCGAAAGCGTGAAGATATCGTTTCAATATCTGCCCTTTACTGTTATGACCCACCATAATTCGTATGGAATAATATAGTATCTTCAACGTGCTATGCATCTGCGAGGAATCTGTCATTTCTAGTGCTTTCGGGTTCTATATTTTCATATTTTATGAATACAATTTCGTAGCCACAAAAACTTTCTGTTCATATCAACATTCAGTAGATTTCTACAGTTGTTAAACAGTAATTTATGAACATAGATGTGATATTGGCATTGCAATACTTCTATATTGGTTTATGAGCACCACTGTTGTTGTTTTTTCTCTTTGTACAGTAAACTGAAACGGATAGTAAATGGATAAAATAAATCCTTATGTTTACTGGTATTGCTTGTGTAGCGCAATGGGGAGAGCAAATGACAAATTATTATGCTTGTGAAGTACATTAATAGGTATTAATTTATAATAAATCTTTACTAAAGAGAGGGTCGTGGATAGAAAGTTTAATATTGCGTTGTTCGAATACTGAAACGTTTCTGCAACACTGCTCTTCTATCACCGGCCGACATGCCCTACAATCGAATGTTATTTCTTGTTATTCCCAGTTTAATCGAATGTGACCCAACACCCAGTTGCTGTAAGGATAAAAAGATCATCTGCTTGTAATTTGCGGCGTGCAATTTTCTTTCCTCATTCCAAAACCCGCGTCTTCTCTTTTAGGAAGGAAAACCGTCACAGTATCTCCTTCGAAAACTTGTGAAGGAGGCATTTCCTTTCAAGGCTATTGTCGAGAAATCGAATCCCGTAATGAATGGAGGGAAACAATCGTGAGGAAATAGTGTCGTTCCAGGGCGGTGTTCAAGGGTCGAAAAATTCTTCCGGGCCGCCGTCCCATTGAAAGGAGACAAGGGCGGGCGTCGCGAGATGGCCATCGCCGGGGGAGGGGGGCGTGCGAATGGGGAAGGATGACGCCGTTAAGGGGGTGAAATATGAATCGGAGTGCTATTGTCGACAGGGCGGCGGTTGGCAGGCACCGTGACCGCTCCCGGAATCGCTTGCGGCCACGGACGCCGCGCCGCGCCACGCCGTCGCACCAGGGCGCTGCTTTACGGACGGGCGGCGTTGTCAAGGAGCCCCCGCCGAACACGCCACGCGTTAGCTTCGTGACATTTTTTTTCACTTTTTTAAACCTACAGGACATTCATTCCATCTCGAAGCAACCTCTGGACCGGCTGAGTGGCTCAGGGCCCAAACTGATGTCACTACAGTGCTTCTTATCGGGAGCTCCTAGGTTAGAGCCCCGACGATGGAAGAATTTTCGATACAAGCTACATAACTGGGTCGAGTTTAATCGCTGTATGGAGAACTATTCTAGCATACGGCTGCTCCAATGGGCGGTTTTTCTTGGTTTCTTTGATCATTTCTAGACGAATGGCAGATCGCGTGCTATCTTTCCATTCTCTGCCGTGTCCCTTTACTTACACAAACCTATATTTATGCCATACATAACTATACTTGTCGTGAGCTTAAAGCTTTTCCCGTCAGAGGTAGTGCTCGGCTAGTAGGAGATACCTGGATGACGGAAACCCCCGCAAGCCGACTTGTTGGTCGGCACCGGAACTCACCATGCAGCGGGAGATCAACACCGCCACCTCTCGTGGTACACTTACGAGACTAATGTCCATTGCAGTTGACGGACTCGGAAATACAAACAAAAACTTCAATTAATCAATCAAGCTAAGGAACTTGCGTGATATTTAATCAATTTTAATTGTATTATTTTCGATCTTTTTATTGTTTGCTTCGAGATTATGAATTATGAATAGTATATTGTAAATATATTAGAGTATCTCAGTAGTGATCGCTTCAAGCACAAATAAAAAAAATATTTACAGGATTAACACTGTCTTGAAACTTTCAGAACGTGGAGCTGGCGCCTTGAATCCAGGAATAGAACTAAGATAATTTATTTCTTGTTATGTTTTTGTACTTAAGAAATACAAGTTGAAAGCATCCCTTTAATATTCAATTCTCAGCATTTCAATTATATAATATGAACCGGTACATTTTTTGGACTTAAATTGTCTGAAACAAATTCATGGACTAAAGTATCAAGTGGCCATTACTGATTCAAGTAGCTGTCCATTACCAAACTTTTCGACTTGCCACTATTGGATTAAAATAGGTTCTTGCAAATAAATAAATAAAAATGGAACAAATTGGCAATGAGAAATGAGAAATGTTTGTCGTTTCATACAAAGGATCGAGCACTATAGCTCGAGAATGTAAAAAAAATTTGGACAATGCTCTTAATTCTGGCCACTACTAGAGCCATTATCTGAAGATTCAACTTCTTAACTCTCGGAAAATACAATTCCTAAAGGTGGTTTCCATAAAGACCATGTGCCATTGAAGGGCCCGCTATTTAGAGAACAATCTTGGGTGTTGTGAACGGTGTACGGATAACTTGTGTACTCAAGAGTTATGCTCTGACAGTGGCCGGTTAGGTTTCGCATGACGTTATTTACCGAAAGCCGTCGTTGTTATTTACCGATTACGCGAAATAAAGACCGTTTTGTGTGTGAGATCCATGATTAGACAATTTAACAATTTTTCATTATGGTAACGAGAAGAGAGGCTTCGAGAAAAGAGCGACAGAAAATGAGATGAAAGGAAAAATGACAGAGGTAATATGAAAGTTAGACTGGCCAAGCGATTATGTAGTAGGGATCAATGAAGAATGTATAAGAAAGATGTAGAATTATTTTACTTCATCATATTTGACCGGAATGCCTTTGAGAGGCAGACATTACTTCCAGCCACCATGTTATTTTTTTCATAGCTAGGAATTTCATCCTAAAACATCATTTCCATTTTGACAAAATCTGGATGTAATTATGGTTGTCAAGTAAAATATGTAAAAAATAATAATTTCTATGGCACAGAAGACATATTAATGCAACAAATAATAAGTAACACGTAGAAAATACTACCTTTATGTGCAGTAGAACCTCGATTTTCCAGAGTATTGAAAAAAAGATCGGCCTACAAAAAATCGGAAACTTAAGATAGTGTAATTTTTTTATTATTCAAAAGTGTTAGTGAAATCCTGAATGCTCCCTGCGCTGGAACATTTAAGAGGAGAGAGGTTGATCATTCAATACTCTCCTTACTTCCCATGTTGCCGGAGCAACTGCGTGTACTTGTAGGGTTGGGCCATCGTGGCAGGTCTATCTGAGGCCATTTCGAGGGCTCGGAGATAACAAACAACCCAGGTGGACAGTCTTTTATCTTCCACACCTAACGAAACAATACTTTCCAGTAAAGATATCTGGTCATCAAATTCACTCCAGCTGCTCGGTCGGCTCGCTGAATATTACTGCAACTTCCAGAGCGTTCGGAACGCGTGTTTGTTTTCTAGTATAGGCCTACAGCTTAATTATCCTTTTGGTAGTGAATAGAGGTACTAACTGACCTAATTTTGAAACATACAGAGATTAGTATGCATCTGTGTCATGCTGTGTCCAGTTGACCCTCAGGAAACAGGCGTGAGAAATCCTACTATTTTAAGAACCTTAACTTTAAGTTTAATTTAATAACCAACATTACACAGATAACAGAAAATCACTGATTTATCTCTTTTAAATTTATAAACAATTATTCGTGAAAGGAAACTGCGTTCGTACATTGACCACTTCAACAGGAAAAAAATTATGAAGAAGAGAAAAAATTGTAGTTTATATTTTCATGGACTTTCGTTAACGGAGCAATTAGACGATAGAATCACTTGCATATTGTAAACAAAGTACGGACGAAACTTTGCAAAATATGATAGTAATATGGATACGGAAATAGGTGAAATCATTACATCTTCCGAACCGCCTTAAGTGGTAAGGGAGCGATAGGAAAGATCGCGCTGATCCGTGTCTCGATTGTTAGGGTACTGATCCGGTATTTGCCAGGTGTTGATCGGAGAAACCACGGAAACCACCGATCAGCGTAGCCGGCCGTTAGAATCCTCCACCAGATAGCATCTGAATTGGACGGAGCTGTCTAACTAGTGTTGAAAATCCTGCCACCGTCGGGACTCAAACCGAACGACCCACTCACTGCACCCGGTCAGAAGCACTGCAGTCATACGAGTCCCCTAAGCCGGTGCATTGAGTGGAGCAACCGTGGAAAACTACGGACCTCCGACGGAACGATACCGCTGACCTATCGCAGTGGCGGGAGGCGCTGGGCTGCCGCCGTGGGCGGGGCGGCGCTGGCCCGGGCTCCGTGCGCACGTGGGCGGGTGGCGCCGCGTGGGGAAGGACGGCGCTGAGTGGCGCGTGGGCGGGGCCGGCGGGGCGCGGAGGGGCGCGGAGGGGCGGGCCTGGAATGCAATTACGCAGCGGATTACACGCTCGTCGCCGCATGTCTCCAGTCGCGGGCGAAATAAGCCAATCCTCTTAGAGCGCCGCCGGCGCGCCTCCGAAGAGAGCGCTCACGGCCCATGCTGCTCTCTTCTCCGCCTCCCGCGCAGCGCCACCCCCCCCCCCCCCGCAGGCCTCATCACCCGTTCGCTTGGCTAGCCGATTTTCGCCCTAGCGGTCTTTTTCCATCCCTTTATTCTTGTAGTCTTTGAAGCATAGTCAACGGTTTCTCTTCTATTTTATTTCTGGTCTCGACTCATTCCTTCATTTCAGACAGCCTTTGTTTGCATCAAAATATCCTGCGTTAACTTAACTCAAATTTGGTACATGGTTTTACCTCTCTATTTGGATATCGTTTCTTTGCGTCTCCTTTCGCAATTATTTCCCGTTTTCAACGCTATTTCTTCAAATTACAGATGTGATGTTGCATTCATTGTCTGGTTGTTTTATAATTTGCCTCTATTGCCTCATTTTGTATTGTTTGAACATTCCCCTCAGGACTCTCAGTGTTTGATAAACTTTACTGATCGCCTACAAACATTTCTCTTTAACTGCTGGCGTTGACCTGTCCTTAATTAACAACAGCTCTTCACAGAAAGTAGAGTATTTTTCACGTTCGAGAAAATAAGTGTTCCGTAACATTTTCTAATCTTATTGTTTCTTCTAAGTTTTAATGACAATTTCTTCATTTCGAGATGAATTGTTAAAAAATGTAATAGTTGCACACCAGTGGAGAGGAGGGGGTCAGGGAAGGATCCCAAAATAATATTTTCCTACATGATTTTCCCCTTGTTTAGGTAATGATTTACTGTTTCATTATTAAGGACTTACTGTTTCATTATTAGGACATTTCCTATCTCTAAGTGATAATAGCGTCTTCAAAAAACGTATGAGACCTCTTTATATATTAATGAACGAATATACATAGTTCAGTATTATATATACTACATCATATGTATTTTCGACCTTAATATTTAACTTAAATACTAAACTTACAATTATTTCTTACTACACATGAATAGGAAACTCTCAAAGCGCCTATGGGATTAATTCAGTTCAGAAAATATGCTGAGAGAGGAATCTAATGGGTATCTATTTTTACTTTCGCGCGTTCCAAATTCTTCGTAAGAAGTGAAAGTTCAGTATTCGTGCGGCGGAAAACGACGAATTATTGCCAGAAAAAGTCTTATAGTCGGGCTCTGGTAACGAAAAAGTGGGTAAATCCTATTGCTAAATTTAGGAAAAAAATTCTCTAACACGTGGTTTAACCAGAATCCATGTTTTGTTGGTTCTTGATACCGAAAAATCGATTGAAGGCAAAACGTCCGTCCGTCTATGGTTAATGTGAGCGGCTGAACTGTTCCGCCAATTTTTTCCAAAATTGATATTCCTCAATCGATCTGGCTGACGTCGCGGATCCTGGTTTTTGAAACCGATATTTTAATTTTGGGGGTACTTCACATGAAGCCTCCCGGACATTTACAAAAAACCCGCACGAAATTTTTGTGATTAAGTTTTGTTGTTCAATAGTTGTGTCTTGAGTAATATGGAAGTATATGGGTCTTGTCCTCCTGGACGGCCGAGGTTATTAAGGGGCATGTGTGGGTTTATCTCTTTAAACCAAACCCGCTTCAAACCATTGCCGGGTTCTTGTAATGAAAAATTGGGTAAACTCTGGTGCAAAATATGTTTAAGAGAATTGTGGAGTTCTCATTTTCGGTGATATCCCCAATTTTTCAAAAATTGGAAAAAATATTTTAAAATTACAAAATTGACGATAGAGGTTTTTGGCTCAAACAAAATCTGTTGTAGAAAATGACGTATTTAAAAAAGGGCTTGTACATTTTTTGTAAAAGTTACTGTTTATTGCGTAATATGCCCTTGAAATTTACAAAAAAATTCTCAAAATTTACTCCAAATTTTTCTTTTTAATTTTCTCCATGTATGTAATAAGGATCAATAAGAAATATGGTGCTAGTCTCATTTTCGGGTATTGCTTGATTTTTTCGAAAATTGCAAAATAATTTCAAAACTACAAAATTGAAGATATTTTTACTTCAGAAAAAGTTTGTTGTAGTAAATGAACTATTTAAATAAATAAATAAATAAATAAATAAACTAGAAGTGATAATGGTTTTTGACAAACTTTCTCGCCCTAGTTAGTTTTATAAACTTTTACGACAAGAATCATTCTCTTCACGGCTGCTTTCATTTTCTCGCCCAAAAACAATTTTTTTTCACATTTTCTCAATTACTCGGCTCCATATTTCAGAAAACACCATACACTTATTCCTATTATAGAAGTATTCTTTTCATAATCTAATGGGATGGCCAAGTTGGTTAAATTGGTGGATACGGGTCTAGCTCTTCGGAAGGGAGGTTGGCTGGTTCAAGCCTTGGCAGGAAATTATTATTTGTGACAATTTTATGTTGCCTCAGGAAATAATTGAGAAGAACACAAACTATATTGAAAACCATTTGAAGCAATTCTATTCGCATGATCTATTAATGTAGATAAATAAACTGAAAGTGCCAATATGATTTTCTATTTTTTGACTTTTAAACAATTTTTTACATTTCTTATTGGATTTGGAAAACGTATGAACCATCAAATCAATTGCTGTCTTTCGTCACTTATGACTATAATTGAAGTGCCATTTCTCTGTATTACCCGGGTGGCCGAGGTACTTAAATGTGAGATCTGTCTCAGCATTTCGTAGACAAGGGCATGTTTCAAGACTGGTTCAGGGATAATTATTTGTCACAATTCTCTGTTGTTTTTAACCAGCAAAAAGTATTTACTACCTCGAGTTATGCCAAGCTGCAATCTTTTTTTTCCAAAGGGTATTTCTTTTGTTAATGTTTCCGCTGCCTAATACTGCAACTGAAACACGAAGCTCTTACAACTATTAAAGGAGTGCGTATTCCCTGTTCGCCCCGGTGGCCGAGGTTGGTTAAATGATGTGCAAGGTCAGCTTGTTCGAGCCTCGCTCAAGGATAGTTGTTTGTCACAATTCTGTGTTGCCGAACAATACTGTTGAAAATTGCAGAAACTTAATTGAACATTATTTGAAGCATTTCTACTAACAAATACAATAAATTATAATAGTGATAAATTTGAAATGTGTATGTTATTTTCGAATTCGCAGTACTTAACCCCGGTGTTTTTTTTTCAAATTTTCTCGAGTTTTCTCATATCGAGCATAGGAAGAACCTTTCTTTCACGTTTATTTTTATTTTTTCCGGTACATAATATTTTCGCGATTACAACACTTCTTTAACTTCCTTTTTTCCTTATGTATATGAGAGTCATCGTGAAATACTTCACTACTACCCACAGCTTTTGCCAACAGTGAAGTACAGAACGTACGCAAATGAAACTGAGTTTTAAAATAATTACACAGGCGCTTGCTTCAGAGGTGCTTTACAAACTTGTATCACAAACGTGGCATCAGAAAAATTATCTTTGTGTTGACCGGATGAAGGCCGTTGGATGACAGTTTTTTGTCAAAGTCGGCGTGTAAAGTAATGGGGAAAGTTAAACATCTATGATACAGCGATTTTTAATAGTTTCAGTTGTAATAGGCTAAATAAATTTTCTGAGCTATATGGCGTTCTCATGCTCTTTCAGAATAGTGTATTTAACAGTTCTGCTACTTCAAAAATGATATTGGTTTGGAAGAAGAGTTTAAGATGATTATTTAAAGAATAAGTGTGATAGTTCCAAATACAAGCTAATACACAACGTTCGTAATGCTGAGAGAGTGACACAAATAGTAAATATTGTATCATGGATACTTCTAATATAAAAAAGTTCAATTCATTGGAATAAATTCTAGAAAAGTACGTAATAAATTGACAGCTCTAACACGCGTTCCTATCTAATTATGAATTCATAACATTGCAAATTGGAACCCGATTTTTAGTATATTTTAATTTCACATGGGTGGAAAAGATGCCAAAAAAGTATTTTATACTTTGTTTATAAGCTTGTAAAAGATTAACGAGATGGTGAGTGACAGACGCAGAAACAACGAAAACTAGTGTGACCTGCAGCAGAAAAATTCTGAAGTCGATTGTGAGGAAAATGGATTTCTGCTGCAGTAGAAATTGACTGTTTTGAAACGTCACACTAGAAAACCGAAGCTTCTTTCTTCCTGGTCGCATGACGTCAGCTGTGTTGTAAGTAGTAACGCATCACGTATGAGAATATAATCTAAAATCAGGTGTCAGAAATTGCAGATTAATATATTCAAATATTTACATTTTTAGCCAAAAAGAAATCATTATTATATTTATATTTTTTCGAGTTTCTTGGTGCCTTAAAAAATCATCGCCACCTTACACATGGCCGGAGGCTGCATAGGTGAATTTATGATACGTTCGGAGTTAGTAATATTGAGAATATTTTTAATGTACTTCTCTTTCCTAATTTCACTTTAAGTGTATTATTATGATTCATCTCTTTGCAATTATTCTATTCTATTTTTTTAAATAGTACTAAAATAATGCGCCTGTAAATTGTTAAATTATTTTAGTATGGCCTCGAGAGAGGACCTGAATAAGTGCATTATGAACCTGCTAATATTATTATGACATATGAATTGATTGTTGCGTGTATTGTGATTACGTAATGCAATTTCACGTATATATAGTGCAATAACGTTCTTTACAAGAGAGTTCTGGTTCTAGATCTTTACAAGGGGGACTTCACATGATATTGAAGTTGATTGGCCTATTCAAAGTCTTCAGTAAATCAAAAATAAGCAATATAATGTTGGAAAACCATATTTTTATGATATTATAATAACACACAAAACCTGCGTCGCTAGCTGAATTTGCTAACTACGCGATGTGATGTAGGTTAAGCGAATTCGAGACATCGCGAGTTCCTGGTTGGGTGACCGACTAGGAACCTCGGGATCGAATGACGCCGAGGCCAATTGCCCGTTACGGGACATATAATGGCTAAATACAAAGTTATATACCTTATTTATTCTACATTACACCATCAATTTTAAAACCATAATCATTTCTTATTACCGTTTTGAAATAACGAGTTAATAACGTCAAGATATAGCAATTAAAAAAAATACAGGCAGAAAAGCCTCTCATGAAAGTGGCCTACCCTTGACAGAGACTGCAATGCTTCGACTCGATAGCGAAAGTACGTCGCTAGTGACAGGACCCCAAATGCTTTACGGACTTCCATTTTAGGTTAATATGGAAAGCTGAGATTCATAGTGACATGTATTCAACTATGATCGATAGTCATCCATCATCCATTCAGATCATTGCCTCCTACACTTCTACTCCCTATACACGGTCTTATTTTAAATTAAATTTATTTGAAAATAAATTAGAAAATGTTTTTATAATTATATTTCAGGCTGACACTTTATCTTAAAACAGATTAAATAGAACGCATCTCTCCGTGCCATAGAAATAAATTTGAACTTGTAAATTGAATTGATTTGAATTAGTATTAAAAATTAAGATTGAATTTGAAGTAAATACATTATATATGTTTTGAGTTTTAATGAAATTCGGGGCGTCAGTTATATCGGTGCCTGAAGCAAGTTACCCTCCTCCCTCTTTTGAACACCACTGTTTGCAGTTTCCATTTACTCTGTGGGTTTTTAGTCCGGTCTTTACACTTTTTATGAAACTCAAAAATCCGTATCGACGTTATCTACTTCAACGACAAGGTTTTGAGATTTTGATGAAGGAAAATGCATAAATCAAATTTGTGGGAAAGCATATTAACTGGACCATGGAAGCAAGGGTGGCACTGACTTATACGACAAAACATTTCAACCTCCATACTACAAAATTATAGAATATAAACTTGATTGTTCAATTCCTTCTCATTCGTAGGTCTGCAGGAATTAACTCTTCGACGAATTTTGTACTACAGGTACTACCTGTAAGTAATAACATTCAGTTAGGCGAATCAGCGAATCATTTAGGCAGGTAAATACCAGTTGTCGAAACTTTATGTCGAAACGATTATGTATCCGCAAAGTAAAGGCACTTGAACCCTTTGGCTTTCAGTTCTTCCACCAATAAAAACATGGTTTGTCATCATTTTGATTTTACGGACAATTTCCTGTATACGATGACAGACTGTAAGAATGTATTGCGTAAATTTTGTTTAGATACGAAAATGGGGTTCAGCATGCATTGTTTACCTAATACATTTTGTCATTTATTTCATTTACACGCAAATATTTTAAGACCTTTTATATTAAATATTTAATATTTTAATGCATATCAGAAAAGTATAATTCTCTTTGTTAATAAGACAACAGTTTATGACGAATTCATCTCTTTTAAATGTCTAATTATGGTAAGTACATTGCTTAACAGAACAAACTAAAATAAATTATTTGATGGTAATTGTATAATTAAATTTATCTGAGATGGACTGGCTCGTGACAAATTGCAAGATAAATTCGTTATGAAATGCATCAAATGAATTGGAAAATTGTGCACTTTATATGTCTGTGTAATAAAGCGCACGTCGTCGAATAAAGCATTTCGTTTTTTGTTTGTGTTTTTCCACTTCACATCGAGTGAAACATTCAGTTCTCCTTGTTGGGAACGTTGCAGGCACTTTTCATAATTATTCTTCGACACACTTCCTCACAAGTGACTTCGGAGTGGTGGAAACAATTAGACAGAGCCCCGGGGAAAACAGTGGCTTTCCAGTCGGCGGAGCAGAGAAGGCGCAGAAAGCCAAGGCAGCCACGAGATTCAAACCAGTGTCTTCCCGATGTCAATGCGGGCTTTGCGAATGCAACCGCAGTTTGCCTCTCCCAAGCGGGAAGGGTAGGGGTAGACAGACATGCACTGCACACAGTGGTTCGATCTTTGATTTTGCCAGGACAAAATTAATTTTCAGTCAACTACTTTCAAAAATCTTTTGAGTGGATAGCTGTGTATGAAGAAATACACCAACGGGAAGAATGTTGATCTCGAAAACTTTGTCTCAAATACAAATATTTAATCGTTAAAGTACAAAACCTGGCAGTTCCTTGCCGTAAACTCATCAACATGCACATCAAAATCATCTTCCCTACCTACGTTCTTAAAAAATAGCATGACTTCAAAAATAAATTTCAATAAATTCAATGCTATCAAGGTTTTATGATAGAATACTGTAATATGTATGTTTATCTTTTTGAATTAAGCTTTCACTTCCCAAAGTCCTTGCGGACACGTGAATAAGGTATTTGTATGCGTGTATATACACTTGGGAAAACCTCACATTAGAATAAAAGGAACTTTTTTGCGTGCAAATTAAGTTGATAAACAAAAGAACTTTGGGTTCGTGTTCGTTTACGAACCTTTCAATAAAAATATGTTTAGGAAAATATCTGTAAAAGTGAATAGCGTTTGAATAGCAATAACAGAAAATTAATATGAATTAGTTTTAATTGCGTTCTCTTAAAATTTTTTGGATAGCCGAATCGAAGAAAGAAAATGCTCTTTGACTGCTGCCGAAATATTAAAACAACCTGGAAATATTGAAAGAGAGCATTACCATTTCTAGTTCAAAATCCTCTGGAAAAGAAATTTGAGGATAATAACATATGACCTTCTGAAAGCTTACAGTAAGTGCTTCCTGAAGTGGAAGAGTCACTAAAAAAATGCTCTCCAAAAAGGGCATAATTTAAGAATCATTAAAACTGATAAACCAAAACATTGATTTTCAAAATTGATAAAGGATAACTTATAATTCCCTTGTTATATTTTTAGCATGTGGATATTCGTTTAATGACGGAAAATAAAGCAATGTAAAGAAAAGAAAGTGCATATGTATGTTTGATTTATTATTAAAAATTAATTGGTGAAAATTGTTCAAATGTAGAATGGTGTAGAAGTTATATGTATGTACTATCTTCTGGGTATCTCAGTATTGTATTATATTTTTTTTAATTAGGCAGCCATTTATCTTTTGGCTCTGTACTCCCATCTCCGCATACTGTGAACCTTAACGTTCTCAATACATTCCACCCCGTCTTCCTTCTTGTTTCATTTTACGATGCTGAGATATGAGCCTTTCTCATTAACTGCCAGGCACAATGCTTGTAATCCCGATGAACCCGGAGGCCCAGTTCGGCTGCATATACAGCGAATTATGCGATTAAGAGGTCACCACATTTAACGAAAACCATTAATTTTTCCATAAGACTCGTGCAAATATTCCTTCCTTTAAATGGCCTCGCAGATAATGGCCGGAAACATCTCATAGCTTGTAATAGGCAATCATGACTTTCTTATGATTTCGACTGAGTACATCTACTGTAAAAACCTTTGGATGTTTCATTTGCTCGTTATGGCAGAAGTAATCGTAACTTCTGTACTTAGTCTAATATGTGATTTGCTCCGTGTTTTCGAAGTGATCGATGTGTACTCAAACTAATGGAAGAGGCGAAGCATTTGTTGATCTACTTGAAAGTGATTTTTGTATTTTAATTTTACTGACCATAATAAATGCAGAACATTGAATAGAGATAATCTACAAGAACTACTGCCGAATATAAATTGTAAATTTAATGCATGGCGTAAAGTTGTTGTTTGAGACCTTACGACACTAACGTTTAATGATACATATTTTCAAGTGTACAGACATATTTTTTTCATACGTGACATTTGTCTCATGTAAAGAGAAGTGTTTTGTTTTTAAATCAGCATAAATTTCCTAGTACTATATTAATGGTTTATGTGTTATATAAATACTTATTTTCCTTCTAAAGCAGGTTTACTTCCAGAATTTACGTATATGTTGTAAATGTAAAACTAATGTAGTCAACGCAATTTATTCAACTACTCCATATTCCCAAAACTGTTTCATTCCGTAAAATATTCATGGAGTTGACTGTGGGTTAACAGAGAAGGGATGGTATTCGTTTCCAGCGCAAACACGGGAGAAAAAAGTAAATATGCAACTCCAGACCACCTGTGCACCGACAATATTACCATGCGAGGAGATGTTTAAAAAGATAATTTGTCTCAACTTCGTCAGCCGCCACCGCCTGGTGAGGAAATTATTTTCTATTTACGTCGGGGACTGCGCGCGGCGCGGCCCGGCACGGCGCGGCGGGGCTCGGCCCTTCCCAGCCGCCGTCCAGGCCTCCTTGGCTCCGCCGCGGCCCGCCACCCCCGCTTAAAGGCACCCGACTCCCTCACAAAGCGGGCGGGCGACGGGCGGCTTTCGCTGTTGTTCTTTTAGCGAGGTACGCGAGGTGGGGGATGTTCGGAGCAAGTTTGAATATGTTGGGTCGACGGACGTTCGAACGAGTAAATCATGTGTTTCGTAACTGGAAGTTTCTCGAGCTATAGGGAAATATTCAAGAAGAAGTCAATGGGTTAATGATCTTAATCCTTATTTCACATGTCCTAAATAAATGTTGTAGAATTCTCCCACCCCAAAAAAGAACAAACATGCTCCAATTCTCGTAAGAATGTGTACATAGAATCGCATTATGTGCTTAAAAATTAGCAGTAATACACTTGTACAAGAGTATGCACAAACTGAGACGTCTGAATTTATAAAAACTTAGTTTTCACTGATACTCACAAAATTGCCAAAGAGAAGTTATCACTAAGTTGATATGACTTCTTCAACTGATATTGATAAACAGCGTCAAAAAAGCATGGGATACAGTAAAAATATGCTCTGTAAGAAGACAATTAAAGTACTCGTTTAATAGTTTTTAGGAATATTCGAATTACTGGTACTATATTTTGATCAGATTTTTCCCGTTCCTAGAGTTTATTATTTGCAATCATGGCAAAAAATGAACTGTTGGAGATGTAATCTCTGAACGTGTTACTGTAGTTATTTTCCTTGTGCGCTTTTCTAGATAAAAAATGAAATGTACTAACGATGAGTAATAATTGTTTTATGAGACGATTCATTAGAATTTCGATTTCTTTCAAACATTATGCAATAAGAGACGTGGTGGATGTTCTGGTAATACAGAATACAGTTTTTATTTGTTAGCATTACTTTAAAATGAAAATGTCGAGAGCAGGGAATGAATCCAAACCTCAACTCTTTTCGATTAAATATTTGTTTGGAAAATTTAAAAACAAACCCTTTTAATAGCTTGAATTTTATTTTGTTTTCAACATGGAATTTGAAGGGAATGTGGAATAGGTATTTCAAAATGTCAAATATGAAATAACGATAATAAAAAACAATGTAAGGATAATTTGACATTATAAAGTACAAACATTCATAGCTTTCTAATACTTTACTTGCAAAAATCGCGTATGCAATCTTTCTGCTATGCTCCAGAACAGTCAAGTTGGGCCCACAGGGAATATGGCAAACATTTCACTCAAACATTTCCCCGTCTATCATCAGAATCTGATTACAGAAGATACATTCGGCATCGTCGTCTGGTTCCGAAGATTATATGAACCGATTCATTGGATATGAGTCTGATTCACTGGAATGGAAAGACCTTCCAAATAACCCGTGATACTATTTTGAAATCAATAGCGTCTAACCACAAAGCGAAGAGTTCAATGAGCATTTCTATCTATTCTATATAAATAAAACGGAATGTTCGTATGTGCGTTGCACATAGTCGCAAAAACTACTCTACCCATTTCGCTGAAATTTTCACATTTTGTTCCTATTAGTAGTTTAGAGAGTAGTTTCAATTAAATCGGACATGTGGGAGCGATGTTGATGATGATTTATTTGTTTATGACGACTCAAGCCCTCCCGAACTCTACGCAACCCGCTGCGCAGTCAAGGATTAAGGGCGTATTCACTGCATACACGTATTCTGCCCCTGCGATTGTGAAATATCGGTCAGAATTATTACTTGAATCTTGGAAGTAAATCAAATTTCTCCGTGCTAGTGACATAGTGAACGCATGCCCAAGGGACCACGTTTTAACAAGAGGATACTGGTAAACATTGCCCAAACCAGGACATAGAACAACCCCATACTTGCGAGAAAGTCTTTCATCTGTTAGATTTTTTGCATAGCGTAGCGTAAAACGTGATTAACAATTTATGACCAGTAGGGTGTGATGAGTAATGCATTGCAATAGGGAAGCATTGCCTGGTCCACTAGTAAAGTAATAAAAAGCAAAATGAGTATAAATGGGCAAAATGAGAATAATAAATTAAGACGGGCATAAAGTAATAAAAAGCAACTCTTGTTGTGTATATTTCGTTTATTTTCTAACCATTAGGTCGAAAAAAACTCTTAGTATTGGATTTTCAAACTCTACCTGCGTACATTTTTGGAAACTGAAAATAGAATCTTGTTCAGTAGAAGGCGTGATGCACGCGGCAAGCAGGTGACACTGACTGCAGATTATCATACGAGCACCCTGCAGTGGTTTACTACTGTTTCACTAGGCTGCAGCTGTTGACATAAAATTATTCTTTAATATTTTTCGGGAATACATGTGAATTTTGACCTACTTGTATTAAATGTAAATGTATGTTGTGTTAAAATTAAAATATATATTTAAATTTTAATAACATTAAATGAATCTAGAAAACATTACTATTATGAAACAGTAGAAACGCTCAAGTGTCCGTGTACGCGTTACTATTCGAATGTTACTACTGGCAAGAGTATAAAGCAATGTAAAATATAAACTTAGAATAATGCAATCGTCCCTTGTTTGCTTCTCAAGAAACAAAATAGTTTTAATTCTGTCAAGTGACTCAGAAAATTTACAATATTTATTGGAAGTAATAAAATACTATTTTAAAGAAAAAATACCCTACGAATTGTACTTCATTTTTATGTAATTTGATTTTTACTCTCTCGCCAACTGCATACATACGTAGTAAAGCTCATATTATGTGACCCTTACATCTAAATATTGTTCCTGGGTGCAGTAAATTACTTCTTTCAACATGTGGAGTCACAATCCCCGTTTTGTGGGTTCTTGATACAAAAAAATTCGTTTATAGCAAAACGTCTATCTCTCTACACTCTCTACTCATGTATGGTAAACGCTAACGCCTAAATCGTTAAAACGGTTTTCTCCAGCATTGATATTCCACAATCAATCTAGACGAACTTCATGTCGTGCGAATTTAAACGGCATATTGATTTTGTCTATAGTTTACATAAATCTTTATAATTTTCAAAATTTCCCCAAAATGGCTCCACATTTTTATTAAAATTAATCGTAGATTAATTAGGTTCATTTTTCTTGGATAGAGATAAGGACTGTGATCTATTGTGTGCACCGACTTCACTTCATGATATCATATTACTGACGTCTTCATACTATGAACAGTAGGCATATACATTTCCTTTCTCATATTCAGATTTATATATCCTAACTATAATATTTAAAATGTCGCAATATTGAGTTTGGTTAAAAAGTGATTGGAAGTTTTTGAAAAAAAAATAGCGTCTGTTTGTGACCTACAAATCTGTCCAAATTATGATTATTGTATGTTTTAAAACTAGTAAGGTTTTATTATATCATTGAGTAAATAAATAAATCAATCCAGCAGAAGTGTGGATGGCATTTAGTGGGTTGTGCAGCTTTCTTCTCTTAGAATCAGTACCATTGACAGGCAGTTGCATGCTCCAAAGTTTCCAGCTCGCTGACCGTTATGAGGCATGTCACGCACGCACTCCCGAGCAACGTCGCTTAGATTTGCCTGTTGTCAGAAACGACGTCCACACAGACATAAATCATGCAGACTAGTGGGATCATCTTCAGTGATGTCCCGCTTCTTCCTTCATAGCGTCGACCGTCGTTTCCAAGTTTGGATTTGCAGTGGAGAGCGCCACGAAGAGCTGGTTGTGAAATCCCATTAGACTCCCCGTCATTCAGGTGTGCCATTGCCTTGTGCCAATAAGAAGAACCTGCTCTTTTATACCGCTCCTGTCTCCCTGCTGTGGCTTGCAGGTGTGGATAATCTGCCATAGCCAGTTGCATCTCTAAACCTCTTAAGATTAAGACTTTAAAGGCGGCTCCACACAATCGGCATTTGCCGAACAGCGAGCTACTGATTGCCCAATCCCGAACAGTTCATGTGATCGGCGTATGTTCGCTTTCTTTGATGTGGCCAAAACACCGACACGCGATGGGTAGGGCGAGCACCAAATGTTCGTCACTCGGAAAATGACAAGCAACTCATTGAAATTCGGGCTCACTGAGATTGCGGTTGATCGCTACTCGCCAAATAACGAATGTGCGGAGCCACCTTTAGGGATACTTGGCAACATGAGATCATAACTTTACCCTTACACATCTACATGCAGGAACTGCGACAGATGGCTGTAGCGCAATAAATATTGATTATACAAATTTGATAATGGCATTGTTGATGATACAAATGTGTAATACTCGTAATTTAGTATGTGTGGTACCATCTACATGTCTACCAAAAATGACTGCATTACGTCTCATATTTCTGACTACAGCGTTTTTTAAGGCGATGCCTATGTACATATTTTTACAAAAGGAAGACTGATATATTTAAAATTATTTTGATAACATAGTGAAATTTACAAAATCATTGATTTGTTCACTTGAGGGATATTTCACCCAGAACCGAAACGGAAGTTTCTGATAAAGGATCTAAAAAATACGCAATGTTATCTTGGAATAAGTGAACACCAACTGCCTAGCATCGAATAATATCGAATTTTCTTAAAATGAGCGTTCACAATTGTTAATTTTATCGTTCTTCCTTGATCGTGATTTCATCCTTCTATTCATACGTGAGCGTGGAATATTTGTATGCCAAATATCTGGAGCCTCCATTTCGTATATTATTCAACACTGTAGTCTGTGAAATAGTTTTCATCAAATGCTCTAAATTTTAAAAAAAATGTCTGCAAGGGGGAAAATGCAAATATGTGATAGAGAAGAAGAAATATCTCATTTCAATATATTTTTCAACGTATGTCGGGAAATATTTTGTGCTCGACAAACCCCGATATACGCAAGCATAAATTTATTTGCATGATATATGAATCACTGCTAAATGCAAGTGATAAATTTAGATCCCTCTCAAATTCGAGCATAAGCATTATCAATCATTCCATATGTACTCATCGTAACTGTAAATTAATTACATAAGTAAATCAGAGCAAATCGTAATTTAAACGCAATATTGAAGTCAAAATTGTAAATACTAGATTCATCGTTGTTTGAATGATAATAGATGTATGGCTTTATGAAATTATTGTTAAATAAAACATAAATTAACAGTCTCAATGTAATCCAATACTTTCAGTTAGTTGTTGTTCTATTCTACAAAGCTTAGTGGAGGAGTATTGATTATCGTGTAAACAAATGGAGATTATCTATTATATTATAGAGCAGAAAAAGAAAACCATATGAAATTGTTTCCCTTTTTGGAATAAAATTGCAGCGTGAATGGGGTGATTTGAATTCTTGTATGATTGTACTATATTATGAAAGTTAATTTAGTTCAGTATTTGTACAAGGTTTTTGTTTTAATGGCGCATAGGCTAATTATTAAAAAAAGCATTTGAATGGTGAAACTATTGTATATTGTCAAAATATTTGCCCACCTTGATGAATTATTTACACCCTCGTTGCATTATTTGAACCCTTATTGCCCTCAAAAGATGTTGGAAAATTTACCTGATTCTTGAAACTTCGAAAACAATTGCTAAATACTTATGGATATATGAAGAACAGTTGTCTTAAAAATCAAACGCAATAATTAGGAAACTTTTTCCAGCGACGTGGGATCGTATTGATCGCTAATGATATTTTCAGTTCTTGGAAAAACACTAGAAGTATCAGTAAACGACAAAATTAGGTGTTGTTACCTGAAGTAGGAAAACGAAACCTACTTTTACTATGAATTCCAAGGATCAAAGTCATTTATTTCAAATGTTTCAAAATAAGAGGGCCTCCTGTTTGGCAATATAGGTTGGAGAATAACAATTTTGAAGAAAATCGTGTTTACAGATTCGGCGCTATTGTTTTTCACTGATTGATGGACGGACAGGTTCTTAAATTTTTGAAAATACGTTTTTCAGTATCAGGGAACCGCAACACGCATATTTTCATAAAAACCTCAGCATTGAGTTATTTCAACAATAAATACAGTTACATTACCCATACGAAAAATTAAAATGAAGTTTTTAGACACACATATTAAAAGTATTTGCTGGTAGTTTAAGTACATGTGCCACACGATTATGGGTTATAGTCGATATATTAAGACTTACTAAAAGGCTTCAGAATAATTATTTAATGATTGATTGATTAGTCATTCCGGACGCGTCAACTGCTAAGGCCATTAGTTCTGTAAGTGTAGTAAGTATTTTTATCGCCGGAAATGGTGGTAGTGTAGTGCTTGCGTGTGTAAATGTGTTTAAGTACGGGGTGAGGAATGGGGAAAGAAGAGAAAGGAAAGATCACGCGCAGTCCGTGGCCCGTTTGCTAGGGTCCTGGTCCTGGTCCTGGACCTAGTCCTGGTCGAGATCCTGGCCCTGGCCCTGGCCCTGGCCCTGGCCCTGGCCCTGCGCCTGGTGTTTTACCCAGAAACCATAGAAAACTACTGATCAGAGCAGGTTGCTAGAATTCTCCTCTTGACAGCGGCTGAATTCGACCTAGCTGACAAACTAGTATCGAAAATTCTGCCACCGTCGGGACTCGAGCCGTAGGACCTCCCGGTCAGAGACACTGCACTGGCATCAGTGGATGCCTTGATTGTGCTGGTCATTATTTATTGATAATTATTATAAAATTTTATAAAATAACTGCCATTTTTTCAATTCCTTCTTTCCGAGTTCTCAACATTGCAGCCTGTATACGGTGTGGTGGTGGTGGTGGTGGTGGTGGTGGTGGTGGTAATGCTGTTGGTGAGTGTTCCTCTCTACTTTGCCTCAAGAAGTTCAGGAGAAACGCCGTTTGAGCCCTGACCGCCCTGAACAGCTGCGTATTCCGCGAAGGTCCGGCACAAAGAGGAGCTCCCTTCCCGGGGTTGGTCCCGGACGCGTGTAAATATTGGATGGCCTCTGCGCGCTGGTTGCCGCATCTCGCTCAGCGTAATCCTTGGGTAAATGCTTATGACTTAGTCTGCTTTTGCTGCCTCTAACCTTGTTTCCGCTGGAGCCCATGCGGTTGAGAGTGCTGAGAGCAATTCCGAGTGGAGTTCAGGATGGTCACGATTCTTATAGATAAGCTCAGTCAACCACATACTCTTGTTTTTTATCTGTTTATATAATTTATGACTAGAACTCTACTGGTGGAAGTGACACGCTTTGTGGCACCGTGGCATGCCACGAGCTTGTCAGTGTAACTAGCGCCTGGAAAGAAAACTATCAATAGTAACGCCACAGTTTTCCGATAGTAATGGCGTTGTCGACACCTGCAGAAGAGTGTATTAGGGATTTAAAATATTTTGATCCAGATTAGAAAGAATTGTTTCTGTACGCAAATATTGGTCCACATGAAAAATGTTTAGTGTGTAATTAATTACTCCGGAGATAGAAGTACAACATACAAGAACACTATGGGATAAAACATAAGACTGGAAAATGAAAACGTGGTTTATGAAGAAAGATCTAATTTAGCACAATTTTTGATGCAACAATGTGCAAATGTATGTATAAATATAAAATAATAAGAAACGTTCTTATTTCTTTATCTATCTAAATGTATTTATTTAAATCCCGCTTAATCGTATTTGGTATGTAAAGCGTAAAAGCGTTCAGGGCCACTTTGACTACATCCTGCTCTCTTGTGGTGAGATGATCAATTGCGTGGAGGGTGATTGCGTCGTGCTACCCGTGCCACGGACTCCCGCTGGTGGCATCGCATTGAGATCACTTATGTACATCGTCGTTCGGAAAACATGACTAATACGTTGTAGTTTTACGTAATGTGACGGCGAGAATCTCTGTCGAAACAAGAGAGATGTGAGTTGCACAGTTATGGGTATTGAAATGGGTTAATTGTATTTGCTTTTTACGCTTTTTCTAAAGACTCATTTAAATTTTATGCCTACTAGCAACTCCAGAATTCACTTCAAAAAGAATTGAAGAGTGGATGATGTGTCAGAAGAAACGAAACTTTTCTCGCGAAAAAACAAGCCATACACGAATAGTCGTATCAAGTAGGAATCAATCATTTCTAAATTGTTCAGCTCAAACTGCTACTTATTTGACAGTCATAATATACAGCAAAAAAATGCTCTATAAAGTGTTGTCCATAAATAAGACTAAACCAAAATTTTAATATTTCGGAGTATTTCGGAGAAATTTGAATATCTTTGGAGTGTAATGAATTGGCATTTTCTCGTGGGAAAGCCACACAGTAAATTTATTGTTGATGGGGTTTGATGACACAACGAGTTGATTGGCACATCGTAACATGATTTTAACGTGTCTAAAAGTTCGACAGCCAAACAACCACAATTTGTTTATGAGTACCATAAGATAACCTAACAAAATGTAATTTCCATTTATAATAATGATAATAATAATGATATAATGATAATAATGATATAATAATAATGATATAATAATGATATAATAATAATGATATAATAATGATAACAACTTATTCCCATCTTGTTTTACAGAGATATTATACATTGTAGTTTCTTGGAATTACCAACCATCAATAACCAGTTGTGATTGTTAGCAAAACTGGGTTTATAATTTATTATATCTACTTCTACGTAGTATTTTTGTGTGGCATGATTTTTTAATAATAGTCTTTATTAATGTGTAATCAAAGTTTTCGTGAACATACAAAAAAATAAAAAATCTAACCTTAAAACCTAAAGTAAGTGAAAATTTACAGAGATGCAATGGGTATATATCCATTGGTAATTATAAAACTCAAAGTTTTAATGCAATATTTCAGTTAACTTGTTTATATCATTATCATAAAGTGGCATAGGTCAGCACTTTGCCCAGCGGCGACCTGAATATGTTGAAGTAAAGTTATTTATTTATTGTTAAAATCAAAGTATGAAAAAATTACGTAAAATGTAATTGGAATTAGAATTTTAATAAAATATATGAAACAATAACTAACAAGTTAATAGGTCTCAATGTAATTCTAAAATTGCGTGCAATAACGAACTATTTCACAGCAACTTACGAAACCATGATATTTTACTTAAAATTATATTTTTGTCTTTTTAACTACAATAGTAAGTATTATTATGTCTTATTTTCGCCCCCCAGGCTCCCAGGGCAGCGAGCGATCGCCCAATCTGCCTGTCTGTAGCACCGGTATCGACGTACAGGTTCAGTACGACGTTGGCTTTACGTTCAGTTGAAATTGTACCTTTTTCTTGTACTTCGACTCTCTGCATTTAGTGAAGGTGCATATTTTTCCTTTTCATTTTTCTATGTAGTTATTTAAAAACATAATCAAGGGGTGTAGACGCCTTTAAATCGTTTACAGATATATTGGGAAATTTTGGAGACAATGCGTCCTTCAATTTCAAGGCGAATCACATAAAACTGGTCGTGTAGAAAGAATCCATCGTAATACGATACGGCGGTCTTTTAAAATTGGTTTAAATATGCTCAAATCTTCCGCTCACAATAATTGTCAATTTTATATACAATGATGGAGTGAAAGACATGTAAAACGGAAGAACTCCGCGAAAGCTTATCACAAACCCCCTTTGTCCACGAAAAATTCCACGCAGATCGAGAGGAATTTGCACCACGATATCCAGTGTTGAAAGGTGAGCGATCTGATCATTACATTCGGATCGCCCTGGAAGTAAGAATGGATGTTTCAGCCAGTGTATGTGTGTGTTTGTGTGGGGAAGAGGGAGACGACGCGAATGAGGAAGGCAAGATTTCGTGGGGTCACTGATTCGTTTAGGTACTGCTCTGGCATTCGCCCTGGTGTTGAACAGGGAAACCATATAAACGTGGCATTTGGGTGCAGCCGGCCGCAAGATTCGACGCCCTGATAGCCGCCCAATTCGACCCATCTATCTAGCTGCTGTCGAAAATTCACAAAAAATTCGGGATGCAAATTCCAGGATCTTCCGGTCACAGTCGCTAAAGAGGTAGGCGGTAATGCTGGCACTGAACCACGCCAGCTCATTCCAGGGGTTGTAGTTAGCTTGTTTGGTTACGTCTATGAGTTGAGTTAGTAAATATTTTTCAAAGCGAGTGCCACAAAGCCGGCCGCTAGATTTCGCCTGCAGAAAGCCTCTGGATTCGACCCAGCTTTCCAGCAAGTGTCGAAAACTCCTTTCGGTCAGAGTCGCTGCAGAGAGATGCGGCAACGCTGCTACTGGACACGTCAGCCCATTCCAGGAGTTTTGCTTGCATTCCAGGAGGAGCTTGTTTGGTCACGTTTCTAAGTTAAGTTGCAAATTACTTTTCAGTGTGAGTATTACGCACCCGGTTGCTAGATTTCGCCTGCAGAGCGCCTCCGAATTCGACCCAGCTATCCAACAAGTGTCGAAAACGCCTCCCGGTCAGAGTCGCTGCAGAGAGATGAGGCAACGCTGCTACCGGACACGTCAGCCTATTCTAGGAGTTTTGGTTAGCTTGTTTGGTCAAGTTTCTAAGTTAAGTTGCAAATTACTTTTCAGTGTGAGTATTACGCACCCGGTTGCTAGATTTCGCCTGCAGAGAGCCTCCGAATTCGACCCAGCTATCCAACAAGTGTCGAAAACGCCTCCCGGTCAGAGTCGCTGCAGAGAGATGAGGCAACGCTGCTACCGGACACGTCAGCCTATTCTAGGAGTTTTGGTTAGCTTGTTTCGTCACGTTTCTGCGTTGAGCTAGTAGATGAGTTTTCATGTTGGGGCCAAGCGTGTCCTCCTCTGGGTCACCGGGGCGGCTGTCAGAGCCCATGTCAAGGGCAGGCGCGTGGGGAACAGCACGCCGACCGCAGCGCAGGGGGGGGAGTGTCAACGAACTGACCGCGCGCTCTTCCCGCACTCGCCTTCTCCTCCCCGCTCGCGCGACTCACCTCTGACTGATGGAATACAAATAGAGAGATTAATTAGCTGCGTAATGCCAATTTATTAGCCCTTTCAGTGCGTCAATTGTACATGAGCGCGGGTGGCAAAGGTCGCGCGCGCCGTGAGGTTGTGTTGGGGCACGTGACCCCCACCGACGCCGAAGGGATATTCATGCGGGTGTGCGCGTGAAAGGAAAGTCGACATCTTCAGTGGAGGCAAGCGGTGTTTAAAGCTTTAAAATGTAATATATTTTATTTGTTTATTTTACGTAAAAATCAGTTGAAAACTGTATGTGAGATACTCTGAGGGGATGTGTGTTCTTACCATGTTTTCTTAAATTCTGTGAATCCTAACATAAGCCATATACAAGTTAAATTATGATGGAAACGAGCGTAAATGAAAAAATAATAATGAATGAGCGTACTTCTGAGAAGTTATTGGAATTATTTACAATCCATTATTTATCAATTTGTTATAAATATTTGCAAAAAACCATAGTTGTCATTGTATATTCTGGTATTAAACTGAAGTTTCAAATTTGCTGAACGTGTCCGGGAGTAAAAACCGTACGTTTTGTATTGATCGCAAACACATCGGATGAATGATTTAAAAATGTTTTGTGATTAATTCAGGCAAGTTTTCTTTACCCTATTGGTCTCTTGGAAGTATATCGTACTGCATATGAATCAATAATATGAAGGTAGAACACGAAATATCAGCGAAAATGGTATATTAAAGTAAATTTATTTTTTGAATAAGAAAAAGGTTTTTCCCGAGCCACATTTCTATTCATTATTATAAACTATGTCTTGTAAATTTCATCACAATTTTATTGTTCAAGGCTTAGAGACAGAAAAGTTCTATTATAGTATATGAAAAGCAATTAGAATTTACTTTGTGCGTGTATGTTTAATAATCACGAAAAAGCTCTGCTTATTAGATGCTGAAGAATTCTTAGAAATCCGTCCCAAAATATTAACATATTTTTTAACACGACTTCTGGGAATGTGTTCTCTCAGAAATTCTCATTTTATTAAGCGCAAAAATAATGTGAACAAGATAAAGTTTATTTTGTGTAGTTTAGTTATTTTGTGACCTTAAATACATTTTGCCTTTTGATACATATTCTCGGTTGTATTTTACTAATTAGGATCCGTGATTGAGTGCGTACATCATTTGATGAAAACTGCTAAGATAAAAAATGTAATTTTTCAGTTCAATTTTTGCCTGTTTCATATATCTGACATATCACTACCTCTTTAGTCTTAAGTTTAAGACACACCCCAATCATGTAAATCACAGAATGAAGACAATAATTTATTCATAAAAAGTTGTTCATGAAATATTGTTTCATAAATGTTGATCAGCAGGTTATACTAATAATAACTAATTTCTTGGTGCTGACATTAATAATAAGTGATTTATTGCTGGATACACTGATAATATTAATGTGAATATAACCTGTAGAGCAATGTTTATTAAGCAACTTTTTGCGAATAAATGTTCTTGCTTTATTCTGTGATGTATGTGATTGTTGTCTGTCTAATAATTATGGCCACAGAATAAGTGAAATGTAAGTTTTTGCAAGTAGTTATACCAATCATTTTAATACAAGGTGGTGGGCATATAAAATGAAAGCAATAGAGGTGAGTGCGTGCTATAGGCAAGCAAAGGGGTTCACTTTGCTCCTAAACTATTATGACGTATCAAGATGTGTTGGATAGATGCATTCCACAGACAAGATTCATCTAAATTGCGGAAGACGAGCTGGGAGAGATGGCTCTGGGTATGAACTCATGTCACTGTAATCCCTCTCACCGGGACGTCGTAGGTTCGAGTCCCGACGGTGGCAGGATTTTTTGACACTAGTTTGTTAGCTAGGTCGAATTCAGTCTCTGTGTGGAGGAGAATTCTAGCGGCCCTCACCGGTAGTTTGTTGTGGTTTCTCCGATCAACACAAGGCGAATGCCGGAGCAAGTACCTCACGTACCACAAGTACCACGTACCACAAGTACCACGTACCACAAGTACCACGTACCACAAGTACCACGTACCACAAGTACCACGTACCACAAGTACCACGTACCACAAGTACCACGTACCACAAGTACCCCAGTACAAGCAAACAAACGAGCCACGGACCGCGCACGATTTTACCTTATTTTTCCTTGTCCTATCCTCACCCATTACACACACAGACACTAACACGCACTACTGCACCACACATGCCAGGACACCCGTCAAGAGCTACGAGCTTGTCCCAGCTGGGGCGGTACTCCGGTGGGAAAACTCTGCTAACCGACGGTAGGTCGGCGACGGATCTCGCCACTCAGTGGGGGAAGGATCACCGCCACCTCGCAAGCAAAAAAACATGCATTACTCTTACGGGACTAATGACCCTGGTAGTTGGCGTGCCCGGGACCGCTAAACAATCAATCAAGCGGACAAAGGTCGAAGCGTCCCTCCCAGTTAGAAATAAGCGAGGGAAATGCATTAGAAAACCTGGCTTTAAAATGAAAACTGCATAGTCGACTGTGCAACTTCAAAAGAACCGCCGGAATCTGGTGCGGGCGCCGCTCAACAGAGGGCGACGACAGCAGCCACCGCGGCGCCATTACGAGCGACCAGGCACCGAGGGAGGAGACACCACCCCTATCCAGGGGCTGGCCAGCTGACCCTCCTCCCCACCGAGCTATAAAGCAGCGTCCCGGCGGGCAGAGGGCAGTTGAGCGCCTACCAGCAGTGATGAGTATACCAGTGGATAGTGAACAGCGGTAACGAAACAGCGCAGTGAACGGACTCTCTCGTTCTCGGACGAATACCTCGGTGCCTCGGCTACGGAATTTGGACTTCTCCTTGGACAACGGCGACTTGGGCAACTTACCGGTACATCTACAGGAAATTGTTAGACCTGGCTTGGATATGGATACTCTGTACGGGTGTGAGGCTAAAATAACTATATTTTAATAAAGTACGGTTTTTCTTGACATAACAAAAACGTTTCTCTTCGAGTTCGCGACGTCACTCCAGCTGTCTTCTTTTGCAGAACGGATCAAGTTGTTCCAATGAGATGTAGAATCGCTCGCACTAACTTCAGGCATAAACACACTATCGCCAACAATACTGCACCCATGTGCGACTGGTACAGTGTGATCTACTCAACTGAAAACATTTTCATATGCCCTAAATATAAGACAATCAGGTTCAGGTACAAGCAGAAATCTCCTACACAAGTACTAAAAGACAGAGAATTATACAAATAAATATTATTACGTTCCTGAAGGAAATTAATCTTTGCAGCAAAATATATAGTAGTACTGTGACAACTTTTAGAGTAGATTTTCTATTGTAATTGTAATTACATTCAGCCTGTAAATGAAATTGATACCATTAAGTAATGAAATGTAATGAACATGAATTTCTGACATTGTTAAAAAAATGTAACGTAAATCAGGTCGCTATTAACCCAGGAGGTTGATGCAAACTTACATAAAACAATATATGTTTATTTATGTACGAATCTGTGTATATTTTTAATGGTTTCCCTTCCATTTATAATATTTTTAATGAAAGTACTAATTTTTGTATTAATTCCTTCAGATATTATGTTCAATGAGCTCTTTGACGTTCTTTTCCTTAGTTGTTTCATCTGAATATTCGTAGGCTTTCATGTGTAGTATGTAATCAATTATTGCCTTATGGATCATTTGACACTAACTGAAAGTTCGATACTGAATTTAGTTCTCTCAAACATAAGTAGCTTTCTCGGCAAATCTTTCTTGAAAATGTACACGCCTCACACTATTAATCGTTTCATTGTGAATTAAAATAGAACTACTCCATGATAATTCAATGAATTTTTTAAATAAACAAAATATGAAGTTAGATTCTGAGTTATTCTTCAAAACCTACCCCGAAAACTGCCCCAGTAGATAACTGAGCTGAATGTCGTATACAAGGTGCGCTCTGATGCTACAGAGAGGTGCGGCTACAAAGGTCTGTCGGAAACGCACGAGTTTGAAACAAGAAAGGCGTTGGGCGAAAACACGAGTTACGGGGGAGTCGGACAACGCAAGTGCATTATATGCTGCTGGCGGCTGAGGGAGGCGGGGCGGCGGCGGTGAGGTCCCCAGGCGGTGCCTCCAGGCCCGCGCGGTCTAGCGCAGCGTCTCTCGGCGACACCGCCGCCCGCCGCCCCTAGCCACCCGCCGCACCCCATCCCACGCCGCCCACCCCTCGCCACCTGCCCCCACACCGCCCACCCCTCGCCGGCAACCCCACGCCACCCGCCCCCGCCCCCACGCCGCTCGCCGCCCGTGGGGAGCTTTCTTTATGCCCCCAAAGCGCCCGGGGGTCAGTGGCGCCAAGTTCCCGCGCTCCCCAGCCATCGCGGCGCGGACGCTCCGCAGCACCACAGCGCCGGCGCCCAAGTGCACAAGGGGCTGCTGACGAGGCAGAGGCCGACGCGCAGGCAGAGGCAGAGGCGGTGGCAGAAGTGGAAACGGTGGCGGTAGTGACGACGAAGGTGGTGATGGTGACGGTGGAGATACCGATTGGTGATGATTGGGTTGGTGATGGCGAGAGTGGCGAGGGCGATGGTGACGGAGGTGATGGGGATGATGGAGACGGTGGAAACGCCAAGGATAGTAGTGGTGACAATTGGGTTTGTGAGAGCGAAGGTGCCAAGGGTGATGGAGATTGAGGCAGGGGGGATGGTGATGATGGCGTGGGCATTGGCGATGATGGGTGTGGTTTTGCTATGCTAATAGCAATGGTGAAGCTGGCGGGGAAAATGGCGATGGTGGTGGCAACGGCAGTGGTAGTGATAATAGTTGCGATGCTGGCTGTGACGGTGACAGTGGAGATGCGACGGAAGCGGCTCAGTGGAGGTGGTGATTGTGGTAGAAGTGAAGGTCAGGAACCAGGGCACTGCGAGGGTTTACGAGGATGTATGTGGCGCTCTCACCTGAGAACTTCGCCAACTCGGAAGTCGCTGTTGTTGGCTGCAGTCCGAAAGTGGTGCGGGTCCATGGTTTCCCTTTCACCCACTCGTTTCGCGTGGCTGCCGCGCTGCGGAGCAGATCTCAATTAAAGGCTTAGATGCGGGTGCAGCAAAGAAAGGGCAGTGGTGAGAAACTTTCATTTATACTCCAAGATCAACTTAAGTTCACCAACAAAATTCCGTTTCTTGAGTCTGATTTCGATATGTTTTTACATTATATTGGGAATCTTTTTAAATAATACAGGAGACCGGCACCGGCAGATACCAGTTGATAATTTGTATTTTTTAAGAAATTTTGATTCAGTTAACACCTCTTATGGTGTTGGATGGCACAGGGCTGTGATACGTTGGCACCAGCCTGTGGTAGGTTGAGACAATTTTCGTGCGAGTATGGAGTGATAAATAAATATTATACGAATCATTTCATGATCTTTTATATACCCAAAGAATGCAAACAAATTTATTACCGATTGGTCTTGCCAATCAGCCTTACTTTGGTAACTACAGTAGCCTCAACAGTTTCAAAATTAAGTATTTAAAAGTTTGTCTTAAATTTGATTTAATCAGTTGTTGACCTAACTTTGGTGGAGAAAGCGTCTTGACATTTTCGTAACATTGAGTATGTCACATGATTTAATTGTTTGAAATTTCACTCTAAAACTTGGAATAGGAACATATTTCCCTGAGACGGCATCCTCACCGCGCCAACACCGTGATGGACAACTTGCTGTTGCATCTACTACATGAAATGTGTTATCAGTCTGACAATATGATATATACAGCATAGCGAGCAGCAAACTCTTTACTGCTCGCTCCGGTCATTTCACGAAGGGCGGGTAGCACACACAATGACTTGGCACCTTGTACCCCCCTACTCTATAGTTCTAGGACACCGTCTTCAATAACGAACTACCGTTTTCTTTCTGATTTCTTCACACTTGATTTTAACTATTAGTGCTCTAGACGCCGCCATAACTAGAGAACGTCCAGGGAATAGTTATAGTTCCCCATAATGTCGTGGCGTATTCAGCGCCTTGGGTGTGTTTAACAACCCAAGTTTCCTCGCTACGGAGTTACCAACTAACGGCACCTCCAGGCATGCGTCGCCGGAGGCTGTGCCAGCGCTCGAAGGTCACCATTCGCCCGATTTCCCATGTGGTTCGGGGCTTCAGGCGCTGCGCCGCCGAGACAGGGAGCGCAGGCTCCGGGCGCACTGCTCCTCTCCCCCCGCCCTCCCCCGCCCGCCTCCACTCTCCCCTGCCGAAGATTGCGCGCAAGCACGCTTCCCTCATAATAATATCCGTTGCGGAACACGTTCCCCTCACTTTTTGACATTTTCCCCTCGCTAGAAATTGAGTTCGCCTTCACAGCCATTGAATGTCAACTACCATGGTAAACGGAATAGGGAAAACAAGATGAAATCGACAAGAGTATGAGGAAAGACAAGATATTACGCAACGCGTCAGTAGCGTATATTGCTTTTAGTAGGTATTCTTTCGATTGCGTTATTTCTACATAAGTATGTTTCAAATATTTTATTTCGTGTTCAGCCTATTTGCGTCACAAAATGTTATGTAATACTCGTAATACTGTATTATTAATTTCAAAGATTCCATTTATTGAGTTAATCAAAGGAATTGTTTAATTCTTGGGAATAATGTTTACTATTGTCCTTTCACATATAGGTGGCTCATGATTTGGCTTCGTCTTCAGGCATTAATTAATAATAATGCTGTTTGGATTGCCAGATGAGGAGGACTAATCATGTGCCTCGAAACGTTGCCAATATGAAAAAGAAAACGAGTAAACAGTGTTCATAAGAAATCTTTTGATTATATCAAATAACTGGAACCGTTGAAGTAAATAATTTTTGACTCTAGATAGTTGGATCGAATTCAGCCGCTGGTTGGAGGACACTTCTAGAGGTCGGTTGCTCTGTCCGGTAGCTTTCAGTAGTTCTTTAGATCAATGTAAGACGGATGCTTGTGCAATACCCTACCAAACGGGCCACTGACCGTACGTGACGTTTATTCTTCATCCGTGTCCTTTCTTTTCCCCTTACACACACATGCTGTATTACTCTACCACACATATGGGAAGGTCAGTCGTAAGCTTAGTGTGTGTCCCGGCCGGGATGATGCCCCGCTGTGAGAGGCCGGGATGATGCCCCGCTGTGAGAGGCACCTGGAGGAGGAGAAACCGCAAACCAAGTAGATTGGCACCGTATCTCATATATCATCGGAGTATGAACTTTCCAACCTCTCGGTTGTAACACACTACACTCACGAGATTAATGACCAAAGTAGTTGACTCGCCCCGCAACACTGGACACTTACTAACTTACTCTCTCGCTCATTCTCTCAATCACTCCCGCTCACCCTCAATCTGTCTCAATCACTCTCAATCACTCAGACACTCACTCTCAATCACTGTCACTCCCTCTCTCAATCACTGTCACTCCCTCTCTCAATCACTGTCACTCACTCAATCACTGTCACTCACTCTCTCAATCACTGTCACTCACTCTCTCAATCACTGTCACTCACTCTCTCACATTCATCTCAATCACTCAGTCACTAAATCATTTAGTCACTCTCTTAATCACTCGGGCAGGCATTTTAGACGCTGCTCTAAGCTTTCGTCGCCAAGGCTGATGTTCTTCTAATTGCAAATGCGAATTCAATCCTACCGACCATTGCTGAGCTTATCGACTATTTTATTGTGTAATAATGAAGATTCTATGATTAATTTAATACTATGCACTGTATTATCAATAATGTAAGATCTTATAACTGAGAATGGTGAGCACATTCCATACGGCCATATCCTGTTTCTCGATTTACGATACTTTTCTCTGAAAACCGTCGATTCTGCAAAAATATATGCTTTCTAGATATATCTTTATAATCTAGAGATTTTAATATAGTTAATTTTCCAATATTGTTTAAAAGTTTAATATTAAGTTATTTGAACTGACAATATTTATTATTACATAATGACAGTGATTCGAAACGTTTCTTGCAACATGGACTATTCTTACATTTGCTAAGTAGAGAGTCTAAATGTTGTGTAATTCAATAAAATATAACAACCACGACAATTTTACTAAATCTTCGTTGTTTTAAGTGAGAGCGTAGGCTTCCGCGGCCGGAGTCAGTACTTACTAGGCTGTCCGGGTGACGCCGCGTCCATGGCGAAGGTGCCGACGTTTCGGTCGCCATTCTGCGACCTTCCTGAATACTGAACCTTCCTGAATACTTGGCAATACGCCCTGAGGAAGGTCGCAGAATGGCGACCGAAACGTCGGCACCTTCGCCATGGACGCGGCGTCACCCGGACAGCCTAGTAAGTACTTCGTTGTTTTACTTGATTATAAGGTTATCACTGTTTATGACAGAAACTTGACGTCTGTTCAAATCCTATTTTTCACTAGAAAATTTTCCCGTATGAATAAGAAATAATATTAAACCATGATCCTTTTTTAAAATTAACGCACGTATCCCACATAATTCGTTAATACGAATTTTATGTGTTTGATCATAAGTTTATTTTATATTTTTTAATAATTTTCAATCAATGCCATTGATATAATTCTTCTGAAAATCTGCAATGTAGAACCCCACGCTATTGCAGAGAACACTAACGGGCAGTGAGTTACAACTAAAATTTCTTCCATTTGCTGGCCAGGAAACTACGTAAAAATCGTTCATAGCGTTATATATCCGTATTTAGGCACAGAATGTAATCATACCGACAGCTGTTCTTGTATTTCATGTTTGGTGGTATGTATCGACATGATGTAAAATGTAACCTTGTTTATCCATACCTCTTTCTCTCGGGACCCCGGATTACATGGGTCGTGTTTCCTCTGCTTTCTGTTTTAATAACATCTGAAAACCTCCTAGTCGCGTCAAATGACCCAGCTCAACTCATGATCAACTATGTAATGTTTAATGGATTTTCCTGGCACCCATGATGTTATAATTAGTTGGAATTAGAGGGATTGACAGACTCTCTAGAGGTTTTTAATGCATTAATGGCATTGTATTTTCTCATTATTTGCGTACTTGATGTTTTCGATATGCCAGTGCGTGTTTTTTCGTATTTTCATTTCAGCGCTATGAAGACAAAAACCGTAACGTAAAATTTCCGTCAACCATAACCACACATTGGTTTTTAATTTCCTTGTATGAAATAATTGTTAATTGACGTGATTTTGAAACTGTTTTGAATATACATTTTTGAGGAAAATTAACGAGCATTAAAAAAAATATATGCGTTTGGAAAAATATTGTGCGTTTCGATTTTCATTACGATTGGATGAAATTTTCAACCTTTTTGTTATCGGTAATTAAAGAATAACATTCAAGATAGAGAAAGGTAGACATAGTTTCCTCGTCTGTCGTAAAATTATAGCGTCTTCTAATGTCATGACATCATATCATGCCATGAGTCGTTGAAGGTCGTTCATTAGCGTTTACCTCAAGAATGAACACAGCCATTTCATATAGTGGCAAGTAGGTGTTATGAGGTTAAAATTAATAATGAAAAATCTGGAATTTAGGTAACGTACTTTCAAACAAGAGTGCATCAGAAATATGGTATTTGTAAAGTATTAACTTTGGAATGATAGTGTTGAAATTTATTGCTTGTTACGAGTAAAATATACTTCAGAAGTGAACAATTTTACAAAAAAAGGTTGTAAATTAGAAAATTAGTGATTGCAACGTCACTAGGCATTATTAAAAGGTTATAGAAATACTAATTTAAGAATAATACAAAATTTAAAGTAGTACTTAATTTTAAGAGACTATCAGAGGCCAGCTGTACCGAAATTTTACTAATAGACCTCAAGGCATTTGCTTACAGTAACAAAAAATACAATAACAACAATGAAATTCCACGCACATTAACGTCAAAAGAATAAATATCGCACAGCTAGGAAGTGGAATTTTGACAAACCACGTCAGGGATACAATCAGCAAAACTAGAATATTCCAGTGTGTAAATTTTACTCATCAGAAGTTTTCTAGGGTTTGCAAGAACTGCTTCATAAGCGCTATAACGTAGGAAAATAAATAACTTTTCGGATTAATTATCTTTATCCTTAATATTATTTTATTGCCATTTTGGAGAATAGAGGAGCAGTACACTCCAATTAAATTCATGTGGTTATATAGCATGATAATGATGTACCATTATTTGCCGATTTTCTAAGTTACAGACTGCTGAGAATTATTAAAACGTTAATTTGATTGAATCGCGTAAGTTAAGTGCTTTGGACACTCCAGAGTGCCTAAGAACACATCCCCAGCGAAGAGCAGAAGGCGCCTCACACGCCTTCCCTTCCCATATCTTCACTTCCCTGTCGCTCGCCCGACTCCCCAACTCGCTCGTCTCCCCCACCCCGCAGCTCATTTATTTGCGGCTTTTGCGGCGACGCTGTTTTGCGCACGAACTGAGCCCCACACCACCGTCTTGCAATCCTCCCTATCCCCGCTCCCCGCTCCGCCCTGCCTCAGCCGCGTGGATCCATCAGCAACACTGCGGCGCCGGGCTTTGGCGGTATGCTTCCCTTGCCGTCCCGCGCTCTCCACACCGCCCCGCCTCGCTCCACTCCATCTCGCTCCGCTTCGCCTCTCGCCGCCCCGCCTCGCTCCTACCCGCCCTGCTCCTCCCCGCATCGCCCTCGCCACGCTCCGAACCGCCTCGCTCCTCCCTGCCTCACACCTCCCCGACTACTTTAACACCGCCTCGCTCCGCTCCGCCCCGCCTCACCCACCCCGTCTCGCTCTCCCCCGCTTCGCCTCACCTCACGCCTCCCCGCCTCGCTTCTCCCCGCCTGTCTCCTCCCCGCCTCTCTCTTCCCCGCCTCGCTCCTCCACACCTCGCTCCTCCACGCCTCGCTCCTCCCCGCCTGTCTCCTCCCCGCCTGTCTCCTCCCCGCCTCTCTCCTCCCCGCCTCTCTCCTCCCCGCCTCTCTCCTCCCCGCCTCTCTCCTCCCCGCCTCTCTCCTCCCCGCCTCTCTCCTCCCCGCCTCTCTCCTCCCCGCCTCGCTCCTCCACACCTCGCTCCTCCACGCCTCGCTCCACTCCATCTCGCTCCGCTTCGCCTCTCGCCGCCCCGCCTCGCTCCTACCCGCCCCGCTCCTCCCCGCATCGCCCTCGCCACGCTCCGAACCGCCTCGCTCCTCCCTGCCTCACACCTCCCCGACTCCTTTAACACTGCCACGCTCCGCTCCGCCCCGCCTCACCCACCCCGTGTCGCTCTCCCCCGCTTCGCCTCACCTCACTCCTCCCCGCCTCGCTTCTCCCCGCCTGTCTCCTCCCCGCCTCTCTCCTTCTGGCCTCTCTCCTCCCCTCTCTCTCCTCCCCGCTTCTCTCCTCCCCGCCTCTCTCTTCCCCGCCTCGCTCCTCCACGCCTCGCTCCGCACCGTCTCGCTCCGCACCACCTCGTTCCACCACGCCTTGCTCCAGCACGCCTCGCTCCATCCAGCTTCGCTCCACTTTTCCTCGCTCCGCCGCACCACCCTACTGCCCACCTTGGTTCACCATATCTTCCCCTGGTCTAACCTTGCCCACCTTGCACAAATCGCCCGTCACATCTCTTCCTCGTATTACTCCGCCCCGCTCCGTCTCTCCCCTTCCCTCCCTCCTCTCTTCCACGGCTCGTCTTACCATGCCTTGCCTAGACCCGCCTCGCCTTCCACACTCCGCCGCGCCTGGCCCCCATCCCTGCTTCCCCTTTCCCGCTCGCCCTCCCGTAACTTGTATCGTCCTGCCCTGCTTCGCGTCGCTCCTCGTTGCCTCTCCTCGCGTCGTCTCACCTCCTCTCTCCCCGTCCGGCCCTGATTCGCATCCTCTATACCCTTCATTGGCCAGCGGGCCCCCTCGCCTAGTCCGCACCTCTCCGCATCTCGTCTGGCATCTCTCCTACTGCCTCCGCGCCCTCTCGCCTAGTCGTGCCTCGACTCTTGCCGCAAGTCTTTCAAGACGACGTGCGAGCACCCCAGCTGGTGCCGCCCGCCCCCGCCAAGGCCCCCGCCCCCGCGCCGCGCCGTGCTTCTTGCGGTTGGCCTCAGCTGCCGCGCGCGCCGTTTACGCCACGTCATTACGCTTCGGTGTGGCGCCCGAGCGCGGCTTCCGGCTGTCTCGCAGCGGCGGCCCTCCCTCCGCGCCCTCCCCCGCGCGCCAGCGCGCGCTCGTCATCATTCGCTCCTCGTCTGCGCACTTACACCGCATGCAGCAGGCTGAGTGATGAGCGCTCCAACCAGTCGGCAAGAACCTCATGCTGACGGTTAGACCTTTGTTTTAGTTGTAAACGTAGTCACTTTTTTGTGATGAAGTATTATGAGATACTCATCTAGTACGAGATTCTGACTCCTCGTTTTTTCTTTCTCGACTTACTTCGTAAGAAGGGAAAGTATTTTTTAATGTAGTTTGCATCCTCGTCTGATATCTCGTCTTCCCAAGGAGCAGGGGAAACAAGGTGAGTGGTGAGACCTCGAACCAGTCGGCAAGAACCTCATGCTGTCGGTAAGACCTTGGTTTCATTTGCAAACATGGTCACTTTTTTCTGAAAAATGATTTTGAGATGCTCCTCTGGAAGATGATTCTGACTCCTAATTTTTCTTTATTCTAGTCTTCATCCTAGTCTGACCTCTGCTCTGCGCACTTACATCGGTGTTCCGTACAGAGCAGGGGAAACGTGAGAGTGATGAACGCTCTAAGCAGTCCGTAAGATCCTGATGCTGGCGGTTGGATCTTGGTTTCAATTGCAAACTTGGTCACTTTTTTCTGGAAAATGATTATGTGATTTTCATGTAGTAGTAGTACGTAAGTCGTCATTTTTCTTGATTCTATTCTTCACCCTCTTCTTAATACTGATCTGCGCATTTACACCCGTATTCCACATAACACAGCGGACACAGAGCCTCGAAGCTGTGACTTAGTCGAAAACAGCCTGATGCAATCGGTTAAGCCGCAGTTTCATTTGCAAACTTGAACGGATTTTCTCGGTGAATGATTATGTGATACTCTTCTAGTATGTGATATAACTCCTCTTGTTTTGTTAATCACATATCTAAGCTCTTTCAGTAAACAATTCTTTGTTTCCAACTTTCCAATTTTTACAGACCCTTTGCTTATGAAAAGTAAGTTATCTGCTTGTGATGAGTAGGCAAAATCTGCCCTGCTTCTTAAATCATCGTTTTAAGAAGCATTGTAGTCAAACTTGTATTTATTATTGAAACACTATCACATTAAGTACGTATGTATTACTTCATTGGAAGAAATAAATTTCATTACGATTCTAACCTCTGTTAATGTGGTGGGTCAAATGAAATATTAGTACTTGTAAAGTAAATACTATTACACAATTCGATGTCATCTAAAAAGCAATGTTTGTGTTTTACTCTCTGGGTACAGTCAGAAATGTAAAGCACCAACTGCAGTTTCTGTTTTTTTTTCACGCAATTAATGTTTCGTGTTCCGTTTCCTGCCAATAATTATTCCATTTCCTTTTTCCTTTATGAGTGCGGCAGCAATTCCTGTTTACTAACTGTGTAAACAAATTATTTGATAATGAAATGAATGATTTTTCTTTTTAGTAACTTCGCAATCACAGAGTAGTAACTGTTGTCAATGAGAAGAATGTTGGGAAGGCAACACAAAATTATTTTGTTAATGTTATCATAATTGTGTAAATTAATTACAAATAGAAGATGTTTAATTATTATTTGTCACATGTTCCTATAAAACGTACACTATAACGTTTGCATAAAATAATGTTGTATTTCTACTTTCTAATACAGTTTTTGTTCTGGCTATCAACATTTTGATTAAGAGTATTATTTCTTTCTTGTATTTCTATTGTTTTTTTATATTGAAATCTAAATGTGAAAAGTCCAATTCGTTTCTTAAATAATTTCCAGAAAACATGTAATATGAAGGTTTCACCCAAACATGTAAATGTCATATGAAAAGAATGTGTGGGAAAACGTATGTCCAAATCTGTTTCCATATCACTGATTAGAAGCAGAAACTATTTTTAAATGTCTGGTGGTGGAGTGTTACTTTTCACCTCGCGCAAACTTTGTTGACAAATATACTTGGATACTTTTGGGGTGATTGAAGTAACAGTAGGCCTGACGTCACGTTCTAACAGCTGTGCGCGACTCAGCTCACGTCTAACCCCGAAGACGAACTTTTCATTTGAAGATTAGTCGCAAATATCTGCTTGTGAATTGAATCGCTGATTGTAAAAGAGAAAATCTTCCACTTTTTTCGTCAAATAGTGGAGATATACATTTTCTTTGTTATTCTTTAAGCTATATATCAGTGTAAAAATGATACTTGTTCAGCTTAAAGTGTGTGTTATATCACTAACTAAAATTTTAACGTCTGGAAAAGAGGAAGAAATCCAGGACTAATTTCTGATCCACACACAGAAGTATTAGTGTTAGCAGTACGGCTAAGTCCTTTATGTCCACAGAAATATACTGAGGACATCATAGACTTCAAAACATGGTGGTCGAGCTGTTTTAAGAAGATTACCAAGGCTCTTGCCCGTTGTGTCAGTCCTCATTATAAGCCTGGTGTGACTCTTTCCAAGTAAAGCAGCTAACGTATGAAAGAGGATATATAGATGGGGTTATAAAGTACTCATTCATGCTGGCAAGAAGGAAGGCACGACCAGATTAGCCTTTTCAGAAAGCTTATGTCTCAGCTGTTCTTCCAATCAACGGAAAGAAATAGTAAAATACATCTTATACGAATATCTCCATTTCACCAAAACGGTTTTGAAAAGATTTAGACTGAAGTGGAAATCGAGGATGAGTAGGTGCTGATATTATTAATTTAGTAAGAGTATTTTTTCATGTCCATAAAACACAATATCTTAATTCACATCATTCTGTGATTCACTATCACATTTATTCTATGATTATATTATTCAAGAAGTCCTAAAACCATGAAATAAATATTTTTTTAATATTGCATTATTATTTTATAAAGCAAAAAGTCCAAGGTATAGAAACGGTTCTGTACATCCCAGAAATGCAAATTTGAAGTTACTGAGTAGCCCAAGCAATCAATAACTAGTTCTACCACTTTTGTGCAGAACAAAACGTCCCAGATGTCATCTGTCGATGTTATTAAGTTTGATCTCAGATCTATGGAATAAGGACTTATTTCCCTTTTCAAATCACCGATTCAATAATGAGGATTTCATACTGGTGCGTTGTCCGAATCCAAAATATTTGGGATAAACCCTAGATCGAACACTAATCTACAAAACGCGTTACCTAAATTGTAAAAAAAAGGTGGCAGTCCGAAATAATATTGCACGGAAAGTGATGGGAACTAACGGAAAAGCACAACCGAAGTATTTAAGAACATCGGTTCTGTGCGACTCGGCTGCAGAATATGACTGCCCAGTCTGGTATCTAGCGTACAATTCTAAATACGTTGATACATTTCTTTATGTGACACGCCGCATTTTTACAGGAAATTTGAAACATACCAATTGTGTTATATCTTATATCCAATATGTTATATAGAGTACTGGTCTTCTTTAACATATTATCTTATATTCGTTTCTATTTTGTTTTAGGTAAATAACTTCGAAGTTGATTACCCTGTGGAATATGTGAGTAGAGAAACGTTCTATTGAAAGAAAAATCTTGTTTGTGCGGAACGAGCCGAGTTTGAGAAGTACTGGCTCCTGTGTTTTGATGTCGTTTGTATTAATTTGCTAACGGAATGAGGCTAAAATTAAGATCATGATGAGCTCATAAATAGTTAATTTTCGACAAAAGGAACATTTTTTAAAATTAATTTCTGTATGGAATTGAACAAATATTGTAAACTATGATTATTGCCCATCTGAAATTGACCTTGCAATATATATGCGAGACAAAAATGTCTGCCTTCTGCGAAGAGAAGTTCATTCATAAGGTCTTATTGAAGTGCACACCTTTTGGCAATAATTTGCAAGAGAAATATTTTGTATAAACGCTTGCAAACTTGGACGTAGTTAGAAAAATGGCACAGTCCATTCTGAAATACTCTGATACACTTGACCACAACCAGGTACCTCTCCGCAAATTAGTGTGGTATATAATTTCTGCTGGTATGCATTTTGATACCGTTTGACATTTCAGACATTCAACCCAATTAGTTTAGATTAATGTGAAGGAATTGAACGAGTCGTGATCTCTCATTCGATTTCTCCTTCGCGTTAAAAAGCTGCTATAATTTGACTTTCTACACTGTTATATTAAAATCGTAACTTGGTAAGTTCGCAGATCATTCTGAAATCAATATATTATTGAGTAATGTTTAACAAGCAAATACAATTCCTTTACCTCCCAAGGGAGTTACAGTTTCTTTCAAGGCGTTCTGTGGCTAAATAGTCTACTTAGCGTTGTTTAATTCCTGGAAAATAATGGACTTTTAACTGTTCACTGAAATAAAATAATAAACTGTGTCCTTCAAGAGAGAACGTTGAAATACGCTTCTCTAAAACAAATTGTCCGTTCTTTTAACCACATGGAGAAAAATCGGAAGTCCATTGTAAACATTTTTAATAGAACAAACTGATTTATTTTCATAAGTAATACAAGTTGTCACTATTAAACCAAAACATCATTTCTGAGACTCAGGTTATGAAATAATAAATAAAGTGACTTCTGAAGGAAAGTATCCTGGAGATACATTTGTAAGAAAAAAGTTCATGAACATTCTACCCTGCAAAAGGCATAGTCAAATGAAAATGAATCAGCCGTTAACTTTCGGGAGTTATGTTAAACAAATGGGAGTGTATGACGAGAAGTCTTCGAATGCGATTCAAATTTCACCTGGCTTTGCCGCATCAGAATTATTGCATTTTATAGTCTGGATAATTGTCTCGTAAATACTGCCTTAAAAAAGAGTGTACATTGTTTATTTAATGAGATTTTAAGACTCTAAGGCGATTTTATGTATTGATCGCCGGTCTACTCCAAGTCCTTGTAGAGAGTTTCGACGTGATTGTTAAAGAGTATGTTGAGAAATATCAAAATTAATAACACCGCACTTAAATCGTGGCATTAGACGTGAATGAGCGTAATTTAGAAAAAAAGCTATCTGAAAAGAGATTATTTGTTTATTAATTGATTGATTGATTTAAGCTATGTGATCATTAGTGACCACAGTTATCGAGCTGTGGCCGCTAATGATCATGTGATTGTAAATAATTATTCAACAACGCTCTTTGTTGAATCGTAAGTTTAACATAAACCTGATGCAGTACTGAAATGAAATTAGTGTAATGTATGTGTGTGTGTGTGTGTGTAAGAGAGAGAAAGAGAGAGGGAGATAGAGAGATAGAGAGGGAGAGGGAGAGGGAGAGAGGTGAGGAGATATTGCATACGTATGTTCGCGCGTGAGATATTGTTCATTCTCAAGCGTGCAGCTCACCATGATTTTTCGTAATACAGGTTTCTGCGCACAAGTTCATAGTGCAGGGTGCTCAGAGATTTAATTTGCTCTTAGATAGTTTATGTTTTGTCTTGATGAAAATCCCAAGTGTGCAAACTTTGAAGAGAGTTAGTTTATTTATAAATACTACTCAAAATAACTCTTCAAGTCTTGCATTTGTACTGAGTTGAAAGTACTGGTGAAGAAAATCTTTACGCAGTCAGTGTCACCCCAATGGAATACCTTGTTTCACATTTCGTATTCATTAGTTGTTGTTGAAAAGTCTCAGAGCACAAGTCCTGGATAATCCAAAGTACGACCCGTTATCTGTCACTTTTCGTAAAACGTTCTTTGCACAATTCTGTGGCAGTATGAGTACTAGTTAACACTGTAACAACTTTTCTGAAAGTTTTCAGTCTGACACCTTTGATATATGTGTATGTATGCACTCTCACGCGTGCGCATTCTTAATTTTCGGCGGACTTGATAAAGCTTTAGAGAACGATTTTAAAAATCATGAGAATGTTTATATATTATTCTTTCTAATATCTTCACAAAAATTCTGTGCAATGTCCACTATGCAGAAAAGGATCGTATTCTTTGAAGAATCATTTAGAATGTATACATCATTATATATCTTGTTAATATTTGTCACATCATATCTTATGGGAAATTAATTGCGTCATGTATTTAGTCATTGAATTATTTTAAGGCGTGGCTGACGGATAGAAATTATGCATGTAATAAGAAAGAAAATAAAATATTTTTATATAATGTTCCCTTTGAGATCAAGTTTGCAAGAATGAACTGTTTTTTAGCTAAGCTAGTATATTCTTGCATAGTCGTTAGAAAATTCTCAACATTTTCTCAAAAAAAACTCCTAATATTTTCTTTAAAATTCTTCCTCCAACAAAGTATCTCGTCTACTAGGTTGGCGTAAGGCTTATTTTTAATAATACCTCTGGCAATATAAAAAAGAAACTTTTTTGTCAAATTCCAACCTCTACATTATTGTAGGTAGATGTTTTTATGCATTTTATTCTCCTGTTTAGGACACTTCGTGAACACTTTTTTCAAAATATAAGTTGATTTTTCCAAAGTTCGAGTGAAAAAGTAACAATTTTCCACAAATACCTAAACAATAGATTTTCTCCGAAAGGGCCCTACTTTTTTTTTAGTTTTCTTATGAAGAGAAAACAATGCACTAAATCATTACGTAAGTGCCGATTTTGATTGAAACTTTAAAAATTACCCGTGTATTTTTTATTATTATTATCCCGTACAAAAAATGACGTTAAATGTACTTGTTATTTTCATGCCTTCATAGTTAGCAAAATTTGTTTAAATAATTTCTTTAAAATTGTAAATATATCATTTTTTCTTGTTCTCATTAAAAGCAGATTGTGGTATCTTGTCATTTTAGCTCAGAGATGGTACTTGCGTGGGTTACTAATACTAATGGCGGTGGTTCCAATTGCAGTACTGGAACCACTTTCTCTGGCTATTCCGTGCTCGCACAAACGCTTTAAAATTGGGCCGCAACCTACCGATCTGATTCTATAATTGACAGACAGAGGGCACTACGCAGGCTGCGATGAATGAAAATTGTACGCTTTTATAGATTTAGAATAGAATATAAGTAAAAGCATAGTAACTTTTTTATGTGCGTACTTCTTATGTCCACTTGTTCTCATTGACAGTGTCAGACACGCTTTTGCTTCGTACGCCAAGATAATTTATTCCAGAATGTATATATGTTTCTGGATGTTAGGAATATCAAAACAAGGAAGAAGGAATAGATCAACAGACAACAGTTAATCAGACAAAGAACAATAGACCAATCAATCCACATTATATGGGTGAATTTTACTGAAGTATATTTCCTGTGAGGGGTGTGGGAATACTACAGCAATAGCATGCTGGTGATGAAAAGGAACGAATATATCGCAAACTGTCCTTGTTTCTTCGAAATTTAAATCCATTCCCCATATATCCATTCCAATCTAACTTACCGTTGCAACCACACGCAGCTTTTCGAACATGATATGCTCTGTTATTTCTTGCATATAACCCAGACACACAAGATTCGTATTGAACATATGTAAGAGTAAATACTACATTTAAAATATCATAATGGTTTCCTTCTACATGAAAAGTCAGATGAGACGAAGTCGTTTCAAACAGAAGATGAGTAATTTTTCTTCCACTTATTTTTGAGTACCATAATCTGTAATACATAATCTTCGCCATTTATTAAATAAGAAATTGTAACTCATTGACGAATGTTACGATGAATATGTTTAATTAGGTGTAATTGCTTGACGCAATGACGTGTGAATGAGCGTGTTGAAGGAAAATTACCCCACTTTCAACGCCTAAAAGTCTCGGAACGTTGTTACGCAAGTAACAGAATTAACAAATAAAAACTCAAAGCATTAATTAATTTCTTGCAGAACGCGATGGCGATGAGTTCCCATTCCGTAGTGGTTTTCATTGAGCAAACTCCAACTCGAAAGCCACTTAAACCGTCGGCCCGCTGAATCCCGGTGCCCTCTCCACGGGACGTGTCACGCGCCCCCTCGCTGCGCGCTCGTGCGGGGAATCAGGTCCCCCGAGGCAGACGCTGGTCCACTGGCCCACTAGCGCCGCTCGCCCTCTCGCCGCCCCCGCAGCGGCGCGACGGCTGAGCCCGCGTCATGCCTTCCCGGCGAGGGCTCGGCGGCGGCCTTAAATTTGGACGCCGCTGCCCCACCCCCGCCGCCGCCCCCGCCGCCGCCGCCGCCTCTGTCCGGGGCCTCCGTGGGAGGCCTGATTTATCGCGGAGCGGAACAAAGCGGAGCCGCCCGTCTTCCGCTCGTCGCCTGGGCAGCACGCCCGTTTGCCCGCTCGCCCGCTCGCCCGCTGCCCGCTGACGCCCTTCCCGCCTCCTTCTCTGCCCCCTCACGCTCACCTAGCCGGCCTCACCGCTCCTTCGCTACTTCTTCACCACTCTCACCGCCCCCACCACCCCTCACCCCCCTCACCCCACCCTTACCACCCTCTCACCACACTCCCCGCCACACCGCTCACTCTCCGTCCTACACTCATCGCCCCACTGCTCACTCTCCGTCCTCACCGCCCGACACCACCCTCTCCACTTCATCATACTTCACCGCCCCTCACCACCTCCGCATCATACTCACCACCCCTCACCACCTCCGCATCATACCACCTCACACCGGCAGCGCACTAGAACCGCTCACCGCCCCCTCATTGCCTCACCCCCGCTTCCCCACCCCCTCGTTCAACACTGCCTCTTCACCCCCTTCCTCGCCACACCCTCAGTGCCACACATCGACCCTTGCTGATCTTTCACCGCTCCCTCCCCGCCTTTCATCCTCTTTTCATCGTCCCACTGCCCCCTCACTGCTCCCACTACTCCTCACTGCCCCCCCTCTTCTTCACGCCGTCCGCCCACCAGCTAGCTCGTCCGGCCGGCCGTTGTCCTGCCGTGACGCTGTGTTCCATTCACTGGCGCAGTCCCACAATGGCGGCGCCCCGCCCGGCGGCCGTTGGTCTTCGCTCCGCCACCTCGCGCTCGCCATCTCCGCCGTTGCCGAAACCGCCTGCACCGCCGACGCCGACGCTCGCGTTGGCAAGTGCAACGAACTCGTTTCTTGCCTCCCTGCAGTTTCGTCTTGCCTCCTATCATTTATTTCTCTCCTCTTTCTGCTGCTTTTTTATCGCTTTTGTAATTTATTTTGCTAATATTGTTTTTCTAGTACTTTCTTCTCTCATGTCCTTCCTTTTTTACCATTTCTTATCTCCTTTTTTCTTGTACCCTTTCCGCCCTTTCCTTTTACTCTCTGGGTTGTGATTTTTCTATACATTAAACTTTTTTGTCTTTTTTTAAACAAATGTCCTATATTTCAATATATCTATTTTATTACCTTTCTTTACTTAACGCTTAGAATGCAATTTTGTTTCCACTTGCTTCAATGTTGCCATATCTTTTTTATCGTTAGAGAAATCCACTCAATAGCTATCGGAAACAGACAGGTAATTTCCAGAGTACTCGAAAACTTGATGTTTTGTCAACATTTGTAAAATTAATTAACTTTCCCATCACTGCTAGTTTTAGGAAACTGTTTAATGATATTTAAACTTTTGATACCTGTGACGACATCACCGATTTCTTTTTTTTTTATCATCTTCTTCTCTTCGGGAATTAGGTCCTTCAACTTGTTCTGACGTGTTTTTTCTTCACAGTTTTGTTCATTTTCACTAAAATTATAACCTATTTTCATATTTTTTTCGGTTTCACCTAATTTTCATCCATCACATTTTCATCACGTCTCTCAACAGTTCTGCCTCCTCTCATTATTTCGACCATGCACCTTTTCATTTCGCTTGCCAACTGTCTTTCGTTTCCGTCGCCGTACCTTTCGCATCTTTTACCTCACGCCCTGACCCCAGGCCGATACCCTTCTGAGTTCCGTCTACGTCTCCGTTCCCTCTGCCGCTCCCCTCTCACCCGCGACCCTCTCCTTCCACGCCCCTCAACCCGATATTGCCCCCGGCAGCCGCTCGTTCGCTCTGATTAGCGGCGCAGCGGACATGAAGGCCGCGCGCTCCGCTGGACACCACCGCGTTGCCGCCCGCCACCCTCTCGGCGCCTCCATCACTCCGGCCACCCTCGCCAGCAGCCCTCTCGCCCCTCCCCCGAAGCCCAGCCGCCGCCGCCCGCGCTCCGGAAATCGGAAGCTCGATGAAAATAAGCAATTGAACTCTTGGCTCGCCGGCCGGTGGGGCCCGCTCGCAGCTGGCGTGGAGGGCGGCATTCAGCCGAGTCGATGCCGTCGCCAAAGAATTCGGCGCGCCCTTTTCTCGCTTCGGTGCGGCGGTCATTTCCAAAGTTTGTGCGGGTGATAACTTGTCACGAGCAATCCATTGGTGCCAAAAGCCCCCTTTGCGAGTGGCGAAAGCGCTGGCGTCGCTTTTCTATGTGTTCGAGATGAGTGGTCTTATACGCCTTCAATTCAATTAAATAAAAATTTAATTGTTATATTTCGTTTCTTTTGTTATCCACCAATTTCAGCCTTTTATTGTTCACGAATTGTATGTAAATAATAATATGGAACACATCTCAGGAAATTAAAGTGCATAATCAGCTATTTTTGTACTGTAATTTAAAAAAAATGTATATGCGTCTTTATAACATTAAATTTTGCAAATGTCATATATATTGTCCAGCTAGTACTTCTTGTAACGAATTCTCTCCTGATTATTGCTATATAAAACTGAGTACTTTTCTGTAATAACGAGTTTTTAAAAACTCTTTTTAATCGTGCCGGTGACTTTTGCGGAAATAAGATGATAACATATATTTATTAAGGTAGTATAACTAATGTAATAAAATAATAAATGGAAAGATAAATTGTCTTTCATCAATTATAGTGAAAATGGTGAATAATTTAACGCTAGAATACTAACGCATTCCTACCTACTTGTATACTAAATACTAATTCTACATAAAACATACGCAGACGTTTTTTAAAACATTTATGTAAAATGATATTATATTCCTGTACGTTAATGTTTATATTACACATGTATTTTCAAATAATTAACATTACCAGAACTTGTCGAACACATATTAGACCAGTTTCAATATGTAATTGTTCATTATTTGAATAATTGATGAAATATATCATAAGTTGTCTCATCAGCCCTGTTGAAATAATATATTTAACATATACAATTTTAACACGTGTTAAAAACCAGTTTTCGAATATTGTTGCACGGTATTTATCACCACAAAACTCTTATTTATACTATTGTACGTACGTTTTATGTAGCCATACAACTATACTTAAAACAGGCGCTGTGAACTCACCTATATATTGTACTGCACGCAAATAAAGAAAAAATAACATCCATCTCAAGTCAAGTCATCATTTAATATTTGCAGTTTTTTCGCCTCGAATCATGAAAACGAATTGGAATGTTGGTAAAATCAATGGTTAAATGTTGCTTCCTACTAAAGAGACACAATATTGCTGACCATTTCAAAGTGAAATTAGGTTAAGAACATGTGAGCCTGCCTTGCAGGAAATGTAGGCGAGTAACATTAGGACCAATTCATTCTAGTTTTTTAAGAGAAAACCTGTGCAAAAGAAAGCAATCACGCGGTCGCGGGCAAGGGCAGAAGAAACTAAGAGAAATACAGGCATGTCGGGTGACGTCTACAAAATAATTACATCCGAAAGAAAAAGAAATGAGCGGTTATATGCTGGGAGCCTCTGCAAAAACATAACTAGTTCAAGGAGGCGACCCCGCAAAAACCGAGAGCAGGTTGCGAGGCGGCAAAGTGTGGTAGGGCCGACCCCAGTGAAGAAGAACACAGGCCGGGCCGAGTTGCAGGCTGGAAAACGACGGGGAAGGTCGTGGAGGCAGCTTGGGACAGACATTGAGAATTCCAGCGGAGTCCTCTCGTAGTAGTCACGATGTCCCACCCCTTGGCCGCCCTCGCATTCTCGCTCCCGCGGACCGGCCGCCTCCGCCCCGCCCCCGCCCCCACCCCGCCCCCGATCCTGCTCGCGATCCCGCCGCCTCCGCCGAGCAGCCATGCGAGCAGCGTCTGCGAATGATTTCTCGTGAATTGATGTTCGAATGGTAAATATGAGGACCAGCCCGGAGGACTCGTTGGGCAAATTATGAGGAGGGGGGAGGACGGCACCCGCAGAAGGTCCGCACCCGAACCGGAGAGGCGTCGTGAGGGCGGGGCGGGATGGGGCGAGGTGGGGCGGAGTTCGGGACCGGAGGGCGGCGGCGGTGTCGACGCAGGGCGGAGAAGCGAGCGGAGCGGAGCGGAGGAGGAAGCAGCGCGGCGGAGAAAGTGGTCCGAGCGGGGAGGTGTGAGGGACGCTATCGATCCGAGTGGCGCAATGGCGCCAAGACGCGGCCCAGCGGGCGCCCGTGGGTGGGCGAGGGAGGGGCTGGCGAGCGGCGGGTTCGCGGCGGAGGTCAACTCGCGGCGCCGACGGTCAGGCTGAACGGCCCTGTCCCGCTAATCAACCGGGGGAGCCTGTCGAGCTTAGTTAGCAGTGAAGAATCTTCTGCTTCACAGTTGCATAGGAGTATATTTTTATATAGGAGTAAATATTTACGTTTACGTTATTTATTTAGCGTAGAACAGTGAAACACATACTATGTGATTTTAGGTCAGAAAGGAAACAAATTTAAAAACCAATAATGCATCGTGGAATTTATCCTTATTATTAACCTTCCAAGAATCTCTATCAAATACGTTAATATTTATGTTAAAGAATTGTCTGAATTTGTACATCAGTGACTTTCATTGTTTCATTTAAAACGCTTGTTATTTGTAGTCTCATCGACATAAATTAATTAATGGCGCATGAAATGTATAAACATGTATTAATATCGCAAAAATGTCAACAATAATATTTGTTTTGTGTTATTTCAATATTACTCACATGACGTCGTACGGCTGATAAATGCATAGTACTGATCATCTAAAAAAATACAGGGCAAAGATAGCACAACGCTTAACGCAAACTGAACGCATCCTTAAGAAAAACACATGCAAATGGAGTATTTGACGTGAATAGTTCATGCAGTAAGTCGAGAACTGTTCCGCAGAGTGCAATTGAGCATTCTCTTCCTTGCGTAAATATAGCCTGCGCGCAAATTTCCCGGAGTGTTATTTCAAGCTAAGCTGCTCTAAGTCGGGATGAGTGAAGTAATCCGCCGCGACGGCCAGTTCTGCACGTCTTCGCCGCTGCGCGTGCTGCGGGTCTTCTTCATGAGGGCGCGGCGGCGGCGGTTCATTGTCCCCGCAACCCGCCCCTTTAAGCGCTCACGGAGGAGCGGAACGGGGCTTGGAGCGGTGCTTGGAGCGGTGCTTGGAACGGTGCTTGGAGCGGTGCTTGGAGCGGTGCTTAGAGCGGTGCTTGGAGCGGTGCTTGGAGCGGTGCTTGGAGCGGTGCTTGGAGCGGTGCTTGGAGCGGGGCTTGGAGCGGGGCTTGGAGCGGGGCTTGGAGCGGGGCTTGGAGCGGGGCTTGGAGCGGCGCTTGGAGCGGCGCTTGGAGCGGCGCTTGGAGCGGCGCTTGGAGCGGCGCTTGGAGCGGCGCTTGGAGCGGCGCTTGGAGCGGCGCTTGGAGCGGCGCTTGGAGCGGCGCTTGGAGCGGCGCTTGGAGCGGCGCTTGGAGCGGTGCTGGGAGCGGTGCTTGGAGCCGCGCCTGGAGCGGCGCCTGGAGCGGCGCGTGGAGCGGCGCCTGGAGTGACGCCTGGAGCGGCGTATGGAGCGGGGCTTGGAGCAGCGCCCGGAGCGGGGCTTGGTGCGGGAATTGGAACGGGGCCAGGAGCGGGGTCTGGAGCGGGGTCTGGAGCGGGGTCTGGAGCGGGGCTTGGAGCGAGGCCTGGAGCTGGGCCGGGAGCGGGTCCTGGAGCGATACCTGGAGCGATACCTGCAGAGGGGCCGCGACCGTAGCGGAGATTTTGAGGTATACTAATTGGGTTGTTCCGAGTGGGGGTGGATGGGAATGTGAAGAACAGCCGTGGAATTGGTTTTGGAAATCGACATAACGATTAATGCGTTAGGAGGGGATGACACGAAACATTATTCAAGATGATTTCTTTCTTAATTTTAATAAGTTAATACCCCCGTAAATTACATTTTTTCAACAATTTACGTAACTAGGCACACAGTTACTTGTGCGCAAGGCAGAGTATTGTCAAGAAGTTGAACGAAAGTTACTAAGAGTAAATATTGATACTATTTCAGTCAAGTGTCTTCTGATTTCTATATATTCCCCTATTATTTTGGAAGTTAATGTTTTGTAAACTTCTCTCTATATTTATTCGCCATGAAATTGAACGCATCCTTAAGAAAAACACATGCAAATGGAGTATTTGACGTGAATAGTTCATGCAGTAAGTCGAGAACTGTTCCGCAGAGTGCAATTGAGCATTCTCTTCCTTGCGTAAATATAGCCTTATTCCTGTTTACATTTGCCAAGTGATACCAAGGTAAGCTTGTAAGTGTGTTGTTACTTTCACCATCGATATTTTGATATGGAAGATTCACTCTGTAGTCATTGGGAGAAAAGATTCTACATTTATTGTTCAAAAGTAAAAATTGTCTATCTGAGATTTCTCGAGTTAGAATTTTGGATAACCTCTTCAATGTTCACAACAAAATTAGGTCAGTGTTTGTTGGGCTCTGGTTGACAAAACCTAAAGAAAGAATATAGACAGTTCATGTCCTGCAAAATTAAAACAACTTAAATAATTCGTCAAGAAAGACTGTATCGATGCAACCATACAACTCATTTCACCCACGCCTTCATATTTTGTTTCATTTTTTCCTAAAATTCGATATCCATGATTTGTGTTCCTATAAGATGTCCTACAAGACCCTACAAGACCCTACAAGACCCAAAGTCATATACGATGTTAGAAAAATCTATTATGAACTTTTCAAAAGTAAGTGTGTTGTTCAATTAGATTCTTTTCTTTCTTTACGTCAATGTTTGCATTAATTGAAAACACAACCAGGTATTGACTGACTCATTTCTCTTTAATGTCGGAAATACGCCAAAAAGTTCTTCTCAGACGTATCCACTCAGTTTTTAATACTCAGTTGCTTTCGATTTGATATTTAATTGCAGTTGTCGGTCGCACCGTGAAAGCAGTGAGACTATCTGCAACACTCAACATAAACGAACTAATTGTTGCGTTTCTGCTTCAGTATTTTCTTGCTCGTTGCAGCCGATAAACACACACGTGCGCATATAGCAATCACTTTAAAAATGAGGAAATTATAACAGGGAGTATTGTGGTGGAAGAATTTCCTTGCCCAATCCTCTAATGCCTACTTACGTGAAAGTGGAGCCGGCTGCAGTAGCTGAGCAGCAGTAAAGTGCCAAGTGAATTACGAGCGCTGTAAAATGAAATAAAATCGCCGGGAGGGACGGAGTGAGGGCGTGGTGGGGCTATGTGGTACGAAACAAGAACGGGTGGAGCGTGGATGAGGCATGGCATCTGGGGGAGAGGCGGGGCGTGTCGTGGCGGTGAAAGACCTTGGTGGATCGAAAAGGCGGGGAATGGGAGAGAGGGACGGAGAGGAAAGGTGAACGGCGAGGTCGGGCAGAGACACTCGGCGGAACCGTATAGGGCGTGGCGGAATAGCATGGGTTGGCCAAGGGTGGAAATGCTTGGAGAGAGAACAGGAGCTCGGCGGTACAGGCATCGACGCATAGAAACAAAGAATGAGGGCAGAGAAGAGACGGGCGGGGTGGGACAGTAGAGCCGCTCGAACCAGAGCGGAACTGAACGAGGTGAAACTGAACGAGGTGAAACTGAACGAGGTGAAACTGAACGAGGTGAAACTGAACGAGGTGAAACTGAACGAGGTGAAACTGAACGAGGTGAAACTGAACGAGGTGAAACTGAACGAGGTGAAACTGAACGAGGTGAAACTGAACGAGGTGAAACTGAACGAGGTGAAACTGAACGAGGTGAAACTGAACGAGGTGAAACTGAACGAGGTGAAACTGAACGAGGTGAAACTGAACGAGGTGAAACTGAACGGTGCCGGACTAAATGGGTCGGGGTTGAAGGGGTAGAACCGATCAGGGTGACACTTAACGGGACGAGACAACGGGGCAGGACCTATCGCGGCGGGACTGAACGGGGTGGGGCTGAACGGGCCATGGCTGGACGCAGCAGGCATCAACGGGGTAGGACGAACCGCTGCGCAGGGAGACCCGTGCGGGTGGCCCCACTCATGGGAAAGACGCGCGCAAAAGACCCAGGGGAACAACGCGGCAGCAGCCCAGGGGAGTGGTTTACGACCACAGATAGGGCCCAGTCACAAACAAGCGCCGACCAGCGATATCTCGAACGTGGCGCGGGCTGCGTCGCGGGGAGGTGGAGGCTCGGCGCACGAGGCAGGGGCGCGGGGAGAGGAGATGTGAGCGCGGGGGCGGATGCGGAGGTGTCGTCCGTGATTAGGGGCATTGAGATACTTTCGGGCGCACGCCCGGGGGAAACGGGGGATGCCCGTCATTTGGGGCTTTGTCTCCGTCGCAGGCCCCGGGGGCACCCGCTCGGCGCAGATTGCTATTTGTCATCATCAGTGTGATCGCCGTCACTGCCGCCGCCGCCGCAACTACAGCCGCCCTCGCGTCACCGCCGCGTCTCCTCTCCTTGGAGCGGGACCGCAATCCCCGCACTACCCTGCTCTGTCGCTGTGGGCTAGTGCTTGATGAACGCTGCCATCGCCACCTCCACCACCCCATCTGCTTCCGAGGTCCCTTGTCTACATTGCGGCTCCCGTTTGCATCCGTCACCTCCACCGACTGCCATTGTCACCCTTTCCTGTGTTCGCGTCGCTTTCTCTAGCTCCTGTCTATGTCATTGTTCGTCTTGCTCTGTTGGTATTCTGCTTTAAATTTTTTCTGCTATTGCCTGCCTGCCACATTTCCCTCGATACTTACCTACCTACCACATTTCCCTCGATTGAATTTCTGATATTTTTTCTTCACAAATATTCATGCTTTCTTTCGTAGATACACATTACACATCGTGCGTCTTCAATGCCCGAAATGACCCCCCTAGATATTACCCTTCGCGTTCGAGGAAGAGACAGGGAGGTGCCGGACTTTGCCAGCACGCCACGAAGATTATGGCGCTCGCGAGCTGCCAGCCGGCTTGGTGAGCGGGAACCTTCGATTGGACGAAGAGATACGGTGACACTGGGGTCAAGGTAGAGAACCGTTCATGTATAGGAGAAACGAGCAACGTCACTGCAGGGCTTCAAGCTGTTACTAGCAGAACAATCTTCCCCTCCTCGGCGCCATCCAGCGCCTCCGTCTCGGCTTCTTCCTCCTTCCCCTTCCGGCGTCTCTTCTTTTGTTCCCCACGCGTCGCCGCGGAAATTACCCAGGAACTAATTATTTTTCCTTCGGCTGCTAATTCCAGAGTTGCTTGGGCCGCGTCGCCCTCACTTGCCCTCGGTTTCGCTTTCCTTGCGGCGGTCGAAACCGCTGTCCCCGTGGGGAAGCCTGCGTCCGCTTCCGCCACCTCCGCCACCTCTGCCGCCTCCACCTCTACCGCCGCTGCCATCGCCGCCGCTGCCATCGCCGCCGCTGCCATCGCCGCCGCTGCCATCGCCGCCGCTGCCACCGCCACCGCTGCCACCGCCACCGCCACCGCCACCGCCACCGCCACCGCCACCGCCACCGCCACCGCCACCGCCACCGCCACCGCCACCGTCACCGCCACCGCCACCGCCACCGCTTCCGTTGCCTCCGCCGCCGCTGCTGCCTACGCCGCTACTGCCACCTCCGACTCCGCCGCCACCGCCGCCGCCGCCGCCTCCCATTCTGCTGCCTACCCCTCCGCCGTCGCCTCCGCTTCTGCTGCTGTCGCCTCCGCTACAGCTACTTCTGCCGCTCTCTCCGCCGCTGCCGCCTCCGCTACCGCCGCCTCCATCTCCGCCGCTGCCGCTGCCGTCGTCGCCGCCTACACCGCCGCCACTGCCGCCTCCGCCTCCGCCATCTACGCCGCCTCCGTTGCCTCCGCTGCCTACGTCGCCACCGCCGCTTCCGCTTCTGCATCCTACCCCTCCTCCGCCGCCGCCACCTCCGCCGTTGCCTCCACTTCTGCCGCTCTCTCCGCCGCTCCCACCACCGCCACCTCCATCTCCGCCGTCGCCGCCGCCTCCACCGCCGCCTCAACCACTGCCTCCGCGTCGGAGAGCGAGACAGAATTGCAGCCACCCAGCGTCGCATTTGGTTTTCGCGTAGCGCGAAACGATCCGCCGCCTCCGCCACCTCTGCCGCCTCCACCTCCGCCGCTGCTGCCACCGCCGCCGCCGCCTCCACCACCGCCGCCGCTACCGCCACCGCCTCCGTTGCCTCCGCCGCATCCGTTGCCTCCGCCGCCTCCACCACCGCCGCCGCTGCCGCCACGGCCTCCGTTGCCTCCGCCGCATCCGTTGCCTCCGCCGCCTCCGCCGCCTCCGCCGCCTCCGCCGCCTCCGCCGCCTCCGCCGCCTCCGCCGCCTCCGCCGCCGCCGCCGCCGCCGCCGCCGCCGCTGCCGCTGCCTACGGCGCTACCGCCGCCTCCGCGCCGGAGAGCGAGACGTAGAATTGCGGCCACCCAGCGTCGCATTTGGTTTTCGGGTAGCGCGAAACGATCCGGCGGCCGGCGAGCGTCCGAGAGATCCGGCGGGGAAGTTCGCTCTGGTCAGGAAGGAGTTTTTATGGAGCACGCACAGCTTCACGAAGAGGAGGAGAGGAGAGTGAAGTGGAGTGGTGGTTGGAGAGATCCCAGAGTTCCCGTTATGCTTGTTCTTGTTCGTGTTGCAACTGCTGTCCTGTGATGCGCTTCCGATAATATATGCTTCAATTGGCGCGTAGCGAACGACTAGAGCGCTACGTTAGTGTTTCTCAAACTCCCATTCCCACATACACGCCTTCACTCTCGATAGAAGTAGTTTCTTATTCGCGTTCTGACTTCAAGAGGGATATCGGACTTTTGGGAAAATTTGTTGTAATGTGTCAAATAGGTAGTCATCACCACCACATAATTGTATCAAGTTTGAAGTATACATTTTGAATTGCAGTGTTCATTTTTAATTGGTCGTCGATTCACAAATTCATTATTTTTGTTAAATAAATGCAATTATGAATTTAACTCAATTTTTTTTGGTACTGTGGTTTTGAATACTATAACACTTTAATAATACTATAATTACTACAATATAACTTTTTATGAACCAGTGTTTTTAATGATCTTCATAACTTTTCGTGTTTTAACTGTGATGTTCGGAGTAATTAAGGGAAAATTTTATGACGTTCTTTCATCACATTCTTCGATAATTAGGAAAGAATAATATATACATTTTATTTGGGGTACTACATTGGTGACTCAGAATATACGGTACGAACTTGTAGGGTATGTAGTGAGTCGACCGAGTTCACTTTTGCCGATGAACATCATGTGGAAAATTTCATACAATGAGGTTACGCAGGTAAAAAGCCCATCATATTTACTCATCGTGCACTAGTGTTTGACAGGTACATGTTCTGGCGCAGTCAGAGACTCTGTGTACGTGCGAAACACCAGTTAAAGAAAAGTTGCATAAAAATTATTGCAAAATGTCCCGTGTATTACTTCGTTTTATGAAATTTCCCACCATATATTTATGGACAAAAATACTCTTCTTCGGCCGCTGTCCATGCCCTACGCGTATGTAACATTTACTCTGACACAACCAAATAATCTGGACATAAAGTACCTGTGTTTTTAAAATGGATCTCTAAAATTCGTATTAAATAACACTTTGGTAATTAAATTCTGTATGACTGTGTAGTACGATATCGAAAGCAATCTTCATGTACGAGGAATACAGGTAAAAACGAAACAACAAGCCCAAGAAACATGTGAAACACACAAAGGACGATAGCGATGAACGTTTCGCCTCTCACCCAGCGAAACCACAGCAACCACGGCAACGCCAATCAGAGAAGGCAGTCTTGAATTCCCCGGTCCCGTCGGCCCGGCGCGGCGCGGCGCGAGGTGGATCGACCGAGCTAATTAGCCGGCGTGGAAAGAACACGACCGCGAGGCCGCGAAATAACTGCAACGCGACGCGGCGGGGAGCGCGCCAAGTGTGGCACGGGCGGGCGGCGGTGGGGCGCGCGGGGGCGGGTTCTTCTCGGAGCTGCGAAATTCAAGCGCGCACGTTTGCCTTTCCCGAGCGCACCGCCGCGCCGCGGCACGCCACGCCACGCCACGCCACGCCACGCCGCGCCGCACAGTGGCTCTGGGCGAACAAAACACCGAATCCGGGAGAAGGGAAAAATGACACAGGTCAAAGTAGAAATTTCCAACTGTGCACTGCTGTGGCCGACTGCGTGCCTTTAAAAGTGCCGCCGGAAATTAGTACCGGCGCCACTCAAGAGAGGGCGGCGATAGCAGACGCCGCGACGCCGTCACGCTCGACCAGGCTCCGGAGCGGACGGACGCACCCGTACCTGACAGTAGGCCAGCGGACCCGCAGCCCGAGCCGGCTATAAAAGCCGCGCCCGAGCCGGCTAACACGCACATACACACGCTTACAATTATATGCACTACTCGGGAGACCAGTCGAGAGCTTAGAGCTGGTCGCTGCACGGACGCTGCCTGCTGGAGGTGAAGAGGCGAGCTGAGAGACAGTCAAACGCCTGCCTACATTGTAAAGTGATAAGAGGATTGTGAACAAGTGCGACGACACAGGTACGGTTACGGACTTTCTCTCTCTTGGAACAGTGAACGGCACAACGGCTGCGATTTTGGACAGCTCCCCGGGAAATTGTGACTTGGACATTCTTCGGTACATCTTCTGGAAAATTGTTTGGATATGGCTTGAATTTGTCTACCTCTGTACTGATTGTGGTTGAAATAAATCCATTTTTAGAAATTACTTTCTTTTGGATACTACATGCACCAGCTGGGATAGATCAGGGCAACACTGTTGACATTGCAGTGCTTCTAACCCGAAGGTCCCAAGTTTTGAGTTCCGATGGTGCGGATTTTCAAACTCGAAATCAGTCTCTCTCTCTCTCTCTCTCTCTCTCTCTCTCTCTCTCTCTCTCTCTCTCTCTCTCTCTGGAAAATAATTCGTGCGGTTGACTGCTCTGATTGCTAGTTTTCCGTGGATTCTTAGATCATTACTAGAAGATTGTCGGAGAAGTACCCTACCAAATGAGCCACCGATGGTGTGTGATCTTCTCTTTCTCATTGTTGTGCTCTTTTTTTCACTAACACGCACATACACACACGCTTACAATTATATGCACTACTCGGGTGACCAGTCGAGAGCTTAGATCTGGTCGCTGCACGGACGCTGCCTGCTGGAGGTGAAGAGGCAACTGTGGAAGTCGATGTGTAAGTCGACACTGGTTCTCACGTGCCAGCTGGGAATGAAAACGGCTACATCTTGGGATAGAACATCTATTAAACTTACGGGATTGACGATTATAGTCGTTGACGCGACCAGAAATACAATCATCGTTCAAAAAGTATGGAAAAAATGGGTGTTAGAATAGAAAATTTTCCTTATATAAGAATGTAAAATTATGTAATTAAAAATCACATAAACATTTCAATTTATCTATTTTTAAATATTTCAAGGCTTGGCCACATTGTCACTAACATCACGTACTGCTTGATACTTATTTTCCGTATAACATACGAGACAGCACTGATTCACGGAATGATGGGAAATGAAACGATGACTTTTGCTCTACGTTGTTTTATGAACAAATGTTCTGAATACGATTTATTTAATGGCAATTTATTGGTGCGCGTTTTTAACAATTAGAACATTCTAATAAAGTTAAATATACGAAGTCGATGATGTACGGCTAACCTGACGCCGAAACAGGCCCTGAAATACTTATAAAGTGTTAGTCGCTTCGATGCTGCAGATAGTGAGGCAGTGTTGTGAATCTCAGTTCAAAGGAGCGGCGGTTTCCAGTCTTATATTTGCTTTGATTATACTTTCCATAATGAATTTAGAAGCGCTATTAGGAATCAAACACATATATTGGAATGCAAGTAAATCAGTACAATAATTTTGTTATGTTTTTTTATGAGAATTATTAATTGACATTTTTGTGTGTATTTTCCATTGAATTAACAATGATATTAATCATATGAAAGTATAAATATTAGAATCATTAGGTCAATATATGACAAATAACGTACGAGGTTGAAGTTTGTAAATAGAGGGCGAGGCACAGTTTATAACCAACTGAGATTTATGCGGTATTTATGTTATCTGTCTTGAATAGTTCACTTTCCTCGTATTTTTAATATACTGTTAAAAAATGTTATACAAAAAGAAATACTTTCCTAGAGATAAGATTACTTATGTGCCATAATTTCCTAAATCTCATTTGTTTGAATGTTCCCAACGGACGGTGGCTGATAATGTGCCAAACGGACGCCGACAGTTGAGTCACTTTCTATTCCTCTGGTCGCGTTATGTCGGTATAAGGATACAGGATAAAGAAAACATCCTATCACAATAAAACAATTCCCTCTTTAAATTTTCACAAAATTTGCAAAAGTTCATTTTCTCGCGGTCTTCCCATAACTACAACACTGAAGATGGAGATGCATTCCTGTAATAAAATCTGTTCTTGAAAGGGAGATCTTGAAATTAGGTCATGTACAATTTTCGATTAAATTTTGCGTGCATTATAGACAATTTTGAAACATTTTTTCTTCAAAAGCGGCTCCAATATTATGATTTAAAGTTTCTCCTCCTATGTAGCAAAGGACGACCAAAAAACTGGTGCTGATCGCATTTTCGGAAAACGTCTGTATATCCGAAAATTCCAAACATTTAACATTTCAAATGTGGAAAATTGATTATAGAGACTTTTGCCTTCAACAAAATCTATTTAAAAAATCTGCTCCTTAAAAAAGCCATTAACAATTTTTCGAAGAAAAAAACAACCAATTGTTTCCCTTTAATTTGTGCTTGAAATTAATGTAGTTTATAAAAAAAGCTGTTTTTTTTTCAAAAACGGCTGTAGATATTTTCTTTAATTCTTCCCACAGATAGAACAAGAGCAATCAAAAGAATGGCGCGGCACTCATTACCGTTAACTGTTTGAATTTTCGAAATGGCCTAATTTAGAAACAATGCGAGAAAGTATGTCGTGCTGCAGCACCATTAGTTTAGGACCTGACCCAATGTGCGGCCCCGTGAGCGAGCGAGGGCGGGGCGGGGGCGGGGCGACCTTTGATCATTCGCCGCCTACGCGGGCGGGGCGAGTCCCTGGCGCGGCGCCGCGCGGCGCCGGGCCCGCTGCGCTTTTTACGCAACGCAACGCTACCCGGCGCCCGTCACAGCCCGGGCTGCGCGGCTGCAGGCCAGCGAACGCGCGCGGCGGTCGCGGCGTTGACATCGACCCGGTGTTCCCGTGCGACAAACGGAGTTTTTGCTCTGCATAGCGTACAGATTGATTGATTGATTGTTTACTGATTCCGGGAACATCATCTGCCAGGGTCATTAGTCCCGTTAGTGTAATGCTTTTTATTCTCGGGAGTTGTTGATCTTTCCCCCGCTGTATGGCGAGATCCGGATCCGACCTACCGTCGGCTAGCGCGGTTTTCCCCAACCAGGTATCCCCCACCAGGGGAGCACCGTCCCAGACGAGACAAGCTCTTAGCTCACGACGGGCTTCCCAGCATGTGCGGTAGTGTAGTGAGTGCTAGTGTAAGTGTGTGTGTGTAAGGGGTGAGGATAGGACAAGGAAGAGGAAGGTAAAATCGCGCTCAGTCCGTGGACCGTTTGTTAGGGTACTGCTCCGGCATTTGCCTGGTGTGATTGGAGAAACCACGGAAAACTAACGATCAGAGCAGCCAGCCACTAGAATTCTCCTCCAGGCAGCGACTGAATTCGACCTAGCTACATCGAAAATTCTGCCACCGACGGGGCTCGAACCTAGGACCTCTCGGTCAGACGTACTGCAGTGACATCTGTTGATGCACTGGTACAGCGTAGCAATCGACAGTCGTTTCGATCTTCTGCGCAGGCGCAGATGTCTTACTGATTTTAGTTTACTAAAAAAAAAGTAAAAACTTATGAGATGTATGGGGGAGAAAATCATGGTGTATGGCGAAACTCTAGGGTGAAGATATTCATATGTAACCTATCGTTGAGAGTAGTATTTAACAATAAATGTACCACACAGCAAAATTATTAATATGTTTGTTTTCATTTTTAAGTCCATATTACCTGATGTTTTATTTCCCACATATTTGCTTATAATGTATTATAAATGTCCATTTGCCATGCATATTTTAGAACAAAAAATTGCTTATAAATGTGCGTATTTTTACAAAAAACGCCTGCAAAACGGTTTCTAATCGTGCCCCATCACAAGATCTTATTTCATTTTAATGGTCGGGTATCCGTGTGAGGTGATGGTTGGCAGGGAACAAACAGTATTGTTTACAGATCTGAGAGTCGTTGCGGGCTCTTGGCACACATTTTATATGGAAACGACAGTCCGAATATAAAGCACAACGTGAGCTATCAACATGTACATACCTTTAGTACCAAAAGTAATTATATTTTCAGACTTCTGTTGTAATCACTATAATTTTATTGCTATTTGAAACACCTGAAGATAGAAAGAAGTGTCTCAAAATGTGTCCCTTAAATGTTGAGTTTTCTACCAAATTTTATTACAACGTGAACTTGTAAGTGCATGATTGACGGAAACAATGGAATCGTGAAGAAGTAATTAGAATTGATCTTAATTCAACATCAAATTTAGTTGAGCAACAATAAACCTTAAAATGACCTCGTCAGTATATTGTTTTGTGAAGTCTCGACTAAGTTTTACAAGTGGGTCCTTCGTCGTGGTTTTGGACACTTCGATGCACTGGAGCTAGCGTGTAATGTTTTTATTTGCAAGGTCCGTGCCGTGGCTAATACGTGTTGCTAAAAAGTCAAAAGATGACTCTATGGTGGCACCGTTTCGATTCCCTGGCAGCAACGCAGGCAGTTCCAGAAAAGCAAGGTTCCATGAAGTTCTTTCGGGTGGCCTAACTGGCTAGGAGAACGCTTACACTCGCATTATTAGTCGACTCCGGTTATAGTGAACTTCTGGAGTGTAGCATTTTTGGATCACTGTATCCGAAGATATCATAATTAAAAAGAATTTCTCCACAATGATTGGTTGTATTGAGGTAAAGCAAAATATAATAACAGCACGAAAAACCAATTTTAATGTCTTTATTTGTCATTTCAAAAATTAATTATTTTCACTTGTTTGCTTAGTATGTTTTTCATTAGTAATTTCTCTAGGTCCTTCTGTAGAGTTCGTTCTCTCTCTATACTTCTGTATTGTCCACTGTGTATAAGTGTTGTAATGCAGTCTTGACGCTCTTCAATGTCTGTTGCAGTGTTGGAAGTCCCACTCTTCGAAGGTCCTTTTACTATCCTAATAGCATACGAGATGCTTTCAGTAGTGGGATGGCGCAAGCGGCCAATGAAACTGATCGCTTTTCCGCGCTGCATCTCGGATATCACCAGGCTGTGGGGCAGTGGCAGTCACGCAATTCCTCTCGCCTACGTAAAACACAACGTACTGAGTGAAATGAGTCATCAGTAAGCTCCCCATTCCGAGTCCGCTACCTTCTCCTCAGGGAAGACTACTTCGATTTTTCGATTCGATATTTTTTTCGAGCTGCCGAATGTCGGAATTTGTGACACGGAGGCCATATGTTCTTTTCCAGGAGGGAAATAATTACCAGATCGTTGTATTTCCTATAACAGAGGTTCACTATAACCGAGGTTCAGGGTCCCTATAACCGAATCTTCTTAATGTAAATGAAACGGGACCAGAGACTTAAGTTCACTATAACCGAGGATTCACTATAACTGGAGCTGACTGTATTTGCAAACATTTTACCACGTGTTTTTCAAAATTTTCGAGCACAAATTACTTCCATTATCTGTATATTGTTTATGTAAAATGTTTATTAAGATACTAGATAAATATTTAGACCATTAACAATTGTTCCTGGAAGAACCTTCTTGTTACTATCTACTTGAATCTACACAATATTATTTTTGCAAAAATTTAATAGACGGAATAGTCTGGTCTTGTCACTTCTCGAAGACTTTTTGGTGACCGAAGAATGGAATATATGAGACGATTTACTTTACTTACTTAAGAAACCTCCCCTTTTAAGAAAGTCTAACTTCTTTAAACAGGAGTAATTTGTTGATATGTCAGATTGTTAAAAATATGCAATTATCTCAAAAATATGCAAAATATGCTTGCATATCCAACTTGCGTATAATCCGGTCCCTAGTTATTATCTACTTTGAAAATACATTGAAACCGCTGGAGCCGACTGTGATGAGAAGGTCGTCATTCTTGCATTCATTTTTCTTTGTTTCGAAAAACTGAAAACAACTTAAAATAATGTTTAAGATATTTAGACAATTATTTATTTATTTACTTATTTATTTATTTACTTACGTCGAAAACCGTTAAAACTGTGTGTAACATGCAATGGGGAGAAGTTAAATTGAAGTTTCATTTATGTCCAGAAGCAAAACAAGGGGCCATCTCAGCATTTGCTCAAGGATCAGGGAAACTGGGCGAAAACCTGATCGAGATGGGAGTCATTGACCCAGAAGCTGAAGTACAACACTTGTTACAGGTTCTTAGAATTATACAATCCAAATGGTAAATAATCCACTAAATGTCGTTGTTAAAATTAACATTACTTTCCTTTTGTATGCTCGGTATAATCTCTAATTGTTTAGAAACAACTGTGCAGCAGAAAATACTTTACTTAGGACTTCTGTATTGAATTTAATCGTCTGGTAAGGTGAAGTAAAATAATGTACATGTATTGTATGTGAATTTGTTTAGTGAGCGGTTACAGTTAAATGATGACAGACAATGATTACATGTTTACAGACGTTGTTATAAAATGTATTGTCACATCATTAATTAGGTTCACAAGGTTTTGACTAAGTTTGATATCAAAACGTTGGGCGGTCGAGATAAACCTAATTTTCAAAAAGGATAGCTGCCTCCACACCAAACACTCCATGACTTTCGACCTTAAATTGTATCATCTAATAAGTACCCAAAACTTCGGCTGGAAACGTTGTGAACCTAATTTAAATAGAAATGTGAGAGTAAATTTTATAACATTACCTGAAAATAAGATCTTGATGAAAAACCACATAATCAAAGGAGGCATAGTATAAAACCACGGCTCTGATAAGCCACCATTCAGTTGATATACCGTCACTATCCCAGAGTGACTGCGCACGGTCTGAAAAGTAGAGACAGCCACGGGAGCAGCGACGCACGTGTTCTCTCATTTCTAAGAACCTCCTCTTTGCGACTCGCGTAGAGGCTTCTTTGTGTGCGACCGGCAGATTCTGGCGACTGTCCCGTGGCCCTTTAAACGGAGCGTGAGAGCGGCTGACGCGAGCGGCTGAAAGAGAGTGTGTCTTTCCCTAAAAGTCCACGCATGCGTATGGTGCCCACGTGAAAAACTAAGAATAATTAATTTTTAAAACAATATTATCCGTGTTCGTATGGTCATTTGACATGTTTTGATGAAATCTTCTTAAAGTTCATTTAATTATTTATAATTGTTTTCATAATTTATATCAAATTTTAATTTGTAAAAAGTCATTCATGATATACTTTATTATTCACAATGTCAGATATATAGATATATTGTCAAACATCCCTTTTATAATGCTTTTTTTTATTACATGGCCGTCAACCAACAAACTCAATGTATCAATACGAACAATAAATTATTAAACGAACATTTAGAGCAAATATTTTGACTTTCATATTCAGTTGTATTCATTCCATCAAAAAGTATACTCGTCTTGTGTCCATGTGAGTATTACACTCGTAAATGTAGTATATTATACTATGTACAATTTTGTGTTTTAACCTTCCATTAGGAACGACCAAAAAACTTACGAGTTTAGGCGCAGCGATTTCACAGATTGACTACTTCCAAAATATAAAACGGATAAAAGACATAATTTGATTTTACATAAAATAATCTGTTTATCAAAAAAGACAAAACTTCGTGACTTAATACATGCTAAGATGTAGTTTGTTGTGATGGGACTTAGTACAGGCTAGAATGGACATTTTTGATTGTCACATTTCTGAATTTGGAATTTTTCACATTTCTGATTTTCCACGTCTTCTTCATTAATGAAGTTTATGTTCGAATCCAGGGCTGGCCTGAGAAGTAAATACAGACACGGCAAACCTTACGCGTCTAGTCATGTAAAAACTAATTATTGTTATTGTTATTATTATTGTTATTATTATTGTTATTGTTATTATTATTATCTAATAATGTATCAAAACTAATTAATATTGTATATTATACAAAACACATAAAGTATGGAAGTTGTAAAAACTTACGATGTTAGTCGCTAGGAGAATTAAATTTTGTTTGGATCTCACACCCGGCGATTGTTGAAGATATTTACGGTAATGAAATTATCTCAACGTATCTAGGGAGATAACAAGAACGCCAAGTCATTCACACAAGTCGCTTTTGTTCAGCAAAGAAGCAGGCAAGGAAAGTATCATTGCATGAGATCACTGCATGAGATCACTGCACTCTATGAGATCACCTGCGCGTAATAAAAGATTAATAGAAAAAAATAATACCTCATAAACTGAATTATAAAAATGTACTAACTGCAGATGTAGATTATTAAATTAACAATTAACCATTTTCTGTGCACACTGACAAAGAATATAAGTCAGCGCTGCTCACGTGCAAGAGTTGGGCTCCGATTGCCTTCGGTGGCTGCAGTGCCCCGCGTGCCACTTGCTTTTCACTACGCTACAGGAGATCATGGTCTCTGCCTTGGCACGAATTATTCCTAACATTGGAAGTCCAAGGCAAAGTAGCCGTAGGTTACTGTCTAGCACGGTGAACTCTATTCTATTCTACGCAGCTCCCATTTGGGCTGATACCTTTGGGATCCGGTCGTACGCCCGCGGTGCGAAGTCAGTGTATAGAAGGTACGCCGTGAGGGTGACCCTGGCATTTCGTACGGTATTGTACGGCGCTGTGTGTATGATAGCTGACATGATCCCTATAGACCGTATGGCACAAGAATGGGCCAGGCTCTGCAGACGAAAGCGAGAGGGAGCTACAATTAGGAGCGTCAACATGAAGGAAGAGAGGAAGGAAGAGAGTGACAATGGCCAGTGGCAACGGTGGTTTTATCATCCACTGGTAAGTGGACATTTCGTCTCATTCCAGACGTAACGATGTGTATTCAAAGAAAACACGGAGATGTCGATTATTATTTGACCCACTTGTTAACGAGGCAAGGGTGCTACCAAGCATACCAACTCCGTTTCCTGTTGGACGATGACTCCTCATGCCCAACCTGTGCCCCATTGGTTGAAGATGTGAAGCACGTATTCTTTCACTGCCCACACTTCCTTGAGGAGAGGGAAGAACTCCACCGACTCCTCATGGAGGTAGTGACTCCTGAAACCATCGTCTCTGGGATGCTGGTGTCCCAAGAGAATTATAGTGCGGTAGCCACATACGCCGCAATAGTTTTAAAGAACTTTCGGGTAGAAGAACAACTGCGAAGGTGTATACCGTGACATCAGTTGAAGTAGAGCGATAGGCCGTTCTGCCCTTCCCGTGGTGCAATGCCTGATGCGGTTCCGCGGGAAGGGAATGGAAGGAATGGGAGGGGTTTTTAGTGGTTAAGGCACAGTCTAGCTGTGAATCCCACGCGCTGCGGAGTGCGGGCTCCTCAGTGTCTTTGGAAGATTTTCCCCTGGCCCCGTAAAAAAACAACACTAGAGGAGATCGTGCCCGAGCACTTCTCTTCTTCCTTCTTCCGTCGGGCTAACTCAACATGGCACGCGCCACATCGTTAATCGTTAGCCAGTAGATAAGTTCTTACTTTTAAAAAAAATTGCTATTTGCTCGGCATTGCTGTCTTTCAAGGTTGTTCATACATGAGTACTTCACTTTAGGGATAATCAACCTCATGGATAAACCAATCCACTTTCATTTGGTGATGTTCATTTCAAGAGGTATTTAGATTAAAATTTGATTCATTGTGTTTTTGGTACCGCTTTCTTCAAAACTAGTTAAGCTTTTCAATTATGGGTTCGTGCTGGTACACCTTGTCGGTTTGCGCTATGGAGGCAACTGCGGTGCAACTGCTAAATTTCATTTGAATCCCTTAAGCCGCAGAACAACAGAAACCCATTTCTTTTCTATAATCTTTCTTTTCCTAACTACTTACAATATAAATAACACATCCACGCACCGTAAATATTTTCTTTTTTTTTAATTTTACAGCGTGTTCCCAAATGATAACAAAGGAAATATATAGGGTCTCCAAGCCATGTAGTGCATGGGGAGCAGTGCATATGCACTAAGTCCTCACAAATTTCACAAACAAGTTGTAAAATTGCTTCTTTCACACTTTGCAACAATTTTGTCTCATTGAAGGAATGAGGTGATAACCTTGACTTGTGCAGCCCTGGCCTGGAATGCAATAGTTCCACGAGGTATTGGAGTTGGTGTTGACAGTCGTGACACCTCCATTTTAGCAACAATTTGTCTTGTAAAATCTTGCTGGATCATCTTGTCATTTGGAGAAATAATGCAATGCATTCGTCGTGCAGCGACTCTTAGAGTGTTAATACAGTTCAAAAGAATAAGCCAGTATCCGTTTTTGTTCTTATATCGGGCCTACACTGGGAAATAAAACAATCCAATAAATCTACTTCAACCATATGCGAATTGTAGTTGAAAATTAGAGAAGGCTGCGAAATATGCACGTGTTTTTTGGCTTTGTCTGTACCTCTTTGCTTGTCTCAGAAGGTAAACATAATCTTAATTTGAAGAAAGGCACTCTACTTTGTTGTCTTTCCATTTGACAGCGAAAAATTCTCCGCTACACTTTAAATCATAAATACCTCTTTGTATCATATCTACATTTTTCATTTCATCCAAAGTACATTTCTTTAGACGAACGTATCTCACATCTTTGGCAGTATGTCCCCGTCACCTCTATCGCGAGGCAGAATAATGAGATCAATCTCATCTAATTCCTTCCCAGAAAGTTTCTCAATCCTTAAAAATGTTTTGAAAAACAATGTATATATATATATATATATATATATATATATATATATATATATATATATATATTGAAACACAGAATGTGTTCCCTTACACTAATTAGAAAATTAGTGTAAGTAATCAATACATATTTTGGACTGCGCGGTACGTATGCCAAGCGCTGCGAACAACGACGGGAGCTAGCAACGGTCGCTACCGCCACCGGTGCCACCGCCGGGAGGCCAGCGTGAGAACGTCGGTTACAAACTGGGCAGCGAGCACGTGCGGGCAGTCGTTAGGAGAATTGCGAAGAAGACAGACGTTAGCGGAGCGGCGAAGAGTTCGGACGTGTGGCGAAAAGCTCGCCGTTAGCGCAGGGACAAAAGGGGGACATGCGATGTGTTCGTAAAGCAATAGTAATTGTGAAGCAGTAAATAAGTGAAGTAGACAGTGAGATTATCATTAGAATAAAAGATTCGTGTTGATAGAACAATCGATCGCGCTTGTAGTAACTGGTGTAGTGGAAACTTTACCGAAACTGTGTGGTACGGAACCGGAACCAGCACGCGTGATAGGCGCGGGTTGAGTAATTGAATCCATCGACGGAAGGTGATTCGCGAGAGGTGCAACGCCGTGGTATCAAGATCCAAGTCGGGGAGGAGTCACAAGGTCACCAGCCCAGGACGACCGCCACGCCATCAGCCGCCGACAGCCCACAGCTGTTGTAGAGGTCGGCAACCCTGTCGATACGAGCTGTTCTACGATCATCGAAGGTATTTGGTCGGGGCCCCGAAGGTATGATAAATGCATATTACACCTAATCTTGGTACCAAGGCAGAGTGTGTAAATGTTGTCAGATCATGTAATTAACCAATTTGATTTGCAAATAAATCTTATTCATGATTGTATCTCCATTTCTAATTAACTTTCCCAATGTTATACCAACTTATCCAGGGACCCATTCACGGAAAAGATACCCTCCTTTAGTGTTATATTGCAGTGAAATACCCGGCATCACCAGGTACGTCACAATATATATATATATATATATATATATATATATATATATATATATATATATATATACAGAGAGAAATAATAAAATGTGAAAGGCTATTAGCAATAAGAATTTGCAACAAAAAATGTAATAATACAAACAAAAAATCCTTGGGTCAAAATAAACTTTTGCAGACTCTGCATAAACGGAAGTTATAATCGTTTATAACCATAAAATTATTGTTAAATGTTTCCTTTACGATCCTGCATGTACAGATTTCAGTAGAAAACAAAAAGTTCTGAACAAAAAACTAAATTATTGCCAGGGAACAACTTCTCGAAAACATTAGATATGCTAGCTCCTCTAACAACGCAGACTCTCAGTAAAATTAGCGGAGTGAATATTCCAGAGGTTGAGCAGATCTCCATCTCTCCCCTGATTATGATTTGATTATCAGGGAAGAAATAGACTGCTTCGAAGAAAGAAAAATCTACGCGTTCCCAAAAGGGAACAGTGGAACTTTACAACGTGGCACTTCAAGGTCACCAGGTGGACGGAGAGGCAACAGTGTCATCCAATCGGGAGCAACGTTACGACGTCACTATGTTTGGTATCGGAGCTCCCGATTGGATGACAACGCCACCATCTCCTTCCAGATCATGACCTTTTAAGTGCCTCTATACATAAAACGAGTATAGTGATTCGTACGTAGACCAGTAGTAGTTGGAGTCGAGATATTTCCTGTGCTAAAGGGTTATTGGCGGGGCTGCTTTGCCAGAGCCGTAGGTAAAGAGTTCCGGGTCGGTTTTCTCTGCCGCCCTCTGCTGGCGAGTGCCGTGTCGACATCTCCGCGACACGAACACTCCAGTGTATTTGCTGGTTGCTGGCTTAGATGTCAGTCCAGAAAGTAGTGCCGCGTTCCGTAGCTACACTGTGGTGGCTAGCGAAACTACTGTTCTGCTGACGCGGAAGGCGTTGTAACAGGTTGCAATAATATCCAATATCTGATTTTTAAAAACAATTAACAAGATGCAAATAACCTTAAAAAAGAAGACTTAGAAAACCGATTTCTATACACGTAGGTGGAGTATGTAATTTTTTAAGCATCATTTTAACAGACCAATAGGAGGGGCAGCAGCGACTTACCCTAGAGTATATGTTTAATCTATATGTAGGTAAGGATTGACTATTCCATCGTTTCGAACTTTTATTATTTTTGTTATTATTATAATTATTATGATATTAATTATACTTACTGTTATTATTATTAGAAGCCTTCATAACTATTAGTGTTCAGTCTTTCTCAAGAAACTCGGAGAGTATGCATCACACTAATTACGAACATCGAAACGTAATATCCCGATCCTTTGATCATAGGTCTTTGTGGAGCATGTTCATGTCCCCAAGTGCATACTCCGTGTATTAGGAGCATACTGGATTCCAGGAACTGGAATGGAGGGAGAGAGGCAAGACATAACCAGCAACTACCACTTTCAGGAAATATTTCAGTGAAGATGAGACTAAACAAGCCGTTTATTCTCATTTACTATTTTGCTCATATTAATGTCAGATTTTGTTTGTCTTTGGTTGAACAATAAGATGTCTGAATGAACAATAAGATGTCTGAATGAACAATTAGATGACTCAATGAAAAATGTTTGTATTTTTAAATATCGGGGTTTGCTGCTTTCGTTATTATTTCTATTGTTTTGTAACAAGAGTCTAAAAATGCGAAACGATTTTTGCATTCATCAAACACGAATTCGTTAATTGACAGTATACAAAATTATTAAACTTACTACATTCGAATGAATACCACATTTTTGAAACACAGTAGTTTGTAATGACTACTGTTTATAAATAATTCAACATGAACTACTGTTGACTTACAAAATGAGAGACTTTCCAGAAATCCCATATTTTTGTAAAAAATACTATATAGAATTCAGTTTTTCTATAAAAGGTTTACTTAACTGACACATTTCAAGTTGATAACATTCTTAGATTTTCTCAGGTTCTTCCATTTCCATTGCCTTTTATTCGTCCATTGCTTCATCATAATTCATACAAATATCATCACTATTAACTAGTTGTTAAAGTTGTTAAAAAGATAGAAAACTCAGTAAAGGTGGCTTTGGGTATCAATTGATGGCACTGTAGTGCCTCTGGCCTGGAGTTTCTGGGTTGGAGTTCCGACGTTAGCAGGATATTTGACACTAGCTACATAGGTAGGTCGAGTTCATCCGCTGTCTGGAGGAGAATTCTAGCTCCCGCTGCTCTGATCGATATTTTTCCGTGGTTGCTCTGATCAACGTTAGGCGAATTACTCTAACAAACGGACCTCAGATCGCGTGCGGTCTTTCCTTTCTCTTTATTGTCCTATCATCACCCCTTACTTACACACACTTACTCTTACATGCACTACACTACTACGCATGCCGGGAGACCAGTCGGGAACTTAGAGCTTGTTCGGCTGTGGCGGTGCCCCGCTGGTGGGAGGTACCTAGGTGAGGAAAACCCCGCTTCCGCTACCCGACTGTAGGTAGGGACAACATCTCACCATCCAGCGGGGAAGATCACCGCCACCTCCCTGGGAAACATGAACTACACTTACGTGTCTAATGAAATTTAGCATTTGACGTATCGGAAATCGTTAATCAATCAAAAAGGTGGAAAAGGGAGTGCCTGAGCCAGTAGCCGAACATCTTAACCAAGCTCCGTGAAATTAGTTCCCGACGGAAGCAGCTGGAGACCCGCGGGACCCGAATTGGGTAACCTTGTGGGATCTTCGGACACTAAAGGCGTTGAACCCTTGGCCGATAGGGATACAAGGCAATGACTGACTTAACGCATGGTTGATTATGTTCAAGGAGAATTACTGCTCGCGCTGACCCCCAAAAAGGCTTGGCGCGTCACACAAGTAACAGAAAATGATATATGATTCTGAAAAGGGTTTACGGATTGAAACAGTTGTGTTCACACAGCAAACATTTACATTTTCAATGAATTTAATATATGACACAAATTTCACTTCAAGGCAAAAATAGAGTCGGCACATTACAAATGCTCTTTTTTCACGTTCAAATGACTGCAGCCGAAAGAGATTTGTCCAGAACCCTGTACGTTTCCGTCGATATTTTAGGATTTTTGGTACGTAATTGAGGGTTTTACTAATATTTATGTATGGTATTACTTACTCTTGGTATATAAAGAAAAGAATTGTTGTTCTGTGTATCCGATTATAATATTCCATGTTATTCCAGTATTCATGAATACTATTTTTGTTAAAACATTTAATTTATTGCAATGATACACGAAAAAAACATTTGAGACTGTTTTTCAGTGTGCACGCTACGTTTTGAAAAACAATTAGTGTGTTTTTCTTATGCATTATTTTATACTGCAAGCCAGTAGTAAATTATATGTTTCCAAAATATAGAGAAAAACAAAGTGTTGGACGTATAGACAAAGAGATCATTAATTTAATAAATTAATCAACTATAAATATTGTTATCTCAAATAATTAATTTTACTTGTGTATGCTTCCAATGTCTAAAAGATGGACAAATTTAGTTGCTAACTGTAAATCGGGAAATATGTAAAAAGTGGTAATAAGTGACTCATTTAATATTTCATTTTCATTACTTTCTTGATGCGCTGCTTCACGAAATGTCTTCAAAATATCAAATTGTATTTTGACTTTTGACTCAATAAAGCAAATGTTGTAATATTATTTGCTGTCCTTGTGGGAAATAGTGACAGCTGTTGTTCAACTTAAACTTCGCTTTATTGTATAATTAAATAAAGCCGTGAATATTTGCTTTTATACTTGAACATTCTACCATTTCTTCTTTTTAACTCTTGTCTCAGAGTCATACAATAGATAGCAGGCAAACGGAACAAAAGTGTAATTATAAATTAACTGATAGCATTTTCCTATGAGCGCTTACATTCATTTTTAATTAGAGTGTCTTATTCGTGTTATGAATGAAATAACATGCAATTTCTCGTATATCCCATCTTGTGTGTTTTTGTAAAAATTAATTTCCTTTGTTCTTTTCATCGGAAGAGCGTGGTTCCTTTCCTAGCAGCAATTCCATTCATTTCACACATAAAAACGTACCATTTTTAAATTTTCTTCTCAGAAAACTTTCCGTAAGTAATGTTTTAAATTATTAAAATTAGGAACAGATGGTAGATTCCTACGGTAGCACGTACCTAGACACGGAGGGGATGGGGGCCTGGAGCCCTGGCATACTTAATGTCTAATTTTCTTGAAATAAATTGCTTCCCAGCGGTATCGGTAAAATTCTTCCTATACGAGAAAAAAAAGATTTTCTTCATCTCGGATCCCACTATGTTCCATCCGTCTGCTAAATGAGGGAAAACAAACAATTTTTGAATTAATAGAACTCTCTGGAACTCCTCTTAAGTCACACGCAAACATCATATCATGTAAAGAATTGAGAACAAAATAGGAGCGCCAATATACTTTGGTAATATGAGTAGAGGTGGTAGATTTTAATAACTGCTAAAAATGCAAAATATTACCGAATGCTAAGAGAATCAGTAATTGTATATTTGATGATCAGTGCAATATATTTTTAAAAGTTTTCAATTTGCGATAAAATGCGAAATCGATCGAAAAATGCGCAATCACGTAAGAAGTGCGAAATATTCGTGAATCTGCGATATCATTGCTAAATTGCATCTTATGGTTTCCTTCGTGTTCGCTCTAAATATGCGATATCGATGTTTGTAAACGTTTAATTTGAGGTTTGATTTGAGGCCATGTTTATGATTTTATAAGCATGATGTAACTGTCAAAACCAAGCAAAAATATTAAGAACAGTTTAAAACACTGATGCTAAAGGCCTGAGCTCTCAGCGGTCTCCGCCTCCTCAGTTCGCTGAACGGAGGTCCTGGGAAGAAGAGAAACTCCCACGAAGCACGCGTCACTTCGTACTCTTTTCTATTCGTTGAAGTTGAAATATGAAATTAGTTTCCTTTATTGCCTGATTTTAATACGAAAATCTAAAACGCATCAATTTTTTTTATCTCAAAGTGTCTTTCTTTCGTAATCATTTTCTCAACAAATGCTACAAAAGGCTAAATCTTAATTTTTTAAAAGCTATAAAATGCTGCAGTCTTGATTCAAATTGCAATTTTTTAAAAAATTTTAAGTGCTAAATTCTACCATCATTAATTATGAGTGTGCTTCTGAGGCCATGCTTTAGTATATTATCGCACGCCTCTCAAACACAAGCTCACACGTGTTACTTTGAGACTTTGTGTTTGTATGGAGGTGCTCCATGTCCCAGTGTGAAAATTTTAAAAGAAGTAAACAACAAAAGATACTCAAGATTTTTCATATCCTTGGCTCTACTTTCTTCTTGCCGTGTTTGGCTCTATCGCACCCTCTCTAAAAGCTGCTAGTCTTGAAGGAAACGCCAGGTACCATCTTCCCAAGTTTCGCAAACGTAATACTTTTACATCGCAAACACGTTCTCACTTTGACTTTCTTACGAAGTGTGGCATTTGTCGCGTTCTTCGCCTTTTTGTTCTTATGTACTTTCTGAGGAAATGACCTCTCAAGTGTTTCTTTATGTGTTTGGTGATTTGCATTGATGAGATTGTTCAAAACAGCAGTCTTTGTAACAAGGTTACAACAAACATTCCCACTTCTCTTCTCAGAAAGAATGAGTGCTTTTGTGAATTTAAAGGGACGGAAAACGTGTTTCTTAAACTTTCTTGTAGGATTTGCGGAACAATTATTTAAATAATAAGTTAGCTACATATTTATATTCCTCACTATAAGGCGGTGCTATTACATTTTAGATTTCTCTGATTGTATTCAAAACATTGTACCTTAAAACCTTTCGAATTTATTACATAACCATTGTACCTTTCGAATTTATTACATAAAAATTGATTTAGATTCATTAGCAACCTGCATAATTGAATTAAACACTCATTGAAATGAAAATAAGAAACATTAAATAAAATGTTTTTTGCCTGATATTTCTTCTTTGTCAATCACTCTCTTTCCTTCTCGCTCTCTCCCTTCCTTTCTTTCGTTTCCTGTCTTTCTCGCTTTCTTCCTTCCCTTCCTTCTCTCTCTCTCTCTCTCTCTCTCTCTCTCTTTCTCTTTCTTTCTGTCTCTCTTTCTTTCTCTCTTTCTCTCTTTCTCTGGCTCGCGCTCGCGCGGAGAGAAAACCATGGAATATCTAAGAACATATAAATTATTGTGAAGGGGGTTATGTCAAATGCGGGGGGGTATGACAAGTTGTTATAAAAATTTTCAGAGCCTTATTTACGAGTGTATATTCCGAATTTCGAGCCACCGTAGTCAGAGGCGCCAGACATTCGTTTTGATATCTCACAACTTCATTATGTAATGTTTTCTATGCTTCATATAAGATGTTTGCGGATTCTTTTCAGTGGTGCTAAAAACACCATGGTATTCAATTTCGACTAATATGAGTTACTATAGAGTTAATTAATCATCTTTTCTTGCAAAATATCAGAAAAATGTACACATTTTTCTCAATAGCACTGGTCTAGGTTGTGTCTTGGCCTGACATCCACATATATTCCGGAGCATGGTCGGTTTAACATCTTAGAGGCGCCAATAAGCAGTATTGTTTATGGTATGTACTTCAAAACACAATCACTCTTTATTTTAGAATGTACCTTGTTGTGAAAACACTTTCTACACGAGATAATTTACAAATTCCTTTAAATCAAATATTTAAAAAAATCAGTTTCATGCAGTCTCTGAATTTGAAACTTTCTTGATTCTTTTGGAGCAAATAGAAAGATACATACATTACACAAAACACTAGGTACGACATCAATGGAGGCTATTGAAGTGATCAATACAAAACTACAGACGATGAGGATGATGCAATTCTTTCCAAAGTATAGAATGAAGCCCCCTTTTATTTTGTTTATTTCTTGCTCTTTGGAGGTTCAATATGAATGGAAAAGGGACCTCTCCGTTTAATTCTTAATTGTACAATTGTTTCCATACATTTTAATAATCATTTTTAAAGTAATAAATTTATAATAGTGGTAATAGAAACGTTTTAAGATATGTTTCGCTTTTGGTATTAAAACATTTTACATAGGAATGAACATTCTGTTAAGTTCGAAATCTTAGAGGAGGCAAGTGTCTCAAGTGACACCTATTAGTGACGCCAATTGTATCGGAGATTTCAGATTCTGTAGAGTTTAGAATAAATGTTGCGGAAGGCAAAAATTGTTCACATTGTGTGAAAACGTTTCACAAAACGATCGGCCCGATAATCCATACCAATTCAATTGCTATCGTGTCATTCTTTTCACATTTTCTATAATAATATTATGACGCTGAAATATTAAAACTATAATCCTTCTCTCATACTACGAGTACCGACTGACTTATCATTTTCAGAACGTCGCTACTTACAAGTCAACTGCCTTCATGTGACAGCAAGGCTTCTACAAAAGCTCCCCGTCTTTAAATATTTATTATTCACGTATTGCATTATCGATCACCAATTTTTGATCTTCGTGGTATGTAATGAACTGTTGAGTAGTGTTGAGGCTGCGAAATTATCGTAGACTAAGTTGGGAGAGCAATTAGTAGAAGCTGTAACGAAACATAGCCTCTTGTATCAGTAGTTTTTATCAGACAAGAGTGTTTTGGGAAAGAGACGACAAATTGACAAGGATTGTTACTTGGAGAAAGAATTAACGAGTATTGAAGAGATTGTCACAGTTACCTCTGTCCAGCCGAAATCAAAGGTTTCTTCACGAATTTCGTCGTTTTTACTTCACGACGTTACGACTGCATCCAAGTTCCTGGCCCACCCTCAATCGAACCTTGAAAGCTTCCAACACATTTGTAACTAAGTTGTCTGCACTTCGCCCTTGATGACAATGCTAGCCTGTGTCTTTCACCTGGAAATCTGGCCATTCTCAGAATTCTGACAATGTTACACATGGTTCGAACGAGGAGCTGCCCAGGAGCCGATGCGATCTTTCGGTGACGCTCCGAACTAACAGGAAGCAGTTGACAATCTACGTCAAGAAACTTTGTACGAAAGAAGTGAGTATTTGGTCAACCGGGAAGAAATTCGCGCGACTTTTTGAATAAAATTAAGACTCCAGAGCGCCAAGTTTGAAATGTATGATCCTTTCCTCTGAAACGCCCTCAAAGAACATCTAAACTGCTCTATTAAAAACAAGGCGCCAAATTTGAAGCAATTTGGTCGGTCAATGTGACAACAAGCAGTAACTGAGAATTTTATGTTGAGCGTGCTACTTTCTCGAAAACCATTTTGTGTGGTTTTCTTCAACAGCATTTTTGTTACTGCAGACCACTAATAATCTTGTATTTTCCAACAAAACTGACTGCAACTAAACTATTTTGATTCCACAGCCACGCAAAAAAATTGTGTTCGTGCCTGCGGATCAGAACATGTTTACTGTATATTTTGGGGTTCGCTGAATCCGAATCTGGTATCCATTTTGCTCCATCACATCAGTTTTTTAACATAACCAAAAAATATAAAGTTCATTTATTTTCATCACATCAGACTATTTAAATCAGATTAATTATAATTGATAGAATAGGAGGCATTGGCCCCTGACGGGAGAATCACGTTGTTGTATGACAGATTGCCTATATCGTTGGCGCCAGATCACTAGCCTTCTCTCCAAACAAACACTGTTGTTTTTAATTTCTGAGAAAATGATAATTAATAATGTTTTAAAGTACTATAGAAAGGATTTGCATTCTGCATCAAAAGTAAATAATTAACACAATGTACTAGAATTTGAATGAAGTATCCAGTGTTTGAATGAAGGGTCTATGTTATTTTATATTAAAAAAATAGATATTTGGAAGGAAGTTGTGGAAATATTTCAATAAAATTAATATATTTGACAACTTTCATTAATAATAATTTTTTAACATAGCAACCACAACAGAACATGATTCAAGATAACTTCAGATAGCATTATTGCATATTCGACTGCCAAACTGCATCCAAACTAACTCCAACCTAATAATTTATAAATACTTTTCAAATCATTTTCTCTCAGTGTAGAAGAATAAAAACATTTTATGCAGATGTCACTAAAATATTGGCATGATAACCAATACCAATGCAATTGCTAGAGACCCTCTTTTTGTGACACTTGTTATCATAACAATGAAATGTTAAAACTATCAAAAGTATTAATTTGGTTCACGAACTCACATGAAAATAAATGGATAAATTGAAGTATCAATTTATTCGATCATCTTTATCATCTTTTAACATCATCAGTCAATCTGTCAATCATCTTTGGATGCTATGTCAAGTTATTGTAACAATTCAATTTGTTTCTAGGAACCAAAATTGCCATCCATTGGATGTGACGCAACTTTATTTGTATGATACAAATAAAGTATGCAGTTTTAAAACTAACTCCAGCCAAAGCATTTTAGTATGTCATTCAAATCCTCTGAGTGCTTCTTTTCAACCTCAAACACTTCCGTATAAAAATGTTAAGTGAAAATTTGCTGAGAATATCAGTTAATTCAATATCTTCCACTGTATGTATTTCTTGCACGGCTCTTGCAGTCCAAGCAACCATCGCACTTCTGGAAAAATTTCGAATGAACTTAAAAAATCATTTAACACGGGAAGGATGAGTGGTCCTAGGGAAATGTGACACTCACGTAAGTCAGTCGTAAAGCGTGGACGAGGCGAGTCGACTAGGTGGGACTGACAAGCAAGAATGAGGGTGCGACGATACATCTTCACGCTCTGCATGCCATTTGCGTCCTTGACCCTTGACACTCGGTTCAGGCCGTTTATACCCTTCATGACTTTCGCTCCGTTTTCACCTTTCACGCCATTCACGCACTTTACTCTTTTCATGCCTTTCACGCCCTTCAGCCTATTCACCCCCTGCATGCCATTCACCCATTTCGCGACTTTTATGCCCTTCAGGCCGTTCAAGCCCTTCACGCACTTCACGCACTTCACGCCTTTCACGCCCTTCAGACACTTTACGCCCTTCAGATACTTTACGCCCTTCAGACACTTTACGCTCTTCAGACACCTAAGGCTCTTCAGCCACTTCAAGCCCTTCACGCCCTTCACGCCCTTCACGCCCTTCACGCCCTTCACGCCCTTCACGCCCTACACGCCCTACACGCCCTACACGCCCTACACGCCCTTCACTTCCATTCTGACCGAGGCCCTACGTGCGCCGTGCGTAGCGAGCGAGCGGGCGGGTGCTTGCTTGTGACGTGCGCGAGGCATCCGATCGCCTCGCGCGAGCACTAGCCAGCGCTGCGCTGGACCTCGATAACGAGGGTTTGATCAGAGAGGTGATTTATTTTCGGGGGTTCGCCCCAGCGCCTCGAATCCCCGACGCCGTCTCGTGACGCCCGTCGCGTCCTCCCCTACGCGTCAGCCCGAAACATCAATATCGCTGGCTCAACTTCTATCCTGCCCCAGGAATCCCCGTGGTAGTTTGTTCATACATTGACCTATCCATGCACGGCTAATCGCGCAAAGAACGCCACAAATGAGGGTCGGCAACTGTTTATAAATACAGTTGTGTAGTTATTTAGAACAAGCCCATGACTGTTTACTTGTACACACGGCTGGATTTGTGTCGGAACGCGCCGGAACAGCGTTCCGGTATCTCGCAAATAATTATTAAATTATATTGTAAAGATGTAAGGATTTCTATTAATTTAATAATTAATTTGGGGCGCGTTCCGAGACCTATATGCTTACACATCTAGCACTGCTTATTTGCTTACTTATCTCGTGACAATTTTTCGCAGCAGAAATAACTGTGTGAATTAAGCCAATGACAATGTTTTACTTCATCAAGGATAGGATAAGGAAAGGATAGGATAAGGAAATATTTGATCAAAAAATGTTAGCGCACTGAGAAAGGGATAAAATTCGAACGTGCAAGTAAAATGGGAATGAGGGAATTAAAGATGAAGTGAAAAACTGACTTCTCAGAAATGCAATTGAAGTAAGACTGTTAATATTGTTTTGTCACGTTTGTAACGCAATGAAATTTGAATGAAAGCAAATGTGAGAAGTGAAGGTACAAAAAGAGATAGAAGAAAACCGAGAGTATCCTGTAAAGATGTTCTCTTGGAAATTATGGTAATTATGGAAAATGGAGGAAAAGGGCTGCGGCAACTGCCCCACTCCAAGAAGCGACAAGGGAATGAAGAATGCTAATTGATTTGTAATTCCGGGTGCGTCTATTGCTAAGGTCATTTCTCCTATCGTGGGAAGTGTCGGTGACCTTTCCGAGGTGGATGGCTAGATCCGGCGCCGACTTATCCGTACACTTAAGTGTTTTCTTCCAACCTGGTATCTTCCAACAGCAGGGCACCGCCACAGACGGTGCAAACTCGAAGCTCCCGACTGGTATACCGGTGTATTGGGTAGTGTAATGTATGTAAGTGTATGTCTGAGTAAGTAGGGACAGGATAGAACAAGGAAGAGGCAGGAAAGTTTGCACGTGGTCCGTGACTCGTTTCTTAGGGTTCTACTTCGGTATTCACCACCAGACCAATGGAAGAAGTGAGAAGAGAGAAGCTGTGGAAAACTACCCTTCGGAGCAGCCGACCGCTAGAATTCTCCTCCAGACAGCGAATGAATTCGACCTAGCTATTTTAAAAAATCTTGCCACTGTCGAGTCTCTAACCCCCAGGACCCGCCAATCAGAGGCACGACAGTGAGTTCAATTGATGCTCTGAGCCAGAAAACAGGTAATACTAATTGACAAATACTACATTTCAAATTAGACATTTTAGTACACGATTGAATTAGTTATTTTTCTATTATTTTTCCGAATGCGTCTCCTGCTATTAGTCTCGTAAGTGTAGTGAATATGGAATAGTATCGGTGTTTTCCTACTAGAATATAACATTCGGCCACGACCTACACGTCGGAATGCAGGGGTTTCCCCTCTCTACGTATCTCCGCTAACGACGCGCCGGTGCAGCCGAGACAAGCGTGATAGGTCGATCGTGATTCGTCTCTTGACGTGTGATGGTAAAATCCATGTAAGTGCACGTGTGTGTATGTGTGTAAGGAGAGAGGAGACAAGGAATGAGCTAGGATAAATCGTGCGAGGTGAGTGACTAGTTTGTTAGGGTACTTTGGCCTGGTAAGTTCGTGATATTTCTGTCAAAATATCATTTTCCTCACATAACTTACGTAACTTTCTCTGCACGGATTATACGAGGAAGTAAAAATTCATATTAAAATACACTCCTCTATTTATCAACACTATGAATGAATTTGAAGAAAAATTAATACCAATATAATAATAATAATTTATTTCTGCAAAATTAATGTACACTCGGTGGCAGTTAATCAAAAAGAAAGTACAAATATAAAAATTAACACAAATGAAAAATACATATCAATATGTAGAAGATAATATAAATAAACAAACAAAATACAATAGAAAAGTATAAAAATAGATAAAAATAGCCCATCTCTACTCCGTACCCATGTGTTCATTTCACTTCACTGCATTTCCAGAGTGATGCCTTTTCCGTTAAAGTCCGGGAGGTGATTACTGGCGGGAAGCGGCTGCGATAGAGTACACTGTTGTGACCCTGCAACAAACTGACAAGACTGGGAGGTCCGAGTTCGATTTCCGACGGAGGCATGGTTTTAATGCCAGCTAAATATCTGCTTATTACAGCTGCGTTGGGTCATTTCCGAGTTGTTTTTTTTTTTCAATAATTCCAGGGCGACGCGGTATTAGTACCGTGAACATCGCTCGTGGACCGTGCGCCATCCCTGTTTTCCCTTCCAGTTTTCATTCCCGTTCTCGGTGACAAGCTGTGGGCACATCTTACATCTGCCTATGGCTCCATCCTATTGATCAAGAACATCTCTGAGAATCGGGGAAGGTCAGGGTTGCAGCGACCAACTTCGAGTACTTAGCGGCACGATGTCACTGATTGGTTTCCGGGCACTTCAACTGCTATTTTCATTTTTCCTGTAAGTGAACTGAATGTTCTAAGCCTGAAGGTGGATGATGAATAAGGCGCCGACTTAACGTCTAACGTTGGATTGCGAAGTATATCCCTCCTCCATGTATTTCGCCAGTTGGGGGCTTAGAGCTTGTACCCTGCTGTACCACCCCACCCGGGAAGAGCTCTGAGCCCACGACTGGAGTGCCTGAAATCTTGGGGAATGTAGTGGACGTACGTGTGACTGTAAGTAAGCGGTGAGGATAGGGCAAGGAAGAAGGAAAAATCGCGCGTTATCCGTGGCCCGTGTGTAAGGATTCTGCTCCGGCATTCGTCTAGTATTGATCGGAGAAACCACGGAAATTTACCCAGCAGAGTTCTCTTAGGGCGCTAAAGTTCTCTTAGGACAGCGGCTTAATTCTTGTGTCAAAACGTAAATCTTGTGTCAAAAATTCAACTGTCTGGAATGGATATCTAGAACCTCTTGGTCACAGCCAGGCAGAGACGGCGGATATGCTGCTTTTAGCTAAACTCGACGAGTGTCATCATGTGTCTTGTGACCGTTAAACGAACTAAAAAGCAATTTTTCTTTAATGAGACTTAAGTGTGTTCCTACAAGCCAATATTCTACCAAAAAATGAGAAGCCGAACGTCTGTGTCGGTGCAATAAGGAGACATTTGAATATTGCCATTAATGGAGTGAGTCCTTACCTGGATTTCCCAGTGGTATAATTAAAACACAATTTCCAAAGTATGGGACTGAAGGGTTATAATTTAATGGAATAATATTTTTCGAGAAGTGCATTTTCGAACATTCTCCCATTCCATTCAATTACCTCCTCCCGAAATTAATCGTTGGTATTAAAGTTTATCCTGAAGGTTATCCAGCACTCATTAAAGAAAAAAATACTATGTTAATATATTGTAACTTGTAAAATTTTATATTGTACATTATAATATTGTTGGCGCTAAAATTATAATAGTTTGACATGATAATTAGGGCAAATAATATTAATAATAAATTAACAAAGAAATCATCTATATTAATGAAAAAAAGGTTCCTTCAAAAATAAAATGTTAAATTAAAAATAAAAATTTTACAAATATTAAATATCGAATAATCTCATTTACATTCAAGTTATTAGATTAATCCAGAACATGAATGATGTTTGATCAATGTAATAATCCTCTTGCAATTTCTGGGATTTTCCAGAAAATGTATACCGGAAGCAACATGTATAACAAATGAGCAGTAGTTACAAACGTGGTTTCAAGTTATTGCGAAATGTGGTGTAGCAAAAATGTAATAATTGAAGCATGTCCCATTTTCAGGCATTTATTTTCTGGATATGGAGATAATTTTGCGGGAGCGGTGTAATGCAATCCCACAACTCGGATTTCCCGTCATGAATTGGTGCTTGTTATACAATCAAACAAATTCACCAGACGTATATATGCCGTATTTTCAATTACATCCAAAATTGGTCACATTCCTCCGAAATTTAAAGATTCCTTCGAATTTTCATATCCAGATATAATACATAATTAGTGACAATGCAAGTAGTTGTCGCAATAATTAATCATAAAAGCTTTGTTTTTTTCACGAAGATATGATTTGCAAGTTCCCCATGCTATCTTATATTTCATCATCCCTCATTTTGAGGCTGACAAGATATTGGTACTTTGGTACATTACGTTTCCCCCTCCCTGCTTTTCAGAGAGATGGTGTTTGAGACAGTAAATTCTTCTCAGGGTATCGCAAAGCAATATGATCACAGGAACATCTACTACGATTATAAGAGGTCTTAAAATATTACAATATTCAAAGTCAAAAAATTAAATTAAATCGAAATCTCACGCCACTGACGTTTTGGTGATAATCCACACATCTTATTATGATGGATAAGCGTTTCCTGAAACTCTGCTTGAGCCACCCATCACGATTACTGCTGAGATACTGATGATAATGATGATGAAGATGGTGATGCTAGTGCATCGTAATGACTCACCTGATCATTAAATTGATGGTCTATCATCAATGACAGCAATGTTAGACGACCGGGGATGAGCATAGGGGGATGGCGGTTGCTATGTTAAATACGAATGCAAGATTTAATCTGCCTTTTTTAGAAATGATTAAGTTTTGATGTATTTTCTTGAATTGTAACGTGCAATTGTTATTTATTCACCAAGGGCATACAGTAGGATTTTAATAAGGAAATAAATAAGTATTTTAATGATCGATTGGCGTCAAAAAGCCCAAAGAACCTCGTGCTTTCTGTCGCCGCTCGATATTTAGATTTATTAATAATTCTGCAATTAAGTGTGAGAACTTGGTGGCAGAATACACTAACTTAACATTACAGAACTTAACAACTATACAAAATCTACAAACTTTACAAAATCACGCGAACATTTCACCTTGCAATCTTTCATAGAACTCCACTTCACCAAACTTCACTTCACCGCACAGCGATACAGCGAGCTGTAATGTCTTTCTTACTCAGTTTCACAACGTCACTGCACTTCACGCCACTGCACTGCACATAATGATAATAATAATAATAGTAATAATAATAATAATAATAATAATAATAATAATAATAATAATAATAAAATCGGCCCCGTGGCGCAGACGGTTGCGGTAGCCGTCGTCTGTGCCGAGGAGGCTGCAGGTTCGAGTCCTGCGTAGACATAGACGTATTTGTGATTGTCCCTTCACCCTTCATCATCATCATCCTTTCATCTCATAATTCACACACTTCAAGGCGTAACAACCTTGTTGTAATCCAAGGATACAGCTGAAAAGTTGATCCTGGAAGAATTACACATATTAATTGTGCAGCGTGGTCAGTAATGTCCTATACGCCAATAATAATAATAATAATAATATTAATAATAATAACATTAATAATAACAACAATAATAATACTTAATTACAAAGAAGACATAGGTAATTACACTGAATTCTATTAAATATATTTATAACATATCTACATTCAAGAAACTAATTTATTTTTAAACTTGCTGAGGCTTTGAGGAAAGGGATCGAAGATTGTCACAGGCAAACTGTTCCAGTCCCTAATAGTGCGATTCGCGAATGAATATTTCCCAACGTTCGTTTTCTAAATTCTTGTCTGAATTTTGTGCATGTGATCCGCTCTGCCGAAATATGTAGATTTCCCTAATCGACTTTGAATTTCTTTCCACGCTCGAAGGCCTGTGTACGCTTTATACATTGCATAAAGACGTGACTTTAATCTTCTCCTTTCGAGTGACACCCATACCCCTTTATTCTTGGTACCCCTGAAAGTAAATTTTGATGCTCTACGCTGGAACTTTTCTAGATTTCTTTGTTGCAAAATTCTGTATGGGTCCCAACATACCGCGCCATATTCTAATATAGGTCGCACTAATGACATATGCTAGTTCTTTGGCTCTCACTGTACTCTTTTTCAGTATCCGCAGAACAAAATGTAAAGATTTCCAGGCTATCCCTACAACGAAATTGACTTGATTTTCCCAGCTCAATTCACTGTCTAGCTGTATTCCTAAGTATTTCCAAGACGTGACTCGAGGTATAACATTATTGTTTAGTTTGTACACAGATTCATTGTAACTTCGACCCCTACCAAACGTGATGGACTTGCTCTTTGAACTGTTTATTTCCATGCCGTTTGTGTCTGCCCAGATATGTAATTTGTCTGTCTCGCTGCAAAATATCCTCGTCTTTCTCCGAGTTGATAATCCTATAGATTACGCAGTCATCTGCAAAGAGTCGTACATTTGAAGCTAAATTAGTCGACAACTCATTCACGAAGGCCAGAAACATGAGTGGTCCGATTACACTTCCTTGTGGAATTCCTGACGTGACGCTTCTTGAGGTTGATAAGTAACTACCGATTCGAACTTTCTGTTTCCTGTTCCGGAGTAGTTCGTTAATCCACGCTACCACTCTAGTGTCTATACCTGAATCTATTAATTTCTTTATAAGACGATCGTGTGGAACAACATCAAAAGCTTTGGAAAAATCTATTACTATCGCGTCGACCCTTTTCCCTTCATCAACTACGTCGGCTACGTCCTGTAGAAGTGAGACTAAGAACCAGTTAACGCTAGTGCTACATAAAAAATATTTTTTACCCAATTTTAGTGATTAAGATTGATTTATTTACTAATTAACTAGTTGTCAACTCTACTCGGTTTCTCCTTTCTTATTTCCCTTTCATAACTTCCTTTCAAAATTTCTGCCATAAGAGAACGTGTAGCATCAATGATCTGCTTTCATATTTCCTTCGTAATCATGATCTTCTGGATCTGATTCTAAGTTATGTGGCGTATATCGAGTCTCGTATCGAAGGTAATTATGTGCAATAACGTATCTGTAAAAAATGAAACATGTTTATTCTTCAACGTAATGTACAGAATCTACCTATATTTGCAGCTCTCTTTCTATACACTAACTGCATTACTACGTAGATTAAGCGTTTATTAAAGTAAGTTTTTCTTTACCTCTCTGAACAAATTAATATTTCATATTCTTTCTTGCAAAATACGTTGCACCATAGGCATTCAAAATTTCCATTAATTATATTTTTACTTAAAATTATAAATGGAAATACGATAAATAAATAAAAAGATGTAATTTTACGCTTTAATACATTTAGGGTTACAGTAGAGAGATGCCTACAATATTTAATGAAAGTTCTCTTCGATTGTTACAGAATTTTACGCACGTATTGAAGGACATACTCTTACGAGAAATGAAAAATGTCTCTCAGGCTGACTGTGTCAATTATCAGATTTTCCAAGAATATACAAATAATTAATAAATAACATTTTATTTGACAACAAACTTCAAGTCCTGTTAAGCAAATTGCTACAAATTGCATAAAATTGCATTGACAGCATTTGTTCATTTGATACAAATTTAACGAGTAAATGCCTACTTCTGAACACAAAAATGTTATCTATGTTACTTTTTGTGTATCGCAAAATTTACAGCTAAAATTACCTTTTCTAAAATAACTGATACAGAAATAATGCCCCTGCTCGTCCACAAACAAATACATATACGAGTACATGTATATTACCTTCCAAATGTTGCCGGTAAGCTCCACATAGTCCATTATTACAAAATGTGTTCATCTGTATTTACTTGAACTTTTCATAATATAATGTTATTTAATTATTTAAACAATATTTTATACCATAAAATGCTTGAAAATAAGGGAGAAAAATATCGCAACTGAAGTGCAGCTTATACATGTTCAACAGATGCGAACGTAAGAGTTTTCTATCGGATAAATTCATAACAACGATATAATGGGTTAAATTATTATCATTAAATTATGGTACTTAAATATATTTTAGTCTTGTATATAATAATTGTTAGAAGTGTTAAAAATGATATATTTTTGTGTTTCACTTATTTTTTGAGTTTTTATTTAGAAGGTAAGATTTGTTACTTTCACTCATTTTATTCTGTGATGGCTTTTTGTTTGTTTGTTTTTTCACACTAAATTAACGTTATACTTTTTGTGGCATTGAAGAGGTCGGTCTACATATTTATCCCCTCATTTTTGTTGTTGTTGACTTGACACTAATATTGGAAAGAAAAATTCAATGGATTTGAGTGTATCACGTGTTTAGTGATAAAATTACGAATATGTCTGTATTAAACACAATTGTTGCTGTATTGCAGTTAATTCTATTTGTTTTACATGACTAAACTTCAATTTTCTTTTAAATTAATCCCTGAAATGTTTTAAAACATTCTCGTTCTGTTTCTCTTTTTCTGTATTTTTTCTTATTACTCGTATATTCCGTAATTGATAAATATCGAAATAGTCTTGAAAATAAACTCAAAGATCTTCATTAAATTTACTACTATCAAATGTCTGTGAGCACGGTTATCGAGAGCGTAAATGTATGCCGGTCTGATCTAAAAACAATTAAATCATTAGAAATACATTTTCCTCTATTTTTCTTGTACTTGCAGAAGAGGATGACCTCCCGGCCTACAAACCTATGCGCGCTTCTTTTCTCTTACTTCACCTACTCCATTCTTTCAATCTTCTTTGGACGTTTCCTACAGTTCGCAATGATTTGCAGCACACTACGTTTTGAAAGCAAATTACTTGTTATTTAATATGTGATGGGATTTTATATTTTAATTACAGACAGTCAAACTATAGGGCATTAGGGCGTAATATGATTTATATCATTAGGCCAGCGTTTGCCACTGGGGAATAAATGACGTCAGAGAACTGTTCCCCTCCGCGGTCAAGCGCTCGGAGAAGCAGTGCGAGCAAAAAGGTGAGGGAGGCAGGGGCTGACGGCGGTCGCCGGTGGCAAAATCCTTGACAGTGAGCCTTTGCCTGTGTCTCAGACAGCATGAGGGGACTCCATCTATAGCTGTTAATTTTCTTTCGGTTTGGGAAGAAAGATTTCCTTTTTTAAGTACTGGAACAACTGAGAAGTGTTTAGTGTTTCGAAAGAACTGCAGTATGTTACAAAGTCCTACCTACAGATGAATTACGTAGCTTTGCCACCCAGAGAAGCCTGCGAGATAAAAAATCTGGGAATTGACATAACCTTGAATAATGGGATGAGTGAAGGTATTTGCAGATTGAATATTATGTAAGATATTGAAAATCACGAAGATTTATGACATTCTCAAATAAAACTACATCAAAAATAATAAAGTCTGGGGGCAAATTATCTTACTTGCCCCCAACCAGGTACCTATTTGTTATCTATTTTTTAACATTAATTATTTTTCCAGAACGAATTAATTCGTTACATTATATATCATTGTATAAACTATTCTTTTATATATTAAAAGTGTCTTTTAATACTATTAAAAATAATTACTATTAAAAAATAATTATCGGTTTTCCAAGCGAACCTCCTCCACTTCCGTATCATTAGTGAAACACTGTGCGCCCGCCGCCGCGTCGGGCGTTAGTTCCTTTGCTCCGCTGCCCGGTTTTGAGCTGGCGAGCAGATTTCTGTGACGTCTCAGAGCATTGAGTTGGCAAGCACTTCACTTGGCAGTTCTATTTATTGCGAAAACAATTGCACATACGTTTTATAGTTCGGTCATCGAACGGTCAGAGCTCAACAATTACGAGACTTAAAATGAAAGTCTGTTGACATGGCTATGTAGTATAAGGGTGGGTAAGGGTAACACCGGCAAAGGGAAGTGGTAAAGAACCAAGGCGAGAAAAAAATTAAATACTATAAATTAGAAGTAAAGTATCAAGAAATTTTATATAGTAATTTTCTTAAAACAATAACGCATACCGCAATAAACATGTTGCATTCAGTTCGTAGACTTTTAGGTAAATGATAGGCTTCTGGGAATCTAGATCATGAAGAAGAGATAATGGCGTAATCGTGATAGTGAAGAAGTAATGTGCGATCTATGACTACATTCGGGGATATCACCTCTTCAGCAATTAAAAAAAAAAGTTTTGCTGTGCACCTGTTTGGCAATTAACGTCTAAACGTAACATTTAAAAGTTTTAATAAATTGATACTTGGTTGATTTTTGACGTCATTTATTTCTTGTGCTGTAGGGATTTATATTTCTGTATAGTGATAATTTGACTTTACATTTATATATTATTGTATCTCAGTTGATACTGATTATTTTATATCTATATGTATCTGAGGATCGGGAGGTATTGGTCCGTGAAACATTGTACGTGCAATAATCCTCATTGGAAAGAAAAATGCATAATGGAATAAATTGTATTATAGTTCGTCTATAAATAAAATCCCATTAAATTTATGCAGACGGCCAATAGGTCTTTAATGAAAGGTGTGCCAAACAGATATTCTGTTGCCGGTTTGACTTCAGACATTTCGAAATTCAATAAATATATCAGCATGTGTTGTCAACAATTTTCATTAGTTTTGAATGAATGGTGTTCGCTGAAATAAACTTTCAAATCAAAAAACTATTGAAATGTAAGCGTAACAAACGACATATTTATTCATACATAGACCACATGCAACCTAATTTATTTTGAATCGTTTCTACTCCTGTGCTAATTAAATATGGGTGCATCAAGAGTTGCATCAATATTGATCTCATCGAGTCCTGCAGAAACAAATGCTCTCGCCCTCTCCTCATTTGGAGAATATTTTGCTCTTTGCCATCACAGCAGAGAAGAGAGCAATTGATTGATAGAGCAAATCTGCATCCCAAACGGAGACGCTGGACGCGCAGCCCCACCCACCCCCGCCAGCGTCATCTGCATAGATCAATAGGTGTGGCACGAATCCAGCACGTCACTCAGAAACCCGACACTTGCCCGCTTGCCGCCCGCCCATTCCGCCACTCGTTCTTCTATCGTAGTTGCGTTCGAGACCGAATCGATAATGGTGTGCTAGATTGTAGGTCTTCAGCACAGATATTGATGCTTAAGCTCACTTAGAGAGCAAAGAGTTACTGAACGCTTTCCACGCATCATTTCTCATTCTATTATGTGAACACAAAATTCCCGAACACTTTCATACTAACGCATCTGTTCGATAAACTGATTACAAGACTAATATTTATTTCAAAGGACATTTCTATCTTACCATTCCTTACTTTCTCTCCAGTCTCTCTTTTTCATTTACCAGTTTAATTTAGGCGTTTTGTGTTCCGATCGTGCTTTCCATGCGATTTTATAATTATCACTTGCATTTTTCCCGATTCCTTCTATTCTTACCTCTGTTCCTTTCATACCATTCTCCAACTCTTCTACAGTATTAAGTTTTCACGCGATTTTATTTCAAATTTCTACTCTCCATCTCTCGTTCTTTCCGCGTTTCTGTTGTCATGCCGATATTCATGAATAGCGCTTCCTCGTCACTTTCATTACATTCATTTCAATTGCTCTCCATACCTGACAACCACCTCCTCCTTCTTCTTCTACTCCTTCTTCTTGTTACTAGTGGACCTGGCAATGCTTCGCTTTTCCAATGCATTTCACTTCACATGCTACTGGTCACGTGACTATTAATCATACTTTACATTACGCTCTGCAAAAATTTTAATAGATAAAACACTTTCTCGTGAGTATGTTTGTTCTATGTCCTGGTTTGGATATGATTGTCAAGAATTAGATTGTTTAAACGTTCTTTCTCAAGTTTGAACGAGAATTACACTATGACACTGTCTTGGAGAAATTTGATTTACGTCTCCGAGATAACACTCGAGTAATAATTTCTGCCGAAATTTTACAATTGCAGGGGGAAGAACATACTAATACACGCGCCTAATACTTGAGCGTGTGGTGGGTTGCGTAGAGCGTCTTTTCAGGGGCGCTTGAGTCAGGAAAAATGCATAACACCGTCAACAATGCCCACCATTTTGCGTGTATATGCGACAGACATACGCACATTCCCATTGCTTTATTCCTATATTCTTCGCGCAAATGCAAAAAAAACAAGTTGACAAATCGCCGCAAGTTGCAATCGGATCAATAGTGCGGCAGTGCATAAAATACGAACACTTAAACAAACCTTGATTTTTATATATTAGATTATTATTATTATTATTATTGTTATTATTATTGTTATTATTATTGTTATTATTATTGTTATTATTATTATTATTATTATTATTATTATTATTATTATTATTATTATTATTATTATTATTATTATTTGCCGCTTCCATTTAAGGAGCGCAGTGCAAGGACTTTCTCCACCCACTCACACTTCTTCAGCAATCGTCAATTCCCCCATCCCCATTGCTGTTTCCGGGTGGCGCGGTCCTCGCCCGCTGTCCGCCGCCGACACGCCGCGCCGCTCGCCGTTCTCCGCTCTCTGAGTCTCTACGCGCGCGGGCGTCCCGTGGCCCAGGGGTGGCGGCTGCGGCTGTGGTTGGGGGTGGAGTAGGGTGGGGGCGAAGGCGGGGGGGGGCAGAGGCGCTCCCAGTGCAAATCCCTCCATCCCAGTGCCACCGAACACCGCCTGAGACCGTGCCACATGACCCGCCCTCTCCCTCCCGCGCGTCGCGCTGCGCACATCTGCCGCCCACCCGCTCCCCAACAGCGCCCGCATGCCCCGGGCTCCGGTTCAGCGCCCGCCCGCTCCCTCAATTACGGCGGCAATTGCCGCGATTTATCAGCACTTGTGAATTGGAAAACGTTGCGAATATTGTTAAAATTGTACTGCTTTCATTTCCTTTCTGTAGCTATTTAATGTATAGTCAAAACATCTAGAAGATATTATTATTGTTAATAATAATAATAATAATAATAATATTATTATTATTATTATTATTATTATTATTATTATTAAGTGTCCCAAGTGGTACTAACACTCACCAAAACCGGTGACATCTGTTGGACTCTATTCAATATTGTACGACCAACAAATTCAAACGGATCGCACGATAGTAGCAAACAAATCGGATATTGTTATCCGGGATTGGGAGAAAGAATCATTTCTACTTGTAGATGTTGCTGTGCCTTACGATCAAAATGTCGTAACCAAAGAGGCAGAGAAACGTCGTGAATACAAGTATTGGAAATCGAGATCAGTCGAATGTCGGGCGTAAAAGCACATGTCGTACCGATAACAATTGGAGCTCTGGAATTTGTTCTGCAAAATTTGTGTAAGAACATGGCTAAACTCCCTGGTCATTCCAAAGTCTGGGAAGTGCAATAAATTACTTTATTTGGAACAGCCCACATTTTGCGCAAAGTGTTGTAGAGGCACCGACAGTCACTAGATCTGCTCCTTAGGTAGCTGGTTGCAACCGGTAGTAGATTTTATATTCAGCCAATTTAAAACTTCCTAGTTGTAAAGTATAGGATAATAATAATAGTAATAATAATAATAATAATAATAATAATAATAATAATAATAATAATAAATTAATTAATTAGTGGTTAGTTGGACAATAAAAAATGGCTGTTCTCAAACGGCACACGTGAATACTTAAGTTTCTTTCTTGCCGCCTGATGTAACAATATTCGTAAGCAGTACATTCTGAGAATAAGAATATAGTTGTAACATCAGTTATGAGAAACTGCGGATTAACATAACCATATATTTGCACAAATATTTCAGTAAAAATCGAAGTGTTTCATTGTTGTATTTTCCCTGAGTTCTTGGGAATCTAACGTAAATATTAACATCTGTCACATGGCCAAATGCAGCTTGGTTTTCCGTAAATTTATGCATATATTCTAAATTAGTAATATAGATTCCATGACAACCATATTTAGTACAACAGCACAATCGTGAGCGGTGTGTTCGATCGGTACTCCGTTGACCATGAATTATTCGCATCCCGTACTGATCCCCGTTAATCTCGAACTGAGCTCGTTGAGTTATCCATGATAATCCGTTCAAAATTCCTTGAATCGTCCAATCAGTTTCATCGCATTATTCTGTAAGATTAGAGTCTTCAGATTGCCTTTTCTATCATAGAGAGAATGTCGGGACTTAACAATGTAGTACGTTCTAACAATCCCGATATTCATGTTTCACTATCAAGGTGCAATATGTGCCAACGCTGAAGGAGATCTATGAGGGCAATGTGACTTCTCAGTTCATTTTAAGCCCGTTAGGCGCGGTTCCTGTATTCTGCTGCGTGGAAGTGATTCTTGTATTTTATAATTTAAAAAAGCTTATTTATATGAAATCAGATCAGAAATCAGATTTAGGAAAAACTTGACCACCAATAGTAATTAAACCATTCAATCCAATACAAATTCCTCTTCTAAATACAGCTATCCTACTCGCAGCAGGTGTCACAGTTTCACGAGCCCGTCACAGCCTAATAGAAAATAATTATAGTCGAGCCAACCAAGGATTACTATTAACAATTATTTTAGGAATTTACTTAAATATTCTTCAAGCAAATGAATATATTGAAGCCCTATTTACTATTGCAGATTCTGTTTATGGATCATCATTCTTCATGGCTACAGGATTTCATAGACTTCATGTCATTATCGGTACAACATTCCTTTCAGTATGCTTAAAAAGACTTTAATAATCTCTATCTTGATTATTGCACTTCAATATTGTAGTTGTAAAATTTCCCCGAAAAAAGTTGTGACCTTTTACAATTTTTAAAAAATTAGGAAATTCTACAAAAATGGGAATTACATTGTCATTTACGTTGTACGAGGTCAAAGTTCCATCAAAATATTTGGAGCCATTTCTGAGAAAATTTTGAAAATGATTTCGATGATTCATGTAAAGCGCCCTACAAAATAAAAATCCCCCTTTAAAACTCAGAGGGATTCGAGTGCACTTAAGTCGATCGGGAAATATTAATTCTAGAGACAATCGGCTGAACGGTTTAGGCATAGATCACACGTACATAGATGGACGGAGAGACATGTTTAGCAGTGAATTGATTTTTCGATATCAAAACAGGCGTTCTGACTACACATCGTGTTCGAAGAAGTAATTTACTATACAATGACCAAGTTTTACCAATTTTGTCATTATCTGAGCCATTATATAATCAATTTTTGTCGCAAATTATCTTTTTCAGACGCACAAATAAAATACTTTCTCTTCTTACGAAGTAAGGATGAGAAAGCAAATAATTGAAGCTGTTTTTTTATTTTTTTAAACAATAATTTGAAATAAAAATTACGTGAAAACTACTAGTTCTTTTCAAGATATTCTATATGGCTGTATTTCAAAACGTACCTTTTTAGAAAATTTTACTAAGTAATGCATTATCTATTATCAATTTAGTGAACTTTTGCATTTTTAGTTTTTTGCAATTTTCAAAAATTACGAAGTATTCTCTGAAAATGTGCGTTACGATAAGCATGTTCTATTCGAGTGAACACAATGAACAAGAAATATGCACCCCTTTTGAATGTAGAATTCTTGAAAAGAAAGTTATCTACATTTCTCGGAACATTAATAGAAACTACTAAGATTTTCGAAAAATCGTACAGGATCTAATCGTGAGAAATCTGTATCGACAATATTGTAGTGTAGGAAGACACCGATAAAAATGGGAACTTTTGCAGTTTTTTAATATTCAGAGACTTTAACGAAAATTTAACGTGTGCCATTTTAAAGCGTTTTCAATGTAGTCAGTGTTTCATAAAAGAAAAGGAAAAAGGATTTCGAATCTATTGAGTCTGCTCTAGTTGTCATTCTATATGCCAAATGTGATAACCTTGTCTCCATTTATGCGTTCAAATAAAACATTGGAAAATTAATCATGTTGACAGTGATTTATTGCTCCCCATTCTCACAGATGCATAGTACCAACAACCTACTCCGGGCTAGTTCCAACCCACCCCAGGCCTGTGCCAACTAACTCCGAATGGTGGATTTTGTTGGCATATTTGGGTCATTGAGGATTAAGGACTCTAAAAGTTCGTCAGTATAAAAATTGCGAATAAATATACCTTGAGGTATCGTAATACCAAAGTTGGATCAAAAGTCAACTATTTTTTTGTTAGAATACGAACACTGGTGTGAATGATACACATGAAAATACAAGGTGTGAACGAAGTGCATGTACATTTCATGCCATGACGAATTCCGAATCATTTTAACTTATATGAGTTCACAATACTCCAAAAGCAGTACATACTCGTTATAAAGACCAGATTACCGCACATGCTCGATGTTATTGCATGTACTGAATTGCCGCTCGTGCCACATCGTCCGAACTATCACAGGTATTCATGTGCGTTGCTGATAGGCCATCGCTACGTGACATTCTTTCCATCTCGCGACTCCGCATGGAAGGGCATTATTCTCAAGAGTTTCCAAGTATTCCCTGTGATGTTCTCGTTCATTTCTCTTCATAGACGTACCGCCGCTAGTTAACATCCTATCATACTGTGCAGAATACCACTGCTTAGTATAGTAGGTAATAGTATTGATTTTTAAATCCTTTCTACAAATACGTTACTGAAAAAAGAGATTTATTAAAATGGAATTTTCAATAGCTCTAAAATTATTGAACTTCACGATCGTTTTAAACAAAATTGAAGATACATAAATTCTAATCATTGGGGTATGAACGCTGTTTGAAAAGGGGTATATTCATCTGGTACGGCGATAGTCAGGCAACAGATTTCGCCTCGCTCTCTACACTAATAGAGACATTCACAAAGCCATCTGTTTTTGTGAACATACCTTAGTACAACATCTATTTCACTCCACAAATAAAATAGTCTGATCAGATAACATTTCTTTTAGAACAAATTTGTTGGCAAGCCTTTAATCCCTACCCGCGTTGATGACGTTTCCATAAATACAATCAAAGGCCATAACATATTTATTTAAAAAATTAAAAAGAATGAACTTGTACCACCCACCATCAACCCCTCCTACAGAAAAATGCGTTGTATGTGTGCGCTGAGAACAGAACATTTCATTTCTTGTTAGTCATTCTTGTTAGCTTCTACAAATTTTGTGCCACGCCTCCCTTTATAAATGCCGCCCGTCGTTTAGAAAATGAACTAACACATTGTCAAAACAATGTAAAAGCATACGCAGAGGTATTTTCAACCGGGCGTATTCTCTCCTCCAGCCATTATCTATTCCGCAGCATGCGCTGTAAAGAGACGCCAAAAACCGTGCGAATCGCGGAGCGGTGTTACACAATAAACAACGCTCGGCAACGTTTGAATGCTCTATCGGTGTGTACAGCACTCACAGCCCCCGCGCTTTGTCGCTATGCGCCACCCGCCGACGGCGCGTTTGCTGCTCCACGACCCCGCCCCTCCTCCCCTCCCCTCCCCTCCGCGCCGCGACCCTCCCCGCCCCTCTCCCGCGGCGCCCACGCGCGCGCCCAAGCCCCAGCCGTCGCCCGCGCCGCACGCGACGCATTGACCCGCTCCGACACCCAGCGCCGCATGACGCTTTCCTCGCCGCAACCGGCCCTCACGCCGCCCTCCTCCGCGCCACGTGACCCCTGCCAGCAGCGCAGGCCTCTGTTGCCTGCCCCACGCTTACCTTCCGAAGCATCGGTTGTGGCAAAGACTTCGCAAATGTTGTCATTGTTGAGATTACCATAGGTAATATCACGGGTGCTTTGGAAATTGTCGATAAATCCCCGACCCGCCAAGCGAGGAGGGGATTAATCTGAGAATTTTCAAAGCACGAGTGGTATTTAATAGGACTATTCTACGAATGAAATTATGTCCAACGGAGTTCCAAACTGCGTCAAATATTGAAAATAACTGAAAGCAAAATCAAAGACGTTGTGTTAAAATACACATGCGGTTTATTGGACATCAACATAGCAATCAATGTTTACCGCTTCATAAGATTGATGATTTACAGTTTATAATTGGCCAGTAAGGAGAAGCGGTAAGAAAAATCGGATAGAAAAAGCTATAAAATGTTGTGATACACCTCCCTGATTCAGGCATTTTGTATATATAGTTAAATCCTATTGGTTTCAATTTCACGAGTGGAATAGTCAATATAATTGTTAGTAATTGTACGTGTCCCTTTTTATGTATGTATTATGTTTTATGTATGTGACCCCGGCTGAGACTGTTTCCTCCGCGTGCAGTCACCATGGTACCTACCAGTCTCCACATCACCGCGTCGAAGTAGCTCGTTAGCTCATATAGTCATAGTACATACGATTTGGAATAAGCGTGGCTCGTGGCTTTCCCAAAACGTACATATATAGTACAGTAGTCCAGTATGAGAGTTATGCAAGTTGGATCACACATAGATAAAGCTGATACCGCGACATTAAGCCCGTACGTCGCTTACGTTATCCGCGCTCACAAAATAAATTAAGAGAACGATTTTAGTTTCAAGAGAGAAACGTTATTTACCAGAAAAAAAAACATACTACGCAACCACAACACGTCCATTTACGCAGCATTCGACCGTTTTCTTCTTACTGGGTTTACTTCATAAGCGAGTTTTCTTTTACGTGGGTGTCTTCCTATGCGAGATTACTTCTTAACCGAGATTTTTTGTTACACGAGTTTTCTACTTACGGGATGTCTTAGCGTATGCATAGTATAGTTCTTTACAGCTAAAGATTAGTGGACTGGAAGATATCTTTGAGTTCTGACACTGACTGAGATGTCTGTTGGACCAGTGTAGTGTTGCCAGTGCAGTGTTTCTGACTGGGAAATTCTGCGGTTCGAGTCCGATATTGGAAGATTTTCGACTCTAGCTACTTAACTAGGTTGAATCAGACACTGTCTGGAGGAAAATTTTATCCGTCGGCTGCTTTGATCGGTAGCTGAGCGAGGTTTCTTGAATGAATCAGGTGAATCCGGGGAAGTACTCGTACGTTATCAAATTGGCCATGGACCTCGCGCTATCTTTCTTCCATCATCTTTACTCTCTCCTCATCTCTTATATACACACACACACACACTTACCAGCACTACACAAGACATGTGTGTAAACCAATAGGGAGCTTAGAGACTTTCCAAGCTGGGGCAGTGTCTCACTGGGCGATATACCTTTTTGTCGCAAGCCGACGGGTAGGTCACCGCGGCACCTCACGTTCCAGCGGCCGAAGAACACCACCAACTCCGGGATACAACATGCAATACACTTATGGGCCTACTGATCATACTAGTTGCATGACTCTTCCACTACATAATCAATCAATCAATATTCGATAGTTATAGTTTTTTACTAAGTAGGTGGATCGAAAGATGCCTCTGACTGAATGAAAATTTTCGATGCTTCCTAATCGCATTTCATTCCTTCTACTGATTTCCATGTGGATATCGGAACAGTACGTCTAACAACTGCCGTGCGATTCTATACGTAAACCTATTCTTATTAAGGTCAGGCGATCGCCTGTCTATTTGCACATAAACAACTTTACATGATTATAATACAATTCCGTCTTTACAAACTGGTCAAAAATAGTGCTGACTGTGTGTATAATTTAGCGCAACCATTCGATGAACAACCTTTATTCTGTACGTGGAACTGCACATTATCTCATCTGCATTTCAATCTGTTGTTTAGCAAATATATTGCTTTTCAATTTATGGAGAGGTTACGCAGTATGTCACCGTGACCAGGGTTCAGTGTAGTTAGAATTTGATTTTATCTGAGGATTTTAGGATTCCGACCAGCTTTAATAGAATTTAGGGTAGAAGTTCATATACTTTAAGCTCTCAGATCTCGAGGAATGTGATTTGAATACGGTATCATAGTTCGAAGATACCTTTATCGTTTACACACACACACATATATTGTGACGTACCTGGTAATGCCGGTACTTTCACTGCAAGAAATTACTAAAGGAGGGTATCTTTTTCGTGAAGGGGTCCCTACGAGGAGTCGATATAGCATTGGGGAATTTAATGAGTAAATGGGTACAATCATAAACAGGATTTATTCACAAACCAAATCTGTTAATTACATGATTTATAACACCTATACGCTTTGCCTTGGTACCAAGATCAGATTTAACATGGGTTTTTATCATACCTTGGGGCCCCAACAAATACCTCCGATGTTTGGATGACGGTTCGCATCGGCAGGGGTCGCCGATCCTCGCAGCAGCTTGGCGCAGTCGGCGGCTGGTGGTGTAGCGGTCGCCTCGGCTGGCGGCCTCCTGAATCCCTCGGGCTTGGCTCCTGGTACTTCGGCGTCGCACTTCCCTCTAATTATCTTTCATCGTTTTGACATAACTACATAACACGTGGCTACTGCACGCGCCAGCGTCAGCTTCGCAACACACAGTTCTGGTATTGTTCTCACTGCGTCAAATAGCATGAGCGCGATTTACTGTTCTCCTAGCACTGATTTCTTATATTTATCACCTTCCCGGCCTCTACCGAACATGCCAATTGTTCTTGCGTTGGCTGATATACTATAACACCCGCCGCGTGCTTTCTTTGTCCGTGTGAATCGGCGAGCTTCTCACAGCACGTCCGTAGCCATCGGCAACTTCTCGACTGTGCTAACGGCTGAATTCGCTGCCGCTCCACGCTCGGTTCGTAACGGTCGTTCCCACGCTGTGTTCGCGGCAGCGACGGCGGCGGCGGGCCTCCCCACTGCCGTCCGTCGCGTCTGCCGCCTGTACTACGCAGTCCAAAACGAACTCTAATTTCTTATGCTAATGTTTCTAATTAACATAAGGAAACATTCTATGTTTCAATATATATATATATATATATATATATATATATATATATATATATATATATATATATACTTTTATAACAGTTTATGTTTCATTTGCATTTGTTTATCGTGAAAAAATATTGGTTTAAAGAATAATAATGTCGTATAGGTAATAAAAATAATAATAGGCCATTGTTAATACGAAGTGGCTAATCACTACAGTCGTCATATTTTGGAAAAATGAATCTATTGGAGCCACAGCAACGTATTCTTTCTCATATTATTGGGGACAATTACGTAATCGTCAATAAAGTAATCGGGTAACCTGCATGTCTCCGTCTATTCGTCCGTCTCCTACTCGTGGTTAGATCTCTTCTGGTCCCCTGTTTAGGAGAAACGAGATATTATTCGGAGCATCTCTGGCTGATAGGTCGAGAATTAGCGAATGTTTTGTAACGTTTGATAGCATTATTATTGTTATTATTATTATTAATAATAATATTAATATTGATATATTACTGTTATTATATTCCTGTTCATAATAATAATAATAATAATAATAATAATAATAATTTAAAAATTAGTGGATAGTTGCATAAACAATCTTAAAATTAGTTAAAGGATAGCGATAGACTGAATCGTTAAATTATACAGGAGATAGGGTCAGATTACTTTCCAGGAATGTGAAGTATTGGAAGAAATTATTGTTATGATTCGATCGAGGAAGTTTTGATGAAAATAAGTTTAAGAAGGTAGTGTTGTACACAGTTCTTGAGATAACCTTTTTTTTCTAAGATACGCAAAACATTGGAATTTGTATCCAAACTTCGTTTCTATTCCATACAGATTGAAATAATTTTCTCTTTCTAGAATGTAAATGACCGAAATGAACCAAACATATACAGCTTCTCGGATCAACGGCGTCAACAGAAAAGCGCAAAAGGCATTTCACTTTCAATTAATTTCTTCTGAATGACCCTCCGGCTTCTAGTACATGGGATCATTGACACTCTGTTAATAAATGTGTGCAATGATTGTAGTCGATACGTTGTGTTGTTGTTGTCAGTTTACAAGACGACAACATATCAGCACAATGTCCTATTTCGGGAATATTCAAACAGCAACTACTTTGATGGGCAAGTAATCAGACGTCAGAACTCACTTTTTAGACTCTTCACATCTGTGTATATCATCCCGTGTGATTTCCATTTCCGCTACTTCACGAAATACGGTATTTTACATTACAGGGTATTCTGGTTTTATTTTCCCCCAGTGCATTACTTACCAGGCCTTACATCTCTCCAATAATTTTTTTTATCAAACTCTGCGTGTAAATATTTCCGGGGAAACTAATCCTCATATCCAGGGGAGAGCTTTGTAGTCATATAGATCACAAGCGCTTTATAAAAAGTATAGTATACTTTAAATATAGCCGCGAGTTAAGCTGCTTGACGCACATTTGTGCGGCTTCTTTACGTTTTCTTCCTTCCTGAGCGCTCGGTAGAGACCTTCACTCTGCAGAATCTTTGACTGGCGTCTCGTTTGCTCAAAAGGGGATTTATGAGGGTTATGATCGTTACGTTTAATATCCATCCATCAAGCCAAAAGCTCATATTTTGTTTCCTGAATTTTTCATGGAAAATTGTTTCTTGGTATTATTTGGTAGTTTTTAGAGATGGTTAATCCACGTTTGTTCAATCACAGCTCATCAAGCATCCTTAAAATAAGCAATATGTTAATTTCAAAAAGTTTCCTTTAGCCAGAAAAACAACTAATGGGTATGCACGGCATATCTTAACTTTTCCTCCTCTTAGTGTTATAAAATGCATGATTTGTATTTTGTAATGCATACTAAACGTGCTAATTGTGACAACTCCTTCACTCTACTGGAACCGTTTTTGAGGAAATCTTGTTTACATATTTTTAGAAAAAATTTTACGATTCCTTTCGTTCAGCAACTATTCACTCTTTAAATAAAATTCCGCAAGACATTTTTAAAGATCTAAAATTCATGGATGCATTGCTTTGAGAATGAAAGATCGGGTTTTAATATTAAAGGTGTATGAAATGTTAAAAATATATTTGAATTTTTATAATTTTCAAAATGTTAGAGGTTTTAATAAATATAGGAACTATACCATTATGTATCAATGTACTTTCTGTATCAAGCAAACAATTTTCTGAAGAAACATGTAGCCATTTTTTAAAAACATTTGAAAATGTCACAGAAACGTATTGAGATCATCGAAGCTGTGCTAGTACATCTTACTCCTGACACGTTTACCAAGTTTTAACACAAACGCTTCGATTCTGACCAGGGCAGCTTGCATCTTTATGATCTAGGAAACAGCATTAATAATCTCAATTACGTGTATTCATAGTTCCAGCTCAAATGAATCTTACGTCGAGCACGAACTTTACAACCGAAAATGTGAGAACTCGCTGATAGATGATTCCAGTACATTTCTTCCGTGTACTGTTGAATAAGGAGTAAAAGTTAAACGGAAAATCTTATTAATACGAGAGATCGCGTGTCTTACCAAACTAATATTCCTCCTCTTAGTATAGTGAAATGTCGAATTTGTATATTAATGACATGAAGAAAACTGGGAAAATGTGAACAGCGTTCCTTTCGTTTGGGTTTGAACCTGCGAGGTAGTAAGTTACAGCACCTTATGTTAGACGATAGTGAAGTTCCTTTTTTCGCAGTTTACATTTGCAAGGTAGTATCTATTTCCCCAAGGTAACATTTTTTGTTCCCATGTAAATCATAATGTCTTGTGATTGACGGAGTGGGGAGTAAAGAGTTGGTCCGCTATAACGACCGGTGTCACTGTCACGCTACTGTTTTACCATTTTTTTACTTTTTCGCTTAAAACGTATGATTTATTTCCCTATGACTTGTCCCCATGTGTTGCCCCCAGTTTTCCCCATGAGTTTTTTATCGCCCCTATGTATGTTTTATGGATTAGGATATGTGAGTGGTAAAGACATAATGCCACATGATTTCATTGTACTAGTTCCCGAACTACAGAGTAAGGTGCCAACATTAACGATGGTCGCTCCGTTTCTTGCTAAAAAACTGGTAGTCATGCGTAATTAAATAAATAGATCCGGAACCAATCAGAATACGGCGCTCCAGTCGGCAACGACTAAGGAAGACAACCAGTCTGGCATAGTTGTTAGATCGGTTACTGCTGCTTCAATGGCAGGTTATCACGATTTAAGTGCGTTTGAACGTGGTGTTATAGTTGGCGCAAGAGAGAAGGGGCATGACATCTCCGAGGTCGCGATGAAATTTGAATATTTTCGTTCGACCATTTCACGAGCGTACCGTGAATACCGGGAATTCGATAAAACATCAAACCTCCGGCATCGCTGCGGCCGCAAGAGGATTGTGCAAGAACGGGACCGACGACGATTGAGGATAGTCATCACACGTGAAAGAAGTGCAACTCTTCCGCAAATTGCTACAGATTTCAATGCTGGGCCATCAACAAGTGTCAACGTGTGAACCATTCAACGAGACATTACCGATAAGGAGTTTCGAAGCCGAATGCCAACTCGTGAACCCTTGAGGACTACACGACTGAGTTTTTCGCCTCGCCTGGGCCCGTCAAGACTGATATTGGACTGTTGATAACTAGAAAAACGTTGCCTGGTCTCACAATTCTCGATTCACATTGTTTCGAGCGGATGGACGTGTACGACTATGGCGACAACCTCATGAATCCATTAACCCTGCATGTCAACAGGGTTAACTGCTGGAGGTTCTGTGATGATATGGGGCGTATGCAGTTGGAGTAACGTGGCACCCCTGATACGTCTAGATACGGCCCCGAGAGGTAAGAATACTGTCTGATCACCTGCATCCGTTCATATCTATATATTTTGACTTAATAAATAAATCATGTGCATTTTGCATCCCGAAGAAACTTAGGCAATTCCAGCAGGACAATGCGACAACCCACACGTCCAGAATTGCTACAGAATGAAACCAGAAACACTGTTCTGAATTTAAATACTTCTACTGGCCACCAACATTTCCAGACATGAACAATATTGAGCATATATGGGTAGCCTTGCAACATGTTGTTCAAAAGAGATCTCCACTTTCCTCGTACTCTTACGTGTTTATGGGCCCCCGGCAGGATTCATGATGTCAATTACCTGCAGCACTACTTCAGGCATTAGCCGAGTCCATGCCACGTTGGGTTGCGGCACTTCTGCGTACTCGCGGGGGTCCTACAAGATATTAGGTCGGTGTACCAGTTCTTTGGCTCTTCAGTGCATTTACATACTGTACAGTTGATTATTTCGTGTTTCCGGCCACGTCAAGAATGGCCATTATTCTCGTATGTGTGGTGCATATTTTTTTTAAGGAAGGAGGCGCTGATTTTCTACGGATGGATGGTGAGAGATGGTGCCGACGTACATGTCGGCTTGCGATCTTTCCCACCTCCTGATACCCCCATCAGGTATCTCTTGAATCGCCGCGGGCGGGACTTCCTCTAAACTATCGACATGTGTAGTAGTATGGTGCACGTAAGTGTAAGTGTGTGATGACTCCTTTTAGGATTTAATGCGCCATTTGCCCATAAAAGACACGAAAAGACGGAATTACGAAATTCGCGCAGTTCTGAAATTGAACTTGGCCTGTCTTCACATAAACACGAAAACTCCCACCTTCCACCTCCAATAACACTTCGAAATCTTCTTCTTGCCGGATTGCCCAGAAAGTGATTCCTGTGAATCCCTTAGCGTCTACCAAATGAATTTCTTACCGCTGGGAGCTGTTATTCCTTTCCTACCCCACATTAAAATGTTTCTTCGGTAGTATTAAGTCATGCCTTGTTCCATCGCGCGGTGCTCGCGAGCCGGCGGGAGCGCTGGGCCCCAACAGAACGTGGCGCTCGGGTCGGGAGGTCGGTACGTGGGTGGGAGCTGGGACGGGAACCGGGGGTCGAGGGCGTGGGCGCGGGGTTGGGCGCGGGTCCGGGCGGACGTGGGACGACCAGCTCGATAGCCGCAGGTGGCGGGGCGAAATCAGGGCGAGGTTGTCATTAGCGCGGGCGGCGGTGGCGGCCCGAGCGGCGCGGTCAATGGGGAGTCAGCCAGCTTCCCGGTGACCTGGTCGCCCTCGTCAGCACGCGTGTCCGGCCCCCGCGCGTCCCAACCCCGTCCCGTTCCCCACCCCACGCCGTTCCCCACCCCACCCCATACCCCCACTTTCCTCCCCGCCCTGCCCCACTCCGTCCCCGGCCCTCACCGCCCCATCCCCGTCCCATCCCCGCCCTCTCCCCGTCACCGTCCGACCCCCGCCCGGCCGCCGCTCGGCACCCGCACAGCCCCTGCCGGCCCCAACCCGGCATCCCAACGCAGGAACGCGCGCACGCCAGATCGCACATCACCGTTATGAATGCTTCTGGTTCCCCGCTAGAACTTCACGAGGGTGTCATTGGTAACCAACCATCCAACTCACTATATTTCCGTCCGGGTTCATTTTCCGTTTCCCCACGTAAAATTGGAGTTTCTAGTGAAACGGATTCACAAGTAGATTCTTCTGTGTTCTCAATTTTGCAGTATTCTCATTTTCCCATTATTTCTCCATGGCTATCATATTTACTCTTTTTATCTAATCTTGTATCAAGCCTTGTAAATTAAAAATCTACATGAAAACAAAGTAAATGTTATTCCCTTATTACGAATAGATGTGTGTGTCACTTCGTTCCAGTCTGCTCCGCTTCTCCGTGCTGCCAATACTTTCGTCGTAAGTTCCATCGACGTCCTTCAGTCTTTCTTTGCATTCTCGAAATTTTTTAGCTGGTTTCTCGTGCGTTTCACAGCATTCTCAATAACAATAACACATTTCCTCTAGTCCTATTTGGAAACGATATATATATATATATATATATATATATATATATATATTGTGGCGTTATGGAATTGTGCAACCACATAACACCACCGTCTCGTATGTGTGAACACTACGGAGGCAGCGAGGATAGCAGGCGCGTAAAGCAAAGGTTCATAAACGCGCGGCCTAGTATCCGTTGCCCGTACTAAACGAAGGCGAACTAGCGAGCAACGTTTTCCTTGTGAAGGGTTGAGAGAGGGGAAGCAGCGCCACCACTGAGAATTTCCCCAGGCGTCGGACGATAAATACGCGAACTCGCAAGCGGAAGCTCTCTTTTTCTTGCCACCACTCGTCGAGTAAGCAGCTCTTCTCTTTGGATTCCCGATCGCCGAGCCAGAAGCATTTTGATCACCGCTCGCCGAGCCAACACTTTCGTTAACATTAGTTTAGATATTGTTTGCCGCTGCAACGACTACTAGGTAGGAGTATTCAGCGTCGAACAGACGTTCTAGACAGTCGTCCGCGATATAGTGCAGATTCAGTGTTTCTTCAATTAACGACACGGGAAGTAAAAGTTACCCGTTGTGAGAAAAGTGTTGAAAGTTCTGGTTTAGCAAAGTAGAAGTAGCAACGAGCGAGGAACTTGCACGAGTATTCGGTGAAGTGCAAGGGACATTTTCGCAACGTGGACGTAGTCAGAGGCGCCGGTAGCAGTCGAGGAAGAAGAAGAGGCTGCCTAGGAAGAAGAACGGAAGAGGACGCAAGAAGACAGCGTAGACGGCAGAGGCAAATCCCGTCTCTTACGACGCAGAAGCTGGGACCGAGCGACGTCGACGCAGAGACCAGCGCACGACCATCAAGACCAAAAGTGGGAAGTCCACGAGGTAACGGTTAGGGCGCGGAAAAAGGTCAAGTTCACGTAGGCAGGGAAAAACTAGTATAGGAAAGTGTTAAGAAATTGAGGACACGGGTGGCAACAAATTGCAGTATTATAGTAGGAGACATTTTGATGCGCTATTGCCTACATAAAACATTGTATTTAGGACATTATTTATTCTGCTATTTTCAGACACAGTTAAATTGTAAATGAGAGTAGTGCAGTTGCACACATTTAGTTCTTTGCATGTAATATTTTGAAGCAGGAGATTGTAAATTGAAATTTTGGTTTCATGTGCAATGTAATTAGAATAGCATAAATTTAGATATAATTAATTTTCCAAGGGAATTCCCAGTGTAGATTAGGGTAATTATTTCAGAGTATCAATTTTGGTGTAAATTATATGTGTTAATTCATATGAGTGTGTGTTGTAAAGGTTTCTATTTGTGTTTTGATCATTCTTTGTAAAAGTGTGATTCTATATTCTTGGTTTTTGTCATGAACTTATGCCACTAAAAGTTTATGGGTAAATTATACGCTCGTTTGTGTGCAATCTGTGTAATTTTATTGTATCAAGGGTTCAAACCTTTCTCGCACCCTGAAGATCCTGCTCCCTAGATTTTTAGGCTCGCTTCACGAGCAAAATCTTGATAACCCGCTTACGATTCATGCGTGCTGCTGTGAAGGTGGTAAGTTTGGGCGTAGGTGGGTTAGTTAGAATATATATATGTGTGTGTGTGTAATCTCTTACGCGAGTCGTATCATTGACGTCCATTGTACAGCCTGTAAACCGTCTCGTCTTCGTGATAATACGTCACAATTACGCTGAAACCGGGAGTGCACGAAATTGAATATGTTAAGTTGGTACATTTCTGTTTGCCCCCACCGTTTGTTTCTGCTATCGATATTATATTCTTTGATACAAAAATTATATGTATTTAGTTTTCACTTGATATTAATTTTTTACTTGGTATTTAGTTTCACAAAATATTGATTATATGTGTTCAACAACGACTTACTTGACGCTTTTCAGCAAGATGCATTCACTGGCGCACGCTATGTATCTATCTTACACTGCGTTTAGTGTGTTCAAATCTTACCATGAAAACTATTGCTGAAGTGGTTGACACTGGATTACTCCGAAGTGAATAACAGTGGAAAACAAAACGTTTTAGCGTGTATGAGATCTCATCTTTCAACAATTCGAAAACGCCTTTATCTTGCGGATTCATTGCGAGCACTCCGGGAATAATTGCAGGACATTACCTCTGTCCAACCTGCTAACTATAACCTTCCTCAAGACTCATTTCATTCTTAACGATTGCTTCAACCATATTAATTGTTCATAGCTGACACCACGAAGAACAGACAGTACTTGCGTATGTCGTCTCACGTTTCCTTGCCTTGTCTCGTTGTGGTCACTCCCCCTCCATCTACATCGCATCGCCTTCCCTCCCCTTCTCTTAGGGTGAACCCAGGCGCCGCCGATAATTCGACATTATAGCGCGCTCCGCCGCCACAATTTATGAAGAACAAATAGAATTAACCGCTCCACGTATGCGGATTACAACGCGAGGCGCGAGCCAGACAACTCGCAACAGGTTGGCGTGCGGCGGCAGGTGTGATTTCCGCAAGCTGTGTTCCACAGCGGCCGTTGTTTTATTTGATGACGTATCTTTTGTGAGATGCAAATCGCCCCACACTGGTCCTTTGCAGTCGTTATTTCAAATGAACATCGGTAGGAGATTGTTTTTATCGTGATCAAAGAGTACACATATCAGGTTATTATTTATGTTTACTCACTCCTAACGGTTTAGTGTTAAAATTTAATTTGCAGAAGCCCTTTTTACGGTTAATCTACGGCGAGTGGCCTTCAAATTAGATTTTGTATGATATATTAATTTCCCGAATATTTTTTGTTTCATAAAATAGTTTTTTTGCGTTTTCCACATCAATGAAGCTGAAAGAACAATTCTCCATATAAAATGGGTTTATAATGAAATAAAACTTTTGAACTTTGAATTGTAATCTGCCGAACTTTTTCTATTGATATTGATTTCCGAGCTATAAAATGGAAACCATTATCATTTACAGAAGAGTAATATCCGTCTCATTTAATTAGTTCACTATTTCAAAAGTGGATTTGTTTTGCCAATTTTAGAATTATTTGTCATAACTTTATTTTACTACATACGTTAATCTTTTCGCTTACTTGAAGACAAATTCCTATAAGAATAATCTATTTTGTTGTAAAAATATTTTTCTTTTGTTGGATTGGAGAGAGGCCACAGACCACGCCACAGAAAACGGTGATAATAATATATCTTGATCTCAATTCGAGTGTTGTGTCTTTTTATTTAATTATATTATTGTAAATAGATTTTTCCTTCAATTCAATGAAAAATTAGCATATATTTGCTGTCCCAAATAGCAATTTAACATCGTAATGCCTAATTCTTACTATATGTAGTAAATTACTTTGTCTACGTGTCTTACGTGTAGATATAATCCCCATTTTGTGGGTCTTTGATACCGTGTGCAAATATAACTTGTGAAAACTGTGAAGAAAGTGCATTGCAGACTCTATATATCATGAAAGATTATCAGGGTATTTTGAACACTGTTTTTGACAATAATTTAATTAAAATTAAAACAAAAGAAGCTCGATCTCTTTAATTTCTTGGAAATTCAAAGTTTTAAATCAAAATGGTTTCATCCAATGTATTTAGTGCATTAGAATCTATCCTTACGAAACGTTTAATGGAAAGAAAGACTCACTTCAATACAAGGATTCAATCTCAACCTTATACCTATGAGTCCGGCATCTGGACCCTGCTCTTGGCAGCGTCTGGATGTAGTTTTAAAACTGATTTGTATTCTGCCATATACCGTGGAAGCTAAAAATAGAAACACTGATAAATTAAGAAAGTACCAGTAAAACGTGCAAATAATAAACAATACTGTAGTAATCTATTTTACTAGTTTTACAACTTTAGTGTAAAGAATTGTCAGCTGCACAAATAATTTCAAATATAATGTAACTTTAATATTATATAGTTATTTGTATATTAATGTAACAATAAAAAAATGAAAATCACGCTAATATTATTGTAGTTTTAAAATATTATATTTTAAAAATTTAAAATGATTTACATTGATATCAATTACTTCAAATCTTATTCTTCATGAAATAACAATTTTTGAATAAAACAATTAATATATAAAAACAAGATTTGAGCGGCCACTAACACGTACTGAAGCATCACGGAATTGGAAATTGTCACCGAACGTTAAAGTGCCGTGGATCATTCAGAGCTCGAGAGGAAACATAGAAGAACATAGATTGCTGGGGGGGCGTGGGGGGTGTTCCCGCGCGGGAGGAGAATGTGGCGCCGCGGCCGCTCGCTGGCATAACTGCATGGAACGTGGAAGTTTGAAGCGACCCATCACTGATCAGGCATGAGTATGCCGATCAAACCCGCTGAGCTTGCGCCGGCGTTCTACTCATTGAGGTCGCTGCGCGACGAGGATATTCAACACCGGTCGCAATTCGTGGTTCAGTCCATTCGGTCCCATCGTTATGGATAGGAGATTGTCTGTCTGCAAATTGGTGGAGGAATTTGAATCTCAAAATTTTTACCTCAAATAAGGTAGACCGATAATTATGGTACCGGTAGGTATGAAATTGTGTGATTATGAAGTACATATTCAGTGTATGACACTGTCCCGCACGTTTCAATCTAGTACAAACTAGTAAAAATTTTCCCATTAAACCTCGTTGTTCTTTTAACCGTGTTCTCTCGTCTTAAAAGTCCTTTTAACATTCCTAGACAAACTAGAACTGCTCTAAAACGACTGGTTCCTCAGTGTTGGATACTTTTTTTTTTTCAGAATAGTTCCAAAATTGCATTAGAACCCTCCAAGATGAATATAATTATTTTTTAGTAAAGCCCTCTTTGTACACGCGTGATTCTTTAAAGTGAATTTATAATAGCTGTATTCATAGTCCGACAGAAACTTTTGTCTCACGAAGACCGACTGGGCGCGCATGTTATTAGCCTCATCAGCGGAGCTCCGGACTTTGCTTTCTCCCTTGCGGTAGACTGCTTCGTGTTCCGAAGGTCCTGCTGGGCACGAACTCTTTGCATCTCCGTCCTCTTCTTAGGATGTTTCTTTTGTGCAGTATTGAATGGAGCTCAAAACTTTCGTTCACTTTTCCAGGGCAAAAAGCTTTCATTACTGTAATTAAGGTTTCTAAACGCCCTACGATTGAAAGACGACAGCCTTTCGGCGAATATGCCGGGGTTTCATAGCAGAGAAGATGTAGACCAACGTAGCACCTATATTTTGTCGTGGTGGCGTAGTGCAATAATGTGGGTTTACAGTAATTTTCATTATCCTCAAAATCATCATATCAGTACTATATTAGTCCGTATTTGCAGTTACCTGCCATCTTGCTTACCTTAGCACTTCATGGTGTGTGCAGGAGCACCTCAATTATTTTAAGCGACAAAACGAGCCACCACCAGAATAAAATGCAATAAACGCTCGTCGACGCGAACCCCATTAACACGAAATTCGTCGTCAAACAAACCAAATTTGGTTTTCGCCAAAGGAGGATGTATTGAGGATGTATATAAAAATCGGAAACGCGATTTTTTATAAGAAGAATACAGATACTTTAACGAAGTAATTTTAATTGATTAGATAATTTTAATCAATACCTTACTTAAGTAATTTTAAAGTAAAGTAAATTTATGTTATAGGAAGTAAATTTATTATATTTCAGTCTCTTGGAATTCATGTTAACGAGGGTTTACTGTCCAACCAACATTTCACAAGCGACTGCGTTCTTACGTCAAGACCACGTACAGCGAGGAAAAAATAGGGCGCGCCCGAGCTGTGTAGGCCTTGGCGGCGGCGCCAGAAGCACCTCGTGGAAGAAAACGTGAGTACACTTCGGTCGGGTGTAACGGGAAGGGCCGGCAAAATGTGAGTTATGGTGGAATATTTGACCAGAACGATAGCGGATACATTGGCGACGCGACGCTGGAGCCGAGTGTTCAGCCTTAACAAAAGGGATGTGTGCCCAGTCATACATGGAAAGTAAGCAACCTTACACGTCGGCAAACGACCACCGAAAGGATTTGGACGCTACATGACCATATAGAGGCACATCTGGGCAAACCGTTACTTCTAAAACAGAAATTACGGAAGTACACCCATGTTCAATTCAATGATCAATGTTCAAATTTGATTGGCAAACACCTTATCTCCATCAAATCTGATTTCGAAGTCAGGGAATCAAAATAGCACTGAATAGCGTAGAACGGCGCAGAATTCAATAGCTTTAGTAAGAATATTCGAGGCGATGTGGCGCCCTTCTTGAGTCCTGTCACCCAGATAAACGCCTGTAATAACTGCTTTCGGCCACCATTCTGCGATCTTCCGGGGCGAAATGCGTTACTTATTGACTCCGGCTTCGGAAGCCTACGCTATCAAACTCCGATATTCATTTTTAGAAGGGAGCGGGTGCTCCCTGAGTCTATCGCGACCCGGCCTTGTAATTTCGATGCGGCTCTTATCTCTCCTACAAGTACTACTGCGATACTCCGGCTGGGCCGAGTTCGTTCAGTTGATTATTTAATATTCCTGGGCGCGTGCGTTACAGCAATGGTCATTATTCCTGTAGGTGTAGTGCAAGTTTTTATCACGGGATGTGGCTGTGTTCTACGACCGCTGGATGGTGAGATTTGGCACAGAATTACACGTAGGTTGCGGGGATTTCTTCAACCAGGTATCTCCGACCAGGTAGGCACCGCCCCAGCCGGTATAACCTATAAGCTCCCGACATGTGAGGTATTGTAGTGCGTGTAAGTGTGTCTGTGTGTGTTAAGGTTAAGGATAGGACAAGAAAGGAGACAACGCGCGCGGTTCGTGCCCCGTTGTTAGAGTACTGCTCCAGCATTCTCTTGGTGCTAATCGGAGAAACTACTGAAACCACAGAAACCACAGAAAACTACCGATCAGAGCAACCGACCAATAGAATTCTCCGTGATACAGCGACTGAATTCGACCTGCAGCTATCAAACTTGTGTCAAAAATTCTCCCACCAACGTCGAGATTCGAATCCTCCGTTGAATTCTTTGAGGCTGCTACCGCACCAAAGACGATTATTATCTGATGCGCATTTACTAAAATAGAATATGTCGGCGCCAACTGCTACGAGTCTATATTTAAGAGGATACCGTAACGAAAGTGTATAGGCGACGCGCGTGATAGGATGAGTAAAAGCTCTCTCTCTCTCTCACAGACCGCCGCGGGAGATCTGCAGCGGGTGCGGCGCGGAACGTTCCGCGCTAGACGCAGCGGCGGAACCTGCGGGACCGCAAACACCGGAGCGCCAGTTATGACTCAGTTTTTCTCATCCGATAAACAAAGGCAAGAGAGTTCGAACCAGAGGGGATCGAAGACTCCCGAAGGCGGGCAGACTTCCGCGAACGGCAGCGGTCGAAACGCGTCCGACTGCGTTTCAAAATCCGCAGGTACGTAATAAAACGCGGCTAATCCTACCGCGCAGGTCTGAACGTGCTCATAAGGCAACATGTGACGCGAAATTTCCACTGCGGCCATTCCGTATAGGCTGCGGATCTTCCGCGCAGGTCTGTGGGTTTCCGACGGCTGGACCAGAGCTACGCTCCGCCAAGGCTCCGCATTCGGCTCGTCCTTTAGCATCGAACAATACGAATTCCGGGGAACGGCGAGGCAAAGACCAGACCGCGTTAGTTTACGCACGTGTGGAAAAGGCTTGTGGTGACTCGGTCCCGCGCCCTTCTTCATCCATTCGCGTCTTTTGGCGTTTCAGACACATATATGTGTTGTGTTCGCGCATAGTACTTGAGTGATTGAAAATGGAGGTGTTCGCGGGATGTAACAAATTTCTATTTACGGCATATTCTGGTGTGAATCCTAACTTTCTATTGAAATTTGGTGATCGCATTCCTAGTTCTTCCGTAATTCTAAAATTGAAGTGGGTCTATTTCAGAAAGAAGTTAGACCGAGGGATTTCTATCTGAAGGGAAGGCTAGTACAAAGGGGGGAAAAGCTGAGCCGAATGGATTAAATAATGGTCAGATACCTGCTCCGCCTGCCGTATGAGAAGAGCAATGGCGTGCGGGTAAAAGACTCTGAGAACTGTAAGTGCGTATGATTGGAATGATTGTATCGGAAAGCAGTGCTATCCTATAGTCCCTGAAATGTCATTATTTGTGATGTATGTGGATTCCTGCTTTGTTTTTGTGCAAATTTAATAGGGTATTTCGCTGTGTTTTATTTTGTGTTTGCTATTGACTGAATCAAATGTATGTGAACAGTATTAAATCTACGTGTTTGATGTATGCACGCTACAGATCCTTTGCATCTACATATCCGCCATAGCTTAGAGGAAGGTTTTTCTACACCTATCACTGGTTGTTCAGTGTGCATTTCATTGGTATTTCAAAATAGCACGATTATTCGTATTGACTGCTTGCTTTAGAGAATAATTAAAAAAAGACTGTCATAGGAGTTTACCCTTACCATTATATAAACACATTACTATTGCGAGTATACGGTACTGATGTAATTTATTAAAATATTAATGTTGCTTAGTGGACGATCAGATGGCTGAGGTAGCTAAGGCAGTAGTGCCGTAGCAGTTTCGGACCACGAGATCGCGAGTTAGAGTCCCGCTTCGTGGATTGGTGTATTTGTGTATGTATGAATGTATCGCCCTTTCACCCCTTACTATAATAATTTTATCTTCCATTCCCCCAACCCTGCGGCGTAAAAATTGACTCTGCAGAAATACTGATCCCCTAATAAAAATGCACATGCATACCCCCAATAAAAATATCACTAGGCCTTGGTGGCTACAACTGCACGTTCGCGTGGTCTTTAGAAAGGCCAATTTTCGACGAAAAAAGAATGTTGCTTAGTATTTAATGTTGTTATTGCCCGTCTGTTGATAAATATTCTTATATTCCGAATCAAGTAGAAAAATAAAATTGAGTCTTTTGCATATTTTAAATTTTCAAATATTTTATTCATAAAGAATTAACAGTTCTTCTAGAACCACTATATGTGTTTCATTATTCCTTTTCGTTGGTACACAGAAAGTGACACACATTAGAAAAAGTCATTTTTAAATTGAGTTTTAATTTAACGTAACTGTTTATGCGATGAATTTATATTTGTATATATATATGAGATGTCACTATTCTTGTGCCTCAACGATATAGAGTATACTGTAATTGTTGTTTTTTGTCTTTTCCGTTTTATCGCGCTTTAATTTTATACTTATCTTTTTCCATAAAAGCAATGGAGGTTATAAAGAAGATAATTTTATAAAAAGTTAACACTAGAAAAGTATTTTTGAGAAAGAATATTCCAATATAATCTTGTTAATACGTAGTCTCAAATAGTTAAATAGAAGTTTAAAATTGCGAAATACCAAATCTTTTGTGCCAGAGCTTTTCAAGCTATATCTTAAATTCTTTGAAATGAACTAGTAACTAGTGAACCTACTAGTGGCAAAGACTTTCCTTATTAGATTTCTATGCGCTCAACTAGCTATTTCTATGGTCTCAACTAGCTATTCGGACTTGCCACATACTCTTGTCGGCTGCCATCTATCGCTGACCATTTGTTTCAAATTTTCTTAATATTCCAGTTTCCTAATAGTCGAACAGAAATATTATCTTAAGTATAATAGAGAACAGTAAAATCTTGTTCTAAAAGACTATTCTCTTTGCACAATTTGTAGCACTATTTTTAGAAAATGGCGTTTAAGCTCTAATTTAAATTCGAAATTTGAAGGTTTTTTTTCAGAAACGTTTTGAGTTTTGAAAAAACTTCAAATTTATTTAAAGCACATAAACTCACAAATATAATAGTGTTCACAAATTGCTGGAAATGTGCATATTAACGGTGTGTGAGATCTTTCAAAAAATTACATTTGTTGAATTTGTGAAGAAACAACAAGCATCCGAAAATGAACTTTACGTTATATTAAAGACTGCAATTCCAACTATCCGTTCGAAAAATTTGAAGAAAGAAATTAGAACCCTTTTCTAGAAAATGGTATTTGAGTGTTTTGAAAATGCGGAATTTGAGCTAGTTTTCACAGAAAACGCCTGGGTTTTCGAGAAACTTTATGACATTATTTAAAGCAAATGAACTTGTTAATATAATAATGTGAACAAATCGCCACTAATGTAAATATTAACGACGTGAGAGACAAGTCAAAAAATTACATTTTTGTAGCTTTTGAAAATACAACAATAGAGCAAACCTATGTTTATGTTATCGCAAATAGTACATTTAGCACTACTCCTACTAAAAGCTTGAAGAAAGAATTTGGAGCCGTTTTTGAGAAAATTTTGTTTTGTTATTTTTCAAAATTGCACATATTACAGGCAATATTGCGCGGAAACGTATAGTTTTCAAAAAAATGTACACGATCTTAATGAAATTTTTCTCGAAGAAAAAAAACCTATCTTCAATTTTGTAGTTGTAGGAAGACGCCCGAAAATTTCAAATTTTTCGAAAATTCAGGGTTGATTCTCAAAATTGGACCTATGCTACCTTTATAGGGCTATTTTACTGTATTTTTACTAGAAATTTAATGAAGACATTTGGAGCCGTTTTTGAGGACCCTGAAACTCTTGAAAAATTTCTGTAAATATTATCGATTTTCTTGACTTTTCTCTATTTTAACCTGAGACGTTAATGTATTTGTGAATTGTATCTTTACATTTATTATTCCATTCTCTTTTCTGTAGTATATTTTATTTGTTCACTGGAAAAATACATCATATTTAAATATAATGTTTAATGGAAAAGGAGGTCCAGATGAACCAAAATATAATTGCCCCTTGTTGTTTATGAGGTTTATGCCTATTATTTTCAAATAACAATGTGGTAGGAATATAAGTTTCATTGTGATGAAGTGGATATTAAAGGTAAATAGTGTTTTAATTAACTTTGTGATCATTCTTAATAAGAGTTGCTCTCTTGTGGCGAGGTGATCAACTGCCTCAAGGGGTGATTTCGTTCTGCTACACGAGCCACGGACTCCCGCTAGTAGATTGATCTTGACATCACAGCCTTATCGAGTACGACTACGATACTTTACTCGCTCCCCCACTGAGCGTAAGAATGGTTGTCACCAGCTTCAAGGGAGTCGTTTGTGACGGTAATAATCTTAGCAATTTCCATGGAAGCGTATATACGCATCAGGTACAACCAACGGCCGTTCCCGTTAACAGTTTGGTGCAAGCACGTATATTCAGGGGGTGATATACTCTAATACAGGCACTTCAAGGCCGAGAACAAGGTACCTAGCACACTAGAATTCGCGGGTATTACGTGCAGAGCATCTTTCACGAGATTTATAAGTAAGCGCTGAATAAATTCCTGCGGAATGGCAGTACGTCACTGGATACCTTGTTCATGACAGTCTTCTGTAGAAGGTTGTTAACAGATACTGCTCCAAATTTAGCAATATTAATTTTCATTTCGTCTTCTAAAAAAAGAAATTATTAATTAAAATTAAATAATACGACAGTCGGATTTCAAATTGACTATTCAGGGTAAAATTAAACATTCTGAACCGAATATTTTTATTTCGTAATATTGTTGACTAAACAGTATAATAATTGCATTTATCAATGAAATGCGTCTTTACCCCCATTAACATCAAACCCTATAGGTTTGTTAAATTAACTTATTAGCCTGTATGTTAAGAAATTTCACATCTTTAGCAACGTAAATAAACAACAATTGCAAGTCAAATGTTTATTAAGAAAATAAACATAGCGATGTACATAACAAATCAGATTCAAACAATTTAGAATAAAAGTAACTCATATTAGTTTTTTAGATAATTATTGCTAATTATAATATTATTAATAGTACGAATAAAATACTATATTAGTTAAATTAACCTCATTTTCATGGCATTCCACCAAATGAAACTCTTCTCCTGTATTTAGACTATTTACTGACAATCAGAAGGTGTGGAAGGACTGGAAGTCGACGCACCGACTTCCTCAACGAGCATCATTTGCTTGAGTATCTTTAGGTTCGGGAGAATTATTTGCATCCATCTATTTTCAAACCACGGTATACGAATATGGTTTAAATAGATGCATCGCAAGCAACACTTCACAATATTGTTGTAACGTGCAGCAGCAACAGAATTCATTTGTTTACTACCGCAGTATTGTAAATGTAATAAATCGTAAAACTTATTATTCTCTAATAAATCCTGAAATTTTGTAGTGATCGATAAAATACTTAATATATCACGAAAGTTACAGTGTATTACTGCCTCGTCCAAATTAAAAATCTAGTACATGTTTAGGTATGTTAATAGCTATAATTTTCAACGTTTAAGTTAAGTGGTTAAACAGGCTAAGAATCTTCGCATGTTAAAAACCTGTCTGCTCATAAGCGAGAATTGTTTCCTTAGAGAGATATCTTAAATTATTTCACAATGTTGCTCCATATAACCAATAACTGAATGATTTAATAACACATTTCAAAACTAAAACAAGGAAAGAAATCATTTCAAACATAATCATGTCCATTCGCAAAAAATACATTTATAAGACAAAATTTAAAAAGAAAAATATAAAATATTAAATAATAATATGTAGTAAACATATATCAAATCTCTGTTGTTCAATCAAAATTTCGTATTAAGACACTACCCAGCCTTGTGCTCTTTAAGACAGCACGTTTACACTCTTTTTGGGATTTGAACGGTCGGAATCCGGGGAAGTTTCCAGTGCTCGCAGGAGCGCCGGTCTTCAGGCGGGAAAATAGCAAAAGCGGGCGCGGGAGTTCGCGGTTCGACATGCCTGCCCTAAGGAGAGGGAACCTTCTCCTCTAATATTTTTTGCGCCTGTGCGCCATTTTTCCGTGTTGGCAAAATGCAATTAAGGCATTGAGAAGACCTGTCGTGAGCCCTGCCGCGAGAGCAAGAGTGGCCTAACTCCTTAACCTAATCTATCAAACTTGCAATTCGGCTACCCTTGCTCACACTTTGATTGATCGCTAATTCCGGTCTGCAAAGTCAATACGAAAGGTCATTAGTCCCGAAAATGTAGTGCATGTTTTAGTGGCGGAAGGTGGCAGTGATCTTCCCCTGCTTGATGGTGAGATCGTTGAAATCAAGACTCGTTGACCATTGAAGAATAGACACTTACGTTAAGAGTTCCGTGTTTAGTTTACATTATTAATTGATTTGCTTTTTTAGTATTTATGATTTAAATGTATAACTACTAACTCAAATTATGTAATTCCAACTATAAAATTTTCTTATGAGTGCCACCCCCAAATTGGTGTCACCGGACGCGGACTGCCCCCCCCCCCTGTCCTCCTATCTACGCCACTGGTGGGACGGACAGCGATGGGGACCGACGCGGCGGTTGGCGGCGAGTCCCGGCGGGCCTTGGGCAGCGCGCCACCTCGCTAGCAGTCGCCGCCTAGATTTACTCGGCGCTCGCGCTGTTTTGCGCGGCCTCCTCCGAACGTCGGCGGACGGGCGCGAGAGGGCGCGCGTGGTTTATGTCCCGCGGGCTTCCGCGTCCGAAAAACGGGCTGGACGCGGTCAAGTGGACCCCGCTCGACGACGCTGTGCCGCGCCGCCTCCCAGCCCTCCACCGCCTCGCGCCAGCCACTTGTGTTGCCGATGTTATCCGGTCCTCGCGTCGGTTCTTTTCGCACGGCTTCTTCCTGTTTGCCGCCTTCCGCTCTTTTGATTTGGTTCCAAAGATGCCTTTTCACGGCGTAAGTTACGATATTCCGATCTCGTCATTTGCTTTCTAGCCACTCTGGCTTTTCACGTCCTGCCGCCCGGTTTCGAGCACTCCAATCTCCATTTTCTCTTTATATCTAGTTGCTTATATCCCATCTCTTGCTTTCGGCTCCTGCATCGGATCTGTTTTCCACGTCCGTCATCCTTGAGGGTAAAACTCGGCTTTTCATTCACATTCTCTTATTAGAATCCCTACTCATCTAGCAAATCGCTCCGAATTTCACTCATCAAATTACATTAAGCATCCCACACATTTCACTTACACACATGCAAATACAGTTCATCATTTTCCAGCAACGCTTTCACGCTCACAACTCAGTCCTCACACTCTTCTTTGTTGGTTTGGCGGTCCCTACTCTTCTGATGGGGTTGGCGAGCTCTGCTGTCTGCGAGCCATGCTGCGAAGCTCAGATTTCTGCTTCGACAAATAATTGTTATTTTATGTCTGGCGCTTGTGCTTTGAAATTTCGCCAACTTTACGAAATGAAGGGCGTGATTCTGGAAAATTAGTTTTTCCTATTCGATGGTTTAAGCTTCCGCTCTACAGATACTTTAGAGAAGTCTTGTTGTTGTGCCTTCCTGGAATCAGCTCACAAAGTTCAAATACTATTAAAGAGAAACACTTTGGTGTTGTTTCCGAAGTGTAGTCGTATTTAATAATTAAAAGAGCTAAGAATCAAACAATTAGAATGTATGCAATATATTTGCGGTAAACCGTTTAAATTTCTGAGAACCTAAAAAGTGCATGAGAATGAAATTGAATCTAATATAATTTTGTTTCCATTAAATAATTTCTTTAACACCGTACAACGAGTATTGGAATATTATTATTGCCAATAATAAAAATAATAATAACTATTTTATTTTTATTTGTCTAAATTCATGATCACAATAACAAAAAAATGAATCCATGGTTCTAATTTTATGTTACTGTCTATATTTCTTTTAAATGGCCATGTTCGCGTACATAATGTTTGGACATTTATCGCTTATCCTAATATTTCTACAGAAATATTTTCACTAAGAAACACTGATAGGTGAGCGTTATTTCAACGTGTACACTTACATAAGTTTCACTCTCGTTCAGGAAAATTATTTCGTGTTTAAATTCTTTTTTATTGAAATATTTGTCTATGTAAAAATTTAAAATGGTCTGGACGTTTTTAGTAATCAGAGATCATCTATTACAATATTTTTGAAATATTTCCAAAATTTCAGCACGTTTTTTAAATTTTGTTTCTAGTGAAGAGTATTTTTATCAAGTGCAGTTTTATTCCTTTAGTATTTTTATATATTGCACATGACATATAAGTACCATTTTATCTCAATAAACAGATACAGGTTGTCTTAACCTTTCTCGTTGTGTAGAAATTTGGTAAAATGTAATAAAATTTTTGTATAAAAATTTTCGCGAATCATTTCTTGTATGAACAATTAAAAACACAAATACGGTAGATAGTTACTGCGCCTACATTATTATTTCATCGCACTCCTTGTTACTCCGAATAACCTGCGCCCCAGTCTCCCTGTTACGTTAGCTTTATTTCATGGATGGTGATAACAGTGCATGCTCATTTGTAACGATAAACGCGGCGATTTCGTTTTTCAAGCGAGCAACGGGCGGACGACGGCCAGCCTCTTTGTGGCGACTCGAGTGCCAGGCGGAAGAATGGCCGGGGCGTCCAAGCGGAAACTTTAAGGGTTTGGAACAAAAGCGGCGCGATCGGCGGCTCGTCGCGGCGCCCGGGGGTCGCGGGAGCGGGCGCCGCCCACGCGGGTCGCGGCTTCACCCACGCACATCGGCTGCGTTTAACACTGAGGCAGAATTGCCGCTGTGCCTGCAGTGACCCTAACCGGGAAGTTCTAGGGTTCGAGTTTTGATGATGGCAGTTTGATTGGTTGACTAGTGATTCCGGGCGCGTCAACTTCTAAGGTCATTAGTCCCGTAAATGTAGTGCATATCTTTTCGTGGTGGCGGATCACGGTGATTTTTTTCCCGCTGGATGATATTTCCCCGCATGAGATCCGGCGCCAATCTACCTGTCGGGTAGTGGGATTTTCTCTTTGGAACAAAACCACGCGAGATCTTTCCTTCCTCTTCCTTGCCCTCTCCCCTAACAAGCTCACTTAAACGTTACATGCACAACAATACCGCACCATGAGAAGCTACTCGCGGTTGAGTTGGTGCCCTCCAGGGGCAGATTTCAGGAGGAGGAAACTCCCGCAAGTCGACTTATAGATCGACGTCGGATCTCACCATCAGTAGGGGAGGAACACCGCCTCCTCCCGGAATGAAACATTCACTACGTTCACGGGACTAATGGCCGGAGCAGTTGACGGACCAGAAATCAGTGAACTGATTTCCAAGCACGTCCCACCCTTATCTTTCTCTCATACCAACCTCATCCCAAGCTCATCTTTGGCCTCATCTTGCTCGTCTCAGCCGCTTCCCCGCTCATGTTACCCTCATATTGCTCTATTTCCAAACTCGTCTCATCCTCAATACAGTCAATTCAGCCTCATCCCTTGCGCGTCCCACCCTCATCTCGCCTTCTTCCCATTTTTGGCTCACTTCTATTTCACCACGGACCTGATATTACGTTACCCTCCTGACATCCATAGTCCACACTTATCTCAGCCCTCAACCACTCTAAATGCTTCGTCATCTCAGCTTCATCCCACGGTTGTCCTGTGGGCCAAATATTAAGATACATTTCTTTTCGTTAATAAAGAAATGGGAATTAATATTGCTGAATTTGGCACAATAACTGTCAACTGAGTGTACCAAGTTTCCGTGGGCCAGGTGTACAAGAACGTATCCCTTCCACTAAGGAATTTGTTCCACCCTTAATTTTAAGACTCACGGAGTTGCTCTGGACGCAATGGCCGCTCACACTAGCAAGCTACGTACCTTGTCTGTGACCTTGTCGTACCTGCTGGGCTGTCCTCTCGTGTATCTGGATCTATCTCAACCACTAGCCCACCTTTCAACATTTTACCCACACGCACACTCTTTCACCATTCCTACTTTTCTCGCAACATTCCCTCAATTTTGTTGCACACTTGCCTCATGCACCATCTATCATAATCTGAATTTCACTGTATCCTTCTTCACATTCTATATCCATCTTTGTTCCCCTTCCGTTTTCTTTCGTTTTTGTAGCTTCATTCGCACTAACCAGTTCATGCAATTATCTCATATTTCATCCGTCACTTCTTCTGTCTGCTTCCTGGAACATTTTTCGCACTACGCGTTTGCTGGACGTGCTCCAAATTATAATTAGTGAATCAAGTTAGTGGTATTGCAACATATCACAAACTTTTCTGTGTGGTTAATGAGTGCTACGTAAAATGAAATCATGTATTACAAATGAGGTATTACTAATATTTAAGCCCTCGTTCGGAAAACCCTCTTTATTAAACTGCTTGAAACATAGCACATTATGTCTATTTTCAGTATTTTCTTCAGACCAGTTTATAGTAAAAAATAAATCTTTTTTGGAGCGAACATGGCCAATATGTTTAGCAACTCTAAATCTATTTATAATGTTGACTTTCAACTTCATTAGTTGCAATAAAAACAAGGTTAGAATGATTATTACGCTTGAGAAACTTTCAGCTTAGCATTCTTTAATAAGTAATTTTTTCAAAATAAAAATCTCGTATAGTGAAGGAGGTAGCGTCGGGGCAATCTGAGATCGAAAGATCCAGAAATGGAATCCCGCCCCAGGCATGGATGTTAATTGTGTGTTTTGGCATAGTGAGGCTCTCCCAATCACTATGAATCCACATTTTATTTTTATTCTCATAGTAATTGCCCTCCTTAATTATCAGCTCTGACAGCGTGCGGGGTACCCGGCTTCGCCCCTACATTCCTCGAAGGAGCGGGTTCCGCATGGCCAAATAACATCAATAAGCGGAAGGGCAACGGTAAGAAAAATCTTGCGAACTCTCTGCAAATATGGTATGGCCGGGACGGATGACTGCTGTAAAACCTAAATGTTAAAACGCCATCTAGTATACTTAAAAAAATTGGCGTATAGAAACACACCGACGAGCCTTGAGGATACGTCCAATTGGGTTTACGAAAGACTTCTCTGCATTTGTACATCATCAGAAGTGTTCGATGAACAGTTTACTGAGTAACATTAATCTACCTCTATTGTTTTAATAAGCATTTTCGTGAACTGGGTTCCTTGGTTGGCTAAAAACAATGCGTTGCGGCTTCCGATGCCCTCTGGCATGAACGTGCCGTTATCGACACACGGATGAATATCGTTTCTTTATTGTTGCTTCGTTTTCGTAAGTGGTCATAGTAGTGTCAAGAACACCCAACAAGTCGAGGCGGCCCAAAACATACCGCGACGTGATGTCAACAGAATCTGACCGCGCATTTCCCGTTTTAACGACGCAGACACTACCAACAGTGATTCTGCAGAGATGTCATTTACTACTCCATTTATCATATTGCCAGCGTGTCACGCCCGATTTCTAGATGAAAAACAGTTTTCGGGTCGGGCTGGCAGGGCATAATATAATGCTGGTCGGTGTATTTTGTAGAAAAAATATTTTCAAACAGGAACAATTTTTCCCCCACATTTTCACAGTTTTTAGTCTTTCTGATGGTTAATGCGACTTTCATAATATCATAAAAGATATGAATTAATTTTTTGTGAAGATTTACGATAAAAATAGTCGCCTTTGAGAAAATATTTCAGCGTTTCTCAAAATCAGCCTACTTGAGCTCATTTACTCGCAAATCTTGAGATTTCCAGAAACTCCATAAACAAATGTGCATGTAGATCCACAAATGCATTATTGTTTGGGCTCCCCATCCATATTCTCTCAGATTATTTCTAACGGATATAAAATATTACAGAATTGTAATTCTTGCATCAACCATTTCTTGAGCAACTCTTCACCAAATAAAACACGGAATAAATAAAAATAACTAAAATTGTAAATAAATAAAATATGAATAAAATAATATATGAATTAAATTAAATACTAAATAAATGAAATACTAAATAAATTAAATACTAAATAAATTAAATACTAAATGAATTAAATACTAAATAAATACCAAATAAATAAAATACTAAATAAATAAATCTGGCAAAAAGTTAATTGCTGTGAATTTTGACGAGTCTTTGAGACTTCGACCTCGAGAAATGCTCTTCGGCCTAACTGCGACTACTGAAGGCAAGCATAGTGCAAGGCAGGCGCGGAAGAGGCAAGCGCTGTGCCGAGGAGCGGCTGCTGCCAGGGCACTAAGTCACCTATCGGCCCATCGCGCCAGTTGCCGTCGCCGTCGCCGTCGTGTGCCCAAATAATGGGCCATCGGCCGCGCCATCGATCTGCCCCCGCGGCGGCCCCGGCGCCTGCTCTGAGGCCACACAAGGAGGCGGGCCGGGCGGGCCGGGCGGGGCGCAGCGCCGAAGGAGAGGCAACGCAGAGGAATAGGGTCTGGTTAGCTGCTATCCGCGATCGGGCCCCAGAAGCCCACCAGATCGTTTACGGGGTGTATCGCTGGCAGTTTCTCAATCGTTGCTGGAGTTACTGAAGGCAGAGAATTATTGCGAACGGGAGGAGGAAGAGATAAAATAATACTTCTACAAAACGAGAAACACTGAAATAATGGAAGAAAAGTACAGAAAAGCCACTTTACTACAAATAATAATTACATGATTTATTAAATTCATTACTCAAAAATTATGTTACAAAACAAATAATTCCAGAAATATTTTAAATATATTCAAAACTGACCGGGAAACGCGAGGTGAATCAACTGGAAACGTTGTAAATGATTCAGACGAGACCGGAATGCAATGATGAGGAAAATATCAAGCTAACGTAATCACTAACAAGAGGCTGTAAAATCGGACAAAGCTTCTATGGACTGTCAGCTTATGTGACAGAATATTATTTAAAAAATTGAATAACAACTGTACTATAGCCATTATATGAAAACACTTTTGGAATAAAATTATTTTCTTAATCTGCGTTCAAGTTGTTTTGTTACGTACTCAAGAATTGGAGGCCTTCGTGCTATTAAAATCGTGAAGAAGAATTTTATATTATTACTTTCTCACTACACTAAGTACTTACGTGTTGTAAAAGATCAGTAATGCTGGAACCAAAATCGGAGTATTTTCAGCAGAAAAACTCAACTCAATCCTGGGATAAAAATGTGGATAAATCTTGTTCATATATGTAGTAAATTACTTCCTCTAAAACATAGTGTAGTCGGAATCCACGTATTATGGGTTCTTGATAACGAAAAATTGGTTGACGTCAAAATGTCTGTGGTCAACGCTAGGGACTAAAAGGTTGAGACGATTTTCTAAAAAGCAGTCATTTCCTGCTCGATCAAGCCGACCTCAAGGCTTTCCGAGTTCGTAACGGATTATTTGATTTTGGGGGCTACATTACATGAAGCTTTAATATTTTCAAAAGCTGACTGCAATTTGTTTGAAGTTTTCTTTGCATAGCACAATGCTCATTTTCATTGAAATGTATGCATTTTCAAAAATTGCAAATGTTAAAAAAAATATTTTGCTTAAGAGAATTAGTTGTTCGAAGACAGATCTTGAAATTAGATCATGTAAAATGTTTCGAAATTGTGAGTAGTATTTTACGTAATTTTGAGTGAAATACAGGCAATTAAAAATATATTACTGCTCCAGTTTTTTCTTCAATTTTTTCATCGGAGAAAGTATAGATGTTCTGCGTGGCCCGTCTGTTACATTACTTCACCGGCATTCACCTGGCATTGTTCAATGAAACCGTGGTAAACGATCATAGCAGCTGGCAGCTGCACACACGGTAACAAATAAAAGAACTTGTTTAGATTTTTATACACTAATTATACCATTGATCAGGTCGAAATGATCAGATCTCAGATTGAATATCCTTAAATATTTTATTATATTTTCATCCCAGCACAGAAGCTGCGAGCTTGCCAGCGTCACCCAAGTCACAAAATTTGAAGAGAGCATTACAAAGATACGCATATATTTGTAAACTGAAAACATCGATTACTCATCGCTGTCAACGTTTTTCTTGTTTTGAAATTAAGTAATCTAGCTGACGAGATGCTCATACGATAGGGGCTCGCATATACATCGACTGCAATTACGCCTCAGACGCCCTTACTGCTCGTAAATTCCAGGCGCCTGTAGAACTAGTAACGGCAATGGGAATCGAGATGAATTCAACGGATTTCTGCATCTCGTGTGAAGTCAAACTTTTTTTAAGTTTTGCGAAAAAAAACTATTGAACCCGGTATATTACTTTTTAAAGATGTGGTTATAAATCGGTGATTTTACCCTTTGATGTAAATCAGTGCCCTATTTTCGAGTAATAATGTTTCAAAGAGAAATTTACGTTGGCGATTACATATGCATTAGTATGGAGGAACATGACAATATAACATAAAGTTAGATTTCATTCCAAATTTGACCAAATAACACTGAATTAATAAAAATAGCAGACTTTCTATTAAATCAAAATCTTCATTTGTCGATTACTTCAAAAACAACTAATTTTCAGGGACTTATTTTCTTTATGGTACTTTTTGTTTAAGGTAATACAAGTATCTTTATAAGAATATGCGTCATTAAAAGGGGGTAAAATGGAGGGAGAACTCCCCTGGGCAAGTCGACGTGTAGGTCGGCGACGTTTATCACGTTTTGGAAGGGAGGAACACCGTCATCTCCGGCAATATATAATACAGTACACGTACGGGACTAATGACCAAAGTAGTTGGCGCATCGTTATACACTAAATAATCGATCAAAGCCGGAAGGACGAACAGCTTTTGCCCCGCCGCCGCCTTCCTTGTTTCTGGCTCCATCACAGACCTGTCATCGTCCCTTTTGGCGTAGTATTAAATTTATAGATTCAGAAGATGTAACATATTCTTGTCACAATCACAAGTACTTAATATGTGGTCGCCTCCTTACTACATTTATTTTTTATGTATTCATACTTTAAATGTGTCAGAACACTCTTATTAATAAAACTTAGTAGCATTAATTAGTATTTCTTTACAAGCCGTGAATAGCTCACTCGTGAGTAGAATCTGAGAGTGAGAAAGATTTGTTTACGACTCCAAAAGGGGTGAAAGCTTAGACGCGAGAACAAAAATAATTAATTTATTCGTGCCGACGGCGCGAATTCGGCAAATATTAAACGTGAAACATGATATTGAAAGCTTCTGTAGGTATTTGTTTACCTGTGGCGAAACGCTAGAAGAAAACAAATCTTTTTTCAATTCAATTTATTTTTGTTTTTGTCACCCATATCACGTAACCTAATGTCACTCCTAACTGCGCTCAAATTTGTCACGACCTTCTTTACATTCGCATACGTTGTAATCATGAAACCGTTGCCTCTGCTCCTAGCCTAAACAATACGTGAGGGAGAATCTCGGAGCATATTCCTTTATGTTTTGAGCGTGTTAAAAACAAAAACATACGAGTATGATTTGCTGTTGTGAGAGTGACAAGCGTGGAACAAGATGAGTGCGGCACATATGTTTAATCTTGACAAAAACGACAGTTTTGTGTATAGATCTTTATCGAAATGAAACATTGCTATATAATACAACAATGCAAGTATACAACATCCGTGATTTACGAGCTGAACCTACCATACAAGCTCCTGATGCATTGAATGTAATGTGTTCGGTTCGGTGTAACATGCAGATCTCTTTAAAAATCAATAACATTTGGAATTCAGATATCGGTAGAAAAATGTTCTCTGGAAGTGTTAGTTTGACATGGACTTTCGCGAGCAAAACTGGGACAAAAAATAATTTAACTGACTATTTTTGGTGCTTTAACTTGTTACCGGACAATACAAATAGCTTTCATTTTGCCTAAATGTCAGATCAGTTCTACTTTTGTCTGCATTCGATAACATCAGTCAGAAAAAAATCTAATTTATTTACCATTTATTGGCATTTTTTACATAGACAATTTTCCCAAACCTTAGGGAATACGAACTATTAATGTAACTGAATACACGAAATTTCGTATTTTAGATATTAACGGCATTTTTTTGAAAATATGATATAACATATATTAGTGTAGTATCGACTGTCACATTTGACACATTTTTTTGCATCACTTCAAAAATCAATAAACACTTCTCTGATTTGGAAGTAATGAATGTATGGATTAAAAATGCGCTACCTGAGATTGTATGAACAATGTTAGAGAAGTTATGTGTTGTCGGAAGCTCCGAAAAGTAAGACTCTCTAATGTGAAAGTTTGTTATTCGTAGTTGAAAATTCGATTACAGTAAAGTAATGTAACATCTAAAACTTTCCAGTTCTCACCACACTAGAGTATTTACGTGCTTTACGAGTAGAAATGAAATGTAAAAGCCACAATTGCATAATAAGTATCTTCGTCTGTTAACCTACATCATCCGACGCGAAATGTAATTTCTATTATAACACCGTCACCTACATAAATCCCAAAATATTACCTCTGAATTAATATTAATGTTTTTTTTTAATTTCCATTATTTACATTTTTGTTACGCTTATATCTAATAAGAGAATTTAAAGAATGGCTAAATGATATTTTAATGTTCGCATGTATTTTAATGTACCACCGCCTCCACTCCTTCAAAACTCGTATCCCAAAGAATCGCCTACCCTCACAAAACTTGCTTCCCTTCGAGACACAAAATCTGGTTTTATGGACGCATCGTTTGCGAGCTATGCGCGATTATATTGTGTTGCAATAATCTGCTTTATAAGCCATAATCTAGAACTTCTATTTTTCTCCTTAAATCTGTTTGATGGCAGAACTGGGAAGTAATCCTTTATCCAACAGTAGCACATTTACAGGGATTTGTGTCTTGGTGTCTTATAAGCTGATGTAAACTGTGTTGTATCCTTGGCGTATTTTATATAGAGAGGATTATCTTTCTTAGACTTTACCGACGCCATTTCATTAGACAGAAAAATACAAAATGAGAAACTGTAAAATTTAGAATCATACAAAATACAACTCACTTCGTTTCCTCGTATAAAAATACAGTGATGTTCCCGCCGAACGTATTCATGGATTTTTCACTATACAACTCTACTATGATTTATGATGAATTTCCTTTTGTTAGCTTTAGAAATAATCCGCACAAAACAAATCGCATCAGAATGCAAGCTGTGTCCGTTTCGTAAAAGCTCTGGTATAAAATAATGACTGTCGGAGGTTCAATTTGATTTTGTCCGCGTAATTGCTCTTTAGAGGCCAGTGTGGCGGGTGCGAACGAACGAACAACGCGTGAAGGGCAAGCGGGCGGGCGGGCGGGCGGGCGGGCGGGCGGGCGGGCGGGTGGGTTGGCGCGTGCGTGAAAAATCCCTATAGGGACGAAGCCTTCCTCTGCCCTTTGCAGGTGTGGCCATTGTTTGCTTTGGGCGCGCGCCCTTTTGATAACTCGCCGTGTTGTAAACACCGCGATGGAAGGTGCGGTGCGTGCTAGGGTGCGAAGAGATCGGAGCTCACAGGCGACGACCAGCAGCTTGCTTGATACGCACAGTCGGTGCCCTGCTGTTACTGGTTACAGCGGTGTTAGGGCAAGAGTCATGTTCCCACGAAAACGTTGAGATCGTCGGTAGAGTCGATGTTACACTAGCTATACTTCATTTTGCAGGTATTCCATTCATGATAGCACTTCTCTGTACGGTACGCACTTCTTTTAATTAGAACTTCACAGAAAATGTAAAAATATTTTAATTATGCATTATGAGAATTGTTGATCGAATACCGTGTTTAAGAACGTACCAATTGAACTTAACTTTTTCAATTCATATAATTTTATACTTAACCGACACCTATTGCCATGGTGACCAACATCATATGTGATACAATGCGTATTTACAAATGTGCGAAGTTATTGTCGTAAGCTCTACTGCACCTCGTTCTCGTTTTAATTCACATCAAGGTACTCTCAACAACACAATCACGCTCCCGTCTATACCTTGCTCTGCCAGTCTTATTTTATTGATCCAGTGAGTAAAGTTCAGTCATACTTGTCATCTTAAAAGCGAACGTTTCCACTTATCACACTTTTACTACTTACAAATCTCTTCGATAACATCTCTTTTGACAGTTGGTATCTCTGCATCGTCTGCGTTCTATCTTTCCATCGAAGATATTAACCATTGCCTCGTCTTGACTCGAACCTGTAGTTGAAGAATGTCGCAGTCGAATGTTTTTAGTGTGTTCTTTATTTGAAGAGATTCTTGATCTACAAACTAAACGATTTTGAATTCGCGTTTCTACTCACCACCGTCTAACTGTATTTATTTCATTTAGTGTTTCTTCCATTCGTCTCACTATCGTACGGAAACTATATTACTCCCAATGATCTATTGCCACATGTTATTAATGATGAAGCACCAAATGATCCATTTGTAAAAAAGAGATATTGTTTGGCATGTTTAACGTTTACCCCTTCACATTGCGAGATCAACATCATCATTGCATGGTTTTGGCTCTCTCTGTCGAATCAGCACTAACAACATTATGCTCCATTCCCACAAAGAGTAGTAACAGACTTGCCTAGTTGCATCAAAATGTATTCAATATGAATATATTATTTACTTTGTGTTTGGCGTATGTTTATTTTGGACTTCTTCAATTTCATACAGAGTGGACCACCTAAGTTTCTATATCTCTAAACTTACGTCCGGTACAAACAAGAAAACTAATTATGTTGTTTGCCTCATCTTCTGCAACAACATAGCGCAAATAGCATCTCGATATCACAGTTTTTAAGGTATTTGATGTGTCCAACTTAGGTGGTCCACCTTGTATTTTATCTTTTTCCAAAACCGTGCGCTTACCACCTCAGCTAGTATCGTTTGATTACTTCCACACAGTTTCTGTGGGAATCTGTTCACGCGTACGATTTTATTACACGTCCCCCTCCCTTAGCTACTCGACGTCGGCCCTCAACGGCCGTAACATTGCCAATGCACTCATGTCTGACATGCATTCCGTTCCATTCGCTCCCAGCCACCCTCGCTGTTGATACCATCTTCATGCTCGCTCCCAGCACCTACATCTCCAATGCCAAAACCGCTTCCGCCGACAGTAATCGTGAAATCAACCGTTTCCGTTATCATTACCGTTTCAAATGCCACTGCCAATGTCGCTGCTCCCGCCGCCTAACTCTGAGACCTGATATCGTTACGGACCTAGGGTTGCTACATATGTGAAAATCGTGCAAAATAATACCGATGATTTTATTCCTTTGGCTATCGTGACAGTTTGAATTAAAACTAATGGGAGCTGTTAGCAGTATTCTGTGTTATGCATTAATGCAGTTATTTTTGTGTGTGCGAAGTCTGTGTCTAAAAGAACAAAGGCAGCATTTACGAGTAATTAAGAGAGTGCATTTTTGTGAAATATTTATCGGCGATTGTTAAGATTTAATTGGTGAAAAAATAATAATTTTTCTTCACTAGGTGGAGTTTTGAAATTGACGGATATTTTTGAGACAATGTGGTAAATTAACAAAAAGGGAAAGTAATCGTATAAAACAAATAATGTAGGTTTTGATTAGAAATTGCAGTACGACAACACATTCATTAATATTGTTTTAATTTTACAAATCCAAAAAGCTTCAACAACAACCACAACAACAACTCTTTAGATCAACGCAATTATGCATTTTGTTGTTCATGATGTATTGAAAAATAAATTTAGAAAAATTTGGGACCCAATGGTGCCTAAATTTCTGTATTAATTTTACAATAATTTAACACAGTACATTTAAAAATTGACAGTCTTATCATATATGATTTTTGTGTGTACTCTTTGTAATTATCTTCACCTTACATGAGAGGTCGTTAAACTCGTTTTAATTATAAAATGATTCACTTTCAATTATGTCCGTCGCACCCAAAGCTCTTGCAACGAGAAGATTCACAATAGGAATATGTTTGGGAGTATAACTTATGTGGTAATGCATTCAATCGTACACATTTAAATTTCTTTCTACAACAGTAATAGTTGTCAATGAGATAGAAAACACATTAACGAATTATACAAATATCTTACAAAATTTAGTTCTATTATTCAGAGTCAGAGTAAAGAGCGATATTAGAAAAATTACTGCAGCCCTTTTGAATTATGTTGCTAGAACTGTATTACAAATTCATATCTTTAGCGCTTGGCTTTGTAGATTTTAACAAAAATCTTGGTATAAATTACAAATTAGACGATTCTTATTAAGGATTATGCCTTTCTTCCTTTCCCGCGTCAGAGAGATCCTGTTGTTTGTGGCCATCCTTTCGGAAATTTCTTATTATTTTTGTAAATACCGCATGAGAAAAGAAAACGAAAATACGTGGACAAACTTTTGATGAAAAAAGCTCCTAATATAATTTACTTTTCAGTACATAATTAACAGTTATGTATTAGACACACCATCTCATTGCTTTATTTATGTTTTTCACTTTTCTGTTCAGCTTCAGTGCCCGTAATACGTGTTTAGTTATAATGAGATATTCACATTTGAAAACATATTCTTAGGTTAATGGTCCTGGCACAACCTTGAGTGTTAGCGAGTTTTCTGAGAAAAGGGTGAATTATTGTTGGGGCTCTACCACGTTTATTTTCTACTGATCGTAAAAACAATTCATCAGTTTTGAATGGTTGGTTTATATTTTATATATAAAATTATTTATACATTCAGAGTTATCATTTTTTTCGTTTGTTTATTTTCACTTTCGCCGCAATACGAGGTGTAGAGGAAGAGAATGAATTTGGTCAAAATATTTTAGGTTATTTTAGGATTTTGGTAGTAATCCACGTAACAAAAAAATAAATTTTTATAACGTTGGTTTGTATGCAGGGATTGTCACTCCTATAATACAAATAGTCAAATAAGAACTTTTGAGTGCTGACTTGGTACACCCGTGAGAAGTAAGATTTGTTAGCGCTGTTCCAAAGATTTAATTTTTAAGTAATGCATTTTCAGACTTTTCTCAAAACAGCTCCAGATTTTTTTGCTTACTTTGTTCAATAGAAAATAGTGTACATTTATATACACACAGTGCACGTAGTCCGATTATCATTAAAAAACTAAATTTTCGAAATTTGCGAAATGATAACGTTTTGTCGAACGTGTCCTAAATATTAATTTTCGAAGATAGTTTTTTTTCTTAATTCAATCTACTTTCCACATTTGATCTTTAAATCATCTAATACACAATATTTTAAAATTCTTAATATTTTTCGTGTAATTTTGAGTCAAATCGACACACTTTTCCAATAATACAAAAAAAAATATTTTCTGAAAAATGCACTTCTTCTTACCGTTTTTGTTAGGATAGAACACTATGTACTAAATAATACAAAAAATATTATTCTAATTAATATTTTTTAAAGATTTATGGTTTTAAAAAATGAAATATAGATTGTACATTCAGCACCAAAACAATCATCATAAAAAATAGCTACACCTCGAATCAATCCGTTGAAAACTTGACTAGTATCAAATCATTGTCAAAGCCAATAGGGCCCTTTACACGGGGATTCTTAGCCTCGCGTCTGAGAGGGACGTTCCTTACCACGAGCTAGAGAGAGCGCAACCGCGCGGGCAGGACCGTGGGGCGCAGAAGTGAAGTTCTTATTTCTGCCACGCTTCTTCGCGTCACTCAACGTTTCGAGTCAAATCTCAGCAGCGTTCTAGAGCGCACTCTTGTGCGGCGCGCGGAATTTCCGAGATCCGACGGTCCTCACCTGCGTTCCCCGCTCCTCGCTGCTGCTGCTACTCTGTGTTGGAGCAGTTATATATGTTCTGATCGTGTTGCGTGTTATCCTGTGGTGTTTATATAGTCTATAGTGGGTCAGATTACTATTTTTTCGATTAGCTTAATCGGAAATGTTGTCCGTTAACAATTATCGTAAAAGGAAAATGATAGCAGTGTTTGGAAGTAGTGCCACAACATAATACCTATCTAATGAGCAATGTTATAAAAATAGGCATAAATGTATATTACGAAGTTATATACCTTTATACTTGCGGAATTTAGTTCTGATTTTTTGTTAGTTCCGTGAACATGTGTTAAGTCGGTAAATGACATTTTGATGATAGCGCCAGATCGTGATCTGCTCATATATCTCTGCATATGAAGTTGCCTAAATATCAGGGGAAATGCCACAAGTATATATGCAACTCCATTGTATAAAATTTCGCACTACCTGTTCATTGGTAAAAAGCGAACATTTCTGACTCCCCTATATGCCCCTAAAGTTTGTAAAATTTGTTCAAAAGCAGTCTTTATAATTGTTCGGTGACAGACGCGAACGAACGCTTGGCGGTTTTGAAGAAAAAACAACACTTGTTCGGTAAGAGAAACCCCAAAACCTATACTTCAGTCAAAATCTTGACCAACTTTTTGCAGCATTACTTATTATTTTCTTCATATTGCTGATATTATTAATAACTCAAATTAGATATTTTGTAGAGATATTTTGGAGTAAATATTGAATCATAGAATTAATGTTATGATTTCACTAGTGGTCCTAAAACAACGCATACATTTCGTATTATTTCTAACGGTTATGTAATATACTAATACTTGCTGAACACTCGAACATTTGAAAACGTTTACATATGATTTCGTACTCGGCAACGGACTACTTAACGTGGAGATTGCCTCTTTGACCCAACATATGTCTCTTCGAGTGCTCCAAACTAGCGAAACTGTTTGCTCTTGATATGGCTCTGCGCTGCTGATATTGGAATTCGTTCGCGCAGATTTACATGTTCAACATGCTAATTACTAGACCGCCATCTCCATACAGACTCTAGGTTTGGATGCGTAGACTTGTGACTATATAAGAGCTTTGTCTTCGAATCCCGCATGAATATGTAGTATCTTCAAAGGAACAATAAAATGGCAGATCATAAACTCAAATTTTCAAAGATATATCTAATAGTACCTTGTGAGAGACAAGATTCTTCCCTCTTTCACTTATAATAGGACCGAGGAAAGTTTTCAACGTCCTTCCGACGTTGCTAAGAGGAGAAAATGGTAATGGAAATGGTAGAAGAAGGAATTTAAACATGCGATATTCGATCGGTAGTGTGTTAATCGCTATATTGAACCCTAAGAGCGCAAACATTAAGCCCGACCATGACTATTTAAGACATTAAAAACGACATAGATTTTGTAAACAAGATAATTCTCTCGAAAAAATAACATCAAACAGGATTAATTACAAAGTTATTTACGTAGACGTCACTAGGTCTTCTAACGAGCCCACGACTAACTTTGTATTAAAATAAAAAAAGTAAGTATTCTGAAATATTAAAAATGTGTAAAAGTACTAGAATCAACTCTGCTGTGATGGTATGTTATTTAAGGTAAATAAAAACATTAAAGGATATATTTAAAGATAAATAAAACGATGTTTAATTCCAAAAGTGGGATTTGGTGGTGGAAGCCAATGTGGATTTCCCAGAGAAGCGAAAGAAGGAAAGTCCTCACATATTTTCTTCTTCCAGATGTAATTACCACAAAAATATTTGATTCGATCCTCCAGGTAAAATATACAATTTTGTTAACACTTCATTTGTTTTGATGTAATTTTTAACTACAATAAACGTGAGAACGGTCAAACTCAATCTAAGTCACTATGAGAAGGAACTCTCAGCCTTTTCGTCTCTCGTCTGGTAATCGCCCACACAATACTCAATGCTTCTGCATGCAGAAGAAAACACGTTTTTGATCGAGCTATCCGGCAGAAAGGGAGGAACTTCTATTTTTGGATGACACCTCAACCAGATTAACGCACAATAGATTGTGAGTCATGTCACTTTCTTGGAGGCTAATGTTAGAAGTGCAGCAGAGCAGCAGGCTGGTGTAAACTTACAATGTGACCTGATGCGAGAAACCCGAATTTATAGATCTTTGTCCCTTATTCCATCGTAAAATATTCTCATGAAATCTACGTTTTTGTTTTATCTATGTTTCAACTGAAGTATTATAAGTAATTGACATTTTTCCTCCTCTTAAGAAAATCGCCAAGGACAGAAGGAAGATATGGAAACAATATCAGCTAGTCTAACCAAGTCTCTAATAAGAGATGGAAAGGGAGAAAATGCATGCCTATGGTCATCGTACATGCCAACTCTCATGCCATTAATTCCGAAGATTCAATGAATAATTTTGTTCAACATAATGTTTAGCAGGATACTTCATTAAAAGAAAAAGTCAAAGAGGTGAATATCCTTTTCGGGGATGACCTGGACAGCGCCGCCAAGCTGTTCTGGTGCTGGGTGCTACGTGTGACTCTATTCATGGAATACAGTACTGGTAATAGAACACCTTGTGGCGGCGCTGGTGTAGCTCTTTATCCTTCACTAGAAGTGCGGTTCAAATCCACGTCGTTCCATGTGTAATTTTCGGCAGGTTTTCGCTATCTATTTTTTACATGATTAATGTTTCCAGAATCGTCAACTGCATTAGTCACTAGTCCCATTAGTGTAGTAAATAAGTTGTATGTCTGGAGATGGCTGAGTTTCTCACGAGCTAGATGGTGTGATCCGACACCAACCTACATGTCCGCTACAAGTTCTATGCTACCGATTAGTCTTCCGACATGTGTGGGAGTGTAATGCATCTAAGGGTAAGTATGTAAGGAGCGAAGATAGGATAATGAGGAGGAAGGAAAGATCGCGTGCGGTTTATTGTCTGTTGTTAAAGTACTGCTTCAGCATTTACCAGGTATTGATCGGAGAAATCATGCAAAAGTGCCGTTCAGAGCAGTCACCCGCTAGTATTATCTCCCAGAGAGCGACTGAATTCAACCTAGCTGTGCAGTTTTTTCTTCCTCCTTGGGACAGCGGCAATTCAGGCATTGCAGCGCATTGCAGCGGCAATGCTGGCTCTCAGCCAGCCAGTATGATTATTTATTTATGATATGTCCATTATCTACATGTAAAATGTATATTATATATAATTCTCACCATACCGTCACCTTGTTGGACGCAGTTACGCTCAGAGAATATATTCTGCAGTCATCAAAGAATCCAAATTGTGACCACGTTACTGAGTAACAGTGCACTTAATTAAATTTGTTCAAAGAATTTGTTGCCCCGACCGGGACTCGACCCCGACAGGGCATCTGGACATAAAGCGGGCCAGAAGGTCCGGGTTCGAGTCCCGGTCGGGGCAACCAATTCTTTGAACAAATTTAATTAGTAAAATGTATAGTTATGCAGTAAATGATATAACGTATGAGTAATGTGGCTGGTAACATCTAGTGCCGCTGCAGCTATATCAGAATTAAGTTGTACTTTCAGAATTTCTAGTACGTGAGAAACTGTACGCAACAGTTTTGTGGTACATAGATTCCCGGACTATTGTAATATGAAATTCAAAGTCGAAGTCGAAGTCGTATTATGTTTATTTATTCACAATATGACCCATTCGATGCGGATAAATTGTTCAATTCTAGTATTGAATTTCTTCCTGACCTCAGAAAAATATTCGTTTGTAATTGCGTTGACTTTGTCACACCCTTCTGGATGTTCTCAATCGGGTTGAATCTCAAGCCCTTAAGATGCATGTTCAATTTTAGGAAGAAAAAATAGTACGGCAGTAACAAATCTCATGAATAATGTGGAAAGCATGGCGTTGAGGCTTGCTTTTCATCGATAAACTGTGGTTCACTGCTGCATACTGTGCCGGGACGCGGTTGTGCTTCGGAAAAAAATCACGAAAGATTAGATTGTTCTGAATCATTCCAAATGCGTTTGTCACTAAAAATCTTCTTTGCAGAAAATGTATTTACTACCCGCTGGTCCTCTTTGTGTCCATCTACCGAGTATGACACAGACACGCAACCCCATGTTTTATCAGACATCCACATTCGTGAATTATATCAGCTAGACAGATACATCTGCGCATGAAGTTTCCAAATAATTCAAACTACAGTTAAACAGGTAAGAAGTAACTGGGAAGTCAGGCCGGGAACTAATACATCCCACTGTGTGCATTTGCCAGTTATTTACTTCAGACGATGTTTCACGGTTCCTCTAGTCCAGTAGTCTCTATCGCTTATTCCTTCTACTACATTCTCGGGCAAGCAATGAGCTAACCTTGCTCGATCGTATTTCTTCCCCTACGAATAAATTTGTAAACCGCGGTCTGGAGGTTAGTTACGACCTCCGGAGGCCTTTCAGCCCCAGATGTCGCGCTCTGCCCATCGCTCTTGCGGCGCCGCCTCTCTTCGCTGCAGAAGACGATCATCGTTGCGGGGAGGCTCGGTATCGGCACGGAATATCGCAGGCCTTGCCTGCGAGGAGGCCCGCAGTCTCGGCATCCGCTCCTTATCGGGCAGCGGGCGCGGCGTCGCCGCCGTTGCCCGCGCCTTAGCCGCCTTCGCCCTTCCCCGCGTCCGGGTTCCCGTCCCCGTCGCCATCGCCGATTTCGTCCTCGCGCTGTTCCTCCTCCTCCTCCTCCTCGTTGGCGGCGGCGGCCCGGCCGATGCGTCGCGCGCGCAGCCTAGCGTGAACGCGATACAGCGCCGGCAGGGACGGGCTTTGGAGACCCTGGTCGGGGGACGGGGGCGGAGGAGAAGGGTAGGGTGGAGGTAGGCGATGCTGCGAGGGGGAGGGTCTGAGCTGGGTTAAGCTGGACTGGGCAGGGGTGGATGGGCTCGACTTGATGGGTGAAGCGGAGGGCGGGGCGAGACGGGACGGGACGGGGCGGGGCGGGACGGGGCAGTGCGGTGCGAGCCGGGCCGGGCCGGGCCGGGACGAGGTGGGACGGGACGCGGCGGCACGGGATGAGGAGGTGGGAGGCGTGCCGAAGCGGGGCATGGTGGCGAGGGTGTGAGGGAAGGGAAGAGCGCACAACCCCCGAGGCACGCACTGCGCCTCCGCACTGCGCCTCCCCACTGCGCCCAAGAATTTGCAAAGTGCGCCCCCTGGGACGCAATGGAGGAGGGCGGAGGACCCCGCGCTCTCCAGGGTCTTCCTAGGGAGCAGAGGTTTGCTGTCGACGAAGACGGAGCAGACAAAGGAGCGAAAGTGACAAGATGGATGCCACACGACGTGTTAATTATGTCTGAAACAAGTTATTTTGCACAGAAAACGTCGAAACTAGCACCAACCGGCTCTCACCTATGTTTTGAGATGTGAACGTTTAAGAGTGACCACATTTTTAGACTAAGAGTATAAAGGCGTAGGTTTTAATCTCTGGAAATGTTGTGGAATGCTCAATAAGGTACTGAAATGTTAGATCAGAAGGAATAGAAAATTAGACTAGTTGTAAAAAGAGATATTTGATTGGTTTTTGGAATAGTTTATCTCTTCTTGCAAATATTTCCTTGCAAACTGAGAGATCATTTGCAACTGGAATCGGCTAAGCTGCAATACAGAGTCAGAAAATGTTTCCTCTTTATGGCATTGAGCGATTAAAAAACTATGCGAGTATTGCCCGCAGTTAAATGTCCACAAACATTGGAAATTACAAATAATAAAAAGCAATTCTCGCCTGGTCAGTCCGAATAAAATAGTAGGGCTTTTCTGCAATTTTGTGCGTCATTTCTAACAATATTTAAAAAGTATTGTGTTTAACTGCATGAATCGGTAAAATGTTTGACCGAACGCTCTTTTTCAAGTATTTCCTGTCCACGTTTTACATTGTAAAATAGTTTTCATTTACATTTAAATGGATATTAATGCTCTCTTATTTTGATTTACTCATTTTAATGTTTTATTTTTGTTATATTATTTTTATTTTAATTATTTTATGGATATATTAGTTTTAAAAATAGAATGTCAATTGAACGGGACCATATTTTATTTTCAACATTACGCAATTGTTAGGAAAAATAATTTAAAACCATTATATTCACTATGTGTTTTGTGTAATATCGGAAAAGAGTTAAATTCGGCCCCAAAGCTAGAGGCACCCAGCACGTGTAGCGGCCAAACTGAACCTTTTTCACGAGCTAAAATAATTAAACAGATAAATACTATAAGCAAACACTTTAAAATTTCCGTTCAATGATAGTAATACCTTGTCGGACCCGTCATAATTCTGTGCTTCCATTCGATTCTTAGCGTATGTACCCTTGAGGCGTTTTACTGGCGATACAATATATGTGGCTTTTTATCTCTATTAACCGACCATGTAAATCCTTTTAAATATAGCCTGTTTCTTCACGTCATATTAACGCGTAATAACAAACGCACATTAGTTTATATGAATACCCAAATGAATAACTACTGTGTGTTTTGTAGTGTTTTTTTTGTTTCTCTGTGAATTGTTATGCCGTTTGAAAAAGTAACATTTTTTTTATAAAATGAATGTCATGTTATATTTGAATACAAACATTCGGCTAAAACCTGTTTCACCTGGACTTGGACCAAAATCTACCTTCAAAAATGGTCTTAATTTTTTGTTATGATTCTAGTGAATGATGAAATTTTTGCGCCGCCTAAAAACGGTTGTGCCCCTCTCGAAACTGAATGATGGCTATAGTCATAATTAAAATGAAACATTGCAATGAGAAATATAACATTTAATTTGCACACAATGAAACAAACGATCATGAATATAGAATAGTATGTCTTCATTTCTACTTCTGAGCGTATCAGAGACATTACACTTCTGGTTTTAAACTTAAATATAGAAAAATTAAGTCTGGTAGCACATACTTCCATGAAATATGTGTTTTGAAATCCATATGAAGCTCTAGGAATGAAAGACAAATCCCTATTTTATAAACCGAATATTGAAAGTATTTTTATATTATTGATACTTTTAAAAAGTTGTGACATATACTACCTAATAAACTGATTAATCGGTAATAAGAATACATTATTTATTACATTTATTATTTTGAAAGTGAAATTACATGAAATTAAACCTCGTAATAAGTCCCCAAACCTATCATTCGTGTAAGAATTTTTCTGTACTACAACTCTATATTCAGTGGGTTCTAACATATTGTTTATTTTAATTATTTGTACACCAAATACACCAAACCAAAAAACTGATAAAATAATAAAACAAGAAAACAAAAACGAAACTAAATATAAAATTATGAATATATACCACAATTTACGTGGTCTTCATCAGTTAACTACGTCTAGTTTATTTGCCGCCGAAATTTTGCGGAAGCTCTTGGGTATGTTATCAATGATGACTGAAGAGGATGGGAAGAAATTATAACAAAACTAAATTGGTATTAAAACAGCACATATAATGAATTTTCATGCATTATTTGTGAATGTTATGTAGCATTATAAAACTAGTGTTATGTGAATGAATGAACCTGAGCCATACATGATCATTTTTTATTTCATTTGTATTCCAATTTTCAAAATTATAGTTGTTTGATGAAAATGTGACATATGCAAAATTATTATGTAAGATCAGTTCAATCTATACAAAAAATAAAGAAAAATGTAGAGCCGTTTTTGAGAAAATGTTCTCCATATTTTGTGAAATTGTTGTCATTTCACTCAAATTTATGTGAAAATAATATTTTCTAAACATTGTATTTGACATTAATTACAAATCTAATTTTAAAGAACAGATTTCATTAATAAAAAGCCTATCTTCAATGATGTTTTCGCAGAGGGGATGCAACAGATTTTACAGTTTTGCAATTTTCCAAACATGCCAGGTTTTTCTTAAAATCGGACCTGATCTGTTTTTAAAAGCGTACTTTGTTGTATTCGAGCAACATATTTTGTGCATTCGAGCCATTTTTTTGAAAAAAAATTAAAATCTCTTGGAGCTTAATATAAAGTTGGTCCAACAACACAGCAAAACGAAAAAACATGCCTTCGTGTCTGGAGATCAGGCCATGTTTTCCATACATTTTTGGTGTCGATAAATCCGTATCCGGTGTCCATTTTATTCCTATCCACTCAGGTTTTTGACTTAACGTCAAAAATATAAAAAATAAAAGATATTTCAAACTGAGGGATCAGACCATGTTGCCCATGTGTTTTTGGGGTCGCTGAAACCGAATCTGAAGTCCATTTGTCTGCATCACATAAGATTTTTAAAAATTCAGGTCATTTACAATTGATGGAGAAAGTAGCATTGGCCCCTGACGAAACAACACTCATCACGTTGTTGTATGGCAAATTGCCTATAGCGTTGGCGCCAGATCACAAGTCTTCTCTCCAAAAAGACGTAGTTTTTTTATAAGTTTATCGGTCATATATTTTATTCAGAGATTTTGGTATATGTTGGAACATTGTACCTATCTAGGATATGCACACACAATTATGTCCGTCCATTTAGTTTGGGAAAATGTCTGATTAATATTTTTTGCTCGTAAATTACTTATCTATAGTTACGGAATTAAAATGGTAATTCATGACAATTGTTTCAATAATTTTAATTTCCTTATTAAAATAATTTCTATGCATGGAAACATGAAATAACTAGTAGACCTCCACGTGGAATATAGGCATGATGAATGGCAGCACCGGAAATATTGACATGCCCAAATAGTTTGTGTAACTTTTGTAAATTCATTTAATAATATATACGATATTTTAAATTCATATTTATAATTTAGTTGTGCTAGAAGTGAAATACAAAACATCAGAATATGATTTCAATCTAGTTCTAATTCGAATTACATCTTAAGATGAGAATTTAAAGAAACACGAAACTGATCATGTTTGCCTTGGTGGGCCAGGGCGCTTCTTTTGTACTCAACAATGTGTTTTGATAGTCTAAAAAATACTAGTATACTTTATATTTCTTTTTATACGTTAAATACACTTTTATGACGAACAAAATTAAAAGTAGAAAATGACTGTTGAACTTCTTAAAATTGTCCACACAAAATCCCGAGAAAATGGCCTAATTTGAACACATCTCAAGATCGAGTGTTGATCGTGTAGTTGACCTGGGTAGACAAAATCGTTAAAGCGAATGCACTTTAGCATTTTGTGCTTGCTCGAATGGTCTTGCATTTGAGCTACATTTCCAGCATATATGTTTTATTTTATTTTGTGAGAGAGTGGGGCTTATCAAAACTCTCACGTTTTGTTTACAGTTAACTCCCTTCCCGAATTTATATGTATAAAAACTCCCTTATTTCTTTATAAGTCTGAAGTAAATTTCGGATAAATATTTTGTACCTTTGACGAAGGTGTATTTTTAAACATTAATTGTGATTTATTACATAACTGACACCCAAGCCCTGTATGTTTATCGATCCTCTGTATTTGGTTTATTATCAAGCGTTTGTGAGGAATTAATAGTAAACAAATTAATAGTAAATGAAAATAAAACTGTTTCAATTCAATTTTCCATTTCAAATAAACAGCTCTGCACTTCACTGAAATTGAACGATGTGCCATTGACTGATGTTAAAGTAACAACCTTTTTTATATCTTTCAATTCAGTCAAACCTTAAATGGAACGTCCATTTAAATGAATTGGACACTAAATTAAATTCTTTATGCTATGCTTCCAGAATTATTTCAAATTCAGTCAGCCTCTACACTGCTCGTTGTATATATTTCGTGAATGTTCATTCCTCCCTGAGATATGGCACAATATTCTGGGGAAATACATCTTATTGCTCCCAGACTTTTAGATTACAAAAACGAATTGTACGAATAATAAGCAAATCCCACCCACGTATTTCTTGTAAGCCTTTATTATGTCTTTATTAATCTAGGTGTTTTACCATTACCTTGTCTCTTAATATATGAATCAGTGTTTTTTGTGAAAAATGGCTTACTTATAAAGACGGGAATATATTTTCTGCAAACGCCGTTGTCTATAACTACAACAATCGACGTAGTAATCACATTCATCAGGAAACAGTATCAACAGCTCACTACAAACAATTCACATATAATACATGTACATTATTTTACAACACCTTGCCAGATGACATTAAACCATTAAATTCGATACAAAAGTTTAAGTCCCAAGTAAAATCTTTTCTGCTGCACAACTGTTTCTATACAATTAGAGACTATACCGAGCATCCAAAAGGAAAGTAATATTATTTTTGACAATGACATTTAATGTATTTTATGCCATTTGGATTGTATAGTTGTAATGAACCTGTAACAAGTGTGGTACTTCAGCTTCTGGGTCAATGACCCCCATCTCGATCAGGTTTTCGTCCAGTTTCCCTGATCCTCGAGCAAATGCTGAGATGGCCCCTTGTTTTGCATCTGGACGTAAGTGTAACTTCAAATTAACTTCTCCCCATAGCAAGTCACACACAGTTTTTAACTGTTTTTGACGTAAATAAATAAACAAATAAATAGAGGAATAAAAACATGAAAGTGATTCTGGCAAGGAAGCCCACCCGAAGAGGGCTGGAAGCGCCGAAGGCCATCAGGTGAGTTCTTGGCAAAATGTCATTTCGCCGGAACAGTCGGACGCAATTGTTCTGCAAAGTTCCAGCACGTGGGCTGCTCCGCAACGCTTGGCCGGCCGACAGCTGAGCCACGCGGCGCCTGGGACTGTGCGGGAACTCGCAAGCGGGTGGTGGCGGTAGTAGTCGCGGGAAAGGCACTGCAACACCCAAGTTAGCGCTTGGTGACGTAGGGTGAAAATGTGTAGAGGAATGAAAATGAAAATTATACAGGAACTGTGAGACCGTGATGTCAAAGCAAGAATCGAATGATGAGAGAGGGAGAGATCAGAGTTAGTTGTAAATCAAAAGTGGCGCACGGTCAGACGCATGTAGAGGGTGATAAAGGTACAGAGAAGTGAAAAGAAAGCAACAGTGTTTGTATGGGTGAAAGAGGAAGAAATAGAATGGGAGATGGGAGAGGAGAGGTGTAAAAGGAGGAGAGATTAGAGAAGGAGAGAAAAGAGAAATGAGAAACACAAAAGAGGTAAGAAAGAGGGAGATGAGGGATGCGAAAGAGGGAAGTGGGGTGGGTTCAAGGAGGTTGTACTAGGTATCGACGGCAATGGTATAGAAACAGAATATAAGCAAAGCTGGAGTGAAAAGAATGTGCAAGCGCAGGACGTGGAACCGGGAAAGCAAAAAGAAGAGAGAAGGCAATCTGTAAAAACAAAGAACGACGCTGGGCGTGATGTTGGCGGGCTGCTGAAACAAAGTGAACTGCAGAGCAGGGCGGAGGGCGGAGGGATGCAAGGGCGACAGGGAGCGAACTGAGGGGAGGCAGGTGACGTTAGCCCATCAAACTGCGCGCCTCATATCCGGCGGGCTGACAGATCAAATACAGATTGTGCAGAAAATATTGCTCATCCCCTTCTCGAGCGAATTCGCTATCTAAAATCGAGCGAGAAAAATACGGACGCTGGACGATATTCTATTATTTGCGTTGGAAACTGACGTGAATATTCAGGAACGTGGAAGTTTCTGCTTGCAATGGAGCATTTTCTAAAGATACGCAAACATATGCGCAGAATTTTTTCTAGGCAAAACGTTCATTATTATGACACCGCATTATGCGTTAAGAGTATTTGCGTCCCCTTAAAATGTGTGTATTTTTCTACTTGTGAAACTAATTATGATGTTTAATAAAAATTATAATGAGTTCTTTTCGAATTAAAATGGGAATCCTTTTGTACAAAAAGAAATTAAATATAAATACTATGACAAGTACGTTATGAGTATGATTTATTTTAATCAGTTAAAGTGGGTTCTTGATTTATTTGCTTTTTAAATTTTTTTAGTAATTTTTCGGTATTTTTTTCTTCGCTTCTGAACGGTACATTTACATACATACAAATTTGTACGTACAATAACCCAGTAAGCTACCTATTAATATTGTTTTGACTGCTTTGAAGATGCTTGAATTGTTTTCACATTTCTCTAGAAAGAGACATACCTGCCTTAGTAAAAATAATTAATTGATTAGGTAAATGTGATTATGGTATGGTTTGAAATCCTTTAGAATTATGCAAGACGATTTGTGGGAAAGGCTAAGCCGTAGTTTGCATGTTGAAATGACTTGTACTAGGACAAGATTGAAGGATGTCGTGAAAAGGGTTTGATAATATTATCGATTTTATCACAGGTTGTATTGTCAGTTATTTTTGAATTTGTTCATTTGGTATATATGAACGAGCATTTATTTTGAGTCGGAGAAATTTATTTTATATTGTATGGTAATTACTGAAGCGAAAAAATTGGAAAATAGTATTAGTATTTTGTATTGTTTGTGATTTCTGTCGATTTGTGTTAGCCGTAGCCTCTATACAAGGCAGCCATACGTTCAGGAAGTCGAATTTTCAGGAAGTCGAAGATTTCTATAGCTATATTAATTAAAATATTCATGGTTTTAATAAATTGATTCAATTTTAACATTTTTACTATTTCAGATGAATTATTTCAAATAAATAAAGCGCTCAGACGTTCATTTATGAACTTGCTTCGTAATTTGCAGCACTTGTGCGAAGTGCGGATTGAGAATTTAGAAAAATTGAGAATTTAGAAGTAATGCAAACGATGAACGCTAGGCAGAAAATCTAAAATGCTTTGAACTACTGTACCTTGTACATACATATAACTGATACAAGAATGATAATAAAAAGCTGATGATTTCTATTTAAATATAAAATGTTTGAAGTTTCATTATAGTTTCTTCATCGACGACTTGAAAAGTGAACGTTTGTAATCGTGACGCTTAAAATATATAATGACATTGTAATGCTACAAAAAATATTTTTCTTCAAAACAATATATATTATTGAAAAGTATTAGTAAAATTAAATGTTAAAGTATTGTTTTTTTAACATCCTAAATTAATTTCTCGTTAAGAGGTTGAAAGCAAATATCCGGTCGCATTGGATAAATCTTTCGAATATTCATAACATATTTGTCAGTAAGTTTTGGATATCTAACTACATTTACTGCGCCTCTTTTGCACCAAAATATTGCAGAATATATTTTATTCAGTGATAATAAATGCAAGTTTTTAAGTCTGTTGAAATATACACAAATATTTATTTCTTAATCTAATATATACATTTATACATACATATATACATTTATACATTTTAGTTGCCGTCTGGCTTAATGAAAATTCTTACTTCTATGAGTATTATACAGCAGGGACTCCAGCTTGTCGTCTGGTGTTGTTGCAGATCGTTGTTGTCGTTGGTGTTGTTGTTCCGCAGCTAGCTTCCTGTGGCACGGGGTGGAGGAGGGCGCCTCTGCGGACTCTGTCCCGCGCTATCTGTTTGTACTCACGCGGTTCCAGGTGTATATTGCTGATGTGCGTGTAGTAGCATGCCGCACTGCCATCAATGGCCTCAGTGACTATTTTTTCCCTTAAAGCTTTTAGTTTGAGGCCATCCGCAACTTTCTTTAGTGCGGCGTCACTACCCGCACACCATTCTCCCAGTGCCCCTATCACAAGCGGGAGTACTTCGGCGCTGTGGTAACCGACGGTAATGAGGTGGGCGCGGGTGGCTTCGTATTTTAGGCGCTTCTCTTCTAATTTCTTCTCAAGTTTGCCTTCTCGTGCGTCAGCCACCGCGAAGTCTACCACGAGTGCCATTCTGCCCCGCGCGAGTACGAGATCAGGGCGACTGCTGCCCACCACTGCCTGATTCTCTCGGAGCACCTGCCACCCCGCTGCAATGGCTGCTTCTTTATAAATGGCCCCGATGTTGTTGTGTCGGGCGTTCCATAAAGGTGACAGGTAGCGGCACCCCGTGGTAACGTGACCAATGTTAATAGAATATAATTTGATATCCAAGAGGGGATAAAATTCGTGTTTCTGAATCTGTTTTTGCGGTTTTCTTATTTTTCCAAAATAAATATTTTATATTTCTGATTACAAACTAATTGAGTTCATTGTACCATTAGATTTGGTTCTGGTGTCAGGTTACTTATTCAGAAATGATGTACTACGATCATCCGTAAGGCGTAATGCTACAAATGAGAAACCATAATTAGGACCATTTCACACATTTCAATTTAGTTTCGGAATGAGTAGTAAACACCAGAAGAAAATGAAAAACATTCCAATAATTTTTTTGTGTATCTAGAACGTACAGAGAAATGTGCTGGATACCACGGCAAATTGAAAATTCGCAGTGGTAGATGTCCAAAGCCAAAATTACGAACGTTTTGGCATTTTTATACATTCAAATACAAAACAAAACTAGACTGTGTCTGAATGTACAATAGATTCATTATTTTGTAAAATCAAATTTTCCCGCAAACGGAGTACATATCTTCTCGGTGGGGGGGGGCTTTTGAGATAGGATTTTGTAAGAACATTACCTGTGGTATGGGACCTGTACTACCTGTAATATTGTGTAGACACTCTTTGCTACAGCATTGATTTTTTCAAGACAGATTCGGAAACAAATATATACGAAGAAAGAGTAAGAGTTATCACGTTACATTTCTGCAGTGTGTTCATGTTCTCTCATAAACGAATTTAAACTTGGGGGGAGGGAACTATTTGAACACAGTGAGAAAACACACTCTTTTAAATAAATGTGAATAATATTACTTTAACTAATGAATCTAATTATTTGATGTCAGTAAAAATTAATCATTCATACACATACTTAACGTTTGCGTTGCCATAAGTGAGATAAAGAAAAAAATTTGTAAATTCCAAATAAATGTTACGATGTTTTCTTGAAAATTGAAATTTAGCGATACATCTTATTTTGTAATTTATTATCTTTGAATTTTGTAAAAAATTACTTTCTTCTTGTTATGTTTAAAAAGTCAGAAAGTTCATGTTAATTCATTAGGAATTTTTATTTAAAATTTCTATTGAAGCAAATTTTCTCGAAAACATTTTGATTAGTGGATAATTTTGCAGGTAAGAAGCCAAAATGTTTTAAATATGTGTCGAATAATGTGATTAAAGCCATTTTCCTCTTATATCCAAAATAAATTATACTATTTGGGCCTGTACGAACATTCATTTTTTTACTCTCGCATACGGCGTACTTACACAGTAAAGAGAAAAGTTTTGAAATGCTGCAGCGAAAAGTGGCGATTTTTCATCAGAAAAACTCATATTGTGAAGCCGTTATATCGAAAAAGTGGATATACCTTTTTCCTATATGTAGTGAATTACTTTATCCAAAACGTGTAATTCTTTAATGTCGAAAAACAGGTTCAAGGGCCAAACGAGCGTCTGTCTGTAGTCAACGCTTGCGCCCAAAGATTTTCTCCTAAATTGATATTCACCGATCTATCCTTCCAAACTGGAGGTCTTGCGAATTTAAAAAGGATATATTGATTTTTGGAGGTATTTTACATGAAATCTTAACAACAATTTACAAATGTTCTGAAAAATATTTCCTAACTTTTGGTTTATGTTTTTTTTTCGGATAGACGATAGAGCAAAGAATGTTTATGAAAATGTGCAGTACCATTTTTGTTGAACACAGCGACTTTTCAAAAATTAGGAAAGTTACAAATAATGTGAGAACGAACGTGCAGGTAGTAACACCTCTTGTTAAATAATTGCTTTAAAAGTGAAATTAACTGCATACTGAAACTCAACTTCCACCAGCCGCAGCCTCTGAACAGTGCTTCAAAAAATCATTACAATACCGATATTGTGCGTGAGTAAATATGTTATTATTGTCAGGCAGTGGCTGTCGTGGCGAATACAACGGGAACTTATGATTATCTAGTTTAGTCAGAAGTGGCCAGAATTTGCCATCTCAAAAATATCACAATTTTTGAATCATTGTTTTAAAATTTAAGGTCTTTGCTTCATACTGGCACCCATCATTGAGCGTTTAAGTCAGCTCGTGCTGCGGAGTAGAAAACAATATAAAATAATGTTTTAGAATTTCCAAATAGACCTCACTTTGTGTAATACAACTTTAGAAAAGTTGTGACCCGATGAAACGAAAATTGAGTTTTAAAAACTTAGGACGCTTTGATTTGGACTAACGCACGGATGTAAAGTGTGTTCCAACGTTACCTATGTTGTGGGTTGCATGTGAAACTGCTTTCACTCTATACCAAAATATCCTAACTTCCATATTTTTGGTCATAAATCTTATGCAGACTGAATAAATTAGCCTCTCCACCAGTAACAAACTGATGGCATTTTGTGACAATGATTTCTTATATACGTCGAGAAAAGTCATGTTCCCTTATTGTGGTGTATATAGAGTAATATTCATCTTGCTTTTTACCGGATGCCAAGTTTAGCGCAAAGCAAATGAATTTGTTTAAGTTCTTATGTTAGTTCACCTAGAAAGGTTAGTACTGTAACCATTTTGCTTTCATCCCTGGAGCTTCTCGCAAAACCGTTCGAATACAATCTCCAGGGAAAGAATTTGCATGTTGTGACGCTATCAGCTGGGATCCAGATCCCGAACGATCCATGTGTGGGGAATATTTGTAAATTGAAGCACTGCATCCCGCTCCAAACTCTCGAGGATTTACATAAGATCTCAACGATTGCTGAATCCTTGCAAAGCGCTTTCGGCGCTTCCAAACTCCTTCCTAGAAAATATGATGCAAACGATAAGGAAGTTTACGCGGCCATCGTATCGATTCAATGTAGTGAATTCTGGGAGGGCCTCGTCCTCGTGGAAGCGTCGTCGTGGAATAACAAGCGAAAGCCCTTAGCCGGCCCACGAGGCGCCTTCCGTGAGTGTCCCTGCCGCCAACGACGTCACCCATCTCGCTTGGCCCTATAGAGCACTCAGTCCCGATCCCTACTCACGTCTTTGCCTCTGCCTCTGCTTTAGCCTCCGCCCGCTGTTTCCAGCTCCTCCGTTCACTTTGCCAATCTTTAGTTGGGTGGGCATGCTCTCCCATATTTGGCCACGAACACACACCCACACACTCAGTCGCACACAAATAAATTATCGTCAATACACGAAATCAGTAAAAACGTTTATTTTTTAACAATTATATGAAAATTATATCTTTCTTAACAAATGTCATTTGTTGAAACTAAAGTTTATTCGTGAAAACTAAATATATCTCAACTAATAAACACTACATTTGATTGTCAGTATTCGTTAATAAGTAGAGACAACAAGTTTGGATTGAAACGGAGCCGTTGAAAGTATTTTAACAGCAATCACAGTCTCTCTACAGAGCCATCAAACAATAACTTTCTAATTTCGTTTGAAATTTGACGCGTATTCTAGTGTGATTGAGCTCATGATCTGTAACGCAAGATCCCTCAGATGTCAATTAATGTTCACTGAGCAGACGAACTGCGAGGAGCACGGTCATCAATTTGGTAACATTTTTCATCAGAGAACTCGTATTATAAATTTTATTTCATCGCTATTCTATGTGCCGCAACCTAATGTGTGGATGAGGGTTAGCAATACTATTTTTCCATTTCATATCAAACTGCGCGACGCGAGAGTTTTCTGTCTCGTAATATTGTTGCAAATGGAATGAGCTGGTATTGATTGTAAACATATCAAATCCTATGATCCTGCGATTCATCTCTAGCTAAAGTATAATAACACAATAAAATAAATGGACAATGTGACATAAAATATTTATAAAGAATTCCATCATATTTACGTATATTTTATGTGGTGTTTCCTTTTTGAGTCATTTCCTTGCTTCGATGTCGTCTTTATAAAAGAGCTGTCTAATTACCTGCCTGAACTAATGCAAAATAAAAATAAAGCACTGAAAATTACTTCAGTTTCCTACGGAAGCCGAGCGTGGAAAAGCCAAGAGACACACTGCCCATTTTATAATAAGAGAATAACTTTGTTAATTAGAAATGAATGGCTCTCTCCCTTTAGAGACGGTGAATGGCGAGTATATTATCTGATATTGTCGAAAATTCAAACATTTACTTGATAATGTCACATTTCATTTAATATATAATTTTAATATATTTTTATTAGTTAGTAGTAACAGCATTGTAATCAAATTTCGTTTTTAATCAAACTTCCCGTTGGTAATTGCAGATCAAGAAGTAACATACATTTTTCATGCCTAACACTTCAAGCAATGAAATGATTGTTTCTTTGTCTTAGCTAAATAAATACGTTTCTCTTAGACTTACCATTTCCCATTCTTTCTTTATGTGGTACTATTGTAAAAAAATATTTTTTTGATTCGTAAAAGTTTTTTTTTTACCCAAGAGGAGGGTCATTTTGAAAGTGAAAAACCGTACGAGACGTTGTCTTTAATGCGAAATGTGACGGTTTGCTGGAGAAGCGAGTGAAGGCAAAGGAGATTACTCACTTTGGTTCCTATATCGGCAATTTGCTTACTTTTTTTGTAAAATAAGGAAATTAAGAAAATAAAAACATTGCAACATTTTGATTATAATATGTGCTTTTATTAATCTCTCAAAGCAATCGAAGAACTGTCACACCGTAAACAAGTACTTGCGTATTGATAAATGATTTCTCTGTGTGGTGTCTCATAAATGTTACATTTGTCTTAATGACAAGGGTCCGCAAGAGCCGTGATTTCTCTTCATACGAATAGTCGTCAATCTAGAATTTCAACACCAATGCTCAGCGAGCCTCCCTTCTGAAGTTTTAAAGAAATGAGAGAGACTGATGAATAAAGTCGGATAATATTTCCCTCCTTTTGTACTTCCATAAATTCCCATTTAAGTCGTAAATGAGGTGAGCAATATATGAAAAATACCTCTTCTTTGGGATTGATTGCTGACATTAGCGTGTGCCATTAGGGACCGCATTGTAGCGCCTGCGCGGCTGCACAAAGCGAAATGAGGTAGCGGGACGCCCGCCGTAATTTAGCCGGCGGGCGCCAACGGCTGGCGCGCCCCTGCCAAGCCCTATCCCCAACTCGACGCCTCCCATTCTCCTTTTGTCCCCTCTCCTTCCCCATTCCGCTCCACGCTGTGGCCCTGTGGGCCTGCGGGACGGCGCCTGTCGGCCGCAACCATCGCAGCCGCGCTCTTTCCGCCTCAACTCACCATCTACAATCGGTGGCAGCTTGGCAGTTGTCTCTACAGCGTCGCAGACCTGGAGGTTCTGCGTTCGAGTTCCGAATTTGGCGGATTTTCGACACTAGCTAGATAGCTTTGTCGAACTCGACTAGTGTTTGGAGAAATCTAGTGGCCGGTGGCTCTGATCGCTGGTTTCTCCGATCACTACCAGGCAAATGCCAGTACAGTACGGCAATAAAGGGTTCAATGACGGCGCTTGATTTTTCCTTACTCATCATCCTTGTTCTCTCTTCACCCCTTACACACACACACAGAGCACAGTTACATGCCACTACATGACAACTGAGAGCTTATTCCTGCGGAGGCAGTGCCCCGCTGTGGTAAAAAGCTGGAGAGGAAAAAGCCGCAAAACGATATGTAGGTGCCGAATCTCACGTTTCAGCGAGAAAGGAACTCCGCCACCTCTCGATATATAAAATACACTGTCCTTATGGGAGTCCTCACAGAAGTAGTTTACGTGCCCGAAAATAATGAATAATCAGTCAGTCTTAAAACAGTGCTCTCAGTCTCTACAGCTGCGTGTTTGCTGTATTATCCGCCACTCTTTTCCGTCGTATTTGTCTATTACACTATACTACCCTCAACAAAAACACCCCTGTTTCAGTTCTCCTAGAACCTCCCCGTTCCAATATTCTCACTTTGACATCTTCACTTCAGTCTTCAATCTTCAAACAATCATTTTGAATCACACTCTCAGGGTCTTCTCTTCGAACTACATGCCTCAATATGCTACCCAAATTTCTCTCCATCTAAATCTCGTTCTAAGTTCTCGACACACTCTCCCCGACTTAGACTCTCCGCCCCCATATTTTCCCCTCAGTCTTCTCTCCTCAGTCTTCCCGCTTCAATATATATTCATTCCCATGCAACATGCCGCATCGAATATCCCGCCTCCACCTGCTGAATTCATCCTTCCCCTCAGGCCATTTCTTTCGGGGCAGCCTTTAAGTCCTCGCTAACAACACTCCCCGCCTCTACACCATCCCCATTCTCTCTCTCCCTCCACTTCGTGTACACCATCGCTACGTTTCCTCGCCGTTGCATCAAAACCCGCGATGACCGGCCGTGGCATTGCCAGCAGTGTGTTTTGGGCGCTATGCCAGCGGCGGCGGCAGACTTCGGCAAGGGAGATGGCAGGGCGGTGACGCTGGAAGCGGCAGCGACGGCGTCCACGGCGGCGGCCGCGGCAACGGCAGCGACTGCGACGATGACGACGCCAACTCGTCGAAGATGATGACGGTGGCGGCAATGACGGCGGTATCGTTGGCAAGTGATTAGGTGGGGAAAGCAGTGGTGCTGGTAGTTGCAAAGGTTGGATGCAAAGCTTTCCAAAGGCGGATACAAAGGTTGCAGCTGATGCTTTCATCTGTGTTACTGACGGTACTGGAGTCTGTGTCTGTGTCTGGTGTCGGGGACGGTGTCGGGGACGGTGTCAGGGACGGTGTCGGAGACGGTGTCGGGGACGGTGTCGGGGACGGTGTCGGGGACGGTGTCGGGGACGGTGTCGGGGACGGTGTCGGGGACGGTGTCGGGGACGGTGTCGGGGACGGTGTCGGGGACGGTGTCGGGGACGGTGTCGGGGACGGTGACGATGACGGTGACGGTGGAGGCAATAGTGACGGTGGAGGTGATTACCATCATCTGTGTCTCTCTTTCCCGGATATCCCTTCTCTTCAAGGTTTCTACACCTCGCACCTGTCCGTTGCTTTCACTTAGAGCCCAAGAACCCTTCAAATCCTTTCGCCTGGGTGAATGCTTTCTTTCGGTTTCGTTTTTCCCAAATCATCGTTTACGCTGTTCGTTAGGATGGTTGGCTAGGCATTGACTTAGTTTTACGGAAATTGGCGTATTGACCCAAGATATTTTTTAATGAGTAGGAGAAAAACAAATACAATAGTTACCGGAAGGAATGTAGCCTAAAAACAAAACATAAATGATAAACCTGCAAGCTAAACCGTTCGAAAATTTACTTGCTAACGTATTGCTTTAAAGTTATTTATCATTCTCATTCTTTTGAACCACATATATTTGCATGATCTCAGAAATTCTCTCAATAATTCGTTAATTCCTTTTCATTTGCCACTTTTCTTCATAGACATATAAATTGGACCCAACTTGCCCGAGCCTTGGAAAATATTCTGTGCTCATAGTATGTCATTGTTCTCGTGTGTAAAGTGTTTTACAAATATTATTGGTTTTAGAGGTTGATATTTCTTTCTCTTTTGAAACAAACCTGACCTTTAAAACTGACCTTTAATTGAGTTAGGCGTTTGCATCATAGGGTGCTTCACTAGTGAGTAACATTTATTAGGCTTATTAGAAAATTTGAAGGAGGGTGTGTTTTTTTTTGCGTTCCTCATCCAGCTCAAAAGTACCGGAGAACTAACTAGCTCTATTTGTAACACATTTCGTAACACAAATACATTACTCAGTACCGTCCATACCCTCATTAGCTTTCTTGTTTCTCTAGCACAGATACGTCTTTTTATTTGCGGAACCTACAAAATAATTTCGCATTACCTGGAATCGAGATTTTGCGTATGGAAATCGACCTCGCAAACAATCATGCCTCCAGAGCAAAACTATCATTACGAATATCTAATTAGCAAACTCTTCAGAAGAATTGACGGGAATGAAAGCGCCAAAATTTTTCCGGTCATTAGCATTTAAATGTAGCCTGTTAGGACAGCAAAATCTCTGAGAGTAGTAAACTGTAGAAAACAGATACATTGTACTTATTTATTTTCAAATATTCTTAGTAATGAGAAATATATCTTTCATAGCGTTCATTTTTAGCACTTTCATTACCCTTTGTTTCACAAAAATAATTTATTTGCAAATACAATAATTTTTATCGTCATTTAAGAGTGATTATTAATAGATTTTTTTGGTACATAATATCTCTATTTTGTGCGAATGAAATTTTATTTATTTGCCCTGGAAAATCAGCGTGAATGTGTTTCAACTCGGGTAAGTGGAAATTTCATATCGTAATAAGCTTTCCATCGCTGCTGATATTTTTATTAACGCACATCAATGCTGTTTCATAAAAAATATTTATTACTTTATAAATGCTCGATAAAAATGTATTTGAAACAGTAGCTTATTTTGTAAACAAATAAATAAACGCTTTCGTAAAAGTTATGTTTCCTGCAAATTACACAAAAATAATATTGTGATTTAATATATCAAGTGACTTTTTATATCTGTTGATCGTCCTTAAAGTGGTGCCGAGAAAATATTCATAGCTCTTATTATCATGAATTGTGGTATGAAATCCGACACGTGCATACGACAGTGAAACGTGCATACGACAGATCAATTGACAGCCATAAATTAATATATTATTTTTGCCCACTAAAGAAATTTAGAATGTTTCGCGATCATTCAATATTTTTAAATTGTTTATGGGCTTGATAAATATTTATTATCCCCTGTGTTTCTAATTTGTTAATAGAAAATCTGACTGTGAGACTACCGTTGAAAAAAAAAACGAGAAGAATTGCGAGAAACCCAGAGGCAAATCTCTTCGTCACTCGAGAACTACGTATATCTCTGCCAGTATTCCGTAGCTGTCCTTTTGCCACGATGTTCCCCCGTGCCGCGTAAGTGCAATAGACAAGCAACGCGTCCGTGGCCTGCGTGGAAGCGGTACCGGCGAGAGCGTCCGCGCGTGAAACGCTCTAGGGCACAGCTCTGTGAAGGGAGCTGCAACGCCCGGTGTTGGCGCGGGAGAAGGAGAGCTCTCCCTTACATCCTCGAGGACGTTGCAGTTGCTAGCCACAGAACCAAAGGGCATAACGTCTTAGGTTGCTCAAGACATCAACTGATATCATTGTAGGGCTTCTGACAAAGAGGTCTTACGATGCCAGCTCCGACACTATTTACATTCTGTGGTTTTAAAAATTGAACGTAAACATTTACTGTACGCATTTAATGATATCATAATTCTCCTCATATTATTATTTCTGGAAATAAAATATGTAATGTGGATATTTGAGGATTCCTGGAAGGACTAGTACAATTAAAAGCAGATTTTGCTTTATTAGGTGTAAAATTAAATATTTTGTGTGATAGCAACACATAACCGTTGCACAGAAATGAACGTACACCACCACATGCGCGCTTTGAAACGTAGCCGTTGAAATATTTTCTTGGGTACAAAGTTGTGACAAGCAGATTTGTTGGTGGTAGATTTACGGAGAGCATCATCGAATTGAAAATGGCCCCCAGAAAGGAAACGACGATGGAAGAACGAAGACTTATTGTGAATTAAGCCATGAGGGGAAGATCACTACGAGATATTTCGATGACAATGGAAGACCTCATTCAACTATTCAAGGTATGGTATGCCAATTCAACTATGATGGCGGAATAATTAATAAAATAGGCTGAGGCAAAAATCCGATACTCAACGAACGAAATAAAATAAATACTGTCAATAACATCAGCAGGAATCCTCACCAAAGTGTCGTTAAAATGACTCCGAGGGTGTTTTCAACAACGGGGAACTGTTCCGAAAGGCACTACGAGAGACACGTTACAACGGAGAAGTAGTGAAGAAAAAGCCTTGTATTAGTTAGGCAAATCTGCACAACATACTGCCATACGCGAAATATTACAGAAAACACCCTTCGGACGGAAATTCACCGGCAAATTACGGAGGTTTAGATTTAGATTTATTTAGTAAAAAAACAGTAAAAACTATATGTACTTTATGGGGCAGAAAATAATCTGCGCACGTTTTCTTGAGTTCCAGGATCCCTTCCCATCACATTAAATATAAATAGCTGAAAGAAGAAAGAAGTTAAAGGTTTTAGACCCTTCGCGAGATCAGCCGCAATTTTAGATAACTATTAGTTTAAGAGATTTGCAACTTTTTCCGGATTATTTGTTTCTTTGTTATTATCCTTTTAAAAAACGTTCTCTACAAAATATGAAGATCATGTGGTCGTATTTTTTACGATATTCCATATTGCTTTAGATTAGTTCATTTGTTAGCGTTCAAAATATCCTAATTATTTTATTGTTTTTATTATTTTTGTTACATTATTAATATTATTAATATTATTACTATTATTATTATTATTATTATTATTATTATTCTATGTATGTGACAGATATGGTCAAACAGTGTGAAAATGGAAATTAGAACATGAGAAAAATGTGATGATGATCTAATCAACAAAATGGCCGGAGTGGCACGATACCATTGTCTTGTCCTAGACACAATTTCTCCTTCGGATAATCTGGAGGGTCTTTTAACTGTGATTGTACCAAACATTTTTGAAATCACGTGAAAAAAGAATTTTTGAAGTAAAAGTTAGGGGACAAACATCTTTACTAATAATTCTTAGAAAATAACAATTTTCTCGCCATTCTAAACAAAAATGTATCAGAAAATAAATTGAAAATATCAGTTTGTTTTCTATACTTATTATCTGGAAATCTAGATCTGTTAGTAGAGGTACACTATTTTAATTGATACTATGGCGCACAATGTACCGCCTAGGCAGAATAAAATCAATCCTTGCGTTAGTCTCAATTCTCCAGATTTCCTGCTGCTATTCAGAGGCTTCAAGGCTCTAAAATTCTTCCATTGGCATTAGTTGGTGGTTGCATTCTTACAGTTATCGTGATGAACATCTCCGTGTGTTTTTATTCGCAAACAAGTGCTGAAATAGGTTTCGCGTGAATGGCTTACACTTATATTAAAGATTGGAAATAAAAACTCATTATGATACTGAAGTATTTTTGTATGTTCAAACCTTGATATTTTGCAAAGAAATGTTTCAAGCAAAAATTTTAACATGAAAATCGGGTTATTGTCATTTTTGCCGTAGTCGCAAAAAATCTTATGTACATAAACTATAAAAAATAATTTAAAAAAACACTTCTACTGAAATCGAAAATGTAAAATGGATATATAAAAAGCCTTATCAAGAAAATATTAATAAAATTTATAATAATAACATTGTTAATAATGTTATTAAAAATATTAATATATTATTAATATTTATTACTACTAATACTATAAAACAAGCAACTTGAAGAACACACATCATTCAGAAATTTAGATATTGATAGCTTTTCGTTTTCTATCTTTACATTTCTCCACTTCCTCAAGTGCCCCACCGCCGCCCCGGCTCCTTCTCTTCGGCAGATTTGCTCGCTCAGCGGGCGCCAGGATTGCTAAGCATACCCTCCCGCCCGTCCTGCCCTTACGTGTTTCGCAAGTAGCCTCAGACTACGTCAAGATGAAGTTGTTAACATTCTTGTGGGCGAGGTTCCATTATGCAGCGATGCCCGAAGGTCCTTGTAGATTTCATGAAGTCAGCCTCCGGCGATTTGTAGGCCTCAGCAGTAGACGGAGATGAAGTGATCAGCCTTATTATCTGCTTCGACCAATTTAATACATGAATGTTTCAGTTACGATCGTTTCATCTGCCATTGTGAATAAGCTACGAGTATAATGAACTGTGTATTTTGTTACAAATTTTTACCTTTTTGTTTACCTTTTCTGTTTGTTAAGTTGAAAGGAAGAAAGTTAATTATAAATTAAAATAATTTAAATAAGATATTTTATTTTTATATAAGCAGAAAACAGTATTGTGCTTTCATGAAATTTCACGGATTAGAGAACACGTGGCATAGCAAATTACGACTCACTGCAGCAATGGAAAACCCCGTGAGTTTGCAAGGTGTATGTTTTAATGAAATAAACGCTGTCTTTAAATAAAACGTAATCGAACTGTTCGATGAGAACGCGCTCTCATCTATTGCAAAAGGATATATTTCCGTACTACCAGGGAGTTAAGGTTTCTTGTTGTTGGAGTTCCGAGCTCTAGTAAAATACTTTTAATACAAGGTGATTAATTTTAGGTGTAAAAATCATCAATGTGTTCTGCACATTTTAATAAACTAATATTTTTGAGAGATGTTTATATACGCTTCATTACTTCATTGCAGTTTGTTTACGATTTCTAATGCTTCTCCTTATGGTACGTCGAATCGTGAACGCCTTGTCTAATAACATCAGCATCCTAAAGGAAAACATATAAGCAAGATTTTGTATTCCTGTTTGCTGGATGTCGATTTGGCCGAGATCGCTAAAGCATAGTACGCTTCAATCCAGGGTGTATTCATGACTTGCGTCAAATCAAATATTCATCTAAAGCAGTTCGAAGCTGGAATATGTCTGTGGTTACTTCGGATTGAGAGAACGGTGTGAAGCAAACGGTGGTTATTCCGCACCGAAGTTAACGGGGCATATGAAGCTATGGTCTAACGGTTTTGGTACTTGTAGAAAAATGTGCTCATATAGCCAGCGTTTGGCGCTTTGATGCGATGTAGTAATGGAACATACCAATGGTATAGCACTAAAAGTTGCAAACACGTGGTACAAGAGAGCCCCAAAAATGACTATGCGCGCATGGACACAACAACAATGGGCGAGCGCTATGCGCATAACATTGTTGGGAGGAAAGAGTATCTTGTTTTTCGCCAAAATGCTGATTTGGAACATTCTAAGCATTGTCGTTAGGTGCAAATGGCGTTGCGTAACAAATAAAGCAGTGGGGTTGTCACCTGCTGTTCATGGACCCTTATTTTGCGGTTAGCTGACTGGGTGTATCACGCAGAGAATGGGCTGTTTAATAGACTTGCATAATTTTTCGAGTTGTTAGTCTTTTTTCTTGAAAATTCCGATATGCGTGTCGGGGCTTTTATTGCTCATTTGTATTTTAATGCCACGAGAGGTCTGGCCGGCCCGGAAGAAGCTGTTCTTTGGTTGTTGGTTGCGGGATGTCGGTCCTCAGCTTCTGCCCGCCATTTGCCTCGCCATTTACTGATTCTACCTCCGCCTCGTACTTCTTCGATCCTCCTCTTTCGAATGGCGTATGTTTCTTTTTTTCACTCAGTTGTGTCAGAAACAAATTCATCGCATTTGATTGCATGTACAACATCTTTACTGCTATAAATAAAAAACAATAATATGTTGTAAATATAAATAAATACTGCGATAAATTTGCTCATCTACATTTGTTCCTTTTATACTTGCTGCAACATTGCTGCCATTTCGTTCAAAAGTATTTAATTTCATAGCATTTAATGTAGATATCTTTCATTCCTATATATTTCTTTTAGAGGTTCTTTTAGAGGTTGAAATCTTACTTTCGTACTAGATTATTATTTTTGTTCTGCTGTCACTCCTTATTTTTTTAGACTTCCAAAACATAAAATTAATTACGACTCATTCGTCCCGTAACAATGACAAACGTTGGTTTTGTATTTACCCATAACATGTATACCTGATTTTTGCCCTCTGTTGCCCTCGCTTATTCTTCATGCTCTTATGACTCCTGTATCTAGTTTTCTTCACTTTCTTATCTAACTGGCCATTAATTGAAATGTTATGAATCTGTGCACACAATGCTCTTTCTCACTTATCACCTAATATTATCTTCCCATTCTTCACCCATCCGTTGGTTTCCATACGAATTTTCTTTTTGTTACTCTAGGTATACTTAACTTTTTTACTCCGCGTCTCTTTTATAACTCGACCAGTACAATCCGAATACTTGTCTTCATCTGCACTACATTTCCTTCTTCTTCCTGTTACCATCTACTCATTCCATTCCATTACGCGGGGACTCCATATGAAGCTATCGCCACATTTTCACTCCTCTTCTGTCGTATGCGTCTGCCGCGTTCCCATTTCCGAAACTGCCGCCGCCCCCGCCGCCCCCGCCGCCCCCGCCGCCCCCGCCGCCCTCTCTGCTGCCGGGGCTGGAAACGCAAGCCCTCTCTCTTTCTCTCACGCTTCCGCCGGCGCCCACGCCTTCCTTTCCTCGTGAGCTTTCCCGCGTAAATTAATAACCAGCCCGCGCGTCCGTCGGAGCCGCCGGGGCCACGCGATTGAAGATGGATACGCTTCGAAATATTGTGCGGGTTAATATTCATAGATCCGCCCCCGCCGCGGCCCCTGCCCCTCCACCGCCCCCGCCACCATCACCGCTGGGAGGATGGTGCGCGGCGCCGCTGCGCCTCACTCACCCGAGTGCCACCCCCTCCCGGCCCAGGCACTCGCAAAGGCGGCTTTGTCCGCCACGCTCTGTCTCTTTGTTCTCTGTACATTTCGCCGCGATCGCTGCGTTCTCTCCTTCACTCCTCCGGCGTGTGATCTTTGACATTTCCAATTTGATTTCTTGTTTCGTCTTATGCATATTGTATTTTTCACATGTAATTATATACGGTAGGTACAAAGGAATATAAAGTCTTTCATTATTTTTTTCAAACTTTTTTTAAAATAGAAATTCAAGAAATTGGAATTGCAGGTATATATGAATTCGAACAAAATTCCTCGCGAGCGAAGTCCTAGGATGAGCTGACAGTTACAAAGCTTTCAGTCGCTCGGAGATTAGGATTTTCGAGTGGAACCAATAATGCTTGCTGCTTTATTGCTTCCACTCGACGTCACAGATTCTGCATTACATACTGTATGAGAGTCGAAACTCTTCATAAGCGATTCCAGATGAGTCCAAACATTCCAATAACCATACTTTTATTCACTTTTAAACGCGCAGGTTATTTTTAACTTCATTGCCCTAGAAGATCAAAATTGGTTTTTAACATTTATTAAGTTTGGCAGTAACAATTAGAATAGCAATTTCCACTATTTTGTACACGTCAATGTTTGGGACAATCACTTCAGTGGTTTGCAAGTGTTTGTGATGCATACACAATTTTTTATGCATACATTTACTTTTATATAATAGATTACTTTATGAAGTGTTAATAATCTGACAAATACGAAGTTACTCATCTTGCGTCCTATATTACAGGCTTTGATTCATTATTGGTAACGTCCTTTTCCTACGTTAGAAATCCTCCGTCAGTTTTTTGGAGAGAAAGTCTCTTTAATGGCTTGTTCTACAGGCCGAGTTTCCCACCTCACACAGTACGTCACCCCCGAGTTTCCAATCCTTGATCTACAGCCGTCAGTTTCAGGACTGCAATGAAAGCAGACAATAATATGGAAAATTAGATGATGAGAGAGGTACTGCAAGAATGTAACATGGTCGTCATTCATGTACTTGGAAGTGGAAGGCGCAGAGCAATAGCAATTGCAACAACAGGTGCCACGAGTGCCATTCTGGAAATGACACGAGAAAGAGCAGAGGGTGATGGCGATGGCGGAGAGAAATCAATTGCATAGTCGAACCTGATCAGTTTGAGAGAACGTACAGGAGTGGTGGAGATCTCAGGAACTTCTTTTCACAACTGGAAGGTTACTTTTGGTTCAGCTCTCAGACCCTTCAAATTTCTGATTTCAAATCCTTGGTGCACCATCGCCAAGCCGCTTCATTTCTGATAGATCTTTGTTCTCACAAAATATAGATCTTGTTTCTATTGGCCAGACCAGGTTCACCATTAGTGAATATTTCACCATCCAATTGAATAAGTGATGTGGTGGTCAGAAGGCTTGCCATTCCACATTTAGTTACCGGGATGTTATTTCTGAACTTCGTAATATAAACATTCTAGCATTGAGCAATAGAAGCAGTAAGTAGAAAAGCTACAGCAGTAGATTCAATATATACAAAAGTATTTTAAAGCCAAAAACGTATTGAAAACACACAATATAATTAGTGCATTAGAAATTAGTTTTTGAAGCACCCATTATGAATGTCTAGTAGCTACTAAACTACTACCGATGTTTTTATACCAAACGAGATATGCAGGCCATTGAAATACCCTCTGCGATAGTTCCACGAATCTGATTCATTTCACGGCGCTCACACGTTTGATACATTCTCATGTTGAACACAGGACCCCTTGGGGGCAAGGGCTGCTTTCCCAGGAATCCCTCTCGTGATAAATGAGCCGGTCCACCATCGAGGGTAGAGCAGCCGGGGTGAGGGCGTAGACGGCGGGCGCCTGGTGACGGTCGCAGCACGGGGAAGCATCGGCCGTGGGTGATGGAGGGGGAGTGGGGCTGGGACCGGGCTTGGGACTGGGCTTGGGGCTGGGGTTGGGGCTGGCGCTGGTGCGGCTCGGGAGCGCCGGCGTTTGATGCCCGCTTTCTCATTGTTTACTCGAGAGCTCTTGCGCAGGCATTCAGCGTAATGCTGCTCGTGGTCGCCGCACAGTCCTCGGCGCTCTCGAATTCAGCGGTCCAAAATCCGCTTTACGTCTAGTTGCTAAAGGTTGATGATAATACCGCTCTGTTGAATGTTCTCCAAGATATTACATGCTTCTTCTGAGACATTTTGAAACTACCAGAGGTCCGAAGGTTTTATTGTTGTTGTTGTTTGTTGCTTTTTAAGAAATAGCCGAAGCTCTCAAACCACTTAGTCGTGGGAAAAATTTTGTCTTATTTTTGTAACATATGTCCTTCCAACGTGAATAGCACTTTCGCGAAAACATAACACTTATTTGATATCTGGCATTTCATTATTGTTGTACAAAACAAACATAAAATTCATAATTTTATTTTTCATCGGTCGCCAGATCAATGTTCTAAATTGTGCTTCAATACTATATTTTTATCCTCATTTTCTTTAATTTCAGAATTTTAAAATTAATACTTGCTATTTATTTTCTACCACCCTGTACTGTCAGATGGAAATTTTTTTCAAAAATAATATTTTTTATTATCGTTTAATGAACTCTAACTGCAAAACTTTAAGAATCAGTGAAATTTATTTTCCGGATCGATTTAAAAATTGTAATATAATGATTGCGTTAGCTTCGGCGGCCGCATTTTGTATCTTCTAGGCTATCCGTGATGCGCCGCGTCTCGTTCTTGGAGGCTGACATTTCAGGCAACATGTTGTGGCCTTCCTCAGGGCGTACTAGGCTCCATGTTGGCCGAAACGTCAGCCACCAAGACCGAGACGCGGCGCATGCGGAATATTCTACAAGATTGTAATCTACGTATTTGGTGTTGTTTTTTCTTTGTAAAATGCTTAAGTTAGAAACAAGCATGTAATATTGCAATGACTGTAATGGAGAATGCAGTGATAATAAATATTACAAAAGTACGCATTATGAATAGACATTAAGAATAGGCTTGTGATCCTTTCCATGACGATGTTCTGGCTGCGTGTGTCTCGAGGATTCGCCTGCTGTCTGCGAAGCGCGTCTCCCAAGCCCCTCCCCCCCCCCCCTTTCGTATCCCTTCGTCGCTGCAGCAGCATGTTTGTGTAGTTCTTTTTGAATCGGAAGGTAGACAAACCTATGTGAGAGCCCGTCTAAATCTTGCGCAAGTTTGTTTTGCGCCGTGCCCGCTTATTTCGCGTGCGTACACGTTTTACTTGCCGGAAATGTGATTGCTATTCCGTTCCTTCCCCCATGCCATTACGCGGGTTTTGAAATTCCACGTTTTTTCACTTCGAACGAGCTTACAATAATTTTTCAACTATTATTGTCTGGGACTGGAATACATTTTTTAGGTACATCCCGTTATACGTGTTTACGAGAGCTTGGATTTTCTTACACTCCCCGTAAATAATGTGTCAGGAAACCCTACTCTGTAGATAGTCTGTAATTGCCTCGTTTGCTTGTGTGTTCCAATTTTCGTCGAGTCTAGGCAGCACGTTATATTCTGGGCATTGCACGTTCATCAAGATTAAAGAACGAGCGTTTCTTTTCTCGTTGTTTATTACACGCATTTTAAAGTTTTGTTCGGTGTATTCATATGTCCATTCCAGAATATTGGCCAAATGCCGACTTGACAACTGCATGCTTCTTCGCAATCACTAAAACAATTATTTAAGAAAAAAGTTATTACGTTATTAAATATTACGTTAAAAATTATATATTACGTTAAAAAAATATTCGCTCTTTCTCTCTAGATCACATCTATGGTTTTGCCAAATTAAGTATTACGTAAGGTGCATAATCGTAATTTCTTTTTGAATTTATCAAAGGAGCAAAATTTTACCAGTTCCGAAACCTCATTTATGAACTTTCTAGACAGTCTATTTCTTCCTAAAATCAATTTTTTCCATGCCATCAAACTCAAGAAGCTGCTTCTTGATACACTGGTAAGAGTGAAACGTATCGATTTTGGGATTAAGTCATGATCACATTGTATTGTCGACAAAATAATTGTAAGTTTCATTCTCACTGGAAAAATATTATTATAAGAAGAAACTGGAACTGGTTGAATTGTAGAAATTGCACTTTAAATAGCCTTGCTGTTCTCAAATGATTTAAATGATGTTACAAGTGATTCTTTCCATACAGTTACTTTTATTCATTTGCAGAAGTTCAGAATAAAATTAAAAACCAATAAGGCAGCACCATGTGGTTAAATGTCAAAGTTTAGTATTTACATTAATTTGGTAAAAAGAAAGTGAAAGATACATTCAAGACAATGGAGATGGTCGGAAGTTAAATGACAACAAATCATGATTTATTTACGTTGCTTACTACATCTTTGGTTTTCGTGATTACTCGATTTTTTTGTTCGTACTGTTTTCCATTGTTTTGCTCCGAATTACAACTTTGTATTCCTAATTTTGTCACAAAATTCTTGTGGAATAGAAGCATGCCTCCACATTAGCATGTTATAGACGATTGTTGGAACCAGTGAAGATTTCTGTGGAATTCATTAACTTAATATGTTGCATTCTTATACTGTTGTCAATATTAAATATATATAATTTCTTATATTTCATATTTGGATATATTTCATTAATTATATTTCATATTTGCTAAAACATGAAAGAAGAAAATGTGGCATTTTTTCATCGATAAAGAAAACTAGATTATTAAAGTAATAATTTTCTTTTGTTTCAGGTACGTACTCAAAGTGGAAGAGGACGGTCATGGTGCTGACATACAGTAACGTGGAGTAAGAGAGAATTTCTGTAGGTGGGTATGTGAATATTACAAAACATTTATAATTTAATTCCATGATATAGAATAATATATTTTTCTAATCCCATAAATAAAGTCATAAACTTGCGGTATAGTTTACACAGTTCTATCGAATTTTTTAACAAGAATAATGGAATGCTAAAATTAACCAACATTAATTTTATATGAAATATTCAACGTTTTCAAATATTTAAAGATGCCCAAGAAAGATTTTTATAGTATCTAATACCACTTGTGGGTTTGATGTGTATATTAAACTGAAAACTAGCAGTGACACATTCAATGTCCAATAATTCCTTGAATCCCAGATATTTCGTAGTTTAACATAGTATCACTTTCATCTCCATAATTTTACACTTAACAACACTCAAAATATTTAAATTATTTGTTTTCAATGAAACATTTCCCCAGAATCTTAACATAGTCGCGGCTTTAGAAATGTTCAATGGGTCATTAACACGAAACTAATGTGCCAATTACTCATTTATGCGTGCCTAAACAGTTCGTTATTGCGTCGTCTTGCTCGGAGGAGCGCGTTCAGTCCCAAGCCAGTCAACAATGAACCAGCGTTGCTGAAAGGTCTCTGGCAGTTAATCACTCTCCAGCACTGGACAAATGCTGTCTGGGCCATTGTGGAGGGAATTTCTAGTCTCTTTGTATTCGTCTGAATGGCGCACAGGTCTGAGCTTTCGCGTGAGAGACCGCATGGACAAGGAGTGCGGTCGCATGCGCCGCATATGCGCGCTATTCGAACAAGCGTACATTGTCGTAAAGGCACGTTCCGCTGGAGTTTCTGGTTCTGCGTTCGAAATCCGAGAGAAATAGAGTCGAGATCCCAAATTACATAGACTTACCTCTAAAATTATTTTCGTTTTTGAAATTGAATTTGCGGCTTAGGTCTTTTGCGTGAGTCACTTTTTTCGAATTTATGTTTGATCAATGTACATTTATTTTGTACGATTGGAATTTAAGGAAACTTCTTGGCGAACCTTGAGACTGTTTGTTAACACATCTGAGAGAAAACAATTCATATTTTGAAAGTCATCAAATGACAATTTTCGCCTTATTTCCACTCCCTCAAACAACACTGGATATTAACACAAACAAATCGTTAGTATCTCACCTCTTTAAAAAGGGTCGTACAACTCGCGTGTTAATATATTTATTTAAGTATTTGACAATAAAAACTATGTGTCGTTTGCAAAATTAAAAAAAAAAAACATGAAAAAAATTACTTTTCGTGTCACAAGCGAAGTGAGGAACCCTATTCGAATATGCAACGTAATCAAGAAAAGTGATCGGATAATATGATCGAAATGTGGAACAAAACCCTAAATCGAATGAAAGTTATGTGACCAAGGTTTCAAAAAAAAAAAAACAACTTACTCTTACACAAAAGTCGAAGTAACGCGCGACGGTAAATCGCATTTGGACGACAAAATATTACAGCTTTCTAATTCAGTTCTGCATTCGTTAATACTTTTCAGAGTATTGAATTGACATTGCTCGGAATGAAAATATTAATGTTTTTGAAGAATTAGATATGTCTTGTTTCTATGGTTTAAATTTAATTCACCCTCATGAATTCAGGACATGTCATGTCCTGGGCTGAGATCATCATAAATATAATTAATTATACTAATTAATAATAAATACAATAGTTTACGAAGCTCAGTATATCATACTCACATTACAAAAACAGTAATTAACACTCGAAATTCCCACTGATTACCCCTGATTCGGTTCCCGTCGCACCTCATTTAATCGCTAGAATTCGTGCAGATTAACGACAAGCGAGACATTTCTCGTTGTAGTAGAAGTTTCTCAAAACATTGTAAAAACAAACGTCTAATAAATGGTAGCGTAGGAAATCAAACTTTTTCTTCCAGTCACTTCACACATTTAATATTCGACGAGCTGCTGCTTTTGACTTGGAAAAATGCAGCTTAAAAATCATTGCCCATCCATGTCATTCATACGCAAATGTTGCTGAGGTTCTTCTAAATAAATGGATTTGAAAACCATATAGCAGGAAACGATTATTTATTAAGCTTGGAAGTCTAACGCTCAGTCATACCTCCAACGTTGCATTGGAATTCAATATTTGTAGAATCTATTACACAAAAACAGAATACTCATTTCTTTTGCTTCTTCAATGTTATGCCATAATTTTGAAGAATTGAGGTAAAGGTCATCCAGAGGGTTTTTGTTTAAAACATACTAAACAAGACTTATTTTTTAAACTTATTTGTAGACTTTCACATGGAATACATCGATCAGCTGTTTATTTTCCAGACATTATCAGGCTTACGCAATTTAAATTTTAAACTATCTTAATATTAACTGAAGTTCACACTCTAGGAGAGAATCGAGTTCTGAATTTTGGTCGTCTATAATTTTGAGAAAGATTTCAAGTTGATAATCTACTATTTATGTGGGTGAGGGTTTGGTTTTTGGATAGATTGAAATGGGATGTTGTTGTTATGTCTGTCAGATTTCGGTAGAATTTGTGATATATGGGCTATTTAGTTTATTATTAGTATATTAATGTTTAATTCTATATAGATGTTTTTTAAGCAGGGAACATTTCTGACTAGTTTGTTATATTCGTTTTGCATCATTTAGAGTATGTTAATATATTCGTATGTATATGGGGCTGTTTTTATCCACATTGGACATGCGTGTGACGTTAGTGGTCTGATTACTGTTTTTATATGTTATGAAGTTTGCATGAGAGAGGGATTTGTGATTGAGTAGAACTAGTTTGTTTCTAGCTGGTTTGACATCTGTGTGGTGTTTCAGGAAAGGGTAGTATCTATGTGAAGTCCTAGGAATTATACTTGTTACGATGATAGGGTCTTGTGTTAGGGAGTTGTTAATTACTAAACGAGAGGGAGAAGTTAACGAAGAGTTTTGCTATGGTGTCCACGTATGCAATAGCTCAATTCGTCTGAAAAATGGAAGTTCATGTGATTCCGTTTTAGCAATCTGGAGAGACGACTGTGCTTTTCCGAATGCATCGGACGAAATACGATGGTGCCTGCGCCTAATGAGTCTTTGGAATATTCTACCATAAATGGCAGAGTTCATCCGAACGCGATTCGGCCGGACTAGGATTCACTCTGAGACTTCAAGATAAACCGATGCGCTGGCTTCATGAGGCTCTCCAAGATACACTAGACTTAGCAGGCCTCTTGTGCTAACTCCGTCAGTTGGTATACACAATTGTTACCGGAGCCTTTATGGAATACACAGTAGTGAACAATTAGGTTGCTGCTTCGGAAACAATCTAGTTACGGGCCGTGAATCAAACAAGCTCTTAGTGGTGGACATAAACTACTGTACACTCTGTCTCTGTATCTGTCTGTTTCTATCTCTCTCCATCTCCCTCTCCCTCTCTCTCCGTCCCTCTCCCTATCTCCCTCTCTCCCTCTCCCTCCCCCTCCCTCTTCCTCCCTCTCCCTTCTTTCGTTTCTCTCCATATATCTCCATCTCTCTCCCTTCCTCTTTCCCTCCGTTTCTTGCTCACTCTCTCCCTCCCTCTCTGTCTGTCTGTATTTGGAAGACAATGACTTCATATTTTGTGACAAGCAGCGTCGGATCAAGGGGGACATGGAGGGCATATCCTCACTAAAAGGCCTAGAGTTTTCGTTTCTTAGATACCTTTACTTGGCCAAATTGATTTAAATATTTTTATGGTAGAATTATGAAATTATTGAAAAATAATATTGTTTAGTATCATGTATAGACTACAAAAATAATATACAATATCATAAAAAATCATCATTTAACAAAAATCTATGATGGCCCCCACTCCGAAATGATCGGTTGAATCCACCCATGGTGCCACGTCTTTGTACGTGGGTTCATTTAGGAGTGACTAACATTTCGTCGTGCTTTACCATTGTTTTGACATAGTCGCTATAATTATTGGATTAATTATAATTATTCAATAACCCAAAAATTTCAGAGTAAGAATAATGTGAGATATACGAATTATAATAAAAACGTTTTTCATTTTGTAGAAAGTCGGGATGGAGTTAAAAAGTTTAAAAAAACATTTGAAATATGTTTGTTTTCGGACAGAGAGATTGTTTAAATTGTTTAACTTGGGACAAAATTTACCATCGTATCCAGCTACCCTTTGTATGAATAAAAATAGCTTTCAAAACAATTGGAGAAATGTTTATTTTTGTAATTAATATGTGATCGATTGCATTCTTTCAATTAAATGTTTCTATACAATAATAGCCTATAATATCAAAGTTTGAATTTTGTTTGGAAAATGCTAAGTTCATTACGAGATAACCAATGTTCTGTAAAGTAAGGAACGTCTTTTTTATTTAAATCGCTTTTTCTTGAGCATCTTCGACAAACTCAGTTTTATTTGAAAGAGATTGGAGGTTATGGTGCAGGATGTTAATCTTTTGCAAGTACCTGTATGGATGTTTTTTAGCTGCATACGATTGTAGTTATGTTATACTACAATCGTATACGACTTTTCTCATATGCAGTTTTAACTGTTGGTTTGCGCTCTTAATGTTGCTGCATAGTGTTGGTCTGTTTTCCCAGAAGGGTATAGTCGAGACAACTATGTTAGTGTTTTGGGCGCCACATTGTAACTTGTTCACTTGTTGTTCAGATAAAAAGTGGCCGCCCAAATTAATGTCATTCTACTCTCCTGTGATAAGGACTGTTCTGATTCGTCAATGTCTTCGTGTGGGTTTCCAACTCTGCAAACCACCAGTTAGATTTAGAAACAGACGAGTGAGTAGTTGGAGGGTATCTTTCTACTAAGAATGAAAGAAAGATGGCGATGCGTTTTAATGTTCGTGATAAAACTGGAAATACATAAAAGAGAACTCAGATAAGACAAGCTTAATATTTTGAAAATATAAGAATGATGTATATTCAATAAATGAAAAATTATGATTCGATATAAGAATGAGAAGGTACTCTATCTACAACTCAATTACTTACGAAATATGGCAATGAGGTTACGTAGATTGTCATCAACTCCAGCTGTAACTATTTAATATATGCAGTAGACGATACTTCAACGTTAATAGACAAAAGACATTCACTGAAAACTGTCTTGAAAATACAGAATAAGATTTGAAGCCTAAATTCATTCGAAACATTCGATACGCCAGCCTTAATTAAATTTAATTAATTAATTAAAATAATTAAATTAAATTAAATAAAAATTAAACACTTTATTAAATCAGCACAGTGATACAATATCTAAAATTAACTCCACTGTTTGTAGATTTTGACACTATCACTAACTCGTAAATCTAAAGTTCGTTAAAGGTTCAGTATCCGTTTAAATTTTGTTTTCTGCTGCTTCGTCTAGGTTGTAGCAAAACACACATTCTCGTGTAATACACACAGATATTCTCAATGTTATACTATCAGTTAACCTGCAACAATCAATGAATACGCTTAAACGCACCAAAAACCGTAAAATCACTAAAAATAAAAGTTCAATTACAAAAATATAAGGAGCACAACCAGACGCGTCCGTCTCATTAGATGTGAAACTGAATGTTTGATGAACTCTGATCACTTACTCAAAGTGTCTCTTGTGAACAAATCCATACTTTGCCCTCATTTCATAAGATACCTGCTTGTCAGTCTCGTAATATCTTAATTAAAGTACTTGCAAGATCTGATCATGACTACTACTTAATTAATACAATTTTAGAATCCGGAGTGTTACTTTAATTTAACTGTAGGTAATCTCTTTATTTACGGGTTTTAATTTACCACGTATGCGATTCGTGAAACCTTACATTATTATCAAAATTTTGTTTTGTTTTCCGTGTTAGAGAAAATAAATATAATCTCGTTGGTTCAGAAGAACAACATGTAGCAAAACAAAGTTTACTGGCCATAAAAATAACCATAAAAGTATTTAAATAATTGATATTGTCGGTAGTCATGGCAAAAAAACTGAATATGAAAGAGAGAGAGAAAATGAATATGAGAGGGAAAAATGAATATGAATACTTCTTCAATAACTCAATTTTAATTGGTTAAATTTTGCGTGATTTATCTGTTTGATAACGTTATTCTTATAGTCATCAAATGCATAAGAATGGAGCTAACAGTGTATGGCAACGGCTAACGCCCCAGAATTAACAACCGCACTACATAATTGTTCATTAGAGACAATCGATTACTCCGCCCGAGCGGGAGCGAGATATTAGCAGCAAGCAAACTAGCCGTCCGTTATGGCGGCAGTGCAAGCGCCTCTGCTGTTGAGGAGCCGAGATTCCTCCGACTGTGACCGGGGGATTAATTTCCAGAGCGGCCAGTCGCCGCCTTGGCGCCTGGGAGGAGAAGGAAGATGAGAAGCGGTGGGGAAGTGCGGTGTGGGAGGGAGACGAAAGGAGCCTGGCGTGGGCCGGTGAGGGCGAACGCCTCAGCGGAGGTATTAAGACGCTTAACTCCGAGGCGAGCGGAGGCGCCGTGGACGGCGCCAGCGGCGACGGCGTCGGGACGGCGACGGCGTCGGCGTCGCGAGGACGTCGGAGGGGAGGGTAGACAATACATAGTCCCGGCGCCGCGGGGGCGCGAGGCGGCGGCGGCGACCTCAGTGTCTGCGGAGGTGGCCGGCCGCTTAAGCCGGCGAGACCGCGGCGGGGGATGGAACCGAGGCGTGGTGAAGGCGGGAAGGGGGCGGGGACGTAGAGAGTTCACGCGCGATAGAGGGCCTCACAGCCCCAGTCGATTCAGGGCAGTGGCCCGCCGCCGACCGCCGCCTTATCGGGCCCGCTGCTCTCGACCCACCGCCTCCGCTCGCCTCAGTTCGCCCGCCCCGATCGCCACCTCCCCATCCCTCCCTCACCGCTCCGCTCTCCCCCGCCCGCCTTGATGCCGCAACGGCGGCTCTCTTGTCTCTGGAGTGAGCAGTCAAGGAGTCAGCTTGGCAGGCCCGCTAGAATCCACACCAATATTCCCTTGCTGGCTTTGAACGCAGGGTATTCCGGAACCGAGGAGAGTACTCCGGGAGGCCTTCCGTTAGAGATGCGTCCGGTGGCGGGTTACAAAATGTACTATGCATTTGATTAGCTTGAACAACTTTTTGCAAAAAAGGAAAGTCTATTTGCGATTTACAAGCACCGATAACTGCGCTGGATATTGAAGTCCGAACAATGAGTCAATCAGTAGACGATTGGAAATTTGGTATTCCAGTTGCCGTAAATTTGCTTGCTGTGCTGAACCGAAGCCTCTTTAGTATCCCTGCCGGTATCGAGCAGGTAGGACGATCGCTTTAATGTGGCATCCTATTCACTTCCAGGCGAATGTCAGAGTAACACCTTTCACAGTGGACCTTGGATTGCTCCAGGTATTATTTCTCCTTTTCTGTGAATTTGGACAGGTATATCATTGGAGAGAACGTTCGTTACTCTCCTCTGTTTTGGGGAATAATGGCAGAAATTTTAAAAATAGTGAATTTTACCCTAAGTAATATGTTAACTCAGTTGAAATGGTATCAAGAACGGAAAATATTTCGAATTATTTTTTCGTTACCGTCACAATATTTTAAATTGTGCCCAAATTGTCTAAACAATCTAAATTCAAAATGACGGATCCAGTGATTCTGGGACCCGTCGGACGATTTTGTTGCTCTTCATGGTGTCCATTATTACACAATAGCAAATATTAAGAAAGGTTTGTGTATTGAGAACGAACATCGAACTAAATGTAGAAAGAAAAGAAAAAATTCAACGCCTGAATTCCACCACTGTAATAGCTGCTTCTATTTCTGGTGCTTTGTAAATTCCTCGGAGTTGGAATTCAGAACACGAACCTGGCGGGGGCCGGGAATAAGTTTCTCCACTGGTGGTCTTGCATCCCTCCCTTCGGCCCTCGCAGAACGCGCGGAGTTGTCACAGCGTGTTCTCGCAACTCGCGGTGTGAAGCTACGCTGAATCAAAGCAGTGCGGGGTTTCAGTAAGCAGTTGTTGTAAGGTGCGCCCTCTGTCTCTCAATGACGAAGAGTTAGCTCGTTTTTTCTTGGCCTTCTGCGTCGCACGTGCCGTGTTTGGTTATCCGAGAGCGCATCGCCACAAAACCTCGTGGTCTCGTAGGCGCATCGTTGTCGAAGGACTCGTCTTTGTTATGATGCCAGTGCCTGTGTTTTATGGCCATTGTTGGAAATGCGTGTATAACTTTGATGAGGGAATTATGAAAATATATTTCATGGTGATATGACAATGGTGGCATGATAGAGGAAACGAGAGATCCCTGAGAAAACTTCCTTGTCCACCAAACACTCCAGGTGGATGCCGCTACTTCTAGTTCTCTAGTTCTGACGGAGGAGGGCGAGCACGCTATACCACAGGCCACCCACCGTTGTCGAAGGGTGTCCATGCAATCTCCATCACTGCTAAACACTTTGTCTAACTGATTAGATTCGTTTCTATGTGGATATTTCCCCATTCCCAACGTTCTCTTTCGCCTCCCTACTTGGGGATTGTTGTGTCTGCCCTTGCAACCACTTTTGCCACTTCTTTTCATTTCCCAGTGCATCAATAACGATCACTCCACTTTCTGACCGTGACCGGCTGAAGTGGACCAACGGATGTCACTGCAGTGTCCCTGACCGGGAGGTAATAAAAGTACCGACGGGGGCAGGATTTTCGACACTAACTACATAGCTAGGTTGCGTACCGTTGCTGTATGGTGGAGAATTCTAGCGGCCGGCTGCTCTTATCGGTAATTTTCCGTGGTTTCATATCTCGATACCGGGTCAATGCTGGAGCAGTACCATAACAAACGGGCCACGGATCGTGCGCGATACTTCCTTCTTCCTCGGCATATCCTCTCCCCTTCTACACCTTTCTCAGACACTCATCTACACAATACTACCACACCTCGCAGGGGGAAATCGTGTCTGCGTAGGTGGGCGCGATTTCTGGTGGAGAGTTGTAGACGATCACCCGGACCCTGAGTTTCACGGTGGCACTCACGCCGTTAGCTTCCAGGTTGAGGCAATGAGTAGGCAATACCGCTCTATGTCGCCTAGTAACCCATCCGTTGGGCCTCTGGCGCACCAACCTTAGGGCAGAGGTGGGCGAAGGATGTTTTTTCGAATGCTCAGGATCCCACATATAAACGACCGACGAGGACCAGATATATGTCAACCCTGTCAAGTTGATTCTGTCGGTACTCACGTCAATAGTGTAAAAGTGTAGGCAGTAAGGAGACGGGAAGGGGGCCTCAAGGGCCAAGCCCCAAGAAAGGGATATGGACAGCGCGCATCATTTTTTTCTTCTTTCTTGTTCTATTCTCAACCCTTACTTATGCACACACTCTGGCATACACTACTCTACCACATATGTTGGGAAAACAGTTGGAAACTTAGAATTTGTCCCAGCTGAGGCTGTTCCCCACCAAGTGAGAAATCCCTGCAAGCCGAACTGTAGGTTGACGCCGGAACTTAGCATTCAGGAGGGAAAGAACACGCTCCCTTCTGTGATAAAACTTCCACTACACGTACGGGACTACTTACAATAGCAGTATCCGGAAATACTAAGTAATCAATTTTTTCACTGCATATTCCTTGTATGCTGCTTTCATTGCGATCATGACATCACTTGACCACTTGTGTCTTGTTTTGACTTCTCCAATTACACTTATCTATTTAAGACGTAAATAGGTCACAGATTTTACTCTTCACGCAAGACGAATCACGTCCAACACGTTCTTCGCCTCGTACTTCACGGCTTCAACTCTTCTCTGCGCACTCACCTATTATTTCGCCGCCATTTACGTCACCCCGCCAGGAACGCAATGCCTCTCTACGCCCGCCAGCACAGCGCGCGCTTCATTTGTTTAGAAATTATTCAAATGAAGCAAATAAATTTCATTGTCGCCTGGGCTTAATTCGATTGCCGCAGCGGCACAGGCAGCGGCGGCGACGGTCGCGAGGCCGCGGGAGTGGAGTCTGCTCCGACGGTGGCTCACGGAGACGCAGCCCTGAGGCCGACAGCCTGCCATTTCTGCCGCGCACCATCTCGAACCCACTGCTCCATCACCTCCCCGCGCCATTTCATCATTTCGGCGTTCGGCGCCGTGCCTGCCGCGCTCCATCTCGAACCCACTGCTCCATCATCTCCCCGCATCCATCACCTAATTTCATCATTTCGGCGTTTGAAGTCTGCTCCATCGCATATCTTTTGATGGATATGCGTATTAGCCGCCCCATCACATTTTGCTGACATTTTCAGCCTCTACAATTTCTCCATCATGTTGTACTAATATCCTGTTTCTTCACTTGTCAATCTCGCTGTCCCTCTATTCTGCTACCCCACTCTCTTGATGTTCTGGCATCAAGCCTTACAGACGTCCAGACGATGTTTATCGTCGTCTAGATATATCATAAGACAATCATCCAGCAGCCATGTATCTCGTAGTAATGAGTGGCAGAGAATCCTGTCATCTTGCCCAATGTATACAGTTCCAGCGCCCGATTCTGGTACAAATACATCCAACCGCAATGGCAACTTTCCGTTTTGGCTTTAATTTATTTACGTCAATGCACCAACTCCTCACGCAGCTACGGGTGAATAACACTGCCATTCATCCCATTGCCCCGACATCCTCTTGCTTTTCCATCCCAATGTCACGCAAAATAGCCGGACTGCCATTCGTACAAGAATATCCCACATTCGGCCATCTTTCCCATCTCGATATCCTTCTTTCACGCGACCTCCACATATCGCCTTTCCATCTTCTCACCCCCGTCCCCAACTCAACATCATCTCAATTCCAGAACCTCTCTCTCTCCACTTCTTTATTTTAGGCTGCCACACAGAGAGCTCAGATCAACAATGTTGCCATTGAAGTGTGTCTGACCAGAGGCTCGAAGGTTCGAGTCTGGATGGTGGCGGATATCTAGGTTGAATTCAGCCTGTGTCCAGATGTGCATTCTAGTGGCCGCCTACTCTGGTCGAGAGTTTTCCGTGGTTTCTTTGATGAATACAAGTCGAATCTGGGAGCAGTGCGTGAACAAACGGACCACGGAATCTGCGCGATATTTCCTTGCTCCCTCTTGCCCCCTACTCTCCTCTTATACACACGTCTGGAGACCAGTCGGAATCTTAGAAACTCTCCCGAATGAGGCGGAGCCCCGCTGACGGAGGTACCGGGATGGGAAACCCACTCTACAGGACGTGTAGGACGGCGCGGGATCTCACGGTCTAGCAGGGAAGAAAACTGCCATCTTCCAAGATATAATATACACTACACCTGCGGGACCAAGGATAATAGCAGTTGACGCGCTCGGAAATTAAGGATAATCAATCAATCGTGACACATCACCGATTAATTGTTTAAACTCCCCACACTGTTTCCCCAAATCCGATTTAGTTGGATTTACATTACACACAATATCAACGTCTGCCGTCTTTGCCCCCTTGCCATAGCCACCACTGCCACCTTCCGAACCCGTTCATCATCGTGAGGTCGGCGCGGCGTTTTAAGTCGCACAGCCGATGCTCGTGCCCCAGAATGCGTCCAGGTGGCAGACGTGACGATCACTGCGAATGCGGCGGCACGGCTCTCTTCTCTTTGCACAAGTCCGTTTGCACAGGGCGATCTGTGCCAACGAATAGTTCTTCGCCTAAGGTGTCATACTTCCATGTAATATTGATATGTTTGTAAACTTCTGAATGGAATTGGGTTTTCTATGTTTGAATGGCGATTTGTACGCTCCTGTAATTCTGTTCCTTTTTATGATGTAACGTGCATTCTTATTTTATTTTTACAAAGAATGGTATTGTAAGATATTAATATTAAGGAATATCAAGATTGTAAATAATTGAAGAATATCTAATAACCTAGATGAAGTATTTTAAATGTTATTGTATTTATTATTATTAATGTTATTATTTCATTAATTGCTTCGTGAGTCAGGTGTTATTAAGAAAACGGAGTAGTTCTATTAAGAAAAAAGTAGAAGGAACTCCAGTACAAAATTTTTAATAGCTGAAAGTGGTGAATTAGAAGTTTATAGCTATTTTCTTCTAATTATTCGTCGGAAAACTTATTAGAATTGTACAAAAGATAAATTACTCAGTGACCTCGATACAGTCCCTACATAATACTCATACATCTGAACAATTTTGAAGGTTCTTGAAAGGTTTTTGAGTAATGTTTGTAGTTACTTCCTGGCCTATTTTTCTACAAAATAGAACTATTAACAAAATTATTGGTAATGAAAACTCTCTTGTGTTTTAGTCAACACGCTAAGAAATGCTGAATTGCTTAATTTGAAAAGGCGACAAAAAATGGAAGGCATTCGCCAATCTACTTCCGTACGAAATCAAAAATAAATAAAATACAACCGTCTGAAAAACTAGCATACGTATACCGTCATCGGATGTTACGTGCATCTACAAGCGCAGTAGGGGCACACATGTCTGAAGGCTCGTGTCTGGGAGAGAAACATTTTGGAAACTGCTTTCAATGCAGATGGAATTAGAAATCGACAATGGCATGAGGCACTTTTATTAATTTTGCGACTTGGAAATTTGACACAAATATAGTCTTATGAAAATAACTCTGCCGGTAAACGGTTAATTATTCTCTCGCTCACAATCACTACATCATGAGAATATATTTAACGTTGTGGTGCCAATGAATGTTATTGACAAGTACTTTTTTCCTCAATTCAATCAGCCTCTGTTAATAATATGACTGTCACTCATAGAACAAATCGAATTTTATTGTCACAGTATGCGTGCCAATATTGGCGACTGATTGGATAACTTCAGATTTAGAAGCCATTAAATAATGGGTCTACCTGTGTTATTTCAATTCGTTTCCTATTATTAATATAGTAATTCAAGTACATGATTGATTAATTAATTGACTGATTATTTCGCGTAGCAAAGTACTGCTATGGTCATTATTCCCGTAACTACAATGCACGTTTTTATAACAGGAAAAGGCGGCGAGGAGGAGGCGCTATCGCGAGAGGTAGAATCCAAAAACCAAACAAAACCATGCCATCACTAATAAATACAGACCTATCAGCTTCTTACCAAAACTGTCTAAGTTTTTGAAAACCAATATTTAACAGACTAAACCAACATCTTAAAATTATTACCACCATTCCAAATCGTTAATTTGGTTTCATAGCACAGATTTCACAGATCTTTCCCTTCTCAGATTAACTGAATACCTTCTACTCTGCATTACAACAGAAACAGCATCTATTATATATATATATATATATATATATATAAAATCAAAGAAGCAAAGTGCTAATTAATACAGCTAATTCTATCATCACCAGACACAAACCACTCTTCTATTTAAATTTCATAACAGTTTACGAATTCCTACTCAGAAAATTAATACTTTGCGCCAGCCCCATCAGGAAAAATGCAGCCATAACACACACACACACATACACACACATATATATGACATAGAATGTATCTCAAAAATATTCGTAAGACTAATCATCAATTCCTTTTGGTTCTTTTGCAAGAACAATTCCATTCAAAATTAAAAATTGTACCACTTAGAAACCAAATCGCTCACATTTTCCGTAATGTCTACAAAATCTATTAAGTATTCATGAGCCATCACAATACACACTAACAAAACAATAAGAAATAAAAATGTGCTTTCCGATCATTCTTTAAAATATTGAAATGTCTGGGAGGTTTCCTTGACGTTCTTCTTTAATATCTCCTCACGAGTTTTGTAACCTTGAAGTAATTTATATTTTTGAAGTTAACTGTTAAGTCAACATCCGCAAAGTGTAAAACTGATCGATGTAAAGAAAAACAAAACTAATGAGAAATATAGGATCGCTTTTCATCTTTCCACAAGTGAACAACTCCTTTCTCTTTCCTTCAACCCGGTAATCCGCCGCGGCGGGCGTTCCGGTAGGCCGAGAAATGGCAAGAGGTCGGGCGGGCGGCGCGCACCCGGCAGCTGGTGGCGGAAGCAGCGTCGGGGGCTGGGACGACGGCGTCATAGGAAGAAGGGGAGCATCCACAGAGGCTCGAAATTCAATTAAATAGTAAGATAAACTTTCTGGCGAAAGTTGACGACAGCGGCATTCGCCCTCCCACAGGTAATGCGGATAATTTATGTCGTGCTCGTCGCTTGCGGGAGGCACGCCTAGGCCTGAAGGCGGCCTGTCGTGCGAGGAGCAGCGCGGCGTTCGCGAGACTTCCACAAAAAAAAGCAGCTCAAAGCGCCTGAGGGGAACGCTGCCTCTCGACGGGGGAGCGGAGGGGGCACGCGGGGGAGGGGGGACGAAAGACGTGAAACTGTGTGTCTTTGTCCCACCTTCATTGCGCGACAGCTTCCAAAGGGATGCGGCACTGTTACGAGAGGTCGCGCACTAGAGGTGGATGGTGGCTACGGGGCGTGGATACACGGCCGGTGCGGCGTGGCCACGACGGAACGGAAACACCTGTTCTTGTCAGTTCCCCAAAGTTCAAGTGGGGCTAGCCAACTTAGTGGTGGGCGCGTATCTGCGAGGAAACCCTCAGGGGCCTACCTGTTCAGACAATGAGGGAGTCTTGATAGCGTAAGCGATAAGCCGCGTTTATAAAGGCTTTGAATCTGGCCGCTCTAGGAAACGTCAGTCAATATTTAATTCTTCTCGAGATATCGAATTCCTGCATTTTGACGCATTTTGGGCTGAAATAATCTAATGGGCGTTCGATTCTTTCATTTTAATATGTGATATTTAAACTCAATAATATGTGAAGTTTCAGTTATAAACTTACTGAAGAATACACTTCATGCCTCCAGATCAATCATCCACACGACCAAATTAAATTGAAAAAGCTGATCACACATCTTGTTTTTAGAGTGATAATTTAAGTGAATATGCAATGGTTACGATTTTGCCGAGAGTGAGGAGAAAATGAACGAATATTTAATAGGAAATTGGAAGGAAAATATTTGTGTCCAGTATGAAATGTTTAAATGTTAATAACTTAAAAACTTATTACAAATTATAATGGAATACATTTATTTTAATTTGGTGATAATGAACTTTATTTGTATTGTGTTTTTAAGCGTATATATAAAAGATACTTAATTAAATTCGCACAAACAAGGTCGTCTGCACAGTACGAAAAAGAGGCCATTGCTGATTTTATTGACAACAACAATTTATGATAAGTGAAAACACGATAGACGTATCCTCTGTAGCAAATGGAAACTGTACAAGAACTGTTCTAAACCACAACGTTGGGTGCGCCGCCTTGGGTTATTAGTGTTGCGTGGTAACGAAACACTGCCTTTTCGAAGCGTTCCCTTGTTGTTTACCTCGTCACATACCTCGAGGGTCGATGGTCAAGCTCCAGCTCCGACTCCTGGCCCATCACGATTACCCGTCGTGAGGCTGTTAGACTTCTTCTTCTCCTTCTCCTCCTCCTCCTCTTCTTCCTCCTCCTCCTCCTCTTCTTCTTCCTCCTCCTCCTCCTCTTCTTCCTCCTCCTCCTCCTCCTCCTCCTCTTCTTCTTCTTCCTCCTCTTCTTCCTCCTCTTCCTCTTCTTCTTCCTCCTCCTCCTCTTCCTCTTCTTCTTCTTCTTCTTCCTCCTCCTCTTCCTCTTCTTCTTCTTCTTCCTCCTCCTTCTCCTCTTCCTCTTCTTCTTCTTCTTCTTCTTCCTCCTCTCTTTTCTGCTTCTGTGGCTTCAAGATTCGTGTGAATTCGACCCAGCAGGACCATATCGTTCAGATCGTCCTCTCAGCCAAAATATTGGAGTGTGTAGAAAGGAGCATCGCGGAGTGTATCCTTTTAGGTTGCTATAAACTCAGGGTCATTTTGAAAATGTGCTTTGATAACTGTATTTGAAGCAGTTTACTTGCATTAGCAATATAGTAAATGATGGAGTTTAAGGATCAATTTTGTTATTCGCGATATTAAGTATCATAACCCGTCTGTCCTCCACACTCTGTACTGTACCAGCTTATCACTCCATTGAGCTTATCCGACGTCGCTGCTTTCTGGTTCAGTTTGTTGTAAGGACGACGATAGTTCGTTAGCCGATAAGTCATTTTACGCAAAATGAATTATGCTTGTGTTTGTTCACCCAGAAGGATTTTCAAATGGCATACATCGTAGATATTGTTCAGAAGATATTGTTCTTTCGCGAACTGTCCTTACGCGAAGTTTGTTGCAAGGCGTACAATGTCTGCTTTTGTGTTCTCCGAAATTGACGTATCACAATGTGCAATAATGGCTGCTTATTTTTTCGACTTGTCTCTCTCTCTGTGTTTCTGTTTGAGAGTATAATTATAGAAGATCAGTGAAGCATAAAAATTAGGATCGACGCATAACTGAAATAACATGTTCCCACAGCTTTACTGCCAAAAAATTGTTAATACGTTGATAATTTTTAAATTCAGAAATGTAATAGAACAAAATATTCTTATTTAGGCACAGCTAACTGAAAATGTGGTTTTTTTGTGAAGAGATGGAATTGTATTTATTTCCTTCATCAGTGCCTACTTTCATTTAGTATTTGAAAAGAGGGGATTTTACTTATTGATGCATGCATCGGCTTGCAAACGAAAAATATGATTGTGAACGATTTTCTCTTATTACACACGGACCCTGTATTGAAAATAGCAGTATCATTAACAACGTATGGCCTTTGGCTGTGCTTTGTGCCATTCGGTGTGCGCAATCTAAAAATAACGTCGATACTGCCCTATCAGTGAGCTGCGCCTTTCATCGGTCTTTAACTAGGTTAACGTTCAAAAGTTCTGCCATTTGTTGCGAACGTTTGAAACATCTCAGTTCACTGCAAGCGCGCTTCATTCACGTCCGCTTTCATCCTTTATCCACTGGGGCTTTCAATATCTGCATAGATATACAAAAAGAGGAAGAGTCATAAAGCCCGTAGCACTATATATTCTTTTCGTCTTTCGGAGGCACTGCCAAGTCTCCCTAGCGTATACTGCTCCCGCAGTAGCAAGAGGTCTGGAGTTAAGGTCTTACGGGAATAAAGGAGGTGTATTATCTGTCAATGAAATGCATTCACATGCACCTTGAGTCATGGTTCATGAATTGTTGACCTTTCACACAATTAGATCATTTCGTTGCTATGCAAGTAAATATCGTTAAATCCAAAAACCGATTTTAGATAAATCAAGTTGCAGTTGATCATGTTAAATTTGTGTACTCAATTAGGTGAATAAAACTTGTATTTGTATAAACACTCTTATACGCAACAGAGTAGAACTTTCATAATCTGAATCATTGTCGTGTCATGGTCTCCGAGCAGTCGTGTCATGGTCTCCGAGCTGTGAGGACGTATTTCTTAAGCGCTCCGAGGGTCACCGCAGGTAGTTGTCAGTGAGCGGCGCAGCAGGTAGTTTTGTTCAGCAGTACGATCGTAAGTGAAGAGCGCCGCACACGTCGCCAGTGTCTGCTTGGTATAAGCTAAGTATAACCACAATATTCGCTAATTTTATAATATATTGTTAATACTTTTAGTTTTTTCCTAAAAGTAATTTTCATAAAAGTAAATTCGTTTTACCTCTAATTTTTCAACATCATGGCCACACGCAACGCTAAAGCGAATGACGCTGACTCTGCTTCGCTTATTGAAAGCATCCTGACATCGGATGTTTTCATAAGCAAAATTGCCCAGGTTGTTTCTGAAGCAGTGGAAAAGAAATTGGAGGTGTTAGTTTCTCGTTACGAAGAGAAACTATTAGAGAAAAGTAAGGAGATCGATGATCTCAAACTTCAACTGGAGGAGCGGACTGACGAGCTTGAGCAGTACCAGCGGCGAAACTCCCTAAGGATCTTTGGGAAACCCGAGCGTGATGGCGAGGACACCGACTGCATTGCAATCAATGTTGCCAAAAAGATAGGTGTCCAATTAGACCTAAGCGATATTGATCGCAGTCATCGAGTTGGCCGGAAAACGAATGGTGGTACTCGACCTATAATTGTAAAATTCATCAGTTATAGGAAGCGCCGGGAAATGTTTTCATCCAAAAGAAATCTGAAGAAAACGGGTATCACAATTCGGGAGGACCTGACGACGATGCGGCTGGAAGTGTTAAAAAAGGCTGTGGAACGTTTCGGCCAACAGAAGGTTTGGACAACAGATGGTGTCGTCATCGTAAAGGTGAGAAATTCCAAAGTTCGCGTCAGAACTATAGCAGAACTGGATAGTATACATAACTAGGAGCAAAGACTATGTACTATTTTTCGTTCTTAAAACAAAAATATTTTTAATTATAATTTTTTAATTTTTTCGTCTTTTGCTAATTTTTATAGTGCTATTGAATTACTATTACTATTATTAATATTATCATAATATTTGCTATTAACACTTTTACTTCTAATTTATTATTACTAATATTAAAATTATATTATTTTATATTACAACATTTTAATTATATTATTTGTTTCACTAGTGTGCTTATTCTTATAATTATAGTTAAGTATTATCCTAGAATATTTATTAGTTATAAGAAATTTATAATAATTAGACTAATTCTAAGTAGTTAGTGCCCCACGTGCAATTGTACGCAACTTATTTAACTCCAATTCCTTTCTGCTTATAGCTTTTGATTTTTTTCCAACGCGGATATCTTCATAAATGTGGCAACGAAGCTTAACACCTTCTTTTCCTAAATACACGCGTTCCAGGAATTCTGTGCCTGTGTTTAGTGCTAATCCGGAAGTGGAGAGGATACTGGCTCACCCCAGCCCCGTGGAAAGTCCCATACCCGCTCGAAGTAGCCCTGCAACCCTCCAGGATTTACAAATTTCTTTGTCTCAGTTCCCTCGTGGCTTGTCTGTTTTTCACGTAAATGCCCAATCACTTAAGCAGCATTACTCCGAAATTTCAAATATTATAACTGAAACGAAACCAGACCTGATATTAATAAGCGAAACATGGCTAAAATCAACAATAAAATCAGGACTCGTATCGGTATCTAATTATAAACTCCTTCGGAATGATAGGTCGATAATTAAAAGCAATTTAAAAGAAAAGACGGGTGGAGGGGTCGCATTGTTTGTTCGCAATGACATTAAGGTTAAAGTAGTCGCTCACTCCACATCCTCTTTACCTGGCATGGAATATATGTTTGCAGAAATCCAAATTGGAATGAAACATTTACTTGTTGCTGTTGTTTACTGGCCCCCGAAAACGGGAGTTTTATCCGAATTAGAGATTCCCCTTTCGCAGTTCGCAAGTAAATATCAGGATATCATAATCATGGGTGATTTCAACTGCGATCTGAAGGTACCGCTCACAAACTCGGCCGAAAAGTTTATTGATACTTTTAATTCATACAATTTACAAATATTAGAATTTGGCCCGACTCACTTAGCATTAGGAGCTGAAACATGGATAGATCACGCGATTGTGTCAGACACTTCGAAAGTATTAATGTACGGTCAGATATCTATTACGGGAGTATCAAAGCATGATTTGCTATTTATGGTGTACTCTATAAAATGTCCTAAATATAAGCAAAAAATTATCCGCTACCGTGACTACAAAAATATTAATTCTGAGGCTATGTTCGACGACAGTGCCAAAGCTCCTTGGCATGACGTTTATAGTCAAACATCTCTTAATAGTAAAGTAGAAGTCTTCAACGAAATTATATCTAACCTTTTCGATAAACATGCACCATGGAAAACGCGACGTGTGACACGTCCCGCGGCCCCATGGCTTACAAATTCTTTAAAGCAATTCATGCAGGAACGCGACTCAGCTTACCATCGCTTCAAGTGTAATAAAACCTCTGAAAATGAAAGAGAGTACAAAAAGTTACGAAATTCCGTAAAACAAAAAATTAGAAACGCAAAAATTCGATATTATCATGATGTCTTTAAAGTAAATACAAACACAAAAGACGTTTGGAACAAACTGAGAGACCTCGGAATCACGAAAGCAAATTCTTCTGAAATTTCTTTCGATATGCCCTAGAATGATATTAATGACTACTTTGTAAATGTTTCAAAACCAATACCACCTTCTGTCAAGCGTAATACATTACAGAGACTTTCAAGCAACTCACCTGCTATCAGGGATAAATTTTATTTCCATAACGTTGATCATCAAGAAGTTAGTAAAATTGTTCTTTCACTAAAATCAAATGCAAATGGCTCCGATGGTATCACAGCCAAACAATTGAAATTTGTTTTACCATTTGCCCTTCCGGCCCTCACGCATTTAATTAATTTCTCATTAACAACGGGAACCTTTCCTCAAGCGTGGAAGCTTGCACATGTTCGCCCCCTGCCAAAATCTGAACTGACCTCGGCGTCTTGCAATTATCGCCCAATTAGCATATTGCCGACAGTGTCTAAAGTTCTGGAAAAAATTGTTCGAAAACAGATTGTAAAACACGTATCCGACTCAGATCTGCTCGATAACTTTCAATCCGGCTTTAGAGAAGGTAGAAGCACACAAACCGCTTTATTGAAAGTAACTGAAGACATACGAAAAGCGCTAGATGATGGCCTCGTAACTGTATTAACTCTTTTAGATTTTAGTAAAGCATTCGACTCTGTAGATTACGACATCCTAATAGCGAAGTGCAAAAATCTAAGTTTTTCTGATTCCACCATCTCTTGGATTGCAAGCTATCTCTACAATAGGCAACAAATTGTAGTAGTTGACGATCTGCACTCCAATCCAAAACCTCTCCACCGAGGAGTACCTCAGGGATCCGTGTTAGGGCCACTGTTCTTCTTAATTTACATGAATGACCTATCAAGCGAACTTACGGAATGTAGTCATCATATGTACGCGGATGACCTGCAAATTTATATATCCGGGAAACCATCACAGGTAGAAATGCTAATAAATAAATTAAATAATGAACTCTCATCTGTAGTCAAATGGTCAATGAGAAACGGACTCAATTTAAATCCTACAAAATCACAAACCATCATAATTGGCTCTTCTCAAATGCGTAAGAAACTTGAAGATTCATATGTACCTGATGTGCTTATAGACAATGTTGTAGTACCGCGTCATACACAAGTCAAAAACTTGGGCTTAATTCTTGATGATCACCTAAGTTGGGAATATCAGATCCGAAATGTCTGTCGGAAAGTTTATGCTTCTTGCAATCCCTTAGATATATCGATAAATGTCTCCCTACTAATACGAAGGAAATGTTGGTAAAAACCCTGCTGTGTCCTCATTTCGACTACGGGGATATTGTGTATAACAATTTAAAAGATTCACTCGCTCAAACTCTACAGAGGGCTCAAAATTCCTGTATTCGTTTCATTTATAACATAAAAAAATACGATCACATCTCTGGAGTTTATAAACAGCACAAAATATTAACACTAAAGGATAGGCGCTTGTATCACAGCCTTTGTCTTTTATTTAAGATGCTAAAAATGGGTTCCCCGACATACTTAACACATTATTTTGTACACCTTAAATCATCTAGATTTCAAAAATCCCAGTTACCCTGCATTCCAAAAAGCAAGACCAGGTACTACAATAAATCGTTCGCAATTACTGTAGCCCGCGAATGGAATAAATTGCCTCCCAATATTAAAAACTCCTCTTCATTAACATCTTTTAAGAAGCACCTGCATGACTTTTTTACAAAGTAAAATACACAATTTTGCTATTTAAATCACTGTAGATTACGGGTCAAATAGAAACTATTTCTTAGGAGTGTTAAGATTAATATGTTTTAGAAATAACATTAATGTTTCTTTTGTAAAAAATTTTACTTTCTTGCGACCTGTTTGATACTGCCGGAACTGTACTTTCATCCGTAGGAGCAGAGGCGGTTTTAAACAAGAAAACCACCCTTTGCAGCCTGGACCGCAGCTGAGGATACCATCCCAAAGAACCGTTACTTCATGTTAGCTTAGTTTCCATTGTATTAGGACACAGTCTGCCTGGCGGGTTTTTCCCCAACTAGCGGGTTTTCCTCCAGGATCGAGCGACGTGTGATGGTGTCTTTCTGTATTAATAGATCACAGTCGCTCGGGGTGAATACCAGGCTGCCGCGTAGCGCGCAGATATTTAAAGCACATAATCTTATTTAATTCAAATTGTATTTTCAATCTCAGACTTGATTTTAAAATTATTTCAAAATTATTATTGTAACATTTTATCCATTTAACCTCTGATGTTGTCTATTTATAAGTTGCTTTAAATAACGTTTGCTTTCCACTAACTACTTACAACTTGTAGATTATATTACATTTAAATGTTTAGATAACATTACCTTTTAGTAATTTTACTATTTAATACATTACTCTGTATATTTGTGACATGTGGTCAGGCGGAAGATCGGGCCTGATGGCCCGAGCCTCGCCATATTAATAAAGGCATATTATTATTATTATTATTATTATTATTATTATTATTATTATTATTATTATTATTAATCATTTGGAACCGTACCACTTCAGTTTTATCAAATTTTCCGAACTTTCGAAATGAACCAATAAAATGGCCGGTGAACGCCTTGAACATAAAAAACTCTTCCTAAGAACGTCTGTTGTTTACTCACATGGTTGCAGAAGTGTAGCGAATGAATACAACCCCCAATATAGTAAACTTTTATTGACAGTTTATACGCGTTACTATATTACTTTTAAGAAACAAAAAAAGGCAGGTCCAAAGATGTGTTTTACATGTACATTTTCACTGATATATGACTTATTACTCATTTTATTCCACTTTTTTATATATGGATTATCAATTGTTTGTATTCTTTCATCCGAATTCTTGACGCTTTACTATATTACTTTAAAAAAATTAAAGTCCAAAGATAATTTTTTCATCTACATTTTTACTGTTGTGTAACTTAATTGTAAAACGAAATAATCGATAATTTAATACTCCCAAATACCAAAACTTCAAGTTCACTGACCAAACAGTATAAAATATATAACTTAGCGATGAAAATAACTCAAAAAGTTTAAAAATGAACTTTGTGAGTTTGTCTTGTATACTGACGATGCCATATTAAATCATGAATAACATGTAAATAAATTAAATACCATGTGCCGGCTAGTATTATCGGACTTTCGTAGCAAAAATATTGTATCTTTTTAATCCGAAAAACACAAGATATTTATTATTTATGGTTTATTTTAAATATATAAAACATTTTATTATATTTAATGATTGCGTAAATTTACTCGTAAAATAGTCAATAGACCTCTATGGTCAAACCCTGTTAAGAACACATGCTACCTATGATTTTCAATTTCAATTGCATGTTTTCCAAAAAGGCCCTGGGACACTGTTCATTCCCATTTCTATCTTGAAGTGAGGTTTGCATCTCGATTATTTATCTTTATTGTATGTGTCTATTTTTTGTGTCTTTGGTGCTGAAGGGCGCTCTTTGTGCACCATTGTATTCGCTCTTTTTTAGCGGTATTGGAAATGAAAAAGGGTGGTTTTTTCTACCATGAACTGCGTGAACCCTCCTTTATAACTTTTGAACCAATGGATTTGCGTGGTCAAAGGACCAAGCGATTTTCATATGAGAATGATATAAAATGTGTAAATTTACTTTCTGCTGAATATAATCATTAAATCTCGGTGCGGTTGGGCCTCAAGAAATGTAAGTAACGCATTCAAAAAATTGTCATTTTATAGGAAAACGATTTGATCTTGAGCGGATCCATTTATTTCGCGACCACGGACAGTGTTTTGTTATATATATTCTAACTAACCCAACAACACCCAAACTTACCACCTTCACAGCAGCACGCATGAACCGTAAGCGGGTTATCAAGATTTTGCTCGTGAAGCGAGCTTAAAAATCTAGGGAGCAGGATCTTCAGGGTGCGAGAAAGGTTTGAACCCTTGACACAATAAAAATCACACGGATTGCACACAAACGAGCGTATAATTTACCCATAAACTTTTATTGGCATAAGTTCATGATGTCCCTTGCACTTCACCGAATACTCGTGCAAGTTCCTCGCTCGTTGCTACTTCTACTTTGCTAAACCAGAACTTTCAATGTTTCTCTCACAACGGGTAACTTTTACTTCCCGTGTCGTTAATTGAAGAAACACTTTACTGAATCTGCACTATCTCGTGGACGACTGACTAGAACGTCTGTTCGACGCCGAATACTCCTACCTAGTAGTCGTTGCAGCGGCAAACAATATCTAAACTAATGTTTAACGAAAGTGTTGACTCGGCGAGCGGTGATCAAAATGCAGCATACTCGACGAGTGGTGGCAAGAAAAAGAGAGCTTCCGCTTGCGGGTTCGCGTATTTATCGTCCGACGCCTGGGGAAATTCTCAGTGGTGAGGTTGCTTCCCCTCTCTCAACCCTTCACAAGGAAAACGTTTCTCGCTAGTTCGCCTTCGTTTAGTACGGGCAACGGATACCAGGCCGCGCGTTTGAGAACCTCTGCTTTCCGCGCCTGGTATCCTCGCTGCCTGTGGGTGTTCATACATACGAGACTGTGGTGTTATGGGGTTGCACAATCCCGTAACGCCACAATATATATATATATATATATATATATATATATATATATATATATATATATATATATATATTGTGGCGAAACCGATTTCATCATTATTTTATAAACGAAATTCACTGGATCAAAATTTAAACAAATAGACCCGGCCACCCAGGATTTCTGCCGAGAGATTACGCAGACGGGCGCACGTGCGCGACTCCGCTTATCGCGCATGGTCCCTACCGCCCCCGGCCCATTACCGGAGTCGTTTAGAGGGTTAGCATTGACAGATTCAATGGACACACGTGTTCGCTGTGCTGGCTGCGAAGTTTCGACAGCGCCCGCTCGTTTCGGGGAATCCCAAACTCATAAATTTCTTTCACGCAAACGCGCCCCCTGATGCAAGCACGGGGCGATGTTCTAGAAGGAATTGGAAAATTCTGGACGCTTGCAGCTGGCGCAGAGCGGAAAGTTCTGTGGCTTCTCGCGTGGCGATTGGCTGAAAATAGCGTGATGCGCAACAACCTAGAGCCAATAGTGACTTGACTTTTACAAGGATCTAGGGCACATAAGAGAAACGGGAGGGGGTAAAAATTTACCTTATAAGATTTCGACGGAGAGAATTTCAGAAGAGCTTGGGCATCAGACGGGGCCAGATCATTAGACGGGGGGGATATTTGTCGGTCAGAGGCAAAGTTCGCCTCTGCCGGACTTAGAAATTTTTCATCAATCAGACGGGGCCAGAGTATCAGGCGTCGGGGAAAAGACCAGTGTGTCTCTGGAAAACTTCTTATTATTTGAGCTTGAATATTAGACTGAGGACAGTGGAGAGAGAATTTTATATGGGGGTGGGAATTATTCGGGCGAATATGCCTATGTGGGGACTTATGTTATTTTCCTGCGAGTTTTGAGCTGTGAGCCGACTGCAGTGGAGAGAGAATTTTCTCTGGGGTGGGTTTTCGCCGTGAAGAGAGGCGAATGTTTCTCCAATCGAATTTTTAAACTGTCCGAAGTTGTGTTCGACTTCTTATCATAAAAGTCAGAGAGAGACGCATAGTTGACCACTCCGTTTCTGAGATCATCCGGCCAGCTCAGCTAGTACTGCCAGTTTCGACCAGAACTTCTAGTACTGCCAGTTTCTCCCAGAACTTCTAGATCCGCCAGCTCAACCAGACTTCTAGACACCGCCTATGCAGCCACGCATCGCGGCCTTCTCGTGAAACTACGAGGCGGCTGCCCAGCTGGCGACGAGAGAGGTCGTTGCCTTTCCCGGAGGCAATTTTTTTTGAAGGCCGCCAGACGACCCTCTCACCCGCGCCACGGCCGCCCCCGGCCGCACAAAGACCCTTTTCAGGCAGTATCGTTAGGGCTACCGCCCTTATTGTGTAAATGTTTCATAATGCGGTGTCACGCTCTGACACACTGACCAGTAGTAATTTCACCTATTGTAATTGTTAGTTGTAATTCTTCTTAGTTTTTTAAGCTTAACTCCTAAAACTAACTTTTCATTTTTTTTCTCTCTCCTCTTCTTCATCTAATTTTCCCGCTATTATTCTATTCAATTTAAGAGTGTAACTTCCCTGGGGCATTTTAATCATATTGCCCAGGAATAAATGTGAATTTTTACCAGTGAACAAGTGTTTATTCTTGTGTTTCCATTGTACTATGTAACAATTCCTTCCATCACCGACTTGAGCTAGCGATAGGGCCGCTATCCGGTTCCCCAGGTAACCGGAAGTGTTACAATATATATATATATATATATATATATATATATATATATATATATATATATATATATATATATATATATACTGACAGTTTCTAAAACCGTCTTGATGAAAAATTTACTAGAAATATTTAATATTTTAAAACCTTTTTTCGCTTAAGTAAAAAAATTACGTTTTTTTTAATGATATCATTCCCGGGTTGCCGTCGTTGTGCTAAGCTTGTAAAATTATAGTCAACGTTACTTGAACACTTCTCACGCGCTAGTTCACAAACAATTTCTTATGTAAAGCTGCAGTATCACATTGAGCTTGACAGAACCTTGCCCCCCGCAACTTCGTATAGTATCCAACTCCAAGTCTGGTCGTCTTGTCTTACCAATAATTAGCTTGCAGACACCGCAAACTTTTATGAAAGTGAGGACCTAACTTGTACCCAAGTTAGCTGGCGACCATGGAGCAGGGCCGCCCATAAAAGAGAAACTTTCCCGATTGCTCGACGTTATGTTGTTAGCCTGTCAGTTAGTGCCGCCACCAGGGAGCTAACACTGTTTTATGTGACCCCCAAGCGCGTCTATCACTCAAGTGATGTTTATGTACTCCAGAAACTGTGTTCTTTCAGTGCCTCCTAAACTAAGAATCAAACCCTTTTTAAAGGTACAAATGCACCTTCAAGCGATTTGTCACAAGTTAAAATTCTGTAACTTTTCTGGTAGTTTGCAGTAGTAATAGTCTCCGGTTGATATCATTAATGCACTTGAGTTTAAAGTGTAGAAATTTATAAATTGCTTTACATCCAACAATTATTTGATTTAACAGATATGTGTAATTTTTAATGTACTATTCATTGTCCTTCCACTGTGAAAATGATTCACATGAAAATTTTAATTATGAAAATTATATTCCTCTACGCTTTTCCAATTGTTCAATATTGATTTTTCAAAATGCAAGTCATAATTATTAGGCTGCACATTTTTGAATGAACTTAAATTTCTACCTTACACCTTAAAATTTAAGTTTTTCATTCCAATTACGTGTACCCTCTGACCGAAAATATGTTTATTCCTGACGTTGGTCACGGGGCATACAAACGGGTTCAAGTAACTACCGTTGTGCTGCAGATCCTGTGGAAGTTGGATGCAAAGGGGCCAAGTTCGGTGCTGTTGGTCCCGACAAGTTCCTCCCTTCTCTGAACCCAATGACGGCGAAAATAAGCGGCATCATCAGAAGCAAGACTTCAAATAATCTTTGGATGAAAACCTGGACGTTTGGTACCATTATTATTTTCGGACTACAAATAATTTTGTAGCTAACAAAAACTTCTGGATTTCCCCTCAGTGCCCCGAAATATGAGAGCTCTAATTATTTTTTCTATTCTTCAAATTAGCTCTCACACAACACATTTTTGTCCACTTCCCCATTTTTTGGACATGTTTTTAGCAATTATCGTTTCATATCATGTATCAGTGACAAGGATTCCAGTAGATTCAGTAATGGTTATGATAAATGAAGACAAATGGACTATGAATATTAACCATTGGTGTTACAAAATGACACAGACTTTCCAGTATTAGATTTCTATTTCCTTTGGTCTCGAGTAGCTTTCGGACTTGCCACATACTTTTGCCAGATACCATCTATCGCCGTCCAGAGTACATATTTTTGAAGTTTTCTTGTATTTTTTCGGTTTCCTAATTATAGAACGGAAATATAATTTTTAGAATATTAAAGAACAGTAAAACCTACTAAATTGCAATTTTCTTTGAAACATTGGCAGGTGTTTTTAAGAAAATGGCGTTTAAGCATTACTGTAAATTCGAAATTTGAACCTCTTCTCACAGAAATTTTCGAGATTTCGAAAAACTTCATTAGAAGTCATTTGAAGCACTTTAATCCACAAATACAATAGTGTTTAGAAATTGCTGAAAATGCGTGACGACGTGAGAGATTTTTCAAAAAAATTATATGGAGGAAAATGTCTTTGAAACGTCGCAGAACAAACTTTGAGAAATTGAAAATAAACAATTTTAAGTTGAAAATTATGTGATTCTTAGTTATTTAAAAAATGTAAACAACTGTCTGTCATGAAACCTCTGGCCAAACTCTTTGAATATAATTAAAAAGGAATCTTATTAATTTGTTTCACTTTTTATTACATGGCTTTAATATTTTTTGTCTTTACTTCCTCGTTTTTGCGAAGTACTTCGTAAGAAGAGAAAGTTATGTAATCGTGCGCCGGAAAACAGAAGATTTCGTATAAGATATTTCTGGGTGAAAGGGACAAACGCCATTGAGCCAGTAAATTCGAATTGGCAATCCGTAGCCCAAAGCCTCTTCCAGGTATTCATTAATTCTCTCAGCCTTTCTGTTCCACAAATACACTGCTTTACTGGGCCACAAATACATTTATAAACTATTTTTTATTATTGTACAAACTACTGCGATAATATTTACTGCTGTGTTTTGTTATTTCTAATGCTATGATTTTTTCAGATAGTTCTGTGTGATCTCTCACTCCAAAAAAAGCCTTTCTATCATTATTCTTCGATAATGATGATACATGCGTCATGTAAACACACCTTGCTTTTTCAGTTTTTAAACTTGAGTGTCAATCAATACTGCTATAAAAACTGAAATTTTTAAAACAAAATTTTCTGCTTACAACACTCATTTACTCTTACACTTTCACTGCTTGCGATGCTCGATACATCGTCCTCAGAAGTTATTTTATAAAATGTCCAATGATAATTTTTCAAAACCATTTTAATTTCTTTGTCACCTCACACAGCAATACGCGGACTAAAAAAACTGAGCGAAACATGTCTTAATAGTACCTCATTGATCAGAGCAACGGATGCGATTTCCGGTGGAGAACCTATACTTTGAACAATTTACTAATTTCTTTTTATAATTCAAATTTGGATAAAATATTTATAAAAAATTATATTGAGAAGAAAATGATTTAACCGTGGGTCATTTTTGTTTTTTGATCCCAAGTTTAAAGAAATTTTAACATTAAAAACTCGAAAACATGTTTCTAGTTTGTTGGGAAGGTTTGGAGATTTGGAATATATTTGGAATCCACTTGAAAATAAAGTATTTTCAGTCATAATTATTCTTTAATAAGTATGAACAGCTCCTTACTTTTTCTTGGAAATCGATTTTTTCATGTCTTGGTCTTTCAATGTCAATAACATGACACCAAAATCAGGTAAATTAGAAAAAACCTTTGAATGTAATCTATAAGTGACAACACTTTTAAGGGGACATAATTTCTAAATTGATATGCATGATGATGGGGCGACGCGGATGATATACAATGCTCTAAGTACTTTTTGGCCCAAGTTATAGGCTATAATAGGGACACCGTTTTTAAAAGACCAGTATGTAATATATTAAAAACTGGGAGAGGTTATAATGTCATGTATAATTGGCGTTTAAATGAAAATTTTATTGGTTGAAACGTTTCTCTTCTTAAGGGGAGGAATGAAAATATGCTCAAATGCGGGCATTCCTCTTCCCTTGTGGGAAAGCAACTGCTTCATAAATTGAAATATTTCATATATCTTATTCTAAAATATAGAGATAAATTTTATTGAAAATCGGTCCTATGTCTTAATGTGTTATATATTGTTTTATTTGGCGAATAAAAATTTTTCTTTAAACGATGCAATTTAAAAAAATGTACATGCCTTTTTTTGAGAAATTCATGATTTCATTCAATATTACTAGAAAATTACTTATATTTAGAAAAAATGTACTTACATGACATACCACTTTCTAATTTTGGAGAACAGTTTTCTTTAATAAAATCATGTGACTTCCATAAAGTAGTGGTAGGAGCTCAAACAATTACTTAGCATTTTACATTTTAGAAATTTGAATGGTTTTTATGAAAATCGGGCCGGTGACATTTTATAAACAAACTTACTTCTGTCCGAGGGAAAAAATGAAGAGATTTGAATTCATATCATCAGTGAAAATTTGAAAATATTTCGAGACTTTTGATAAAATTCATTCAAAAGTTAAATAATATCTGTTTCAAATTATGTAGGTCACATATTATCCAGATCTACCAGGTACTATTCATTTTGGTGTAAATTCTGTGGACAGTTACGAGCTACGTTGTTCATAGGAGTTCAGGAACTTTTACATTAGGGATATACTATCCAAAACTTGTATTTCCGACAAAATCTCGACGTCTATTTTTTGCAGTATTGCTTTACTTTCTTTGTACTACGTCCTATATGAAATGGTAAAAATGATGTTTTTCTATGTGTCGTTTTCTACTGATCCGATTATAAGTGAACGTGTTCACGATACTGAAAATAGACATTTTTATTTGTGCCTTCTGCAAAACCACAGAAGCTATTCCACCATCGAGTATTTTTTATTTTCATGTCATTAACTACCATTCAAAACTGTGTGTGTCCTGCTACGGGGAGAAGTGTGTTCTGCGCACGCATTGCACGAAGCGCATTGTTGCAATTCAAACTAAGCATGTATACGAAAAGTAAAACGTAGAGCAAGAAGGGATAGAGAGATGCGTAAGCGGAGTCTAGCACGAAGAGCCGTGCAGCGCTGGAGCCTTGAAGGAGGCTGCAGGCAACCGCGGCGGCGGGGTACCAGCCTTAGCCGCCCGAGCGCGCTCAGGTAATCCACCCGAGCCTTTGCGCGCGTCGCTTGTGGCAATCCCAGGCCCCCGCTTTTTCCTTTACAGCCCACGCGGCCGCGCTTGTTAATCACGGGGAGGCTGCTTTTAAAATCGACCTCCGCGCTCAGCCCCCCCCCCCCCCCCCAGCGCTCTCACGCGCTTCCTTCCGCCCTCGCGGCCTCACCCTGCCGCGCGTCCTCCAGGAGGATTTCAGTTTTGTCGCGCAGATTCCTCTCGTGCCGCTTCCATCGCCGTCCTCGTCTGCACGCTGAGATTTAGTCCTCGACATTTTTACGGCTGTCGTTGTTACTAAGGATAGATTAATGTGAAAGGAGACGGAGCTCACGCTTAAGAGATATCCGCCAAAAAGGAGCCTCTTGTAATGTTCATTTTTTTTTATTTGTAAGACATACGTTTGATAGAATCTTTTGTGGTTTCCTCATAAGCAGTCAGCTTCAATTTTGACTATAAATGAACCGACTGAAATGGCTCATTGACTATGTCTGTTGCGGATGAACTCTCTTTCGTAGGGGTTGATTCCTGACGGTTGACACTCGCCATATAGTAACTGGGTCCAATGAAGTCACTGTCTGTGGAAGTATACAAGCGAGCGGCTACTCTGATTGGTTGTTTGACGTTCTTTCTCAGATCGATGGCAGGCGAATGTCAGTGAAAACTGGCTATAGACCTCACTCGATTGTACTTTCTTCCGCCTTTCTCCTACTACTCCCTTACACATTACTCACTCTCTCTCTCTCTCTCTCTCTCTCTCTCTCTCTCTCTCTCTCTCTCTCTCTCTCTCTCTCTCTCTCTCTTTCTCACACACACACACACACATGTGTTACCACAAATATTGGAAGATCAGTTGGGTGGCTTAGACTTTGTCCCGGCTGGGACTGTGCAGCAAAGTGGGAGAGATCTGGAGGAGGAGAACTCCACAAATACTTCACTCACGGGTCTAATGAACAAAGCATTTGAAGCACCTGAAATACGAAATACTCACTCATTGCAATTGTTTAAATTACCCTGAATGTACAGTACCAACGTGAAAGACATTATTTCGACAACTTCATCGTGAGGTCTCACGAAACCCAACTATAATAAAGACGCATAAAATATATTTTTAAATTGCAATATTAATTTATTTTAAATATTTAGTCTGATATTTTATGATGTGTTCTTTAGGACTTAAACATTACCAAAATACGTTATTTCCTAATGTTATTGAAAAACATTTCAACAATATTAGAGGAAAATTAGTTTGCCGTTGTTTAGGGTCTTTCGCTTGTTACGCACACCTCACGTTCCAGATCTGTCTTGTCCTTACTATTTATAGCTTCATTCTTCGTTTAATTCTTCTTCAGTTCCCTCGACCTGCTTTCAAACCATTTATCTGTTTACTTCCAGTTTTGTTTCTAATGCTTACGCTCTCCTTAAGCTTCACCTGATTCTCGCTGTGTTTTCTTTCGGTGGGATCCATCGAATCAATTTCTCTACGCTTTCATATTTTCAACTTCCCGGGACTACCACAGTAGTCTTTGTAGGTCCCAAAGGTGGAAACAAATAATAAAAGTTCTCAAATACTTTTGACAGTCTGTGAAGATTGTGCGTATCTGTAATGAATTTCAGAAATACTTGGTCGTGAAAGTGAACGAATAGATGCTAATAAAAACTACTATTGACCAGTCGGAGATGCACATGCTTCTGAACGCCTCCTGGCACATTCAATTTCATTTTCTTTCTTTGATTCTTCTTTTTCTTACTGTTTTCTTTTCCCTAGCCCTCGATGTTCATTTTTCCATCTCTCTTTTAATCCTGCCACATTTGACCCGTCGATTTCCGCACCCTTCGTGTTTTCCCCCTCTGTTTCCGACTCTTCCTCTCCTTTCTGCCTTACCTCACCCTCCTCCCGCCTACTCGGCTTCCTGGCAAAGGCGTGTGCAGCAAGCCAAGAGACTTGTTTCGCTTCTTTGTCCCGTGCTCAATAGCGAGCTTGTGGTTCGTGCTCCTCTGCGATGGTAGTCGGTGTTTCAATACAAAGAAAGCTGTATTATCAAATTAACACGCCGCTCACATCTCCCGCATTTCCAGAACATTTTGGGAGCGCAGCTTGAGAGAGCTGCTTCTCTGAAACCAATTGCTGTGTGCCCGCCGTAAAGTGGTTCAGATGGTATGACAAATACGGGATGTCTCTTCTGTGAAATGACTGAAAGTGTAAGTAAATGTAAATAATCCGCTTTCGTTTCTAATTATTGAATATATGAATTTTGCTTTTCGAGTCAGATATCTTGAAATTACGTACAGATGGTATATATTAATATTTAATGAAACTGAGAAGTAAAGAAATCTCTATGCAGATTGGTTACACTGTATGTATATTAATTCATACATACACACATAATACATACATATATTCATGATTTATGCAAGTGAGTCTGTTCAGGTGGTAACAAATTACAACACTGTGTTTCTCACAAAATGAGGAATAAATCATTTTCGCGGTTTTGGCCATAAATTCCTAGGTTCCTGTAGAAAGTTTTTCTAATGTGTGTTTTTTATCTATTTCGTCACTTTCTGTATATCATTGAAATTGTATGCAAATTACAGGTGTCTCTGTACTGCTGTAGACTCGGAAAGTCTTTATCGCAATCTGTGAACGAGTTGTACTGCAATTCTGACGACCGGCTGGCGGAGTCAGCCGTCCTAACGAACTAAGGGTTTCGTAGAACCGCGTGCGTTATAATATTGTTGTAATATGCATACCAATTCAATTAATTCACATATTAGCATTTTACTCTTTTTCATCTAAAGAAATATTTATTCTTAGGCAATTCTCGGCTCGTCCACTATCTATAAGCCAGCACTTTCTGGACGTTATAGAAGGACAATTGTCCAGAATGTGCTGTGCCGAAACGAAGCGTTTCTCACCAAAATGTCATTGGTAACATCTGTTTATCTAAGAAGAATACTGTGCAGCTATACATTCAGATCTACAGCAGTCGTACCGTGTTCTATGCTCAAAATTATTTTATATTACTGATACAGGCCTCCAACAAAACGATTACATTGTGTTGCTTCAAAATGTAAACTAAGTAATAATTGTTTTTAATCCATTGTTTATACTGTTGTTTCATAAGTGTTATACACTTTTATGGCATGTAGAGGGGTTGAAAATTATCGCTTTTGGAAAAGAACGTATGGTCGAAAACTGCTTATAACGGAATTGTACTACATGTGGCATTTGCCCCTAATTGTTAGGCAACCCGAATTCAAAGGTACACCATTGGTACATGAAATCTCCTTGACTGCGTGAGAACGTGATGTGCTAAACAGCTGTACATTAGAATGTGGTTAAATATTACAAACAAATGTCACGTGCAAAACTACGTTACATTCATTTCCCATCATATGCCCTACGGCGAAAAGGGGCCATTTTTAATTATCTATATGCCGTGAGTTTTGTACCAATTATTCTTCCAACACCTGTATTCAAAAACTTAAACATTGATTTTCTTGTCGAATCGTAGGAATAAGATCAGTTATTCATTACTTCAGATATGACAGGAAATGTACATAACACAGCAGCAAAAATAATGTAACTATAATTCTATTATTATTGTAAATAATAATAATAAAATTATTATTATTATTATTATTATTATTATTATTATTTCTATCATTACTTTTTTAAGCATTCATATAATTAGCCTTGTAATCTTTGTTGAAGACGATAGGATGGCCTATATTTTAAAATTCCATTTACTGCAATTTTGAGGCCGTTTGTCTGCCTGGCGTATGAATTTGAAAAGTAGTGACCGCTGCGTTGTTGCCGCGATGGGGCTTGATGACTGCTGAATAATTGTTGGCAGAGCGCGAGTGCGCCTCCGCTCGTTCGTCCTGGCAAACTGCTTCGCTTGTCAACTCTATGTTGCTCCGGCCGAATCGCAACGCAAACTGTGCAGCCATAATAATCCCGTTTTCCTGCAAACAACAGGGTAACAATCCGAAAAGGCTTTCGCAATGTGTACCCGCGTGTTTTTTTAAAAATAATTTTGATAGTTTGAAAAGTGTAGGAATTGCTTGATTTATTAGTGATTCCGGATGCCTCAACTGCTAAGCTCCTTAGTCCCGTACGCGTAGTGTACCTATTTTCCTCCGGAGGTGGCCGTGATATTCACCTGCTAGATAGTGACACGAGCGCTGTTAAGTGCATTAGTTCTGTAACTGTAGTGCATGTTTTAACGCAGGTGACGCTGATTCCCCCCCCACACACACACACACTGGCTGGTGGGATTCGTCACTGAATTACTCAGGCTCGCGATGTTTTCCCCAACTAGTTACCTCCCACCAGCAGAGCACCGTCCAATATGGGACAAGCTATGAGCTCCCGGCTGTTCTCCCGACATGTGTTCTGGTGTAGTATATAAAAGTGTGTGGTTGCAAGAAAGGGGTACAAGAGAAGGAATAAGAAGGCAAGATTGTGCACTATCCTTGGCCCGTTTGTCAGGGTACTGCTTCAGCATTCGCCTGGGGAAGCCACGGAACACTATCGATCAGTGCAACCGGTCACTAGATTTCTCCTCCCGAAAACGACTGAATTCGACCTCGCTATTTTACTAGTGTCGAAAATCCTGCCATGGGGACTGGAACCCTAGGACCTCGCGGTCATACGCACTGCAGTGATATTAGTAAATGCCCTGAGATTCCTCAGCCTATGCATATTCATAGAGTCGTCGCCGGCAGACTGTCGGCATGGGACGCCGCCATCCGGTCGCTGTGACCTGGAGAGCATTCGGGAATACCAACGAAAATCATTTTACCTGCAAAATCCTGTGCTCGTTTGACGCCTAACTATTTGTGAATCGAGTTAGCTTCTAAACGAGTGCAGTAGGAAATATTAGCAGTGGTTGTTCTTTGGGTCCCATGCAGTCCATCCCACCCTAAACAGAAATGCGTGGAAATTTGTGAAAAGGGAATTGGCTACTAATAGGTTTGTCGTCATAACCGCACGTCTCTTACCACGACTGATAGCCACTTTCTTTGTGTCTATTAAGGAGTATAATCGAGTATAATAGAATGTAATGCTCTGTAACAATTAATTATAGCATTTGCTTGCTCTGATCATTTCAATTTTAATTGATTTGTGTTACAATTTCAAGTTTTTTTTTATGCAACCCCTTACCCGACCCGTGTCCAGTATGTGTAGAAATCGGCTCTCGCTTCGACAGGTTGTAGTATGCTTCGCGGTGACGCGTCAAATCGGTAGATGTCATTCTAGGAAAAGGTTTAAATGAAAGTAACATTGGTTTCTTAAAACATATTAAAAATTACATATCGTATATAAATAAATAAAAACAAATCGTTACTCTTTTGTATGTACGCACGTGACACATTCAGTTTTCTTCGTCTTTATCTCCTCGATGTGCGAAATATTTTTATTATCTTTCGTATCTGTAGGCATTAAACAATTTTAATCAAGATTTTTTCATCAATATAGCTGTTGCTAGAAATATCTCGAAAATGTGTAAGAATCGTGAAACACCTCTGGAGTTGTACCAGTGTCAACAATAATACATAGCGAACTCTCATGAATCGCTTTCATTGTGATGCGCTTGTATGACCTTCAGAATGAAGCTATTGCCTGGACCCGAAATTGCAGTGAACTGAATTTATATGAAGAATGGAGTTGTATCACTATTAAACAAAAGCCTCCATACAAAATTAAGAACAAGAATACATGCATTTCATATGATAGTACATAATATTTGTTTAAGTCACAGACAACAGCCTCAATATAATGCTTTTACTTCTATCCTTACGTATTTACGTACATAACAGAATATAGAGAAACATAAACTCACACTATGTGATCAAAAGTATCTGCACACGTGGCTAAAAATGACTTACCAGTTTGTGACCTACTCCATTGGTAATGCTGGAATTCAATCGTGTTGGCTCACCTCAGTCTTAATGACAGCTTCCACTCTCGCAGATATACTTTCAATTAGGTGCTGGAAGGTTTCTAGGGGAATGGCATTCCATTCTTCGCAGATTGCTGCACTGAGGAGAGGTATCGATGTAGGTCGGTTAGGTCTCTCACGAAGTCTGCGTCCCAAAATATCCTAAAGGTGTTCGATAGGATTGAAGTCAGGACTTTGTGCAGGCCAGTCCATTACAGGGGCGTTATTGTCGTGTAACCACTCCGCTCCACCACAGGCCGTGCAGTATGAATAGATGCTCGATCGTGTTGAAAAATGCAATCGCCATCCCCAAATTGCTCTTCAACAGTGGGAAGCAAGGTGTTTAAAAGATCAAAGTAGGCCTGTGCTGTGATAGTACCGCACAAAACAACAAGGGGTGTAACCCCCTTCATGAAATACACGACCATAACACCTTTTTGGATGTGTCCGGATGCTTTTGATTACATAGTGTAGTATATAAATATGATTTTATCTTATCTTTGAGACTTCATTTTGTTAATTTATTTTAAATGTCGAAATCAGAGGTGCCAAGGAATGCGCTACTCTCTGAATCTAGGGACTGTAGCCCCTACCTGGACGGCTCCCGCCGGACAACAAGCAGTCTACAGGGCGATATCCGTCCAGCAACATCTATATAAGAGACATTGTCAGCATAAACCTAAATCATAATATCCTAAACAGTAGCATGAATACACGTTTGCCGACGGAACGTCCAAAGCTACCACAGGTAGCCGAAATTACCCCGTTAGACGGTACCCTAAAAACTTCCCACGGACTGAGCACGATATTCCTCATCCTTGTTCCATTCTCTTACATACTCTATACTACCACACGTGTCGAGAGTTTAGAGCTTGTCCCGGTCGGAGTGGTGTCCCGTTGGCGGGGGTCTGGGTATTCCAGGATGCGTGCTTGCGTGTAGATCGGCCCCAATTCTTACTTGCAGTGGGGGAAAGAACACCGCCACATTCCGGCTATAACATGCACTCCACTCACCCAAACAATGATCCACGTAGTTGACGCGCCGAGACACGCTTATCTCCATAGTTCACGTCACTCACAGTTTTTTCACGTTTAAATGAATAAATAAAAAATGAAATGAAATAAACACGAAACATTCCCCCACTTTTTATTGATTGTTTCAGGGCGGCGACGTAGCCAGGAGTCCAGGCGATCGCGTTTGCGTCTAGCTGTTGGCCATGTGCGGGAGGTAGCGTGGTGTGGCTGCAGACAACTCAAAAGGTAAGAATTTCCTTTTTGCTGACCCTCCGCTTGTGACTTGGGTGGGGAACAACTTTAATATAATGGGGGGTGTTAGTTTTCGTTATCCCCTCACGTGTAGGAAATCGAAATATGATTCCTATGCTAAATTGAGGATCAGAGATATGTGGGTTTTTCTGACCATTTGACGTTATCTGAGGAAATAATCATCTTATCCACTGTAGGCGTGAAAAGTAATATTTTTACTTTTGCAATTCATCTGGTATGCGTTCTTTATAGAATCAAATTTTGTTGTAAGTTTGCTAATAAATTAATCGCATTAGTGACTAATTACATACAATTAAATGTACCTCGTTTTAATTCATTAAGATCTTCTTTCACCAAGTACCTGGTACGATCTGATTTTTCATAGTGACTGATAGCCAGCCCTGAAAATGATCGTCACACGATCGAAAAGTTCTACGGAAATAAAAAATTCAAAATCTAGGGACCATGTCTCAGTTATACAATCAATCAACAGGGCCAAGCACATCACCAACTACTTTACAATCATAATACATTGTTCAATTTAATTTTTTATGTACGCCAAAAAATAAATTGGAGTGATTTGAGCTGAATAAATATCTACAAATTCTATCTTGAACGTGTACTGTTTGGAAGTGTTATAATGCATAGAATGTATCATTTACTTATAACGTTAATATACCTAATCGTACTGTGTTGCCTTCGTTCAACGCCTCTGTTCTGTATTTTTTATTGCTTACGCTGTTCTCCGCTCGCTAAAAAGGACGACAGCGACCGCATAAACAGTGCAGCGGTCTCTGTCGGCAGAACTTCCGGTGCGGCGCGAGTGCCTCCGCTGTCACGGCTTCGTGCTCGCTCAGGGCTGACTCAGCGCGGCTGCTGACGCGGGCAGACTTCCTTGATTTTCGGTTCCTCCGTGCTCTTTTCCGTGTCTGGCGCCGCTATGCTGATCTGGCAACATCCTGGGCCGAAATATCATGACGAACATTGAACGTTACACTTTTATTACAGAGGACGTATTCTTGTAGATCCTCAGAATTTTGCTACAATTGATCTGTTTAACTTCTGTGACCATTTGATGCTATTTTATAGAAGAAAAAACCTTTTATATTAACAAGAAATAATTTCATGATTTTTAACGGGTTTGAACAAAAACATTTTGAAGTCACAATGGTATTTTGATAGAATCTACTTTTGTTTCAAAGATCATGTGCAGGATTTAATATTTTGATTTCATTGTCATACTCAATCTTTCTGAGTGATTTATTGGTGTGTAGTTTTTCATTTACGACTAAGCTCTATAGAACAAGAATGCTATTTACAAAATTGGAATGTGTTTGAATTGGTAGTGAAATAATAGGTCACTGAAAAGTGAGGGTGAATGGACAATAGAAGATTACTATAGCCCGTTCACTATTTTGCTTCATTGAGCTTTGAAAATTTCAATCTCATCAACGTGATAAAATAATATCTCATAGATCCACAGTATTTTCAATAATTTAATGTTTTCAATAAGTTCGTAAATTGTCAGAATCGGTAAACTAATGTGCGAAATTTAAACACAAAACATTTCGTTTAAAATTACAATAGAGTATCGTACAAATTTCTGTCATTTTCCGCAAGTTTCTGAAACAAACTAAAAACTTCCACTAAAACAAAATAATAAGCATCTTATACATGTAAATACATCTTATAAATGTACTTTAAATAGCTATGTAAATAACAAGTGAAGTTAATGATTATTTCATTTACTTTTTTTTATAAATTGAGTCACAGAGAGCGAGATCCAGATAAATGTGAGTTAAAAAAAGCAAACAAATGTCTTGGTATATCCTTTCAGAAATCTTGATCCACGTAATTTATAGTTTTCTTTTTGAGAGACGTGATTAGGGAAGAAAAGAAAAAAACCTAATGAAAAAGGTTTTGAAAGCTTGACAAAATACATAACATTGCTTAGCTTTAACTACACTACGTATATCTTTCGTATGGCGTACGTGAAAGTAAAAGCACACTGAAATTCTCTCTTAAATCCTTCGCTGTACTTTTGATTTCATGAATTTCATCTAAAAGCATCCTTTCCTTTCTCAACGATCATTAGAATATTCTGAAACCCATCGTCTTTTCTGTTCTCTAGTTTCTGCACATACGTTTTAATAGCATTTCATACATCTCACTAACTACTATGGTAAACTATATTTCTTTATTTTATTTCCGCGGTCGTCTCTGCAATGGTTCACTTTTCTCGAAATGCTCCCACCATTGACAACATTTATCAGATTTTGTCGAATAGTACTGAGTTGTTGCAGTAATTTTAGCTGTATGTTACATTCAAACATTCCATGCGAGCCACATTCACGTAAATTGTGCAAATTTACATTCGTGCGAAACAGTAATTGTGTCCATAACCTCAATGACATTGCATATGATATTTAGTGCGCACAGGTGAAAAGACAAAAGCTGAACTTCAGAATGAAATACAAAGTATATAAAATGTAAGAGAGTGAAGTAGTTGGAAGTATAGAATTGTGACATGAAAACCGAAATATAGTGGAAAATATAGAGATGATAATAAGATTAAAAGCAAATAATTTAAGAAAACCATACAATTGTATAAGCTTTTTTAAAAATCACATAGCTGAAAATAAAGAGATAAGGGGGAAATATTGTTACTAGTTTTTTCACCATGTTATTTCAAAGCCAGCACACAAAAGAAGTTTCCTTTTGCAGACCAAAATATTATTACAAATCATTTTAATTTTAAAACATTGTATAATAAGTTTTAAAATTGAAGCGCTTACGCCCATTGTAGTTTCAATCATTTGTATTAAACAACAAAATAATAGAAGAGGAAATGTATGTGAGGATCATCATCCTGAATTAATCACAATATGATACACTTTGAAATCTGTCCCATCCATTTCACAAAAGGGCCTCGGCGGTGGCGTGTCGCGGTCTCCTCGTTCCCCGGCGAGTGGTTGTTCCCTCTACATAATACAATAGAAATTCAGAAACATTAAAACATGTTAAGGTTTATTTGAAAATTATGTGTACTGTACAATAAATAATTTTTACTCAATCTTTACAAACAAACAATGAATGTGAGTTGCATACTCTTGTTTTTCTGCACTTTTTACATTCACAGAAAGCTTTGCGGTTCAAATTTCCCACCCAAATGTTACTTGTTGTTTTGTTAGTTTTCTTTCATGATATTTCTGTTACTTGTTTTTGTTCTGAATGCAAATACTGTGCTATTTTAGATGTCAACCCTTCTGTAGTATTGATCTACCCAATATGTAAGGCGTATACGAATAGTGGAATTCTGCGTTTCTCTTCAATATGCATTTACTTCACTGTTAAGTGAAACCTACAAGCATTGTGTGTGCGTCGCGGTGCTAAATTCAAAGAACTGGAATCTGCGTCCGGCGGGTGATTCTCGGTACGAGTGGTACGGCACTCGCCTACTCATTCGCCTGCTGTCTGCGAACCTCGTTAGCCGCTGTCTAATTACTAATGCTGCCTTTGTGAATTCATCGAGAGTAAACACTTGTTCCGGTTCATTGGTCCAGTTACGGAGTCACAGACGCGCCCCGTAATCGCTGAACTGTGCGGGAGGCCTGCATTCGCAGAAGCGACCCGGGTGTGCAACGAAGAGGTCCACCAATGACGCATTCACTTTCATCAGACAAGATATTCCTACGCACGTCATGCCGTGTGACCAAATAAGTGAGTCACTATATCTACCAGCACTACTATTTCTCCTCACAATTGACATAACGCGTCAGTCAAAATTTCGAACCTCAGTTTTTCATTTTGTAAAGTTCATATTTCATTTACAATCATTTTGTGTTAATACTTTTCGAAATAAATGGAATATTCAATGTCATTAATTCAATCTATCGAGTTCCTTGGTTCATTCTTTTCCTTTATCCTGAAAGTGCCAACCTTCTTCCGGTCATTCGTCCGTCTGCGTGCGAACTCTTTGAGTTGTTTATGGATTATGTTTTCACCAACGCATTTATGTATTAGTTGTTTTGATACTATACACAATGGCATCATCATAATTCATAATATTGCGTACTCTGATTAAACAAAACTTCCGGGTACGAATAGGGTATTTAAATAAAATCGGTGAAAAGCACAAATTGTAATAATACGTCATTGATAGACTTTATTGTGTACGTTATTAATCAATATATTTAAACGTCGTTTGTGATGTCTTTCTTTGTTTCTCTGTTATCGTATAAGAATTGAGCTGTAAAAGAGTGTTGAATGTCTTCTTTTTTCTTTTATTAATAATATAGGATATTCTAACTATATGTACATTTATTGCGTAAGCTCTGTTACGTATCGTGAAAATTATAAATATTAATTCATAATAGATTCTAATATATTCAAAAATAACTTGAATCCACAACCAAAAATACGTCTCGTACTACGTAATCTATTGTAGAATATCTTAATCCCTTACATTTATTCGGTGGTATTTTTCTCAGTTGTCGTTTCTAAACTAAAATACAAAGATTTAAAAGTTATACACCGTAAACGATATTAATTATAAACACACAATGTAATGCACCCCCACGAGCGTCGCTAGTAATCGACTGATTTGTAAGAATGATGCAGTACCTCCATACGTACCTCGTCAATGGTCAGCTGCTTTTTTATACTGGAGGTGTTAGTGGCGAGATAGGCTTATTATGCATGATGCAGAGAAGTAATTGGATTAGTGTATTTAATTATTCTAATGCTTACGTAGAGACGCGGGTGATTAAATTATATATTAATGGTTGAGAGTTACACATGATCGCAAGAACTATTAAAAACCAACTATCATTTAGTTTGTACTGCATCCGTCGTTGAACGCTGACCGTTCCATTGTCCATTGTTCTCGGCTACGAGGGCGACGGTTTCCGGCACTCGGGAGAATGTCTTTGACCGAGGCGGCCGCACCTTGCTCGCAGGGTCCCCTTGAACAGTGATGTTGGCGGCAGCCCGGATGGGATGATAGTCAACGCCGAGAGGCGCTTAGCAGCGGTGACCTCGTGAATTTAGTTCTTCCTGAAAGGCCACGGTTTTCCTGAGAGTGGAGGGCAAACTCGTAGCAATCAGTAGCCGTCTTCTGAAAGTTGAGTTTGTCATTTTGTGGGAGGTTGGTGTGATGGGGCCGTGCTTCTGCCTGACGCAGCGTGGCTTGCCGGTCTGCTTAGCAGATGCGGCGACGTGGTCTTGGGTTTCCCTCTCTCATACTGTGCCCTCAAAATTGCGACGCGGGTCATCTAGATACAATAAAATTGCACTTCACGCACGACGAAATTCCTCTTTCGTCGAGCTTGCATTAAAATAGAGATATTGTAGTTAGTTTATTAAATTTTGATCTTCAAGTGGAAGAATGAATAATTAAATTGTGTTTTCAATTTCATCAATAATATTATATTAAAAATGTGAAATTAATATAAAGTTCAATAAAATGTTATATTTCTCACAAATAATTTGCAATTAAAAGAATTGCTTATTTTGTACGATTAACTACAATTCAGTTCATTTAATTATCGTGTTTCAAGTTCTCAGTTGCAAAATAAAATACATCTTGTACTGAATCTCATGACATGTTTTTCAAATTGCATAAACGTACTTTCCGTTAAATTAATAAGGTTGGATAACATGGAACACGTCTGCATCTGGAATTAATGCTAGGCTCTCTTCACGGAATGCAACACGTGTCCAGGGTGCCTGTTATATTTAGTGCTTAGTGTCCAGTTGGGTTACAATTGTCGACGGATGCTCTCTCTCTAGCGGCGCCACGCTGGGAGCGTGCGTCATCCGAGCAGAGCCACACGCAAACGATAAATAACGATGAACGACAGGGCGAGCGGCGAACGGCGAACGGCGAATGGTGAACGGCGAACGACCAGCTGCGTATGGCGAGCGGCGAGCGGCGAGCGGCGAGCGGCGAACGGCGAACGGCGAACGGCGAACGGCGAGCGGCGAACGGTGAGCGGCGAGCGGCGAGTGGCGAGCGGCGAACGACGAACCTTGATCGGCGAACGGCGAGCGGCAGAGGGTCCGTACGTCGAGGGGTGAGAAGTGAGTGGTGGGCGTCGGACACGCGCTGGAAGGCGAGGGCGGCCGTGCCAGGGCGACGAATCGAGGAAGGTGGGATGAAGCGAGGAGCGAGTGCGGCGGGGCGATGGCGCCAGTGTGAGGACGACGCGGCGAAGTTGATTGATTGATTAATTAATTAGTGTTTCCGGGCGCGTGAACTTCGTAACACTTGCAAATGTAGTGCAGGTTTTTTCTTCGGAACGTTGCGGTGATCTTCCCCTGATGGGTGGTGATCCGACGACGACCTACCTGACGGCTAGCGCCCCCCCACCAGGTATATCCCATAAGCAGGGAACCGCCCTTGCCGGGACAAGCCCTAAGCTCGCAATTGGTCTCCAGGCGTGTCTTAATGTAGTACAAGTAAGTGTAACTGTGTGTGAGTGAGGGGTAAGGATAGGACAAGAAAGGCTAAGGAAAGATCACGCGCGGTCCGTGGCCCGTTTGTTAGGGTGCTGCTCCGGCATTAGCCTAGTACTGCGCGGAGAAACCGCGAAAAATTAGCGACCACAGCAGCCAGCATTTTCCTCCAGACAGCGGCTGACTTCGACCTAGTTATCAAGCTAGTTTCGCGGGGCGAGTTCAGTGGGGAGGGGGCCCCGGGCGAGGGCGTTGAGCTGAGGGCGGCCGGGAGATGGCAGTCGGGCAAGAGCACGAAGAAAGTGGCTGCCGCAGCTCGCCCCTAATTTCCTGCCACTTTCTCCTCTCGACACTCGCGTCTGCCCTGCACGGCAACTGTGTCCTTCATATCAATCTTCCTCTTTACTTTCGTCTCCATTTCGTAGCGCCACCCTGCCCCTGTACCTTCTTACATTCCCATCTGCACCTTCTCCCTCCTCTCTTTTGACTTTTTAGGACCTTGCTCAATACGCCCAGCCTTCCGCTGTCTCTTTGTCCTATCCTTGGGATGCATGGCTTCAGTTTGTCTCAGACCAAGCTTCCCCATCACTGAAGTGTTATTCCCTTCACCTCGTATGACTCATACACTTTATTTCATGTCCTGATCGCTTCGACACATTCTCCTTTGCATATTGCTTACAACAATCTAACATACTAGCTCTCATTCTTAGAAAATAACATACGTCATTACTGAGTCGATATTGTTTATGACGCTTGGTTTTGATAACCTCTTTCTCGCTATACACCTCCCGTTTCACTAACATTTCGAAGAGCTCGTTGAGCGTCTCATTCCGCCCCCTGCCCTTCCCAACGATGCGCTGTATCTTCAGGCCGAGTCCCTCTCCCTCCCGACTGTTCATTCTCACCTGAAAGCCCACTCATCCTACTACCCTCCGCGGCCCCTCCACGCTTTCTCCACGCCCCTTCCATGCCCCTTCCACGCCCCTTCCACGCCCCTTCCACGCCCCTTCCACGCACCCATTCACGCCCCTTCCACGCCCCCTTCCACGCACCCTTCCACGCCCCCCACGCCCCCCTCCACGCCCTCTCCACGCCCCCCTCCACGCCCCCCTCCAAGACCCCCTCCACGACCCCCTCCACGACCCCCTCCACGACCCCCTCCACGACCCCCTCCACGACCCCCTCCACGACCCCCTCCACGACCCCCTCCACGCAACTGACTTCATTGCTCTCCTCTAACCTTCCACATTGCCCGCAACCCCCTAAGTATCCACTCCCCTCTACGCCCACACTGCCCCCTTTTCACCTCACATGCTTGCCTCGACAGGCCAGCCTAGCCACCCTACGTCCTTAACAGCTTCACTCACCTACAATCCCTCAGCCCTTCGGTGCCTCCCAGAGCCCCTACATGCCCTTCCACGCCCCCCTTCTCGCTGCGCGCACAGCTCTACACGCATCGCCTTTAAAGCGCCGGCCCTCAACGTGTGGGTCGCAACGCGTGGCCTGCCCGCTCGCGTCGGAGCGCGGGTTGGTAAAAATAGACGCACGGGGGCTGGCCGTGCTGTGCCCTGGCGAGGGAACATCGAAGCGCCACTATCCACTGACGTAATTGCTTCCTTTAATTGTATCGTGTTTGCTTTAGAGGATCTGTGACCAATGGGGAACCAGATCAGCCCTGAGGTTTAGCTTTCAAATGCTAGAGGGTAGCCAAAGGTTGAAAGTTCAGAAATATTTCATACTTTTGCAAAATGTTTTCGAACAAAAAATAATGTAGTAAAAGAATACATTCGTTTTAGAACTGGGAATCCTCAAATAAGAGAACGTTATCATCAATATATTTTATTTATGTTGTATTTATACATTTAAGATTGTAACTTTTCATTATTTCGTGTCTTTTGTATTGGGGTTTGCATGGTTTTACAGAAATGTTTCGCAATTTTTTGAAATAAAGTAAGCATGTTTGTGCTCAAGAATTGGCATTTTTCCCTTTAGAATAATCGTCGTGTTAAACGAATGTTTCTTTATCTCTATATTATTTCTGTTCTCACTCTTGTCATTTAGAAATTAAATGGTTCATAACTGACATTTTCAATGCAACGAAGAAGTTGTTATATTATTTGAATTTTATAAGAGCGTACAAGTCTTGTGATTGGACGAAGTTAAATATTTGTTGTTTTTTTTTTCAGATTTACTGGTTATAGTTAGTTTTAAGAGTAATTAACGGGGAAGCCGAAATGTAACTTTTCATGTCAGTTTTATCAAGTAAACATTACGGATTTTAACCAGGTAGTAACACAATTTATACCTCTGAGAAAAAATGTTGAAGTCTCTTTAAACGTCACACTTACTCATCGCCAGCTCTTGTTTGTATTTCGTTATTGCGCATATTACATTTTTTCGGTCCCTTGGGTATTTCTTTCGGACTTCCCATCGACTTCCCGCACCCCTTCCGCCAACTTTTTGACGCCTTTCGTTGGTCTACTTTCTTTTGTGCATGTTTTCTTTTATGCAGGACGTGATTCCCAGGAATTTTACGGAATTTCGCGGTGGAATGCACTCTAATGCAGACACTGTCGAACGGTTGCTCGCCTGTACTTTCTCCAGTTTCCGAACCGGAAGTAAATATTTTCGCGCTTTCCGACGCCGCAGTCGGCGCGTGGCACCCCTTCCCTATTCTCCCTGCCCCCGCCTTTCGTCGCAAATGCGATGCCGCAGCGAGCCACAGAACCACCGCAGACACCCTCTCCCAGCAACCACCTGCTTTTCTTAGAATTCAAGAGGTGCAAATTCGCTTTTCGGGGAACCTTCGAGTTGTCGCCGCTCAGTCTTTCTTTGAGGAGACTGTGGAGGATACTTTCCTACATAACGGTTGCGCGTACCTTCAAAAGCGCAAGAAGTACGAGGGACGATGTGTGAACCGATTTGTGACTGTTAGTTAAAGAGACTTGCGTATCTGGTATAAAATAATAATTTATTGCTCTAAATGAGCATACTCTCGTTAGCAAGTGAGCAAAAAATTGCACAAATATAAAAAAAAATAATACATACAAATATTAAAAATAAACAGATATATAATACATATAAACGAACAAAAATAAAATAAAAGCACTAAATAGACAAGTATAAAAACATTCTCATCTCTACTTCGTTCTCATGTCTTTACTTCACTTCACCTCACCTCAACTCACTTCACTTAATGCCAATAATTTATAATAAGTAATTTATAATAATTAATGGTAAGTATATATACCGCACTTTTCCTCTATTTTTGTTGGCCTTTCCTTATCCTGGAATTTAAACAGATCATTTATCACAATTAATATTACTACTATATTGATGTATTATAAACTAATATTTTGACAATACCAGGTGCAGTATCTGTGCAATGAAATGCTCAATCTGGTTCCGCTATACAATTATATATGGCTGATGTATTACATCATTTTCGAAACAAAACGTTGAAAAATGTTAGAGCCACATTTAGGCTATTTTAACGGGATGTATTTAATAAATCCGCATTTTCCCACTAAATCAGTTTCATGTATTCTTGCGCATTGCGAGAGAAGATATTTTTCTTGCAGTTGTTGATTTGGTTGTTTAAATATGAAAGAGTTGCGAACCTGCCTGATATCTTTCTCCAATCATGTACGTTACCATAAGTCATCAAGATGAATCTAAATTATTCATTATTTTTGTAAGTTTAAAGTAATCAACTTCAAAACTATATTTTACAAAGAGTTTGAAAATTTGTGTGAAAAGCCCTTAGATCGCCGGTAAGGAGTAACGGACCGAAACATTTATTCATCCAACTTATAATTTTATCTATTTTTTTAATTCCTGGAATAGGAATTACGAATACAGGTTACGAAAATACTTGTACAACGCACTACGTATTATTGTATTATTTCGTCAGATAAAAATGGAAAGGCTTCAAGGGAGTACTGTAGCGAAACCGATTTCCTCATGCCAGGAAAATTAAATTAAACAAACTGACTCGGCCACCATGAGTTCGACTGGGAACAGATTGCGACATGGCCTCACGCGCGCAACCCTGCTTATCTGACAGCCGTCTCCGCCTCCGACACATTAAGAAAGTCGTTAAAGGGTCAGTCGTCGACAGATTTACTGTGGAGCACGTGTTCGCATGCCCAGCTGCGCGAACCTTCGAGATCGCTTTTGAAATCGACAAATTCTTTCACGGACAACGCCCGTCTTGTGCGAGCATGTTCTAGAAGGGCAAAGAAAATTCTGGACGCTCACAGTTATGCAAAGAGTCGGAACTCCATTCACTACCCCTGTCACCATTGGTCGAAATAACGTAATGCGACATTTCTTTTGGCCAATAGCGACGCACCTATCATAAGGAGCTAGAACATACGAGAAAATTGGGTGGGGGCAAAAGTTAACCTAATGCAATTTCGACTGACAGAATATCAGAAAGTGCAGAGCATCAGACGGGGCCAGATCTTTTAGACGGGGAGCAGTCGGGAGAGAATCTTCTTTGGGGGGATAATTATTCGTCGGGGAGAGACCAGTGTGTCTCTGAAAGACTTGTAATTTTTGTCGGAAGGAGCCTGAGTTCTAGGCTGAGGGCAGTTGGGAGAAAAAACTTATCTGGGGTGGGATTATTCGGGCGAGTGTGCCTATGTGGGATTTTATTATTTTGCTGCGAGTTTTGAGCACTGAGCCGGCTGCAGTAGACAGAGAAAATTCTCTGGGGTGGGAATTCGTCGTGAGGCGAATGTTTCTCCGAAGAAGTTGTAAACTGTCCGAAGTTGAGTCCGACAATTATTATCACGGAAATCAGAGAGACGCATGATCGACCACTACGTTCCTGAGATTGTGAACGCCCGGCCGCTCCAAGTCTACCAGTTTCTGCCAGTTCTCCCAGACGCAGACAACACTACTAGACGCCGTCAACGCAGCCACGCGTCGCCACCTCTGTGGTGACGTCACGACCCCGAGCTCAACCAGACTGCCAGGCGCCGTGCCGCCGCCTCCCCTCGGCCGCGCCGCCGCCTTCAGACGGCTGACCAGCTGACAGGCGTGCCTGGGTGGGCACAAGGACATCGCCCCGGCCGCGCCCTCTGCGAAGGTTGCCGCCGCCTCCCCTCGACGGCAACGCGCCCGTTTCGGGCCCACAAAAAGAAACTTTACCAAGGCAATATAATTCAGGGTATTCATCCCTGCGAAAATCCTGTAATGCGGTGTCGCGCTAAGACACACTGATCTGTAATATTTGTTACCATTGTGATGCTAACTATAAGTCTTCCTAATTTCTAAGCTTTACACTGGCTACTAACTTTTCATCTTCTTATCTGTCCACCTAATTTTCAGATTTCTGATCCTATTTACATGTGTAACTTCCCTGGGGCATTTTGAATTATTTTGCCCAGGAATAAAAGTGATTTTACCAGTGATCAAAGTGTTTCTTTCATGTTACCAGTATCTGTTAACGATTCCTTCCATCACCGACTGAGCTATTTCAGGGCCGCTTACCGGGCGTTCTCTCACGAGACGACCGGGAGTGTTACAGTACATGCATTTTTAGCTTCTCTTGTGTTCCAGATAAAAGTTTTAAATTGTGTTAACCTTTTTTTTATCGTATTGTTTGCTAAAATGATTGATGGTTCTAGTTACCACTATTTACATTATTCATGTTATTATCATTGCTTGCCTGCTTTGATTTCCGTCAACTTTTGTTAACATTGTTAACTTTTCTATAACTTTTGCTCAGTCGAATGATGAAACGTATCTTCTTTAACGTTATTGTTAACTCACTGATTGTGCTTACTCTTGTCTATAAATCACTTCGTCACTATCGGCAGAGGCACATAACTCATCTTTCAATCATTCAATATATTTTGGATTATAGAAGCGTTAGTTATTAAGGAGAAATAATTACCAATAAAATACTTTCAATGAGATATTTCTGATAAGCTTTTGTTTATAAACTGAATAAAGATAAGGTCGGAACCTACTTCCCGTGTCAGAAAAGGGAGACTTGGGCAGTGAAGTCTGTCGTACGTGTAGCAAAGCCGCTCTTCGAAACAAGAAACAGTAATGTGCAGAGTGATTCTTAAACAGTAGTCTTCCGAAGTTATTTACTTCTTTTTTTTCTTTTAATGGTCACCATCACCAACCTCAATGCTCAATTGGAATATACTCAATTGTACTCATAATAACTGTGCGTATACTATATTGTTTATGAGAGTATGTTGTCTGTGTGTGTCAGATGATATACTCCCTATCGTTTCGCATTGAGATTACGAAGGTATTCCCAGAGCCCCCAGATAATTTGCGGACACTCAGTCTGCGGTCGCGTACTTTTTTCTGCTCAATGATAATTTTTCAACTGAACAGGTGTAAGCGATTAACTGCAATGTAAATGTTATTGATTTTCGCAATTCCTTTAATAACATCTTCATAAATATTGGTTTCAATTTTTCGAAGCGGAACACAGTTAACTTTCGTAGACATGTCGCTCAGCCGATTGATGAAATGTATCTTCTTTTACGAATAGTGTCTTTAAAGCAGCAGTAAAAGGCATCGCGTTTCCAGACTCGTAAAAAGCTCCCGGAGAGTTTGCAAGTCGTAATGGTCGTTCAAGCCAATCGGGAAGTGTTGAGGAAAGGCCGCTTGGCTTCTTATGCAAAGAAACTTTAAGATATCAACTATTACGTACTTTGTATTAAGGTCTGAGAAATTTGCATCTGAAATAAATACTCAAGGTAATTATTCCAAAACTCAGATTATGTAAGCAAGTCCGGCAAACACGTCGGTGAAAAATATTATATATAATGTAGAGCACTTATTTAATGTTATTATTATTATTTAATCACCGTTTAAAACCTTTGATAAATAAATGTTCGTAATTTAGATACGTGTTTCCAACTGTTAGGGGAAACAGTGGTAATGTTTATTCTTAACTCACAGGTAAACTAATGGTGCTACAACAGCACATACCTTCTTGCATTATTTTGCTCCTGTACTACAATAGTGGCACAAATAAAAAAATACGAATTTTGAGTTACGCACTGAGCTCTCCAGAAATGCAGCTTTGAGCTCTCCAGAAATGCAGATTTGTCTGAGAAATTGAGCTCTCCAGAAATGCAGATTTGTCTACCTTCCAGCAGCAACATATCTTGCAGTGAAGTATTCCGCCAACAAATGGCCGAGGTGTGAATGCAGGAATAATGCATTTCCATAAAGACGAAATTTCAAACTCATTTCAACACTATAAGTATGGTAAATAAAAGATGTTGTCTGGTATCAACAATTTATTTTGCTAATGATCGTTTCGATCACGGAGCAATCATCCTGAGAGCTTGCAGTTTCCTGACCGAAATTAAAGTTCTAGCAGAACTCTGATGATGATCGCTACGCGATCGAAACGATCATTAGCAAAATAAATTGTTGATACCAGACAAGTTTTATTTTCATACTTAAATATTAGAAGGTATCTACCTCACCAGCGATCTATGTATTGTAATCAAATCAACACATTTTTAGTTGTGCCACTATTGCAGCCAACGAGTGTTTGAAGAAATTATGCAATATTATAATACTGTATGAAAATGCAAAAGTGTTTCCAGCCAGAATTTTTTTCTGCACTGGAATTCGAACTCAGTTCAAATTCGGTTCCCAGAGTCAGCAAGCCATTCATGTACCTCTACACCACCAATGGTAACACCACAGCTTAACACAATCTTCCCTATATTACCTTATTTAAAGGTTTAATATTAGGATAATTTCAGTAAACGAAAAATCGTTGTCATGGCTATTGGAATTTTGCAATGTTAATTTTTTCGATTTTCCAAAAATACAGAGAGTTCATCCAAAATGAACGTCCGCCATATTTATAATCTTTCTTTGCTTGATTTTTTTCTTTAAAATTATTTCGCGCTTTCAGCAATTTTTGCGAACATTTTTTTAAAACAATGTCTGTATTTCATGCAAACGTACACTAAAACTAATCATGTTTCGAAAATAAGTACATGGCCTTATTTCAAGATTTGTACTTAAGAGCAGATGTTTTGTTAGGTGATTAGCCTGCTAACGCAATGAAATTGAGTTCAAATCCTAATACGGGGAAACATTTTGCTGCTTGGAGACACTTTTGCAGATTCATGGAACATTAGAATATTGCGTAGCCGTTTTAAATAATTCGAGAAAGTAAGCGATGTTGTAGCACCACTAGTTTGTATAGGATCCCATCACCTCACCTGTGATAAGTACATGCGCTTTCATGGTTGCGAGTGGAAAATTACGTTGGGGTGAAATAACTTCAAAACGAACGTGGTAGCGCCAACAACTGGGTAGAGCGTGCACATTCGCATACCTAACGTAATTAGGAAACACCGTTAATGTGCTGCGAGTTTGTCGTCAATGTTGAATATTCGTTACGCACATTCACGCACGCTTTAATGCTCGCATTTGTCTGCAAGCGTGCACTTGTTCACGTGCGCAGTGAACCAGGTCACTTCAATGCAAAGTGATTGATGGAGGTAATGAAGTTCACGCAGAAGCGCGATACATTACAGGTAAACGACTCTAATTGTTGCACTCGAAATATGCATCAATTACACCCTTATTATATGAAGAATAAATAGCACTGTTGAACTGCTGACATAGTTCCAAGTAGAATAAGTAAAAAAAAAACAACTAGTCACTGTATATTTTTGTATTTTAAAATAATATTTTATAAGTACTTCTCTATTCTAGATATTCCTCGATATTCGATACTTAATTGATATTAGTTAAGAATTCAATATCCATGGATTATGAATAATAATTCAAACTCCATGGAAAAATTAAACTGAAATTGGCATATACGTAATCGTCAAAACACTTGCACTAAATTGTATATCGGGAACTCGTGGAACTATCTGAACCCGTTTTTTCTTTCTCTTCTTACTACATACTTATGTGGTAAAAAGAAAGTATTGTAACGCGCGGGTAAATATTGGCAAGTTTTTTACCGATAAAATCGTAGTATTAGGGACGGTTTTGAAAAAGTTAACAGGGGAGGGGAAGTAAAGCCGGCTGTCCCATGTTAGTAGATTTACTTGCATGTAAAAAATCAAGCCTCTGAGTTAAATTCAAATTGCCTGTTTCTCGCCCAAGAAATACCTCCTTTCTCTGCTAGTTGGTGAAAGGATCGTAGCGAAATTTGCATAATCAGCCGGAAGAGCAGGCATAGCGTAAAATAAGGCATTAATTCAATTCAATCTCGCAGTTCCTTATACCAGGCCTGCTTAGGATTGTGCTATTTGACTGATCTCAAAAGCCACGCGCGTGGAAGGGTGGGGATAAGACTCATTCTAGGAGTGGGGCCCGACATCGAGAATACGCAATTCGAACCGTAGCGCGTAAATTGAAAGAGCAATTGCGAGAAAATGACGAATTTACACATAGTTCAAGTATCATTACCTTTTATTTTGGAAATGATTGTTGTCGATTTCTGTCAGTGTACAGTTTGAACCTAATATAAACAACATAGACATAAATAGACATACATATTTGATTAGGATACCAATAATTATAATTGCTTGTAAGGAGGATAATGCAATTCGCTTTGCTACGCTGCAATCGCAAGTTTAGCATGCTGCTAAATACAAAATTGTAATGTTGAGTCTTTTTTGTTTGATGACGACAGTATTAAATTATTTTTTCATTAACTATAATTTAATAAGACGGTTCTATCGAAGCCAAAAAAAACTAAAAAATATTACTTTCTGTTCTAATTCTCCAACTCCCCTCAAACGTACATTATATATTTCTAATTTCAAATCAACGAACACTATTCATAATCCTTTACGACATCATATAAAAAATATTGGGCCATTTGGTGTAGCAAACACTATGTAACAAAACTCATTATGTCATGATTGCACATAAAATATCGAAAAATGTTTTGCTCGTTGGTACTTGTTACTCTACTTCATAATGCGACAAAATGGTCACAAATATGTGTTGGCAAACATGACCCTTTTTCAAATTTCCTATATTTCATTTTCATATTAATTTCGATGGGAAGGACTGCTCTCAGTTTCCTCCATTGTGCTACCATTTAGAGATTGCAACATTCCTGGAGAAATATCAATTATTAAATAGTAAATTTTTTTTAGTTGAAATCGCATAGTAAATTTTTAAAAGATGCCACTGATTTCAAATACATTTTATGAGTTGCAATGAGCACAAAGTAAAAAATAATAAAGTAAAAAATACATGTCGATGCATAGCAGAGCATAGAAGAACACGAACAGCCAAATATGGCCCTTGTAGCACGAAATATGTTTAATTGCCCATTTAAATAAGTGGGCAAATAATTTCACAGCATAGATCATTGCATCAGATGCCCAGGCCTTCAATCTAAGCGCCGCATCGTCTCCGTTCCGACTTCTCACCTCCCCCAAAGAAGCCTACTCCCCACTACTTACTTCGCCCCTCACGCGCGCAGACCGCGGGCTTTTAAGTGCAGATTGCTCGCGAGGGCAGACATTGTGCAGGTCTGCCTTATACCACACACAAACGCGTTTTCCTCGTTTCCTCTAAGTGATGGGAAAAGTGGCCACTTGGTTCAGTATGGTTCTCTCCTCACCAATTAGGTGTTTACACGTATATCGTGAAATGTAATTAAAATAATTTTACAATTAACTGTCGTTAATAAAAATTAGTTTCACATTCACATAATGATCAAACAGACGCCCACACGTTAGTGGTGTTGGAGACCATCATTGCACCGGAACACAATTGCCAACTAGAAATAATTAAATCGTGGCACACTGTACACACAACCGTGGTACTGTAAAATATGAACTTTTTATGTTCATGAGGCGATCGTCCACACCGGTGCCTAGGGAAAACCTCAGAGCAATACCCACAACATTCACCACCTCCACCTTCAGATCCACGAATGATGTTTCCACCGCATCGCAGCCCACACACGTCCTCACGCCGCCGCGGCAATCCATTTCAAGCAGGCGCGCGCACGTGAACACATCCCAGGCGCCGCTTCCTCCTGCAAAACAGCGTCGCCCTGCCACGCGCCGCGCGCCTCCCAAGGAGATCCTCTCGAGGCGAGGCGCTGCGGGGAGCGAGCCACCCTCTCAAACACCGAATCCAATTTCTTTAACGACGTGCGGAATCAGGCAGAAGAACACGGCGACTTTGTGAGAACTCCTCTTTATGCTCGGTCCATAACGTCTCTCCCACAGAGTCGCGGCCGCCAACCGCGCCCGCCAATCGTACCCGCCAACCATGTCCGTCAACCGTGCCCGCCAACCGTGCCCTCGAAACACGCCTGCCAAACGCACACGCAAAACGCGCCCTCCAAACGCGCCTTCCAAACGCACCCGCCAACTGCGCCTGTCAACCGTGCTCGCGAAACGCGCCTGACAAACGCGTCCTCCAAACGCGTTCTCCAAACGCGCCCTCCAAACGCGCCCTCCAAACGCGCCCTCCAAACGCGCCCTCCAAACGCGCCCTCCAAACGCGCTCTCCAAACGCGCCCTCCAAACGCGCCCTCCAAACGCGCCCTCCAAACGCGCCCTCCAAACGCGCCCTCCAAACGCGCCCTCCAAACGCGCTCTCCAAACGCGCCCACCAACCGCGCCCACCAACCGTGCTCACCATACCCAACGTACCCGCCAATCGCGCCGCAAGGGTGTGACGTCGCCCCGAGTATATATGGGACTGCTAGAGACTTCTGCTAAGCTAAGGGAGTGAGCTAGTGCCAACGTGAACAATGCCGTTGTTGGGGAGGCTATTAGGAATGTTAGGAAATGTTAGGAATCTGTCCTGGGATTAGGGCCGTATACTATTACTACGACTGTATTTTGGACTTGGGATTTTACTTGTTTGTTTCTGGTGACCTGGTGCAATGTGTGCTGTATTGTACTTTTAAAGCAATAAACTGTTGCCATCTATATTTGTTCGTGTATATTATTCTGAATACTTCAAATACATAAACTGGTTTGCGTGAACACCACCTCTGAGAAATAACAACAAAGAACCATGGACCATGGCGTATCCCAGTACCTCTTGCGAGTACTCGTGTATTCTGACATGTTTCGCATTTTGTGTAGCCCAACGTGAATCACCTTTGCACCTTACATATCCTCTGAACGTTTTTCCCCACCCCGGTTGTTCGTTAGAGTGTGAATAAGACCAATGTGTGTGGCATAATTGCTTGCGTGCCGGAGCTTCAGCGCCATGAAGGTGCGACATACTTTTATCGTCAATCATTTCGTATTGGGGCATTCAGTGTGCCTCTTCTGAAATGTTTTGTTGTTATAATCTCGGTACCCGAATTACCTTCAGCTACGTTCGAACACCATTGACCTCGGACACTTCCAAGTGCCTCTTCGTGGTGAATTATAAATATAATATATATATATATATATATATATATATATATATATATATATATATATTGTGACATACCTGGTGGTGCCGGGTATTTTCACTGCAATACAACACTAAGAGAGGGTATCTTTTACGTGAATGGGTCCCTGGATAAGTTGGTGCAACGTTGGGGTGGTTAATCATAAATTGAAATACAATTATAAACAAGATTTATTTTAAATCAAATTTGTCATTTACATAATCAGACAACGTTCTTACACTCTGCCTTGGTACCAAGATTAAGAGTGAAATGCATTTCTCATACCTTCGGGGCCCCGATCGGATACCTATGATGTTAGTAGAGCCGCTCGTGCCGACGGGGTTGTCGACCTCTGCTACTGCTGCGGGCCGTCAGCGCCGGATGGCGTGGCAACCGCCCACGGCCGATGCTCCAGCAATTCTTCCCCGATCAGAATCTTGACACCTCGGCTTCGCACCTTCCTCGAATCACTGTTCGTCAGTGGGTTCAATTGCACAACCCGCGCCTACTTTGTATACTGGTCACAGTTTTGTACCGCGCAATTTCAAGAATGTTTCCACCGCGCCAACTAATAAGAACAACATCAATTATTCTACCAACACTAATCTTTCACTATACTGATACTTCTAATGTTCTATTTACACGTCAATTACTTTGCGGTTTCTAATAGCACATAAATACGTCGCAATGTTATATGCGTCCATACACCGGCGGAGAACTCTCGCCGCACGTCCGCACTCGTCGCCGCTCTGCTAACATCTCTCTTCTCCTAACGAGCTTTTCCCTGACCGGGAGCACGCCGGCCACGTCCTGCATCGACGGGCGGCACGGCTCGACTGTCCCTAACGGCCGCTTACACGTGCCGGCCACCCAGTTCCAACCGAAATTCACACGCTAGCCTCCCGGCGGCGGTGGCACCGTCGGCGGAGGCAGCGGTTGCTCGCCGGCCCCGGCGCGCCGCGCTCAGCGCGCGCACCGCGCAGTTCAAAATAGCGATTGGTTTCTTACACTAATGATCTAATTAGTGTAATGAAACACATATTATGGGTTTCATCACCCCCCCCTTTCTTTTTTTGAATTTTTCCCGCTTCTGGAAAAATTCACACTAGTAACATCGTCACTGCCGATGATCGCACTGTCTTGCATGTTGCCCAACATCCTATATGCCCTTATAACCTAGAATCGACTTAACATGTGATTACTTATATTACCACTAATATTACAGTTATTTACACTTCACTATTTTCCATCCATGTTGAACCAGGTTTCCGATTTGAAGCTTGTAATGTCCTACTATGTCTTGTCTCTTGTGCAACAGTTCATTCCCATTTTGCTGACAGTGATTTCCTAACTCACAGTTGTAGGACATGGCTTCCAGCGTGTTGAACACATCTTGATAGGTATCATCCCATTCCCAGCTACGACCTCTTCTACGTTTGTACCAATGGTTGACCATACCATCACTCTTCCCTCGCCCCTGACTTCGCTCCATTCTTGACCTGCCTACATCTCCTTCACTCCCATTCGTTGGGGCGTCTGCAAACATGAAGTTGTACCCCTCCAATATCTTCAAACCCTTTCCTAACTCGGTATGATCTGCTCTGCTCAGTAGGCTCTGCACGGTAACAAGATACTGTCGCGTTGACATGCAACTAATTCCTTGATATTTTATGGGGGCAACTAATGTTGTTGGTTCCATAATGCTCTTCGTTCTGTATTCACTACGACTTCCCGTAATGTAGTTGTAATGGCTGTTCCTCTGGTCGCTCTTGATGTTTATTTGGGTTTCTTCGCTCCGCTTTCGTACGGAAATCTTGTCTTCAAATTCCTTCAAAAATTTCGGAAATATACCAAAATTCTCTGCCCATGTCCTGGCGTTCTCCTCTAACATTGGGTGTAATAACTGGATCTTGTATCCTTCCAATATGTTGTTTGATGCTAGGTGCCGTTCTTCTGCTCGCAGAACTACCTTAGGGTTTTCCGCCCCATCTCCCAGAGATTTCATCGACTTTGGAGGCATAATTGGTGTCACCCCATACTTGACACTTGGCGACGTTTTCCCGTCTTCTTCCTGTTTAAACTCTTCTTGTACTCTTTTCTCTTCGCACCCTTGTATATTTTCCACGATTTCTTCTTCTACTATACGCTCCATTTCTTCTATTTTCATTTCCATTTCTTCTTCCATTATTAACTTCAATTCTTCCGTTTTCACTTTCACTTTATAAACATCCTCCTCGGTCTCGATTTGGACCTCCACCGTTTTGCCCTCCGCTGTCTTGACTTCCTCATGGATTTGGTTCGTCATCCCCTCGTTTCTATCTGTTACCGCTACCCTAGCATCTATTTGATGGCATGATTGAAATTTTAGCACCTCATCTTTCCTATCCAGTTCCTCCGCTTTCCCATACGGTTTTTCGCATATTTCGATGAGCTTCCTATTCCGTTCTTCTGTGATTCTTCCCATTTCTTCTGCCGGCTTCTTAATCTGTTCTTCAACCACTTTCCCGTTCTGTTCTTTTATTAGTTTTCTATTCCGTTCCTCCGCCTTCCTATTCTGTTCCTCCTCGGATCTTTTCTGTTTACCTAATTCTTTGCTCTGTTCTTCCGCAAATTTCTCAATCTGCTTCTCCGTTTGCTGCCTCAGCTGTTCTTCTAATGAATCTTCTGCCATTACGCCCGTACACGCTTCGTATTCTTCGTCCATCCCCAGGTCAAATCCTACCGCCTGGCTCCCCAGTTCTACCACCTGCCGTTCTAGATCTATAATTGCTCTGTGATCGACCAGAAAATCCGTCCCTATGATTACCGAATACAATAATTTTTTGACTACCAGGGCCACCATCTCATATACTTGGTTGCCAATCCTGGCTTGAAACATAATTTGTTTTGTGATGGGGCTTGACTTCTTCTGAGTTGCTCCAATCACATACGCCCTATTCATAGGCAAACACATTACTTCTTTTCCTGTTGCTTTTAACTCCTCATACATTTCTTCTGATACTACTGTAGTCGTGCACCCTGTATCCACTAAAGCTTCTTTAATTATACCTTCACATTCTATCGATATCGTGGGACATTTCCTGATTCTGACCGCTGAGTTCTTACATCTCCGCCACGGTTGGGTATCGTAGGTTACCGGCTGCATAGCGTTTATGGAGACCGCGTTTACGTCATCGATTTCCGCGTCCGCAATGGGGCCACCTATCACCGCGGACTCTATTAGTTTAAATAGTGTCCTTGATCACTACTTGTGCTAGGCTGTGCTAATCGGTCGGGTGCATTCCCGCCCCCGCCTCGCGTCTCCGTACGGTTTGAGTTAGATCTGTTCCAGTCCGGTCTCTGGTTCCCCGGCTCTGGTCTCCATCCGTCTCCCCCTCTTCCGCGTTGGTTTCTCTGGTAATCGTTGCTCCTATCATTCCCTTGCCCCTGGTTACGTTCCGATCTAACCATATTAACATTCCCTTCATTTCTGTTCTTTGGTACGCCTTCAAATGTCAAGTCGTACCCTCCTAACACATTCTGGAATCTTTCCAGGTCGGTGTGCTGCACACTACGTAAAAGATTCTGCACCGTAACTGGGAACTGTCTCGTCAGTACACATATTATTTCCTGATCGCTCATCGGTGGGGATAGCGTTTTGTATTCCATAATACGCCTTGTTGCGTATTCCCGCAAACTTCCCATTGACTGGTTGTAATGGTTATTCATTAAGCTGATTTTAAAATTAATTTGAATTTCCTCATTCCAGTACCGCTCAAGGAATCGATCTTTAAATGCCTTTACTGAATCGGGAAACTCATCAAATGTATCAGCCCATATCCTTGCGTTCCCTTCCAGCATTAAATATAACAGTTGTATTTTACACCTTTCCGAAGCATTGATGACAGCTAAATGTCGTTCTGCCGCCTTCATGAATATGCACGGATTCTCTTTCCCGTCTCCTGAGAATTTTAGTGATCTTGGAGGGGTAAATGGTACCGTCCCGCTTGCTGCAATTGGGGATGCCTTGCATTCTTTTATTTGTTCAATCTCTGTTCGTAGTACCACAACCTTCTCTTCGCATTCCCGCTTATTTTCCTGCATTTCTTCCTTGACTACCAATTGTATCCTTTCAATTTTCTCGTCCTGCTTAGCGGTTTTAACATCTAGTTGCTGATATAGCTTATTCTCTAATTCTCCCCCCAGATTGATTACTTGGGATTCTAACTCCTTCTTCTGTTTCCCTAATTCATCGGCGGTCCATTGCTCATGAATTTCTACCCGCTCCGTGATTTTGGTCATCTCATTCTTCGTTACCTCAATTTGTTCTTCAGCGCGTCCCATTCGCCCCCCTATTGCATCTAATTTTCTATTCTGTTCTTCTGCCAGCTTCCTAATCTGTTCCTCTGTGAATAATTTCTGTTCGTCTAATTTCCTGCTCTGCTCTTCTGCCAACTTCCCAATCTGTTCCTCTACTTTCCTATTCAGTTCTTCAGCTAACTTCCTGTTCTGCTCCTCTGTGAATATTTTCTGTTCATCCAGTTTCTCATTCAGTTGTTCGAACATCTTCCTATTCCGTTCATCTGCCTTCCTATTCTGTTCTTCTGCCGCCTTTTTCTGGTCTTCTGCTGATATTTTCTGTTCGTCTAGTTTCATCATGATTATCTGCATGAAGTTTGTAATAGCATTTTCCCCACCCCCCAGATTTGGATTTCTTGTTGCCTGGATCATCGGTGTTGATGTCACTTCTACTTCTTTATTAAAGCTATCCCCTGACGTTTCGTCCAACCGACTTCCAATACCACTATCCCTACTTTCCGATGACCTGCTGTTATCGATTCCTACATCTATTTCCCCTACTTCATCCGCCTTTTCTTCCCGGTCCAGCACTACATTTTGCGCCTCCATTCTGTTGCTTTGAGCTGTCCGATCGATTCTCACTACCCTAAAATACCGCACAAATTTTCCACTTGCCTCACCTACCAACGATATCACAGTTATCCTATGAAGTAACTATATCCGCCACAACACTGTATCCTTCGTGAATGGATTAATTCACACCTATTTCAATTGCTAACTAATGACGGACAACCCTCACTCACCACCAAAACACAATAACACTAATTCACTAGCCATATAAATTTCCACTCACCTACCAATGCATAAACATAATCCTTACAATACATAGTATTATTACCATTGAAACACATATACACTGCTAATAGACTCATTAATACTATTACACAAAAATGCTTTCAAATTATACTAAATCCCTTATTAATTGACATTACTTTTCAACGCACTTACTGCTATATTATGTACATAATCATCATTCACATTTGCATGTCATATCTCCTCCCTGAATTTTCCTCAATAATATCATATAGATATTCACAACAAACATTCACACTGCTGGTATATATTTCCCAACCTGGTATCTTTTCTAATAAATTCCCCACACTTTACCATCACCAATAGATAATGCACCACTGAGTGAACATTCCCAGCAAAAAAAACTTTGTGCACAATTTGTACAACACTATTAACCACCTTTATATTCTCACAAGAATTATTACTACTTCCCCATTTCTTTAGTTTCCATGTTATTAAAAGTTGCCAAGCAATGCAAATATTATTAATATGTCTTACAAAATTTGAAATTCTATTACATTATATTATTTGTAATATGTATATGTATGGTTTTCATACCCCCAGTACTACAATAGTAACTTTATATAGGTTGCTCTCAAATAATTTCCTATATCCGCCCACAATTACTTACACAACAACATTTTTGTAATTATCAACATTTCATTATGCTTACTTGACTTATGCATGTTTTGCTAACACATGTATTGTTACTTTTTGTTCTCTATAATAATACACTTTACACTGCCTGCTTCTCATCTGTACCCTAACTTACTATACATCAATTACATGCCCATTATTTTCCAACATTTCACCAACTTTCCTGAGGCCACATTTCTTAACTATACGTTATCCACTTGTTCGGGCGCCAGCTGTGACACACCTGGTGGTGCCGGGTATTTTCACTGCAATACAACACTAAGAGAGGGTATCTTTTACGTGAATGGGTCCCTGGATAAGTTGGTGCAACGTTGGGGTGGTTAATCATAAATTGAAATACAATTATAAACAAGATTTATTTTAAATCAAATTTGTCATTTACATAATCAGACAACGTTCTTACACTCTGCCTTGGTACCAAGATTAAGAGTGAAATGCATTTCTCATACCTTCGGGGCCCCGATCGGATACCTATGATGTTAGTAGAGCCGCTCGTGCCGACGGGGTTGTCGACCTCTGCTACTGCTGCGGGCCGTCAGCGCCGGATGGCGTGGCAACCGCCCACGGCCGATGCTCCAGCAATTCTTCCCCGATCAGAATCTTGACACCTCGGCTTCGCACCTTCCTCGAATCACTGTTCGTCAGTGGGTTCAATTGCACAACCCGCGCCTACTTTGTATACTGGTCACAGTTTTGTACCGCGCAATTTCAAGAATGTTTCCACCGCGCCAACTAATAAGAACAACATCAATTATTCTACCAACACTAATCTTTCACTATACTGATACTTCTAATGTTCTATTTACACGTCAATTACTTTGCGGTTTCTAATAGCACATAAATACGTCGCAATGTTATATGCGTCCATACACCGGCGGAGAACTCTCGCCGCACGTCCGCACTCGTCGCCGCTCTGCTAACATCTCTCTTCTCCTAACGAGCTTTTCCCTGACCGGGAGCACGCCGGCCACGTCCTGCATCGACGGGCGGCACGGCTCGACTGTCCCTAACGGCCGCTTACACGTGCCGGCTACCCAGTTCCAACCGAAATTCACACGCTAGCCTCCCGGCGGCGGTGGCACCGTCGGCGGAGGCAGCGGTTGCTCGCCGGCCCCGGCGCGCCGCGCTCAGCGCGCGCACCGCGCAGTTCAAAATAGCGATTGGTTTCTTACACTAATGATCTAATTAGTGTAATGAAACACATATTATGGGTTTCAATATATATATATATACATATATATATATAGCTCGTTGCTAATATTATTCATATTTCAGCTTAGGTTAGTAAAAGAGTGCGGATAGTGATTTCTGGATTCGAAAAAAATGTGCATTGATTGTACTTGTCCTTCATACATCACATTTTTAACTGTGTTTTAAGGTTAAAGAAACATATAACGAGATACTCGTATTATTTAAATAAATTAGTCATTATCATTAGTAAGAAAATAGCCATAAATGTCACACAAGAAATAAAAATTTCTTCCATCATCTTGTTTACACATCAAAGATATTTGTATTAGTTGTAAAACAAAATGTGAAAATAAAGTACCAATAAATATAAAATTGTTTGTGATCTTAAAAATATCAGAAAAATGCAAAAGTTATATTGCATTTAATGATGAATCTTCCCAAAATTCATTGTTTTGAGAATAAAAAATACATATATTTGATTTTTTAAGTTTATAAGTTATATACTATTTTAGTTCTAATTCTATTGTGTAAATGGTTAATGATAGTATCATGTAGATTGCAATTAGAAAGAGATAACGTCCAAGAGTTCATTAAAAATTTAAATAATATGACTCATTGAAAATTAAAATATATTATGAAATAGTGGCTATTTGGATAGGACAATTTTTAAGATGTAAGCACAAACATTTTTGTCTAAAATTGGAAAGGCAAAGAGGTTAAAAATAAAAGTAGTTCACGTCGCAATCTTTACTTCCATTCCCAACTTTCCTAACCGCCAACCAAACCTTCCACCTCCGCCCTCGTCTCTGCTTCAAAGCCTATTGATGCCCCCTCGTGTGCCTCCGCCGACTCTCCGCCCGACATTCGGTTCACCTTCCGAGCGAATAGTTGAAAGTTGCGAACTCAAACTTCATTCCCCGGACGTCTGCCGCCTCCGCCGGGGCGCGAGCTCCTTCCCCACCTTCCTCCCGTTTTCTCGCTTTTCCCTTCCGGACGCTCCGCGCTGCCTCGGTCTGTCTGCTTCGGCGCAATTAATTATTTTCTGGAAATTTAAGAGCGAGGGAAGGCGCTGCCGTACAAACCGGCGCCGCCCGGCGACGTCACGAGACGGCCGTCGCCGTCGCGACGCGCGGCGTCGCCGGCTTCCCTGACGCCGACGCCTCGACGCCGTTTGAGGGGAGTCGAATGAGCCCGAGATTCTGTCGGACGGCGGCAGCGACTTCAAAGAAGGCGCCGGTGGAGAGCGACGGGCTCGCTCCTCACCCCTTTCCCTCGCTTCTCCAGCTGAGAGCGCGCGTCTTCGTTCAATTAGCAGAATTTAATTAGGCCAGGAGAGAGACAGCAGAGAGGGGCGGAGTTGTTGGCGGAGCGGTGCGCCCTCCGGTTGCACACGACGAAGGACACGCAGGGAGTCGCAGGGCGTTGTAGGGCGGCGTACAGCGTCGGCGAGCGATGGAGTGCGCTAAGTGCCGGAGTGTATGCGGCGCGGTAATCAAGGATGAGAGTGGTGTAGAGTGTAGGGTGAAGGGACGGGGCAAAGCGGTGGGGTTTAGGCGGGAGCGGAGAACGGAGCGGTGTAGGGCAGAAGACCGGATCTGCGACGGACAGGGTGAAGATGAGAACATGGCGCGATGTGGGACGTATTATTCTGTCTGTGAGAGGAAGCGTGTGGCGGGGAGGTGGGCTAAGGGGCGTAGGGCGGAGGATGGGGCGGAGCAAAGAACGAAGCGGCGTTGAGCGGAAGACCTAGCAAGGGAGAGACAGAGTGAGGGAGAGCCCATGACGGGGTGTATGACGTGTTGTTGTATGTGAGAAGAGCGATGTGGCGAGGGAGGGAGCGAAGGGGCAGGAAGAAGGTTTGGGGAACGGGGTGGAGTAGAAGGGCGGGAGTTTGAGTGGGGCAAAGGTGCGAAGAACGGAATGGGGTTGAGGTTGGAATATCTAGCAAGGTGAGAGCGAGAACATATCGGTATGTAGGACGTATTATTCTGTCTGAGAAGAGCAGTGTGGTGGGTATTTGAGCGAAGGGGCGGAGAAAAGGAAGAAGAGGCGGAGTCAGGAGTTTGAGTACGGCGGAGAATGGAACGGAGCGGATAACGGTGAGTGGTTGAGCACAAGACCTAGCAGAGGAGAAGCAGTGCGAGGAAAACAGGGCGGGATGTATGAGTTTTCTTCTTTCTTTGAGAAGACGGGTGTCAGGTAGTTGGGTGAAAAGGCGGAAAGAAGAGGTGGGGAAAAGGGCGAAGCAGGTCTGGATTTTGATTAGGTCGGGGGACGGGGCGGGGCGGAAAACGGAGCGGGCTTGTGCGGAAATCAGGGTGAGGATAGGGCGGCGTATATGACAGATTAATGTCTGTCAGCGGAAGGGTGTATCGAGGAAATGGGTAAAGGAGCGGGACAAAGGGGGGCGGGGTCGGAGCACAAGGTCGGGAGCAGAGCGGAGAACGGAAGCGAGGAAGAATAGAGGACCTGACGGGCGAGTGGCTGGGTGAGGAAGAGAACAGGGCAGACTTTCTGACGGAGCTGAAGGGCAATGAGCGGTAGGGCGAGGAGAGGAGGCAGAGAGGCGAGTAATGAGCGGAATGGAGGAGGGCGGTACGATTGGCGGGGTGTGACTTCGTGGAATAGAAGGCGGTGGAGGGAGGCACGTGGCGGCACGGCGCAGCCTTTCGTGGAAGCGGCCTGCGTACCCCTGGCTGTAGCGCAGGCAGAGCGGGGCTGTCGATGAAGTCGCGGGCGAAGAGCTCCCTTGGGAAAAGTGGGAAGCTCCGCTCGGCCCCGCAAATTGAACTCCACTCTTCGCGCGCCTCTAATTCCAGCCCGGCGCCGCGCACTCACCTGTAAATTCGTCTTTTCGCCTAAGGATCTTCGCGCGCTTGTTTGCGGCGTGTCACCTTCCTGGCGTTGCAGATTGAGAGCCGCATCGGCGGGGGAGCAGTTGAAAAAGTGAGGGGAAGAATCGCTGAGATGACAAGTAATATTCGTGGTGAGAGATTCAATGCACGGATAATCTGAAAGAAGGGACTGAAAACTTTTTTCTTTGAGAGGCTCTTGATATTCAACAGATTTGAATTGAGCGATCGATTCAACTTTCTGAGATAAAAGTCTGGTAGAGTATAAGACAATATGAGGCGTTGGGTAGGAAAGGTCAACTTAACAAATACAAGTATTAATAATAAACTCATTAAAGCATATTTCGGGTGAACAGAATGAACTTAACAAAATATTTCTATGAGAAATGTATTTTCGTGGCTCATGAGAAACAGAGACGAACTCTCCATAATACTCACTTGGCCATGAGCATCACCCATATAATCGTATTATTTGTAGCAGCTACGCAAAATGATAATAACCTTGTGTCGTCCTGCAAAAGCCTTTACAACCAACAATTTTTTCTATGCTGGAATTCGAATTCAAGTTATTAGGTTTATCCCGTCATTTACATGACTCCAGTCTCTCAAGTAAGAACAGATTTAATATGGGTGACGTCAATATTTAGGCTTCATTTTTCTATGAAGTTTTGTTTGAGAATATTGTGCACCTTTGTACTTTTTCCCTAATATTTTACTAGTCACATGATTTACTTACCCCATTATATACCACCGTACTTTTATTAGTTACTATATCCATTACTAGTCACATGATTGCGGGCTATATGTCAATTCTCAAAAATGTCTTTTATAGTGAATGTCTCTGGGGTCAAAAATCTCCCGCTCGCCCTCCAATGTTAGACCCGTGTTGACAAGCAGAGTCGACCGGCGGAGAACTTACGATAACCTAATTTTCCTGTGACAAAATCACACACTATCAACTTTCACGAAGATAAACATTACGGATATTTTCGTGAATCGGTAGAAACAAAGAGTACACACGGATGTTTGTTTCGTTTTCACTCTTGGTTAATTCTAAGAACAAAACTATCAGGACTGTAGCGTGAGTTGATACCTAAAATGGGACAATATATCCATTCAGAATATGACTAAGAAGCAGAAGTTTCAAAAGAGAAAACTAACAAGACCAAAAGTGATATCTGTGCAAGAAATTTAGTCCTCAAAGCATCTGAGAATATAAAATGTGCAAGAAAACTGTAGTCGGCAATTTAAATCCAATGTTTGTTTAATAATTGTGTACAAATTTATTATTCTACCATACACATACAGACTCAAATTAAAATTTAGCTTTTATTAATGTTTATACATTTTATGAAAGCAAAAATAAGTATTTTATAGAAATTATTATATATTATATTTCAGAAAGGGTTGGGTGAATTTTATAAATTTATATTAATAATTAAAATAAACACTCGACTTTAACAGTGTCTACCTACATTACCAGAATTTAACACAAGTATTCATTGAACGAATTCTAATTTACTAGTCTTCCAATTGGCAGCAGTCAGGTTGTAAATGGCTTTTGAATATTTATGTATTTCGCATGAAATATTTCTATACGTAACAATGCATGACTTTCACAAATAATAAATTTTTAGCTAAATATAAGACGTAAATGAACAGACACTACTGAAACGTTTGTGTGGTGATGGGTTCAACATGGGAATTGGGAGGGCTAAGTGACGGACATGTCCGTTACTTTATTGCTCTACTGTATTATCGTTGGTCATTGTGAGCGAGTCTATTAAGGCCCGTGCTGGCCTCTGCAGTGCTTGCGGCGCAATTACGGAGGTTAACCGAAGCAAACAATCGTTTACATAAATTGCACCCAATCATCGGTCTCCGTTGAACGTTCCATCCGCAAATTCTCTCTTAATACGCAGATCAATCGCTGGCTCTCTCATCACCTACGTGCAAACGATTTCCAGCGGGATCTTCTCATCTTCCCATCGTTAAATCAAATGCTGCCCAACGAGGTTTTGCGAACTGGCAGGACAGACAATCAGGCTATTTGCAACTAACAACTATATTTACTAGAGTACCAACGGCTTTGATGTAGTGTATTGCCATTATGTTCGCTTTCTTCAATTTTCCCCCTTTTAGCTCACATCTGTTTAAATTTTCTAACGTTTCTGTATAATTGAGCTCAGTTCTGTTATGAGTTACTGTACGTTGAATCTATTACTTTCTCAATGTATCTCGCTCGTGTTTTATTTGATTCTTTTGTTTCTTTGGGATTCATTTATTTTAGAAATAAAATGCTCATTGTTTGTAGGTTGTTGAATTCTTCTTTGTACTCGAGAGTTGGACCTCCGCAGAAGCAACGTCGCCGCACTTCACTTGCCCTTGCAATGAGCGCGCTGCATAATCTTTCGCGCGCAATTTAAAACAATTACAAGATTTTAGTCCTGTATTTGATATTTTGCCCGGTCAGCCTGAATGGCCGAGAAGGATAGACCATGTGCCGACTCAGCGGTTCCGTTCGTAGGATGGCGGGTACGAGCCCTGCCGAGGGCTTGGTTGTTTTCCCTTGCCTTTCATCTACGTGTGTTGTCGCAGAAAGTCTTGTGAGACTGCTGATCACAGACTGACGAATCCTCATGTGTGTCTGGTGTAAAAAAGTTCATATTTGTCCCATGAGGAATACAGTGGGTACCTGGCACGAATAGTCTTAATCGGCAATACCTGAAGCACCTCATTTATTCATTCTGAGTTGGTGGCAAAAAAAATTACATCCCTGTCAAAGCCGCCGCTTTTGTGTGTCACTAGGAAACAACTATCAGCATCATCACGTGTCTCTCAACCGTCAACCGTCAACCATCATCATGTGTCGCTCAACCGTCAGAGAATTGTGGTACTACTTACAGATAGTCAGTTTTTTTCATTTTGACATATGTAGTCATTTCTTTTTTAGACACCCCAAGCCGTGCTCATTGATTTTCAGTAAAGTTGATAAATAATATATAAACATGTTAATAAATAAACACTGTGCGTGCTTTTCATCTGTCCTTGCGCGGTTTTGCTTGCAAGGTAATTTTCAAACAAAATACAATATTACTATTGTTTAGATGATAGTCAGTGATAATTTCCGTCGTCAAAATAATATATGTAAACAAACTAAGCAAAATATAACCTTTAAAAATGCTTTAATAAACCACCATATTCCTATTTGGTCACATTGTGATGACGCTCACTGATTTAAATAAAATAATAAATACGCATTAGCGTTGTATTGTTAAAATAGCTCATTTTTCTGATAAAATTAATGAAAATTAAAATGAAATTAAAGTGCGTATAATGACTGTCATGGGGCTCTTCTCAAGTTTCGATAGAAAAACATGAATTGAAAATGTGATATTAAACAAATCATATTTTATTATTTCAGTGAATGAAAAAGGTTAAGAATTGAAATATGGCAGTGAAAAACGTCTGAGATAAACAAAATATTTAGTGTTACAAGTGTTGTTTTGAAAGTGTTGTCGTAATTATTATTATTATTATTATTATTATTATTATTATTATTATTATTATTATTATTATTATTATTATTATTGTTGTTGTTGTTGTTATAGTTGTGTGAGCGATTAATTATTTACAAGTGTTTACCGTCTTAGCGTCGTGGCTAGCTCTTGGTCAGCGTGCTCGCTTTCCTCTACGCGGCCCCGGATTCGATTCCCGGTGAGGCTAGATTATAGTGTGCGTTTTCCTTGCAATGCCCCAGTATATGTTGCTGGGTGCCGATGAGAAAATTCACCTCTCAAGATGAGAAAACCGGAATACGGTTTGGAGATGTCTGCGTGCTAACCACACATACTTCCTTAACTCATGGCCGCGAGGCAGGGACGTCGCCGGTAGTCCTGAGCCCGTTCACGGCCTGTCAACATATATATATATATATATATATATATATATATATATATATATATATAATGTGCCGAGACGGGATTATACAACCCCGTCACACCACAGTTTCGTCGGCGTCAACGCTCATAGGCGGCGAGAAGAGCAGTCGAATACCTGAGTAGCAAAACGCGCAGCCTGGTATCCGTTGCTCGCACTAGCGGCCACAAACTATCGAGTCACGTTTTTCCTGAAAGGAGGGAAGTAGGAGAAATTACCCCCCCTTCTCAGTATCTGCTCAGAATTTCCCCAGCGCGGCGCTAATAAATAGGCTGACGCGCATACTGAAAGCCTCTTTTTGTCGCCATCTCGCCTGGAGTCAACATCTCTTCTGCTAGCACGCGTCAGGTCAGCAGTTCTTCACGTAAGGCACCGCTTGGCAAGTGTGCAGATGTTATCAGAGCGTTAGATTAGTTAGAAATTGCCGCAACGACTGTTTAGAATAGGAGTGTACGGCGTTGCGAAACGTCTAGCTAGTCATCCGCGCAGTAGTCAGGAATTAGAGAAATTATTCTTCTATTAACTAACGCGGAAAGTAAAAGTGTGCCCGTTCTCAGGAAAGCTCTGAAAGTTCTTAATTAACAGAATAAAGTTAGGAACGAGCGAAGTACTTGCACTGGCAGTTAGGGAAGTGCAAGGGACATTTTCTGCAAATTGGGCGTAATCGAAGGCGATAGCAGCCGTGGAGGAGAAGGAATCGGTTAGTGGAGACGGACGAATACGCGAGGCGACCGAGAAGACGACGACTGAGCAAAAGGACGGCGAGAGCAGCGCAGAACTTCGGAGTCGAGCAACGCGTTGCGGAGCGCAGCACGCTGTTTCAAGGTTGAAAGGCGGACAGTTTCGAGGTAACCCGTAAAACTGAAATTAGGTCAAGTTCACGTCGGCAGGGAAAGAACAGTTTCAGAAGTGTTTAAAATTGAGGACACGGATATAAATAATTTGTAGTTTGGGAGTGGGAGATTTAATGCGTAATTGCTTGCCTTTAACCATTCTATTGTAGCAGTCATTATTCTGTTACTAGCACTCATAATTTAAGGAGAAATTGAGAGTAGTGCGCTTGCCCACGAGTTAATTATTGTATGTAAAATTTTGAAAAGGCAAGAAATTGTAAATTAGGATTAGTTTCACGTGCAATTGTAATTAGAATAAGTCAAATTTAGACGTAGTGAATTTTCGAAGGAAATTCCCAGTACTGGTGAAAGAAATTGATTCAGAAAATCAGTTCTAAACAAAATTAAATGTTCATTTGTTGAATAGGTTGTCAAAGTTACTTATTTGTGTTTATTCAATCATTTTTTTTGGAAGTGTAATTCTATGTGTGATTTGTTTTTCGTTGTCATCAATTCATGCCACAGAATTTTGAGTGAATTATATGCTCGTTTATGTGTGATTTGTGTGACTTTTATTGTGTCAAGGGTTCAGACCTTTCTCGTACCCCAAAGATCCTGCTTCCTGAGATTCTAAGCTCGCTTCACGAGCATAATATCTTAACGACTTGCTTACAGTGCATGCTGAGTGTGCTGAAGAAGGTACGAGTGTGTACGATAGGTAAGGCGGTTAGAATATATATATATAACAGTCATATTTTTTGTCGATTCCTGGTACGCAAGCTTATTCAAATATGGATGGGTTAGTAATCGCATGATTATCCCTTAGAATTGACGTCATTCTTGCAAGATTTCAACATCCCTTGCCTCTTTTTGCACTTGTGCACTTTTTCCTACTAAGTTGGATATTAACACTACGCCATGTTGACAGAAGTCTTTGTTCTCTTAAGTTATATTTCATGATCACATTATTGTTGGTTATACATAAGATTGTGTAAGAGAACTGAGAGAAATTGTAACGAGAATGTAAACTAACATATTTGTCTATTGGCATAAAGTGTGCTTGGGAATAATTGCGCCACTCCAATTACTATAGTTCGTAATTAAAGTCTCCAAACGTTTTATTTTATACATAAAAATTCTTATTTTTCATAAATCAATTTCTCTCACGGTCTCAAAACATTATGATAAAATATGCCTCAAGTATGCTAAATTGGAATAAAATTAGAAATTAATTAGAATGTACTCGTATAACAACAAGAATGGGAAGTAATCGACATGCTGTAATTCTCATCGGAAAACAGGAAACGTCCTATTAATTTTGTAATCAAGAACGTATATACGGATTTTTTTAAATTTTAATTTGAGATTTTTATGCGGTGTTGTTTTAAATGTGACGGGATATTCCAGTACCAGTAGCTAACAAATGCTGTTTTGAGTGTATGTACAAAAAAGACAGGAAAAAATGATTAATAAACATCTTTAAAAACGTCACTTACGAATCCGTCTGCTATATTTTCAAAGTCTTGTTAAAAAATTATATAAACTTATAGTACTCTTATTGTCAACCTGTACTACATGCAATTACTTCTCGCTCCTCAGAAAAAAAGGTGCTATCGATTTTATCCTGCATTTGTTAGATGCATTTCCGACAATTTTTACAACAGTTTATTGCATACGATTTGTTGACATATATTTTGCGAGTGAGTTTGCGCAAGTGAAGCTGACAAGCGTTCGGAGTTCCAACGTAATCGGCGACCTCGATCTAGAGCTGTTTTCTAAGGTCGGGGCCGTCGTCTACGTGTTGCGGATGCTCCAGAGACTTTCTGGCTGTTACGTGGTGGCCACGGCCGCGGCGGCGGCGGCAGTGGCTGAGGGGATTGTGGAGTCTAGGTGGTGGGTGGGTGAGAGGAAGAGGGCAAATGGAGGTGAGCACAGTGAACGCTCTGAAGTCGGAGACATCAGAACGATACAGATGAAACAGCGAGGTTAAGACACGGTAGTGACGTTGAGTAAGAATATTATGGTGATGGCGACGTGGACAGGAAAGAGAAAGGGCTTCGGTAAAGAGGTATGTGATGACGAAGTCTCAGTTAGAGGTGAAATCAAAGGCGAGGACAAGATGACGTGACGGAAAGAGCGAGTGTGAGCGCGGAGGCGAAAGTAAAACACAGCGAAGGAGAGGGTGAAGATACGACTGAGAGCAAGAGGAAAGGGTCGGCGGAGACGTGGAAGAGAGAGGAGGTGGGAACGAAGGCAGGCACAGGGACGGAGACGGGAGCGAGAGCGACAGGAAAGGCGGAGCGAAGGCGAGTAAGAGAACAAGGGTGGGCACAGGGATGGGGACGGGAGGAAGAGAAAAGGAAGGAAGGAAGAATTTGGCAATGTTAGGGATCAGGGAAAGATGAAAGGCAGGACGAAGATGCGTAACATGGCAAGGGGCGGAGACGGGAGCAAGAGAAAAAAGATGGAAGGAGAGGGTGAGGGTAGGGATGAAAGCAAGAGCAAAGGTAGGGCGAAGGTGCGTAAGAGAGCAAGGAGCGAGAGAAAAAGGAGGGCGCAGGCGTGGGAGAGAGCGAGGGGGCAGGCCGAAGGCGAGAGGTAAAGCGAGGGCGGGGCAGGACTTTGGCGAGCGAGTGGGCGGGGAGGGGCGGATCCGCCGCGGCGAGTGGAGGCCAGGCCGATTCGCCGGGTGGCGTAATTGAAATCGCTTAGCCCAGAAGAGGCAATCGGGCCCGCGCCTTAGCACTACAACCAGCCCAGGGCTCTTCTGCCCGCCCCTACCTCGCAACGCCTCGCGCTCACTCCCACACCCTGGACTGCTCCAGCATTTTGCTTCGCACTGGCGGAGGTCTTTTCTTTTGTGGGAAGCGTACTGGCGAACCTTACACTTTGCAAATCGTCTCCTTATTTTTTATTTTGTCGCATTAAGTGTGTTTCATTCGCTTCTGATATTACCATTTATGTATCTTTTGTTACAAACATATTTGTCTGTACATATCAAACTTTTGCAGGGTCCATTTCACAGTTACAACCAATTTCATTTGTTTACTATGAAGCTGTTTTGTACCTAATTGGTATTCTTGTATACATTCTCTCCAATATTTTGCAATTTTCTTTTGTTTGTCTATTTTCTTGTGTTTCGTTATTTATTATTAGAAATGGAAAAAGTAGAGATGCTATTTCTTCATTTTACCTTTTCACGTGTGTTTTCCATTTTCTCTTGCTTCCTCTTTGGCAGTTTCATTTTCCGTACCTCACGCGCAGATTTTTCTTTCGTCCCCTAACCATTTTCTCAATCTAACCCTGCAAACCTTTTGGAGGCTCCGAACAGCCTTGCGGAGGCGGCCGGATTCGCGTCCACCGAACCGTTTCTGCCCACTCTCCCGGGTCTGCGCTTCCACGCCCTGGCTTCTTCTGGCGGACGCCGCGCCGCCCCCGCTGCAGGAATCGGCCGGCCGGCGAAGCCTGCAACAACGCGGCCGATCGTTCTGCGGAGGGGGCGAGGGACTCCGCAATCTGCATAATCGGCCCGAGATGGGACGCACCGGGGATTCGTGCCTCCGTCCCTATTCCCCCCAACCCCCCACCCCCACTCCTCTAGCCTTTGTCGCGCCAGACCCTGCACCTCCCTCTCGCTCAGCCTCATCCCCTCGCTCCGCCCCCTCCCCCATATCACCTTCTCTAACTCGGCTCCACCCAGCTCATTCCCCCCGGCCCGCCCCCTGGCACCTCCACCTCACACCGTATCGCTCCTCACACTGCCCCGCCCACTCACGCCGTCCTGATCACTCCCTGCGCCCCGCTCTTCCCAATCTCACCGGTGCGTCTCCTTAGACTTCCACATTACGCCCTCAGAATCCCTCTGTTCCTTCCCGCCCCGTCCGTTTTGTACCTCCCCGCCCCTCATGTACCTCCTTGCCCCACCCACCTCATAGCTGCATGTTACTTCGCATCACTCCTTACACCGCTCCCACCCCTCACACCCTTCTGACCGTTCCCTGCTCCCCGCTCCATCCAACCTCTCCGGTGCGTCCCCTTAGACTTCCCCGCCACGCGCCCTGAATCCTTCAGCCCCTTCCCGCCCTGCCCCGACTCATACCTCCCCACCTCGCCCACCTCACACCGTTTTGACCACTCTCTGCTCCTCGCTCCACCCTGTCTCTCCGCTGCGTCCCCTCAGCCTTCCTTACCACACGCCAGAATCCCTCAGTTCCCTCTTCTCCGCCCCGCCCCTTCCCGGCCACCTCCAGAAGAGCGGCGCAGCGGAGGCAGCGGCGGCGCTCCGGGCGCAGGTCAGCTCTTCCCTTCGACACCTCGCGCCGCGCCCAGTAATCCGCCCGGAGGGAGCGCTGTTGCTGCCGCCTGGCGCCGCACCCCGTCGCCCGCCCCGCGCCCATCCCACGCCCCTGTGCCTCCGGAGAGAGAGCCGCCTGCCGCGCCCAGACCTGCTTAGAATTTCATGATTGCGCGGCCGGTCAGGAGACGGATCTACAGCAATTGCTAACTGCGCCCAAAGCAAGAGTCCTTAAGAGCGGCGAAGTTTAGCAGACTGGGAAGTACACGGAGAGACAACTCGGCTCTAAATGAAGAGAGTGGAATCTGGACAGGAAACATGTGTAATGATATCGGGACTTATTTATATCGAAAAAAGGAAAGTTATAATGTGTAAAAGATGAAACACGAGAAGATAACAAACTAGACGAAGTGTATTGCGTTTCCTGGTGGAACACAAATTCTAGAATGTAATTTACTTTCTTGTTCACCACTTCACGTTTCGCGTCGTTTAGCCTTTCTCTTCTTTGTTGCATCAGTGATCTACCCGGCCAATTGCTTCAAATTTTAATTTTAGCCATCCAGTTTAATTTCTATTTTCCTTTATTGATACCATGTCCAGGCTTCACCCTTCCCGAACTCGTGGCACTTGTCTGTCCCGCATGTCTCTATTCCGTGCAGACTTGCTGCCCACGAAGTTACAGCTCGCACCACCCACCCGCAAAAGACCGTTTCCTCACATCGCTTGGCGCCCGCGACACCGGCAGCTCGTTAACTCTCACCCGCCCCGCCCCGCCCTTCCCTCTCCCTCTCCCTCTCTCTCTCTCTCTCTCTCTCGTCCTCGAGCTCGCAGACGTCTCCCGCGTCAGCACGCTACTTGGCGGAGCGCTCTCTCCCATACCTCACCGCTTTCTTCTTGGGAAACGACCGCCCCCACGCCCCGACACCGCCCCACCCCCCACCTCTTCACGTCGCTGCATTCCACTCTGCGCTCCCCGCCGCTCGCGATTGCTTCGTCAGTCGGCGTCGATGCGAGAATCTTGCAATCGAACTTCAAGAGACTTCATCGTTCAAGCGGTCCGAACTGCTGCAGTTCCGAGGTCCTCCCGCATCTTGGACCGCAACCTTGTTCTTTCGACCTGATTCTCTCTTCATGCTTTTATGAAATATTAATTCTTCCATTGTTTATCATTAATTCGATCTAGAACCTCAGGCGTTTCTGTCGCCTCGTCCCTATCGCGTTTTCCTTGTTTTTGAATCTTTCGTTCCGTCCTTGATTTCTTGCTGCATTTTGTCATCTTCGCAGACTTCTTTAATACTTGCCATTCCTCCACATTTAACACACCTTCATGTTCTGAATCTGTTACTCAACCATGGGATTGCCGTCACTGCGGTATTGTCTATCCGAACCCGTCACTACCTCTACACCTCCCTGGCTGCCAGAGTCTCGCTCTGCCTGCCGGTCGCCCCGCCCTCCAGCGCCGGCTGGTCCGGACGCGGCTACGACAGCCCGGCCGCCCTGCGCGCCGCTCCGCCTGTTGGGGCTGACTCAGGCTGTCCCATCTGTCCAATTACCTTTCGACGCGCGCCGCGCAATGGGAGGCTGGCAGCGGGCGACGGAAGAGCGTCCCCCGATCGGCGGCGGCAGGAACCCTGCGGGATACCTGAGAGCTGTCCAACCCTCCTCGTCTGAGAAACCCCATTTCCTCGCCCAGCGAACGACCCTTGAAAAGTAGTTTCGGGAAGTTTCGGCCGATTGAGTCGCACTACTTTGGAGGCGACGCGACTAAAGAAAAGAATGATCTAATTAGCCCCCGTTTCTGGAATCATCGGTCTCGGCTGACACCTGAGACAGATAGTTCGTGCGAGGGTAAAGTTTTCCAAGTATCTCATTCAAACTTTTTCTTCGGATTTTACAGCTGTTCGTACACATTTGCAAGTTGAATTTGAGGATTTAGGGGTTAAAAAGTTGTTTTAGTGGAACATACTGCAGAGAACACTTAAAGAAAATTAAACGTGTGAATTTATGTATCCCTAAGCAGACGAAACATTTCTGAAAATGTTAAGGATTACGGGAGGACTTTTTTATGTCGATACCATTTCGTCAGCAGATATTTATTTAAAGTAATAAAAGGCAATTATTGTGGTGTGTGATAGTGATGTTAGCATTCATTCTACGTACGACTGTCAATAAAAAAGCCTTTCCTCACTTGTGTGAAATCTCTATCAATATTCCTTCGAATTCTATAATATACATTTTAAAGAAGCTAGAATGGCCATGCATTTTGAAAACACATTTATATATTTATGAATAACTGACTTAATAATTCTTTCTTCGAACTAGCGTGTCGGGATAAATATTTTTATCGAATTCTTTCTACATTTTTGATTCATTATGATCAGAAGTTCTCACAAATTGAAGTTACGTACGCATTATAGAATCTTTCAGCGACTTAAAATAATTAATGCACTAAACAACATTACAGACGAGCTTTTGGCACAGGGCCTGGGGCTCAATTATCATTTACACCAAGGTTGTACCTTGGAGTGCCAACATAATGAATGGATGTTTCCAGTTACGTTATGGCGCGGCAACCTTTCAAACACATTTTATCACAAATCTTTGAAAATAAAGAAATCTAAATTTCTTAAATTTGAATCTTGAATTTCGTAAACTTTTCCATAAGTTATATTTCCATAAGTAAATATCCATAAACATCAAACCAAGTTTGTGATAAACCACTACTTCTATTCAATGATAATATACGAATATTTCTCTTCAATTTAAGCCCAAAAATTTAATATTCAAATACACGTATTTTAAATATTTATTTTTTAAAATTTCTCAATACCCGCACGTACGCAAAAAAGACTAGAATTTATACGAATACTAACAAAAGAGTACAAATCATTATAATGAAATCATGAGATTATTAATATGAAGTCTAATTAGTTATTAGCCGCCATTATGCTTCTTATTTATCTTAATTTCGTGATATCTTTCATTTTCACGAATGTCCTCACTGAAAGAAATTTTACCTTATCTTCAACTGTATGATTGGTTGCTTTTAGACAAAAATAATTTACATCGTAAGCTTTAGAGAAAATGTATTAAGAACTAAATCATGGAACTGATGAAAACTACTTTTTTTAGATCGGATTTTGTGAATAAGGAGGTGATATATCCCTCAAGGGTTCATTGATGATCAACTATAAGTTAGTTTTCTCCGTGTCCATGGAATAATTTATTGGACTTAACACAATATCTCGTATTTCGCATTTTGTTCTCGTTTTACATTGTCCTTGTAAGGCCACAATATTAATTTCCCCCAAAATTGAAAGAATTAGAGAATATTTTGTCCATTTTCGTATGAAATATTCCTTTTTGCATTTGAAATATAATCAGGAAACTATCTACAAAAAAAGTGAGCCAGTTTTTCCAGTTTCACGAAAGTACAATAATTCAACAGTTGTATCATCCATGACTGCCCGCTAAGTTTCACTGATTCCGAATCTTTTCTTTAGTATATATGTCTTTGTGTTAAAGTGCTATGCCAACCACTCGAGTGACTTACTGGCACGTCCACACGGGGTAGACTGGCAGGTGCTGACCCTCGGAGACCTACGACTGCGCTTTAGCGAAATGGAACAGGCTAATTGAACGGCCGTGGGCACTCCCGGCAACGGTGGTGTCAGCAGAAGCGTCGTCCGGCATTGGAAATTGCATTCCGCCTCCTCCGCCGGCGTTGCGGCTCCCCACTCTCCACGGCCTCTTCCCTCTCTGTGGCGACACACTGTTGCTCGAGCAATAATGTCTCTCGTAATGGTTTATCACGAGAGTTGTGGCGAGTTAACTTCTTAAAGTACATCTCGATGAAGATCACACAATATTAGTGACAGACAGAAACGTGAACCGCATTTGAAGGTTTAATGATTATTCTTTACGCACGTAACTCAAGCACATGGAATTAAAGACAACTATTAACTATGATGATTGAGTAAACATACAGGCATGGCGTCCATATAAGAAGTGCTTTCTGAGAGCAGCATTTTCGCCGTAAGACGAACTGAGGACAAACAACGACTTTGCATATTTAATGCCCGCATTAATGCTCTCTTTTCGCAAGAGAAATTTGTGGATAGTTTACTTCTTCAATTATATCTCGATGAAGATCAAACAAAATCAATAGAAAGAAAGAAGTTGCAAAATTATATATCAGGTACTCTTATGTCAGTAGTCTGTCAATTGTTTGAGAATCTGTCTAATTTGATTAGATATCAACTGAACATGAAATAATTTTTTTCGTGGATAGCATGGCTTTCATTGACAATGAGGTAGCCATATTTGGCGTAACGAGGCTCAGACTATCGGACCTGCTCTTTCGCCAGACTACGCAAATTGTGCCAAAGACTGCGCTCTTTTCGCCATCTAACGGAAAAAGGTCTCTCTCTGGTGACGCAACGAGATCGGGTCTGAACTCGCGACATTGGGTTGAACAGTTCGAATTGCTAACCGTTACAACGCCGAAGCCATTGAATAGAGTTATATAACCAAAGAATTATATTCATCAGAAGAAACTGAAACATCCTCAGGACAGCTGTGTCTCTGTTCATCAGATAATTTGATTTTAAGTGACTTGCTAGGTGAAGATGAATCAGTGAAATAGCAGATACTTTAGACCAAAATATTGTTGATGATGACTTTGTTATAGTGCGGTTTGCAAATAAGAGATCAGTTGTTCACACAGTAGGTCAAGTTATAGGAAAAACTGATGGTATCTTGTCCAGTTTATGAACAGAAAACCTGATAACTCATTCAATTTTCCTGACAAAGAAGATAATGGTGGAGTGAATTTTTGATTAAATTTTGATTGAATTTTTATTATGATTACTTTATCATTTCTTACAAATAAGTTATAGGAAATTTTAAATTATTTAAATAAATAAAAAATGGTTTGCTAATTCACAGTTGAAAATACACAATGGCATTTACTTTTCCCCACTTTTCCCAAATGTATCAGAGTGCTCCAAAAGGTGAATCAATCTACCTCGGGTATGAGGCACATGGCTGCAAATGACATGTTTAAGCTTTCTAAATTACACGCAAAATTACTACACAAAGCAACTACTGTGCCTGCTAAAACACTATTTTTGCTGATAAAACATGGAAAAATAACTTGAAATTTCTGTTTTCTAGGCACCAATTTTTTTTTAAATTATCAATGTGCCCTAGTTTGCCCTACATATTTCGCTTTTTAGACCCGTAATGTAATACGGAGCTAGTTGTTGAGAGCCAAGCTGAACACGACTTCGAAGTGTTTAGACAATTTCAAACAGGATGGCAAAATATACATTTGGGAGTATCGTATCCGCATCTGGGAATCGTTATAGTCCAGAAGACAAAAGGCAGGACTTAGCATATTATAAATCATACGCAGTTTGCTCCTCACGGAGGGGATTCCGGGAAGGTTCGATAAACCAGACTATTTAAGTAGAGTTGTTCACAGATATGTAATCAAGACAAGATTGTAATGAAGGGATGTAGGCAAATTTCCTTTTGTAAACCGAACAATACCAGATTGGAATAACTTTTTTGTGACAGATTTTGATCCTTTTCCTTACTTAGCGCTAGAATTTTTGGTAGGAAAATTGTAGGGAATTAATAGGGGGATATGAAATGAATGTGAGACACTATAAATGTAGAGTAGTCTACAGTTATATTTTGATGATATTTTCTGCGCTAATGCCTGTTCGTGGGTTAGGGATAGGAATTACGTTGTTTACTATATTGTTATATTTTTATTAGGTTTTATTTTTATCCTTAGTTTATGTATGCATATGAATGAATATTTGCAAGTATGCTTATGTATGTGTTTATAGGCATGTATGTGTATAATGTGTGTGAATGTTCTGTGTGTATATATGTTTATGCAACTGTGTAAGGGTAAGTGAATTTATTTATATGTGAGTATTTATTTATATAGTACATGTGTATCTATATTTACCTATTATTTGTATGAGCTAGGAAGGAGGTGAAGTATATTTATTTCAATTTTATTTTAATTATTATTGTATAGTTTTTATTTCTGCATTCTGGCGCCTGGTAACATAAGCTAAATTGTAGAATACTTTCTATCTATCTAAATACACATTTATCTACACCAACGCTAAACGGCATCGGCTGGAAGAAAACGTCAGATATATTTAGCTTTGTTTCGTTGCTGTAAAATTTTATTGAATTCCCGCAACCAAAGGAACGAACTCTTCATTTTCGGTGTCCGTCACGAATTTTAGGAGTTTTCTTTCCGTTTTGAACAATCGAAACAGATGACATGCATCAAAATATGTTTTATAAGTTATCCTACTCAAAGAAAAGGCATTTCTTATTCTATGAATATTGCTTATAAGGTGGCATTACAAAAGAAATTGAACGAAGCATGCTCGATATCGTTAATAATTCAATTTGTTGATTATGAACTTCTGCAATTGATTCGGTTTAAACATTTCAACGTCGTCCGTATTCACTTAATGTCAGGCTAATGACGGTAACAACTATTACACGCCACACGTCTACGGCGCACTGGCGATTTGCCGCCCTTGGTACGTCAGCCAGGTTTGATCCGGCGAACGCCGGTGGAGGAAGCCCCCACTCCGCGGGCGCCGGCGCACTCGCGCACTCGTGATTGTGAAATCCAGCCCGCGCAAACGAGCCGACCCTTCCGCATGTTCGCGGTTCTGCCGCAGTTGCCCTCCCCCCCCCCCCCTCCGCCTCCCACCGGGACGCCGCGCGGTGCACCCCGGCTGTGCAATTCCCGCGTGGGAGAACTCTGGCCCAGGGACGGATTAATGCACGAGCCAGGGGCCGTAGTTCAGCGACCGCGGCCAGTCGGAGGACTTTGCGGAGGGAAGGGTTGTAGTTGACATCTCACTACACAAAAAACGAAGTTCGTAAATTATGCGAACGTTTTTTTATTTTTTTATTTTTAAAAGTGATGAATTTTTTTTTTTTTTTGAAGAGCTGAATTTTGTTTATGAGCCAATTTCGTCTATTGCGGTATTTCCAGTATGGTCGTTTGTTACAATTGGTGGTAGATTACTCGGATGTGCCATACATCATTTATTCGTGAGAGTTTGTTGTTTTCTGTTTTAATGAAGAACCAATCATTCAACGGGAAACAAGCAAGGCAGGAGTTGAATCTTCTTACACATATTTTGATTCAATATAAATTCAAATATACTAAAGAAATTTTTTTTCTTACAAATTTGTGAGATTGAAAAATCCCATTAATATAAATGACAGTAGTCATTAATACAGGAATCGACTTTCAAATGAAATTTCAAAAATGAGATGGAGGAAAAACAAGGGAACTAAGAGGGGAAATAGAAGTATGATTGAAAATGACCATGCTTCCTGAGGTAATCATTCAACTATAATCAAACAATATACAATTTGTATTTCATTGAAGAGACTAATTTTCTGTGATCTAATTCCACGATGAGACAATTTTCATGCCTTACAAATCACATTAATATAAATGTCGTTAGTAATATTAATGGAAATTAGCCTTAAGAGGGAAAAGGAAATGCGATTTAAAAAGTCGTTAAAGGTGAGAAGATAATCGATGAGAAACGAACGCAACATTGCAACCAAGAATGGAGGCTTTCAGACGACAGTAGCAGAGGGGAGAGTGGATGCCGCATCGGCACATGCAACAGCCCTGTAGCGTCGGGCGCGCCGACTTCTCCGCGATTTATGAGCCCCCACTCCCGACATCCTCACCCCTCAGCCACTCCGCGTGGCTGGCTGACGGCGGGGCGGAGTTATGCATCGTGCAGGCAGCGCCCGCGCCGCGGCTTCGGCTCTAATCTTCATCATTGCACACGCCGGCCCAGCCTGGAAATACGTCACACCTGGTACAATTTCGACTGCACGGTGTTTCGCGGTTCGTGCTGGGGATCGATTGTTCCATGTTAATTCAGTTGGGGGATGGCGCTGCTCGGCTGCGCGTTATTGGAAACCGCTGTAAAACGCTATTTATTGCCGTCTACTCGCGTATCACGCAAGAAACAAAAGGTAGGAAGAACTCAGTCTATGCGTTTGCAAACAGCTAATGAACTCGTACCATGTTACACAATCGTTTGATGTAACTCGCAATTGCATACTTTGAATGGCATGTTATATCGGTTCATCTGTTTTTGAGTGTACCATGCAACATGCATCCTATTCAAACTGGTTCATAGGTTGTAATGCTTGGTGCGAGGTTTGGCGATATCTGTTCTGCAAGGTTAATGGATGCAAACAAGATGTTAGGCGTCAAAACAAGAACCTAACTTATCGCCTTCCGGACGTAGAAGAAACACGATGTAACCAGTGTAAAGGAAAAATCGTTATTGCTGCGAACAAAGGTCTTTTTGTGGGAGCCTGCAGTACTGGCTGCGGAAACAAAAGGTGGCATGTACTACACATGTTGTTGAGGGTAAGAAAGAATTATCTTGATCAGGCGATCAAACTTGTGACGGTCATATACTTTACAACAAAAGAAATGAAATAAACTCCAATATGTAAAAAATGTAATGATCAAATTTACGATACGATAAGATTGGACTTATTTAAAGTGAATAATATAATATTCATCAAACAAAAATAATGATTCTTTTGCAAATTTCACTATAATTGCCAGAACTGAGAGTACATGGTCATTACAGATTCCTAGTCTTGAGATTGGCATAGCGTTTCATTGGCAATCATTATTTCATGTAATAAACAGAAGCTACGTGTTAAGTGCTAAGAGGTAAGCCCTAAATTATTTTTTAAACAGCTGGCGACAAACTGCGTGTGATCTTTTCTTTCATTTTCTATCCATCCTTGTCCATCCCCCTCTCATCCTACGAGTCGAGCGGTGCCTTGTTTACCCGTACTTTTATGGACTATCAAGGACTTCTCCGCTGTCTCGAATTCATCACGGACAACGAGTAAGTGTAGAAAAGTCGAGAGCTCGTGATCAAAGATTATGTACCATGCGAGATACGACAAAATGTATTGTGTTTTGTTCAGAATTAAGAAGGAATAACAAATAACACGATTTTATTTTATAAGTGTTTACGAAATCCAAAACCCAAATCCTACGAAATCATAAGCCTATTAACCATACATTTAAGAGAAAAATACGAAGTCCGAAGCACAGTAGTAGTAATCAAAGGCGTCCCTTTAGCATACCACAGTTCAACTCTCCAACAGCATCATCAGTCCACGGCACAGCTCAACTTAAGAGGTAAACAATGATCACGGCACTCGCTCTCCGAATTCAATTATTATTTGGTTCTGTTAGGTTGCTACCTAACCTTACACACCCTTAGGTGACGACTCTCTTCTGTAACTCGCTGTTAACTGGCAGTCGATTATCTCGTGTTTTCAGCTCTTGCTTTTGGTTCATCGCTCGCCGTTTACCGCCGGCTCACCGCCTCTTCACCACGCGCGCAAGTGTTTAACTTTCCACACGCCTACAACAGATTGCTATTTAGGTTTTGCGGGGAACCCACCACGGGACTGAACTTCTGTAATTGAGCGTCGTAACTGAACACGTCAGTGACAGAGAATTCACAGGTGTAGATGTCATTTTCCTCCGGTTACTATGAGGAGTACACCTTATTTACTTATGATTTTGTGCTCATTTTTATGTTGTACGACTTCATTTTTATGTTGTGTGACTTTTATTGGTTTAGAGATATTCAGTATTCTTGATCTATGGCATTTGTTATAGTTAGTTAATTTTCTTTCAATGTTCGAAGAACTACGAATTTTTCTCCGCAGCTACATCACGGAAAGCTCTGTGCTTGAACATCGTATCGGCAAAAGTCACATTAGAAAGTACAAAGATTTTTTTCTATTTACATTGCATTTTTATTTAGTTCAAACAAAGTTTGAGACATTTCAAAATTCAGTACATTTTACTCCCCTTTCAATTGGACATAAAATATTCACAATGAATTATCTGAATACGCCGGCCTTATTTGAAATGATCGTTTTAACAATGGTTTTCTAAACGTAAGGCCTCCGGTTGAAACTCAGAAGGTAGCTGTTGATTTTCAGGCAGTGGAAACTTATCACGGTGACATGTCGCGATTGTGGCATGTCGCGATATGTCTGAGTATACCATTGAGAAAGAACCATGATAAGTTACTAATTAATTCGTCACTTGTATTTTACCTTGAAATGCTCCGTAATTAACATGTTAAAATAATATATTATTCTTAATGAATATTCATTATTCAATGCATGAACAGATGAATTACAGAAACAAGATTTCTAGCGGCAACTGTGAGAAAATTTCGAAACATTTGTCATTCTCTTTATTTCTACAAAACAACTGTAGTGATGCGTTACTTTCATTTAGCACATGTTGGGAATTCTAAAAAATAATATAATTTTAATAAACATCTACTTGTTACTGAAATATATTATTGTTTTTTATTTTAATGGTTACCATTAGTAATGGTTATTTTAATGGAAATCATTAGTGCGATATTTTCTTCAAAATATTTGTCTGTATTTATTTAGAACATCGTACATAAATGGTTATATCAACGATTTTCACTAAGATGTGTCGGGAAATGAGATCTAAGCTTTTAATATGGAACATTGGAACAAAAGCACTCATTTTGCCATTGTATATCGTAACGGTCATTTCGCTCACCAACCATTTTTATAACGAACAGGTGCTCCTTTAAGATCACCTATATTGATCATTTTTGCAGCGGGGATGAGAGGGAGCTGTATGCGCATTTCTACCTTCTTCCTGCAGGAAGAGCACGTTAAGGGACGCCGCCATCTTTGGCAGCGTCCCAAGGGAGGCGGGGCGGCGACCGCGTTTTGCACGCCGCAGCCGCCTCGTGGTCCGAGCACGTCGCGCGGCGGCTTAGCGCGGAGGTGGGGGGTGGGGGAAGGGGAGGTTTAACATCCTGCTAAATTGATACAGAGGCCCGGGCGTCTGGGCGCGTCTGCACCGAAGAGTTTATTTGTTAATATTTTTGCGCGCTCGCTCGCGGTCCGCAAGAGCGGGTGATAACGGCGCGGCGCGGTGCGGCGCCGTAGCGAAATGGCGGGGCACGGAGAGGCTGCGTCCGGCGCCGCCATCTGTATTCGTCGAGGGCTGCGCCTAAATCTGCGCCTGCCCCTCCCGCCCGCCAGCCACTCCCGGCGCGCACGCGTGCACTCTCTCGCTAATCCGCGCGTTTCTGCTCTTCGGCACGTCCTCTGCTTCTCTCTGTCTCTTTGTTGTCTATGCGCTTCCTTGGCTGTCTGCTCTTGACACGTCCCCGTTCCTTCCGCCCTTTTGTCTTCTTAACCTCTAATTCTTTGTTTCCCGTCCACGCGACCTTGCATCGCCGTTCCGATTTTCCGATCTTCCGTCTCCATTCTCCCGTCCCTGACCTCGCGTCACCCGTCCTTCTGTTCTTGTCCTCCGGTTATCCGTTCTCTCGTTCCCTATCCTCCCGTTCCCCGTTTACCTCTCTCGCGGCCTCTCGTCCTCTCTTATTCCCATCCCCGGACCCGCCAACCTGCGTCCTCTGATTACACGTTCTCTCTCTCACTCCGTCGCCTCCCGTCCTTGTCGCATTTCTCTCTGAGTTGTGTTAATAGAACACCTATGATAAACAGGAATTTTCGCTGTCTTCCTTCTCGCTGTTCTCAGCTCAAGCACTCTCACTCGTATTTTTCTCCTTTTTCTTGTTACCGTGGTCTCTTACAAAACCCGTTTTCTCTTTTATCTCGCCGTTTCTTTCATTTCTCTCTATTATACCTTCATTTTATGTTTTCACTACTCAGGAGTTTTGGGTTAGGTTCCTATGGTCCGGTTTTGATCTCAGTCATCAATACTTTTGTACCTCTCTCCTCATTGTCTCGACGATCTTCGTGCTCTCCCACAATACATTTCGCTTGCCCATTTCTGCTATTTTCTTTTGAGCTCTTCTCACACACCAACTCTACCTTATATAGGATGTACGGTTGCCACATCACACGACGGTTCCTAAATCATAGCATATTTATGCCTATTACACTATTTCCAATTTAGCCATTTGAATTCACTAATAATTATTGAATTACAAATTTATTCCAGTCAATTTACAGTCGTCCTAACTGTCACATTTGCTTATTTTGTCTCTTAATCGATTTTAACCGCTTTGACATACCAAATTATTTTCACATGGTGCTGACATATTCCGTTATTGTCTCCCTCTCTCATCAGACTATATTATTTTCCTTCATGTTCCCATCTGCACTTCCTAATTTACGACCCGCCCCGTAAATTCTTCGTAAGACTCCAGACACGTTATGGTGTAACATTTTCTGACAGAACCTATCTTCTCACTTCGTGCAGTCGGATTTTTACGGTGGTACCTCTCGCCGTTTTTTCCTTTGACTATATCTGTCTGCCTACGAGCAGATACCGCTCTCCGTTTCCTGTGGCCACACTTCCCTTGTTGGTTTCACATGTCCGGCCAGAGTTCCCTACGTACAAATCTTGTTACATTATTTAACACGTTAGCAGACGGCCCGCCATCCGCATCGCCGCATCTCTTGACCCTCTCACCTCGCCCTTTTGCTCCCTTTACCCGTGTGCCCTTTTCCCACTTTCTGCACCACCCACGGTGACCGAAGCATTGCATTCGCGCGTGTCGTGGCTAGCTGAGCAAAAAGCGTGCGCTGTGTCTCTAGCGGCCTCCCACCGTCCCCCCCTCTCCGCCCCACCGCCCCAGCACGTCTCGGTGCGCCGCTTTTGTTCCGCGCTAAGTGTTGACTCGTGATTCGAAAAGCGGAAAGCGCAACTTTCTCTCATTGTTTCGGCGCTGGCGTGCGTGCATAAATATTTGGGCCCACAAAAGGGATGAGTCTCTTCGTCTCTTTCTGCCGGTGGCGGCTCGGACGGCCGAGCACTATCCCCCGAGAGATGGCACGTACAACCCGGCAAGTTTAGGGAGGGGCTTTGCATCAGATGAAGGCATAGTTGTTATATGAATACACGTATCCGTGAAGGCAGGTGGGTGGACCGTGTACGATACCCTGCCCAACCATGCGGAATATTTGAAGGTCAAAGCGAGGTTTCGGGAGGTTTTCTCGGGGTCCTCCCGTTTCCCTTGCCTCTCCTTCCACAACTATTTATCATCATTATCGCTAATCTCCATCTCTCCATTTCATTCATACATTCATTCATCATTCATTCATTCATCACGGTTAGACAATGGAACAAGTAGCATTTTTTATGCGGGAGTTGTATATATAGTGTCGAAACGACATGATGTTTACGTGATATTTGCGATTGTAAAATTTATATTTATTTGCTGTGTGTGATATTTTTAACGTATTCCATTGAGACATTGAACGACTTCCCTTACTATAGAAAACTAGTAAAATCTCTTTATGAATATATCTAATGTGTCAGTGTAAAGGGACTCAATGTGCCGTGAGTCCGCGACACTGCGCAAAGGCCACAGTTAAATAAATAGTTTAGTAAATAAATAGTTGTCTCTTTGTTAATTAATTCATTTAAAAATGTGTTTTGTTTACATCGAATTTTCGATAACGAATTCATTTATGGTACACTTGGAACTAGAATCAAGCATTATACTTTGTACCGTATATAACTTGGCGGTCTATACCTGACAGTTTTGGATGGGAGGCAACGCTGGCCGCTGAGGCCGGACTCCTGGCGTCGTCCCTTGACGCTGAGCTATGCTACAGTAACAGCTTGAATCACCCTGCGATGCGCCACTGCGGGAAGGGATATCGACTTCTCCATTCTCCAGGGGGCGTTTTGTACCTTTTGTAATTCTACAAAACGGACCGAATCGAGTTCTTTTCTTGTCTCCCAAAACTAGGAGTCGGCATTCACGAATAGAACATAATAAAACTTCAATAAAAGACTTCGTTAACTAAATTGAGTTTGCGACGAGGGCGATGTAAAATATATCGCACATACGACCATTGCTATCTGCGATAGTGTTCGTAGCTTCACCACAGAATCAGTCACGTTCGTTTTAACCTTTTTTCTGCGTTACATTGATGAACTTGGAGACTCATGATATCGGGGAATTACATTCTGGTCTACATCTGAAAAAGGCTGAAAATGTTTGTCGAGATGTGTTGAAAACTAAATACAAGTCTGAAACCCTGAGAACGAGATGGTCACATACACGCTAGAAAATAAATTATATCATCATTACTTGCAACTACCCAACACTCATTTAATAAATTAATATTATTATCTGATTCCTATTAAGACATTCATTTGCCAACATTTCTGGTCCTAAAATTTTACTATCTTTTGCGATTTCTTCTGCAATGTTTATGGCCCTAAACTGTGTTTTAACCCCCTCAGCCTGAAATACAAACTACTTCTTCGACTCGAATGCGTGTTTGCCAAGGCGTCATACACCAAGTGTTCACTGACGAAAACCTCTTCTTCTGACCCTCTTCCTCTCCCCTTCCTTTGTGTTTTTGCACCTTTTTAACCGTATCCAATTTCTGTTAAGAAATAATATTGTGAGAGAAGTACCACCACTAAGGCTATGAAATGTCTCTATCAACTGGTTTTCATTTAAAAACTTATCATGTTTTCATTTTCTGGTTGAAAAAATACTAATATAAACATGGCATGCAAAGTCACTGACCAACAAACCCATCAGCACGAACGTCGAATCACTGCTCCCTTGTTAACGTGTTTCTTTCTCCAGTTTATTCAGTGCACAAATTTTCTGAGACTAAATACAGTGTTACTTACTGATTGAAACAGTGTTCCCTCTCAGCGTATTGTGATTTCAAATATATGACAAATTTAGTAAGAAACTTATTTCTTCTTGTTTTATAGGACCTAATTAAATACCTTGTCAATACGGTATTGTCGTTGATGAAATATCAATAAACGCATCTGTAGATGTTGACTGAATGGACTATTACGAATTACTCCAGAAGGTGGAATTGTAATATTTCTTCTGTAGAGATTAAAGGCACGTGTTTCATTGGCAACCCAAGTCTGTTGCTTACAACACTATTTGGAATTTGATTATAATTTTCATTTAATTAAGAAGCGTCAATGAACAATACTTTGTTGTGAGGGAATTTTTTGTCGCTTTGAAAGGTTTTTGAACTCTTAATATGGAATGTCTTTGAAATTTTCATTTATTACAAAAACGTTCTATTGTTAATTGATAAGTATGTTTAAAACATTTCATGAAATAGAAAATGATACATAAATCTAATAATCATGATGTCAATATTATTTAAATTTACAAGAAATGTGCGAAGCGTAGTGCTATCTGTAATTCCTGAGACATCTAAATACAGACGTTATAAAAATGATTTTATTTTTAAACTATATTTATAGTCTAATGATTGATATTATTTTTAAAAAGTTCAATTGTTAAGCAGCTTTTGCTGTTACAAGTCTCTAGTCAGTGCCACATTTCATGTAAACGTTTTTATAATTCGTGTCTAGAAGTCATATACTTCATATTTTAATTAATGAAAAAGAACAACAATGCTTCAAAAGTTTGATCTGGTGATTTCGAAGCAACAGTGTGTTTCACAAACCAAGCAACAAATGCACAAATATATTTTCGTGTGTTTTCTACCCAGGTAATAATGGGTTAAACTTTTCAAATTACCTTTGTTTTAGACTTTTCAAAAATTGTGTATTTTTTTTCATATGGCGCTCAATATGAAGAATTCATCTGTTATCCTATGCTTAGATATTCATTTTGTCAATTGGATTATGCCGCTGCACCATTTTTGTCTTTGCATTTTGAGTGCAACGTACAGTACATCTCCAACTTTGATACGAAAGTGAAAGGGTTCAGACTACTTCACAAGTTGTATTGTTGGGTACTATGAATGTAGAAATACAAGAATAGAGTAAATGGTGTTAAGCAAATGTTTTCATTTATCGATTCCTCATAAACGAGCTTTTACCAAAACTTGAGGTGGTAATTGATGAGCTACTGATGAGACGAACAGTCATGGCTCAGAAATATTTTGAAAGGAGGAGGAAACGAAAAAAATCCACGTTTTCACAGCTGCGAACCTCCTCCAGCTGCGTGAAAAATTCGCAACGATGTTGTCGATACACGAACTCTGGCAGGCTGTATTAGAGCAAGCACGTGCGCCGGCCACTGTCCCACGGGTCGCGTGGCAGCTCTCGTAGCAAAGTAATAATTAGGAGGAATGGAACAAACAAGGTGGGAATTGCGTCACTATCTTCCGGGCTATTGCCGGCCCATTGCCAGGCCCTGGCGGTGGGGGGCGCAACGGGTCGCAGCGGCTGGCGGGGAGGGTGGGTGATGGCGTGCCTGCTCATTATCTGCGATGTCCCGGCACCCCGTCCCGCCGCGACCCGTCCCGCCTCACCCCGCCACGCCACGCCCCGCAGCCGCGCCGCTCGGCATTCGCTCGCAGATAGGCGCGCGGCCGCGACACCCGGCGCACATATTGCGGCCGCATTAGCCGCGCGTCCCTCGGCTCGCGCGCAGGTAATTGCGCCGGTGCCGCTGCCGGCCATTGTGAGCACACCCACGCCTTGACCCGCACGCGCCCGCCCTCCCTCCCTCCCTCCCTCCCTTCCTTCCCCCCACGCGCCCACCCGCCAGTCAGTCAACGCGCCGGCCCGTTCGCCCGCTCGCTCGCCCGAAGCCCGCCCGCCCGCCCGCCCGCTTTCCTGCTCGCCCGCTTTCTGCTCGCCCGCCCACCTACCCTCTTGCCACCCTCTCCTATGCGCCCGCCCGCACACCTGCCAGCCAAAACGGCTGCATGACCGCCCACCCTTTCACCCACCCGCCCACGCGCTCTTCCCACGCACTCGCCCACGCGCTCGTACACACGCCCACCCGCCCGCCCGCACGCCTACGCGCCTGCCTATACGTCCGCTTGCCCGCCCACGCGCCCACCCGTCCGTGCACCCGCTCGCTCACACGCCCGGCCTCACGCCCGGAGGCCAACCTCCCATGCCAGCCGCGTCCTCCCACAAGCCTGCAATTTCCTGTCTCGCGCTGCCCTCGCGTCGCCGCTCCCGCGACTCCCGCAGTTATTTGAGAACATCCAGAGGGGAAGCTGGCCTAGGTCGCCAAAAAAAACTAACATAATATAAAAAAAACTATTGTAGCAAATGCAGCACATGTTCTACTATATTTCCATATTATCACCACCAGAATGGAGACATTTGTCATATAGTGGGATCAAGATGTGCATCGCATCCCTGCGTCGCAGGAGTTTGCCGCCTGGGATAGCTATCAATGTGTCACAGCCATCTGCAACTCTGTGATACGCGTAATGCGGTTCGTACAGGAAGTTCTTGAGGGGTATGAAAAGATGGACATGGCACGGGCGATATCCGGACTAACTGGTGGATGGTCAAACATCTCCATGTAGAAGTGCTGCAGAAGATCTGTTATAAGCTGAACTATTTATGATCCCATGACCATTCACCCTACAATTCGATTCTCGTCCTCCTCCCAGAATTTCCTCTTACCTGTATCTGTACACCGCCATACGATCTAAAAGTTTATGATCGTGATATTGCATGTCAAATAACTCAATAACATTGATGCAAATTAAATAATTTGAACATATGTAAATTAAAATACCATGTCAATCTATGCCTATTTCTTACGTTATCCTGAAAGACAAGTTTCATGCGTTAAAAACGTAATATTTTGCACTCATTTTATTGATGTGAATGCATTATTTCTCGTTGAAGAAGTTACTTTCTCTTCCAGTTAAGCACCGTGCAAAGGGTGTTAGTTGGAAACACTTGATAGGATATTGAACACCCACGCATATCGGGGTCATCGATTGTGTGTATTGCAGCATATGACACGCTGTCACAGCATCTGGCATTTGAATCGCACTGCTCGTACATGTTCGCATACTATACACCAGACAAAAGTTCTCCAGTTGCTAGTAAGAGTAACATGGTCCATGCTTTTGAATATAATGCTGTTGCAATGTATGGAACGCTTTGAAAGCAGTAGACGAAGTGACGTATAACAAAGGAAGAAGGAACACAATTGGCAGTACAGAGAGTTGTGCACAAAAGTACCTAGTTCAGATCAATAATTAGCAAAAGTTTGAGGTGTGTGGGAAAAACAAGTCATGGGTTTCTAACATGTATTCTCGGGCTATATGTTGAATTATGAACTCAAATAGAGTACGTTTAAACGAGTATTATAATATTTGTATATATATATATATATATATATATATATATATATATTGTGACGTACCTGGTCGGCGGTACTTTTCACTGCAATAAAATTTGGAAAGGACGGGTGTCTTATCTCCTGAATGGGTCTCTTAAGGATTCGGCAACACATTGGCAAAACAAAGTTAGAATTTCGTCTGAACAAAAACACGATTTATTTTTAGAATCACATTCAGTACATTGCCTCAAATACAATCATTCCCTGTTTTGGTACCAAAACTCAGTTTACAATTTTAGATTTCACAATACTTCGGGCCCCGTGAATACATCGTTTGTTCTCTGAGTTCCAACGGCCGCAACGGTCGGTGACCTTCGGTGCAGCTCGGCGCTCCTTCGGACGGTTGGGCAGGCGGGCTCCCGCGTCGTCGGCCCGCGGCGGCGGTGGCGCAAATCCCTCTGCTTTAACACCGACTGTTGTAGGTGTCGTTCCACTCGAGTATGCACTGCTTCTAGCTTACCGTTCGTCTAGTCCTGGCAGTATATCTCGCTGCTCTATTGTAACACAGTTCGTTGATTCTCCTCCACTTTCCTAATTACCACTATGTGAGCACGTGGCCACCACTCGTGCAGGTATCAGCTACGCGATTTACAGTTTTGCCCCTTTTCTCCACTGTTTCTGACCCTATGAACACGATCATTAGCTTACATTGTTCAGTATTTGCCACTATCACGTTTCACTCGCTTCCTGATAGTTTTTCTTTCACTAGTCCACTTAATTTAGTTCTCTTTGCACCGAGAGATCGTTCCGATCTCTCTCGCGTTACATCTCACACTGCCGCAACGGTCGCTGTCTCGTCCGCTCTCGCTGGCCCACGGCGGCGGATTCGTTCCCTAGTCCCCGTCCGCCGGTCGCCGCTACTGCCGCGCAGTTCAAAAGTGGTCGTAATTGGAATTACTGGTTCTGTGTTTCTAATTAATTGGAGAAACGCTCCGCGTTTCAATATATTGAAACGCGGAAGCGTCCATACGTAATTAAAGACAAGAAGTACAGGAGTATAATTACTACTCATTTTGAACTGCGCGGCATAGCGGCAGGTGCGAGGACAAACGGTGGGGGGAAGAGTGGACGTTGCCTCCGCCGTGGCCTAGCGAGAGAGGGGGGGATTTCGGCCGTTACGAGTCGAGCGCGACGGTTGAAGGCAGTAGCCGGGAGACGGCCGTTGAGGACAGTTGCTGAGAGCGAGTGTAAGAAAGTGGCCGGAAAAAGACGGTTAGCTGTAAGCAGAGCAGAACATTACCAAAGACGAAGAACGTGAAACAGTGTTAGGTTTATAGAATCGCTGATTAGAAGCCGGTAACGTGGAAGTCGGGAGAGATTAGCCCGTAGATACTCTAAATTGCGTTCGTGATAAGGAATGCAGTGGAAAGAACAATAGAATAGTGGGTAGTGTAGTGGATGTCGGCACGGAGTGTAACCACGTGCTCGACGGTTGCAAGAGGGGAGCAGAAATGAACTGAGAAAGAGTGCTGCGACGTCATCCAAGTATATGATAAAACGAAATGGACATCCAGGAGATGCTGTAAGTGTATGTGTGTGGAACTGAAAGCGGAAACATCCCGGATTGCGGCCGAGGAATTCTCGTTGCCGCCACTGCAGACCGGCGAGGCACGTGTCTGCGTCACCAACCGCCTGGAAACGCCGAGCTGCGGTGAAGGTCAACAGTCGCCGTCGCCGAGGGCGAGCAGCTGCGACAGTCGAATTACTTAATGGGGCCCCAGGTATGATAAGATTATATGGTAACTAGAATCTTGGTACCAAGACATCGAGGTCTTATGTATTTAATCAGGTGTATTAGACGTTGATTCATGAATAAATTGTATTTGTGTTTATACTAATTTATTACTTTGATTTACCAATGTATTATCAATTCCCTCTGAAGACCCATTCACGAGTAAGACACCCGTCCTTTATAACCTTGATATTTGCAGTGGAAAGTACCGACAATCAGGAACGTCACTATATATATATATATATATATATATATACATATATATATATATATATATATATATATATATATATATATATATATATATATATATATATATATATATTGTGACGTACCTAGTTGTCGGTACTTTCCACTGCAAATCTAAAGGTTATGAAGGACGGGTGTCTTGCTCGTGAATGGGTTTTCTGAGGGACTGCCACACGCGCGATCACAGCATCTCGTGGATGTCCATTGCGTTCATGCCATGCACTCGAATTATTACTGCGCCCTTCCTCGGTTCTGTTCGGCTTCCCTCTCGCAACCGCTATGCACGTGATCACACTTCGTACCGGCGTTCATTACACTATGCACTGTTCTATAAATTACCGGCTTCTAATCAGCGATTATATAAATCTAACACTGTTGAACGTTCTTCGTCTTTTGTAATGTCCTGCTCTGCTTACAGCTAACCGTCTTTTTCCGGCCACTTTCTTCTACTCGCTCTCAGCAACTGTCCTCTACGGCCGTCTCCACTCGGCGTCTCCTCGCAACTGTCCAACCGTCGCCGCTCGGCTTGTAACGGCCGGAATCCCCCCCTCTCTCACTAGGCCGCGGCGGCGGCGACCGTTCACTCTTCCCCCACCGTGCGTCCTCGCACCTGCCGCTATGCCGCGCCGTTCAAAATGAGTTGTAATTATACTCCTGTATACTTCGTCTTTAATTGCGTATAGAAACGCTTCCGCGTTTCATCACCCCCTCCTCCCCTTTTTCGGATTTTTCTTGCCCGAGAAAAATTCACTCTACCACTGTCGTCTCTGCCGATAGTAGCACCAACACACACCAAAATACACTAAATGATACACTATATACACTTGTTTTCCTAAAATCAGATATATACATGATCGTTTTGTCTAATGCTAGTAATACACTTTATCTACACTTCACTGTTGTCCTCACTTATTGGATCCGGTTTCCGATTGGGAGCTTGTAATGTCCTACCACGTCTTGTCTCTTGTACGGCGATTTAGCCCCATTTTGACGACGGTGGTTTCCTAAACAACTATTGTAGGACATTGCTTCCAGTGTGTTGAACACATCTTGGTAGGTATCGTCCTATTTCCAACTACGACCTCTTCTGCGTTGATCCCACTGACTGACCGGGCCATCGCCATTCCCTCGCCCCTGGCTTCGCTCCATTCTTGACATGTTTACATTTCCCTCATTCCCATTCTTTGGGGCGCCTGCAAAGGTAAGGTCATACCCTCCCAACACGTTCTGAAATCTCTCTAAATCGGTATGATTCACGCTGCGTAATAAGTTCTGCGCAGTGACGGGACACTGTCGCGTTAATACGCAAATCATTCCTTGGTAGTTCCTAGGAACAAATGATGTTTTTGGCTCCATAATGCTCTTCGTTCCATATTCACTACGACATCCCATGACGTAGTTGTAATGACTATTCCTCAGGTTGATCATGACGTTTATTTGGGTTTCTTCGCTCCGATCTCGTACGGAAATTTTGTCTTCAAATTCCTTCAAAAATTTCGGAAATACATCAAAAGTCTCTACCCACGTCCTGGTGTTCCCCTCTAAAATTAGGTATGAGAACTGGATCTTGTATCCTTCCAACATGTTAAATACTGCTACATGCCGTTCTGCTGCTCGCATAACTGCATGAGGGTTTTCCTTACCGTCTCCCGAAGATTTCAGCGACTTTGGAGGCATAACTGGTGTCACCCCACTCTTGACACTCGGTAACGTTTTCCACTCTTCTTCCCGTTTAAACTTAACTTGTAATAATGCTTTCTCTTCGCACCCTTGTACATTTTCCTCGATTTCTTCTTCCATTATTTGCTCCAATTCTTCCATTTCCACTTCTACCCTGCACACATCATCCTCTGCCTCGATTTGGGCCTCCACCATTTTGCTCTCCGCTGTCTTGATTTCTTCTTGAAGTTGGTTCGTCATCCCCTCACTTTTATCCTCTGCAGCAACCGTAGCATCCACTTGATGGTGTGGTTGAAATTTCAGTTCCTCGTCCCCATTAATTACTAAAGACTCTAGTTCCTTTTTCGGTTTCTCCGCGAACCTCTTTTGTTCATCTAATTTCTTGCTCTGCTCTTCCGCGATCCTCTTCTGTTCTTCTGCCGACTTCCTAATCTGCTCCCGTACTCTCCTGCCGTGTTCCATCATTCTGCCCCGTTTTTCCCAAAACTTCTTCTGTTCTTCGAATATCTTCATCATCATCTGCATTATATCTGAATCAGTAACTTCTCCACCCACCCCCCCGATTTAGATTTCCTGCTGCCTGGATCATCGGCGTCGACGTAATTTTTACTTTTTTATCAAAACATTCTCCCGACGTATCGTCTAATTGGCTCCCGATAGCACCATCCCCGCTCTCCATTAATATGCTTCTACCAATTCCTTCGTCTGTATTATCTGCTTGTCCCCCCTTCTCGTCCTGATTCAACACTGTGCTTTGCGCCTCCATTTTATTACTTTGAGCCTCACGTTCGTCCCCAACTACTTCAAAATGTTCACACAACCTTTCCATTCGCCTAGTTCGACAATAGTACACTAGGTGCCCTATTAATCAACTGTGCCAATCACTACACTAAATACTTTTCCCTGTCGTCCTAATACACTATGATTACAGATATAGAATAATAAATACAGGTCCTCACTCACCACCAAATGCACAAGTACACTACCTCTGTAAACACATAATTCCCAGTCATATAGATCACACAAAAATATCTTTCCTAATACATCATACCACTATCAAATGAGCAATACCTGTCGCTACTGATCTCCTTAAACCTCAGCACTAATGCTTTACTATTCCGGATGCACAGTTACAATGTTGCTAAAAACACTTCACAACAAAATGTCATCTCTAATCAATTTTAATATTTCCCACAATCAACCCATAAACAATGTATTTCTGAATGTATATCCAACCCCCAGTAATGTGTACAACTTGTATAAACAATATCCACTACCTCTATGCTCACACACTTTCTTTCTATGTCACAAATTATTTGGCTATCATGCCATGAAAACATAAACTATCAGATTGATATTGACCTGCATTACACAATCTTGGAAATTATACTGCTTTTCATCACTTACAATGTGCACACTATTTGTTTTCATAAACCCAGTAAATATCCTGCCAATTGTTCTCAGATTATACTAATGCCTATGGTTATTACCACCATAATTCCTCAACATATATCTTCTGCCCTTGTTCATGTAATAGTAACAAATTTATACTAATTACTTTCCCAAATGATCACCTATACATGCCCGCTACTAATTAAAATTTTGTAATTACCAAGTAATCATTATACTTTCTCAACTCTTTACGTATATTTTGTCAGTGCAAATATGTTATTTTTCTTCCCTCCAAATAATGAATTCTCTTACTGCCTACAAATTATTTTCACATTGACTTTGTTGCACCATCATATTATCATACACTTCACATACATTAGTGTTCATATTCTCAATTCAATTACACACACAATATTTTCCAATGTTTCATCAAATTCCTCAGAGCCACATTTCTTAAATACACGAGTCCATACTGTTCGGGCGCCAGCTGTGACGTACCTAGTTGTCGGTACTTTCCACTGCAAATCTAAAGGTTATGAAGGACGGGTGTCTTGCTCGTGAATGGGTTTTCTGAGGGACTCGATAATACATTGGTAAATCAAAGTAGTAAATTAGTATAAACACAAATACAATTTATTCAGGAATCAACGTCTAATACCCCTGATTACATACATAAAACCTCGATGACTTGGTACCAAGATTCTATCAAATATGTAATCTTATCATACCTTGGGGCCCCATTAATAATTCGACTGTTGTGGCTTCTCACCCACGGCGACGGCGACCGTTGACCTTCACCGCGGCTCGGCGTCCCCGGGCGGTTGATGACGCAGACACGTGCCTCGCTGATCTGCAGAGGCGGCGATGAGAATTCCTCGGCCGCAACCTCGGATGTTTCCGCATTCGCTCCCACACGCGCGATCACAGCATCTCGTGGATGTCCATTGCGTTCATGCCATGCACTCGAATTATTACTGCGCCCTTCCTCGGTTCTGTTCGGCTTCCCTCTCGCAACCGCTATGCACGTGATCACACTTCGTACCGGCGTTCATTACACTATGCACTGTTCTATAAATTACCGGCTTCTAATCAGCGATTATATAAATCTAACACTGTTGAACGTTCTTCGTCTTTTGTAATGTCCTGCTCTGCTTACAGCTAACCGTCTTTTTCCGGCCACTTTCTTCTACTCGCTCTCAGCAACTGTCCTCTACGGCCGTCTCCACTCGGCGTCTCCTCGCAACTGTCCAACCGTCGCCGCTCGGCTTGTAACGGCCGGAATCCCCCCCTCTCTCGCTAGGCCGCGGCGGCGACGACCGTTCACTCTTCCCCCACCGTGCGTCCTCGCACCTGCCGCTATGCCGCGCCGTTCAAAATGAGTTGTAATTATACTCCTGTACACTTCGTCTTTAATTGCGTATAGAAACGCTTCCGCGTTTCAATATATATATATATATATATATATATATATATATATATATATATATATATATATTGTTTTGGAGAGTATTATAATATTTTGGAGTGTATAATATTTAATGATTTTGATAAAGTTATTAATTAAGTAGTATTCAGTATTTTTCTAGCTTGAAACTTGCCCTTTACGAAGCTGACATTAATAGTGGTTTACATCATTACTTTCCGAAATGGCACTATTTTCTCTACCTTTGCTGTAATCTGAAGGACAGAGATCCAATTCTTACAGGGCACTATACACAATTAGCAATTTTACCAATATCCCCACCTCGTACTTTGTTCTCACATTCCGATGGTGATCGCATGGATGGAGATCCTTTGCTTTTAGGGTGCTAAATTTACGGATTAAAAGTTTCTTTCACAGAAAATGTTTTTGCAATTTCCCCCTTTTTCTTGAATCGGTACCTACTTATTTTACTCTTCCCTACATCTATTTTTTTCGTTCGCTGAAGATTCGGGCTCGTGAAGAAGTACGAATGTATTCTCAATTCCGAGGAACATGACACAACCGTTCACCAGTGAACTGCGGGAAAGGCAGTCTATGTGACTAGATGTAACGCTGGAAGCGGCGGGAAGGAAATGAGCAATGCGTAAAGACGGTGAACTGCAGAACGAGTGTCCGGGCGACTCGTCCGATTAATCAGAGTCTATGGTGCTTCTCTTCTTATGACCGCATCTCGAACAGCTTGGATATTGTCTGGTATACGAAACGTTCGCACACGTCTTGGGTGTGTCTTTGTTATTGCAGGACCAGTGTCCTCGAAATTACGTATCCATGTTTTCATTGCATGTGCTGATCGAATACGATCGTGGCGTCCTAAATGAAAATGACGATGGAATTCTCTACGTGCCCTCTCCACATTGTCATTGTTCTTGTAAAAAGATTTGATCGTAAATGCATGTTGTGCACCACTCCAAGCATCCGTGATAATTACGTAAATTGCAAGGTGTCGTTGAGTGGCTGGCGTACATTATTCAGTTCTATCAATCGATCATGGCTACGAACACAACCTTCAAAATTTTCTGTTTCTTTGAATCATCCTGTATTTGACACGAACATAACTCTCTGTATTTCCGAAAGTTGCAAAGTTTTAAATTTCTAAAGTACGATATTTATGACAAAAATGTATCAATAAATATGGCCATGTCCTTTCTTTAAATAGTAGGAGTTATTGCGTAATTTTTATGTGAAGGAAAGTAAATATATGAAAGAAATAATTTTAGGAACAGCTCCAAATTTTTCTTTAATTTTTTTGACAAATCCAAAAAAAATAACATTGTAAAACTACAATATTAATTATAAAGTTTTTTCGCAAAGAAATCTTTTATAAAAGCGGAAATGAAATATGCTCATGTACAATTTTTTTTAATTGAGTAGTTTTCGCGTAATTTTGAGTTTAACATTGAAAAATATGAATGTTTTTCGAATCTGTCGTAAGACTTCAATATTAAAGTTAGAGACTCTTGGGGCAAACTATTTCTGAATATTTGATCTTAAAAATCATTATATATTGTTTTTTTTCGAAATATAGGTTGTTTTCTTTATTCTTGAGGTACTTTTTTTGAAAGTTAAGGTGACCAAGCCGACCTCGATTGTCGGCCATGTAAAGGAACATTGTTCTTATTATGCTCGAGTAAAGAAAAGTACGCTTACAAATATTGTTTAAATCTGATTACGCAGGCACACAAAAACATGTCAGACAGACCCAAAAACTTCACACATGTTTCTTGGTATTTCGACGTGCTGTATCCAAGTTTGGAGCCAGAATTGCGTCACCACCTTCTATTTTTTTTAAATTGCAAAAACATGGTAAAGTGTATTTTTTTTAGTTTTCGGGGGTATTGGCAAACCCAAAGACTTGACACACTTTTATCTATGTGTGTCAACGCGCTGAATCCGCGCGTCGAATAATATAGAGAAACCTGTGTCCCGCCTTTGGGTATGATAACAACCCCAGATAACAAAAAACAAAATAGAAGGTCACGATGGTTTTTTTGCAATTTACATAACATTGGAAGGTGACGGCGCAATTCTGGCTTCAGATTCGGATTCAGGACATCAAAATACATTGAGAAACATATGTCAAGTGTTTGGGTCTGACAGGGTTTTTTGTGTGTGCCTGTGTTATCAATATAACATGTGAACAATCTAAAATAGCAAATCTCTGGAAACAGAGAATACGAATTTCCAGCACCACATTTTCTGAAGCGCATCTTTCTCAAACTAACTGAAGCGTTAAATTGATACCATTTACATTATTTTAAAACGGTTGTACGGTAAAATTAAAACGGTTTGATTATGCATATTTTGCAGATAAAACTGGAAACAATGTGCTGTAGCTTTTATTTGCTAGCCTTTTGGTATTTCTCTTGAAAATATTTCTGCGGCTGAGTTCAAATCAGGTTGAAACATGATGGTTTAAAATTGAGAGAATTGACTCCTCATTGTTAGGTGACTACGATTCCTGCTGTGTGGAATACAATTTTGGATTGTTGAATTTGTTTTGATGTATTAACTTTAAAAGATTTCGTTTTCGGACATCGTACGCTACAATTCATAACGAGTTTTGCGAATGATAATTGAGATGTACTATTACGGTCAGAAATAATATGGCATGTAACTGTTACATTTGAAAAAAATTCCGAAATTCTACCAAGCATTTGCAAAAGGGAAATTAATATTTTCATTCTGGAATATGTATGTGACTACGGATGAAGAGGAAAATCTTAAATGTTCTTGGTAAAGAAATCGACGAGAATTACGCAGACTTGTAGGAACAACGTGAGCGTCGAATAGATGTCAGTAGGAGGAGCTGGGATGAAGCTACAAGCGCAATTGAGAATGGAGGAGGGGGAGGGGATGATGTGTTGCCGCGCGAAGGAATGGAGGAGGCAAGCGGCGCAAGCAAAGCGGGAGCAAGACGTCTCTGCGCGGTAACTTAGGCGCAGAATAGAGGGCACGCGGGCGAGAAAGTAGTACGGGGGAGAGGCGGAGGCGGGGGCGCCTGGCTCTGACGTGGCGCGTAATTGCATGGAGCGCCGGGAGCGCCCGCCCCGCCCCGCACCGCCCCGCCCCGCCCCATTCCTTTCCATCTCACCCCTGCGTTGTCTCCACCGCTTCCCGCCGTCCCCTTACCTTAACCCTGTTTCGCCCTCATTCCCCCCTCTTCTTCGCCATGCCCTTTTGCTCCCTTACCTCGTCCACGGCTTGTCCACGCCTCGTCCACACCTTGACAACACCTCGTTCACACCTCGTCCATGCCTCGTCCACGACTCGTCCACATCTCGTTCACGCCTTGACCACGCCTCGTCCGCGCCTCCTCTACGCCTCCTCAACACCTCGTCCAATACTTGTCCACGTCTCGTCCGCGCCTCGTCAACGCCTCATCAATGCCTTGTCCTTGCCTTGTCCTCGCCTTTTCCTCACCTCGTCCACACCACGTCCGCGCCTCATCCACGACTCGTCCATGTTTCGTTCACGCGTTGTCCATGCCTCGTCCGCGACTCGTCCAATCCTTGTCCACGCCTCGTCCACGCCTCGTCTGCGCCTCGTCAACGCCTCTTCCACGTCTCGTTCACGCGTCGTCCTCGCTTTGTCCTCACCTAGTCCACACCACGTCCGCGCCTTGTTCACGAATCTTCCACGCCTGGTTCACGCCTCATCCACACCTCTTTCGCGCCTCGTAAACGCCGCGTCATTGCCTGGCAACGTAGTGGCTCCGTCACGTCCGCGCTGTGTACCCCTCCTTTACGTCCCCGCCGGGCCTCAACCTCTCCGCTTTACTCTCCCCCTCTCCTATCTTTCCCTTACCTTTCACCCTTCTGCACTTCTCTCTTCTTTCTTCTACTCTGTTCTCGCTTTACATCCGCTCTGCTCTCTCCTGGTTTCTTCTTCACCATTCCCCGCCCCAACCATTCCACCACACAACACATCCCGTTTTATTTCTCTCAGTTCCTCTCTCTCTTGCCTTTGTGGCCTCACTATCAAGCAGTTTTTACCGTAATGAACGGTCTCCTTTTGCGGTGATTGTTCCGACAACAATGACAAAGACTGTATGACTTCTAGCGACAATAGTAGGGGAAAATTCCTCAAACTCTCTTCAAAGAGCCGTTTTTATTTCGAGATATTTACTCGTATACAGTGTATCTTGTTTCACTCATAGCCAGTCATAAAATGACGTTGCTTGTGTTATGTGTACTATCTTCTATTTACTATGTCTCTAGCCTTTGTTAATCAATGTTTAAGACAACTGTATATTTTTTCTTTCTGAAATCATCGTTACAAATATTCTGCAGTATGATAGATATAGAACAGTGAAAAATGTTAAGGAACTATAAATTCTGATAAATAAATGCTGAATATAATTATGATATAAGATATAGACATGTAAGTACTCTTAGAAGTCTAAGTCCTCAGAATGTGATACATACTACTTGGAAACGTAAGTTAAAAGTGAAGGAAATGTGCTAGGTGCACGATAAAAGTTCTCTACTTTTCCTGTACTGAACTGTACTGATTAATTACTGTAAGACAAAATGTAGAATTATTTGTGCTACAGAAAGCTCATATTGAGAGCACTACTTAATAACAAAGAAACCGCGTCACTGTTGATTTATTCAGAAAACTAAATGTTATTCCATTCCATAAGAAAACAACACATGACGAGAGACTGGTGTATTGTAGATAGATCGAGAGAAACTACACGTTAAATTCTATCGCCAATTCAGATTGTAAAATTATACGCTGCAAAATGTAACTAATACATTAGTAACTTACAATAACATAAATAATATTATTCTATTTTAAATGTTCAGTACTCTTACCAGTTAGATAATTATCGAAATTTATATCGTAGATGCCCTACGTGAGAAAATCAGTTGTGAAAAACGGCCAAGTATCCGTAAATGAGCACGCAAGATAATGATAGAGTTTCAAGCTTAATAAGACTATTTGTAGTTTCCTGCAGCAATAGAGATCCCTAGGCACGTGGAGACGCAGATGCCGGTCGGCGTCACCGACTCTTGCACCGCCTTCACCTTCGCCCTCGCCATCGCCCTCGCCATCGCCCTCGCCCTCGCCCTCGCCCTCGCCCTCGCCCTCGACCTCGTCACTCACGCTCTCGCCCTAGCCAAAGCCCTCGCCCACGCCCTCCCCATCGCCCTCGCCCTCACGCCCTCGCCCTCGCCCTCGCCCTCGCCCTCGCCCACGCCCACGCCCTCCCCTCCCCTCGCCCTCGCCGTCACTCACGCCCTCGCCCTAGCCCAAGCCCTCGCCCACGCCCTCCCCATCGCCCTCGCCCTCACGCCCTCGCCCTCACGCCCTCGCCCTCACGTCCTCGCCCTCACGCCCTCGCCCTCACGCCCTCGCCCTCACGCCCTCGCCCTCACGCCCTCGCCCTCACGCCCTCGCCCTCACTCACGCCCTCGGCCACGCCCACGCCCTCGCACTCACCCTTGCCGTCGCCCTTGCCATCTCCTTTTCCGTCGCCCTTGCCGTCGCACATTCAGTCGCCTTCACCTTCTACCTCACCCTCGCCTTCACCCTCACTCTCGCATTTATCCTGCCCTGGCGGTCGCCTTCGCCTTCGTCCTCGCCCTTGCCCTCTCTCGTCTTTGCTCTCAGCCCCGCCACGCTCTCGCTCGCACCTTCGCCCTCGCCCTTGCCCCATCCTGCCGCGTCGACAAGTGACAAACGGGGCCCGGGCGACCTGCCGCCTGCAGGCCTTGCAGACGACTGGGAAGCCGCGCCACGCTTCGCCCGCGAACCTCCCACTCGCTTATTTCATGCAACGCACACCACTTATTCATGGAAATTGCGGGTGCACAGGCGGGAAAATTGGATGAAGTTCAGAAATTTGGGATAGCTAAGAGCGGAAAATGGGGCCCCACCGCCGGTGAAATTTTTATTTGCGGAAAACAAGGTGCACACCAACCGCCATTATACGCTCGCTTGTGTTTGACGACTCCTTCCCAAGGCGACTCTTGGGCTGCGTAGAGAAATATCTGGACTGTCCCCACGTAGGTGTAATGGTTAGCGGTGGTGTGATGGTTAGCGTATTGGCATGTTATACCCAAGTTGGCGGGTTCAAACCCGATCGACTCGACGATTTTTTAAGGGCGAAAAAATCCTTCGTACGTCTTCCTTCGGAGGAGAAGTAAAGCCGGCTGTCCCATGTCCGTAGATTTACTTGCATGAAAAGATCCTCAAGCCTAAGTGACGCCTCTGAGCAAAAATTCAAATCGCCTGTTCGTCGCCCAAGAAATATCTCATTTGTCCGCTAGTTGGAAAGGAGCGTAGCAAAATTTGCGTGGTCAGGCGGATGAGCGGGCCTGGTGGCCCGAGTCTCGCCACGTAAAATAAGGCTTTAATTCAATTCAATTCAGTTTGCCTGGTGTGGCATTCATTTCTTGCAGAAAGTTTGTGACGTCTGAATTAATGTACAAATAATTCAGTATTTTGTCAGGAAACTTAAAAATTGGCATTATATTTAATAATTCTAGTAAAGCATTACAGCCATTACAGTGGGTGTAGCATTAATTAATAAAATAATGTGAAGTAGTTTTTGATTTTACTCGGATAATATTTGGAGCATACATAAATTAATTTAAGTAACTGCATTACAAAACAACGCTGAACGCTGCGTACTGCTTCAATAAACTCATTCAATCACAAAACAAACCTAACTGCAACGGTCACGTTGCGACTGATAATTATCTGTGTTCTTTGTTGATATGATTTCCTGAAATGAAAAAGTATAGCACTCTCACATTCTGAATGGAAATGCTGAAACTGGTAATTTAGCTTTTGATCTTGATCTTTAGCTCTCTTACAGTGTAGGCCGGAAACATACTAAAAATCTCATATGTGTCAATGGCCTGAATCCTGAGTGACACGATGTGTAGCGGTCAGATTGCTGACTCTTTGCTGCTGAGACCGGGGTACAAATACCGGATAATTCATATGAAATTATGGTACGACTGTTTTCTGTGGATTCTTCCATTTTCCCTACCTCTCATTCTAAGTGATCTATCTTCATTTGCGCTTCTAAAAGCCGAAGTGGTGTAACTCACGAATTTCTTGTTCCAAGATATTTGATGTTTTCTAATCTTCTTACAGACAATTCAGCAGTATATTAGTTATTTTTTAAATTTAGTTGTTTTTTGATAGATTTGTTTTAACTTATATGGACAATTTATTACATCTTAAATTGATACAATCGTAGATGTATGTACAATATTATGTACAATATTGTGCAATATTATTATTTATTTATTTAATAGGTAATTATTACAAACTATTTGGCTTACTTGATCCTATGTGGCTAGACCGAAGGCCTTTAAGCCATTACAATACCTACATCCTTTCGCGTTCTAATCTTTCGAATTCTGGTATTCACCCCAAATGGTCTCTCCATCGCATCAAAGCCGCGCAAAAGAGACCATAAGGTACGGCTCAGGAAAAAACCCCTGAAGGGGGAAAAACCTGCCGTCAGAAGCCGAATACACACTAATCTATCCGACGTTTATTTTAACTATTTATTTTCTGGCGTGGGCGTCCCGCCGTCTTGTTCCAGTGCTTGGTGTACAATATGACTGATAGAGGAGAATACAATAAGTCAGCATTTTAAATTCATGATTAAAAATTAAGTTTGGGGAAGTCATACGAACCTATTCAATCTCAATTAAGTTGGAAAGAAAATTCTGAACTATTTCCGAAGACACACAATTTTTGTTGCTCCAGCCATCATCAACATCAATGTTGTCATTTATTTTCATGCCCTCTAAATGGCTCGATATATATAATATCGTCAGTTATCAGACGACACTTCTCAAGAAATAAGGATAAAGGGAAAAAGATCTAGATATTTTTCTTCTGTTTTGTAACGTTCAATGGTTCTCTATACAGCTTTATCTGAGGCAGAAAAAGAAACTGAACGTCCCGACGTGAAGGACAAATTCCGAAATGTCATATATTTTAGAGAGAGTTTTGTTATGACAGCGCACCATTTTTGAATTGGCGCGTAAACAACCACAACGCGCGCTCTATACGGCGCCGCGCGCTTTCCACTGCAAATAAAAGTTGTAACGGACGGGTGTCTTGCTCGTGAATGGGTCCCTTAAAGGAATCGACATTACATTGGAAAATCAAAGTAATAAGTTTGCATGAACACAAATACAATTTATTCTTGCATTAACACGTTATGTACATGATCTAATACATAATTGCTCTCCGTCTTGGTACCAATTTCGGTTTACCATGTGATTTCATCATACCTAGGAATTCATCATACCCCAATGAATACCTCGTTTGTCGCGGCTGGTCGCCCACGGCGGCAGCGGCCGATGACCTTCACCGCAGCCCGCCGTCCCGGGCGGTGGATGATGCAAACACTCGCCTAGGCGGCCCGCGGCGGCGGCGACGCGAATTCCTCGGCGTCGACGCTGGTCGTTTTGACGTGCAGTTCCGCTTACGCACTCACAGCCTCTCGATGATGTCCACTTCGCCCCAGCGGTGTGCTTCTAATTATGTCGCCACGCCTTTCAACAGTTCTTTTCCACTTCTCTATTGTAACTACGGAGCACGTGGTCACTGCTCGCGCCGGCGTCAATTACACTACGCACAGTTTTATTACTACTTCCGCTGCGTTTGATGTCACGGACACAATCTATAGTTTCTGCATATCGACCTCTTCCAACATTCCACTTACCGGCTCCTAATCTGCATTTCTATGAATATTACACTGAACTTAATTTCCTTCGTCGCTGATATCGTCTTACTCCGCCCGCAGCCAACGGTCAACCCTCAACTGCCGCGCTCGACTCGTAACGGCCGAATTCTCGCTCCTTCTCGCTGCTCACGGCAGCAGACTCGTTCACAGTCCCCCCATCGCCGGTCGTCGCACCTACCGCTTATGCCGCGCAGTTCAAAATTAGCTGTAATTATTATTGTACTCACTGTTTCTAATTACACATAGAAACGCTCCGCGTTTCAATATATATGTAATATTCCACAGTCCGCAATCAGTACGGTCAACGTACTAGTCAAGGAGTAGGTGTGCAGGTCCAGCGCTACAGGAGTTGTCGGTCGTCGTAGCTGGAGCTAGCGTGGGTGTTACGTGGCTGGGAGAACCACAGCCACCCGCTAGACACAGCGTCGCAAGGACACGGCGCCAGGACACGTGGCCCAGACCGACCCTGCAGGGGCAGGCACGGCGGACGACCTCAAGCGGCGACTCAGGGCACAGGCGAGCAGGCCGCTCGCTTTCACGTCATCTCGACGTAACGTGGAGGCTGAGACTCGTATTCGGTAGCAGCAAGACGAGCATTCAGAGACGCTCGCTTTCACGTCGGCCTAACGTGGAGACCGAGACTCGTATTCAATAGCAGCAAGACGAGCATTCAGAGACGCTCGCTTTCTCGGCCGCTCGCTTTCACGTCGGCCTAACGTGGAGGCCGAGAATCGTATTCAGTAGCAGCAAGACGAGCATTCAGAGACGCTCGCTTTCTCGGCCGCTCGCTTTGACGTCGGCTTAATGTGGAAACCGAGAATCGTATTCGGTAGCAGCCAGACGAGCATTCAGAGACGGCCCTACCCGGAGGCCGTAGCAGGCGGAGTAGCGGGCAAGGCGTCCACGCAGCTTCTCAAAGCAGAGCAAGCACTACGCCAAGGCAAAAGAATCAAGAGGGTGGCAGAAGCCTGCTAAACATTTACATGTAATTGCAGAAGTTTCTTTTGTTGTAGGAAGTGAAAGTTGAATAAATATTATAGTTTGATTACTTGGCGTTTATTTGGTGGTCATAACAAAGTTTCTTTAAAAGAATTCCGAATGGTTCACTCTTGTGACCCGATTGTATATTCACAGCGAACTGAGAAAACAGATCTGCTATAGGTAAAATGGTAAAACTCCTAACTTTACCACTCTGATTGACAGCTCTGTGAGCATAAATTGTGTTCCTAATTGCACGGTTGCTAAGAGACTTACAACTATTCCAATTGTACTGTTAATAGATTCCCACTTGCTGAACACGATTTTCGGCCTAATTTTTAAAAAATCCAAAAAATTTCGTTACGTCATTTGCACTGTAAGTGGCTCATTTACATCATATTTTCATTATCACCTACACATCAGAATCATTCACTTACAGGTAACGTCAGAAGGCTAAAGCCCCAATTGTATAATTCAGCATAAATACTTGTTGGCCGTATCGTAAAACAAACAGTAGACAACACCAAACTTGACGCAGAAACCTCACTCTAACATTAGCCCAAGAAAAAGGACATATCCACCTCTTAGACATCTTAAAAACGTGATCTTGCTGCCAGCTTCATAAATAAATTGAGGATGTCTGCCTAAGGCTCATCGCTGGAGATGCTACAACTTTAATTGTCCTTATTCGTCTTCAATATCTAGTCCATCTGTGACAGGAAAGTTTTTGTAAAAGGGAGAACGGCTGCCTCTTGTGCGGCACCTTCTTTTGTTCGTTAAGCGTCTCCTCACGCTACCGCCGCGGCCGCCGCAACTACCCGCACTGCGGTACGACGCGGGATATCTGAGACGGCGTTGTGATAGGACTGTCTAGCAAGGCCTAGGGGTTCGAGACCAGACGATAACAGGATTTTCGACGCTATGTAGTACATAGCTAGGTCGAATTCAGCTACTGTCTGGAGGTGGATTCTAGGGGCCGGCTGATCTGATCAGAAGTTTTCCGTGGTTTCTCTGATCAATACCAAGTTAATGCCGGATCAGCTCCGGAACACACGGACCACGGACCGCGAGATCTTTCCTTCTTCACCCTTTACTTACACACTTACACTTCCATGCACTACACTACCACTTGTGCCGGGAGCCCAGGCGGAGATACCTGGTTGGGGAAACCCCGCAAGCCAACGCATATGTCTGTGCTCGATCTCTTCATCCAGTAGCGGAACGCTTGTTTCGACGTAGTCCAGAGTATTAAGTATTCTTCTCAGTGTAGCTGATAGGTGTAGCCCGTTGATTTATTCTGGCGGCTTTTCAGTCAAAATATATTTTTATTTATTTAAGTAAAATTATGAACGGATTAGTGTTTTTTATCGAGAAATCTTGAGTTTAAAGTTACACGTGGGTTTTTAATTATTTTTGGAGAAACTGTATCTTTCATCCTTCTAGTCTCTTCGATATATCTTCGTCCATGACGTCTCTCTCCTACCTCGTCTACCTCATTCCTGTGTGCGATTTGTACTACATTCTCTTTGCCGATCTTTTTCATTCGCTATCAATTTTTCTTCAAAAGTGAAAAAACGACGTTAATAAAAATTTAAATATTTTTTAATAATAATTAAAAATATCTGCCCAAAACTTTTCCCTACGGTCACCACCCAAGGCATTTCCAATACGCGGGTTGTCATCCAGACTACAAGCAATATTCCTTCAGTTGCGTATAGACTGTAGAGGAGAGGGCTTGACCTTCGTCCAGAAACGCACGCGTCTGGAATTATCTTATTTTAATATTACTAATTACATGATGATTTACGAAAAATGAATGATATTAGTTGTCAACAACTTTCTCCTTTTCCCCTGGGTTTGTCTACAAAATTTTAACTTTAATCTTTTTTAAAACAATCTTTCCAATTGTTCTCTGGAAAACATAGTGGACGTTCCTCGAATCGCGTCAGAAGTGATTGCTCAACAGGCTGCCAAAACCCTTGATTGATTAGTGTTTCCGGGTGCGTCAGTTGCTATGGTCACTGGTTGTGTAAGTGTGAGTCATGTATTTATCACTGGCGGTGGCTGTGATTTTCCTCGTTGGATGGCGTGATTCGGTATAGACTAGACGTCGGCTTGCGAGGTTTTCCTAACTAGGTATCTCCTACTGGCAGGGCACTGCCCCACGGTGGTTGATTTCCTTAATCTAGCGGTATTAAAATGTTATTAACAGAACGGTAAATCCGACGGTGTTGAAAATAGTCAGAATCATTCTTTGTGCCATTTTACATTATTTTGTAATGTGGGAACGAAATATAATAATAAATTCATTGCCCTCGAGTCTTGATAAGGATTGCTAGGTTATCAATGTTGGAACTACTTAAGAGATACTGCATGCAATTGCTTACTCTTAATAAAGGTTCATGAGACACTAACTCAAAATGAAATATTCTGATTCTAATTCATACCTTACAGTGCAAATAAAAAATTATAAAGAGTAATAACAAAGAAAAGGTGCAGAGACATTAATCTCTCAATCTCTCTAAATTAATCTCTAAATAGGAGACATTAATCTCTCTCTGAATTTGCTATTCTACCTTTACGTAGCACATCACCTCCAGAAACATATACTACTTCAAAACTTCCGTCGGAAGTTGTTCAGTTTCCTTAGTTGAAAGTGGTCGGATGCTTATTATAACTGAGTCATAAGAAATAAATAAGAAATGAAGCAGATCTTCATTTGCCACATACTCTAGATGCTTTTCGAGTATTTATTTTTTCGATATGACTTGAAGTCTTTGTGTCGAGCTTCCTGTGTGTTTTTGGACATTTGTCCTATTAGGACAATCATTTCATTAATGACATCAGTGCCATGAATTCATATTTTGTGTACTGATACCGGCGTGTAGTACCCGTCCGTATAAACTGACAAACTTTTGTTGTTTCAAATGCGTTTTTCTGAAAGCTTCCGAAGTCACATCATATCCGCTCGTCAATTCTTGTCTTCTCAACAACAGAGAAGGGGCGAATGAGACTTCCATGTATCCCAGTGATGTTAGTATACTGCCCCAGATTTTGAAAAAATTACCGAACAGTGTCCCCATCGTTCGCTGTACCACTTCTTGTTTTAGAATGTACATAGGAACCACATTTTCTTTCGAAAATTGACAATTATTTGCGTATTCTGTAATCTTGGAGTATCTTTTCTTCGTATCCACGAACCCGCCATTTTATAAAATATAGTCTGTAAGGAATGTGAAAAAGGGACACGAAGAAACAAATTTGAGCGTGAAAGGCCAACATAAAAAGCTTTCTTAATCCAAGGTTCTTTAATAATTTGTTTCAGATTGTTCATTTGCTTTGGAGATGCATCATAAATAAAGAATTTCTGAGAGAAGGCTTTAGCATAAGTGAATTACACCCTTTTCCTCATATATTACAATAATTTCTGATACACAGAGATATATGAACCCCCAAAATTAAATTTTGTTGCTTAAAGCTTCGTAATGTTTTCTTCTAGAGGAGCTATTAGTGCATTTGACCTATATGGTGTCACCTATACAAATTCGAATTTAATGGGTCTGTAAAATCTCGCTGTACTTTTTGCCTTTATGTTCTCTTCGAACATGTAGATCCTTCTTTTTCATGTCAATCTTTCGTCGTTTCCTGCGCCTCTTCCTTGACACTCAACATTTTGTCGCCCAGTCATGTTAGGTTTCTTGCTGCGAATCTGTCTACCATTCTGTTACAAGCCTTCCATTTGTCAGCAATTTGGCAGGTGAATCTCCGTGTCTTCTCACTTAATACTGCCTTTGTAATACTTCCAAGAACATTACGGGAAACATACTGCATTAGCATTTTTCTATTTCTTAAATGTGTTGCATGAGAGAGTTCACTCTCACGCAGGAGCTCGAATAGCTCCCGTCACTACTGTACTATACAGTAGTGCCTGTACGAGCATCTTAACAAAATCGATTTTTTTCGGAAAGGGGCTAATTTGGGCAAAATTTTTACCACCATTTTGTTTCAGTAGGTTTAGAGAATACAATCGTGCAAAGAGCATTCTTGGCAATTGCTGGCAACTCAAGATAACTCAGTTTAAATTTCCGATCACTAAGAAACCTGTCTTAAATAAATGGTGATACTTTCACATATAAAATGTAAAATTTTCTATTAAACGTTAGTGCATTCTAAAGAACATACCTTCCGAATTTTTGTCCACATCGAAGAATCACGTTATTCTTAACAACTCAGTAGTAGTGGGCAATAACACCAAGCGCGTGAAAGCAGGATTTAGGCACGGCTGCGCGCATGGCTCGAAAGCGCTCGCTAAACATACCCCCCATTCTTCTGAGAAATGAATATTGCACTTATGGGGACTGGTACAGTCTTGGCAAGACTATTAGGAACCCGCCCACGTTAGTTTTCGTTCCTTTCGAGCATATGCATTTTTGATTTAAATACCGCTAGGTTCTGGAAATCAACCACTGTGCGCCTCAGCAGGGACAAGTGCCAAGCTCCCGATTTGTTTCCCGACGTGTATGGTAATGTAGTGAGTGCGTATGTGCGTGTAAGTAAGGGATGAGAATAGGGCAAAGAAGACAAGAAAGGTCACGCGCGGTCAGTGGCCCATTTTTTGGTATACTGGTCAAGTATTTGTCAGATACTAATCGGAGATACTACGTAAAGCCACCGATCAGAGCAACCGGGCGCAAGTATTCTCCTTCGATCAAGGGTTGAATTTGACCTAGCTAAGTAGCCAGTATCGAAAATCTTGCCAGCTTCGGATCCTAGGACCTCGTGATCTGGGACACTGCAGTCACATCAGATACCCTGAGTCACCTAGGCCGGTCCCAGAAGAAGAGACTGGGAATAGGGATCGGGTGACGAGTAATGCTTGTTATATATCATGACATTTTTTGAAAATCGTTTTAAACGTTTTTATAAATATAGCTTTCAGACGGTAAAATTCGGAGTTCTATAAACATTTTTATAAAATACAAGGTGTCATATTTTCAGCGAATAATTGTACGCAACAACCAATTAGCACTGCTGACGAGAGAACAAAATGCGTGGGTTTGGAATGGTTGACTGAAACGCGCTTACAGAAACTAAATCAAAAATACTCGTGTCTTTCGAACATTGTCGACGTCCCTTTGCATTAGTCGTAATGTATGGCGAGAGACCGAAGCAGTCAAGTTTGTACACAGTATTCTCCATAGATGGCGGTCCAAACAGTTTTACGAAAGAATTCTACAACATATTCATTCTTCATTTTATGAAATGTGTGATAAAAACTCATTTCAGAAAGAAGCTGAATGTATCACAGACATTAAAGACGAGGCGAAAATGTGTCTCTGAAGATGCTCGAGACATTTTCGTGGACACAATGTCCTAATTCTTGCCTGCTGTGGCGGCCTGGCTCGAATGATATACAGAGAAAACGCCTTATAGAATGGCAACCCACATCACACCGACGGTGTGCGTGTGTATCGGAGCGACCTCGAAACCTACCAGCGCTTTTTTTTTTTAAATTTATTTCTACCTGCTCGGCATTTCTGCCTTTCAGGGGTGTTCATTGTACAATATTATACACAATAACTTTTAGGGATGGACATCCGCATGCGTTACCTCCTCTCTCAGGGGTCTGATAAAACGTTGTTCTTTGAGAAGAAACTGTGGATAACAGTTTTTGGAGTTATATGGGTTTATTTTGAGGAGAGGGTGTCAGTGGGTGGAATTTTGGAAAGTGGAAGATGGGTAGGTGATTTAAGGTGGACGAAGGGAGTCTTTAGGGAATCGTGATCTTATTCTTTTTGATGAACCATACGTTTTACCTAGCTTGAATATTGTTGTACTGCGCAATTGGGGAATGGATGAGAAGAATTTATGAGTCATAAGATTTATATATTCGTTAATGGATGATATATTTAGTTCATTTTGGATTTGTATGTTGCTTATGAACCAAGGAGCTTTAATGATCTTTCTGAGAAATTTATTTTGTATTATTTCTATTTTGTTTAGGTTTGTTTTTGCGGCGTTATTCCAGATCGGGCAGGCATATGTGAGCGTTGGTCTTATTATTGTTTTATAGATGGTTAAGCCGCAGTCAGTGCTAAGTCCGGAATTTCTATTTATTATTGGGTAATGTTTGGATATTTTTGCATAAGTTTTATCTGCTATAGATTTGATATGTTGTTTCCAGTTTAGTTTGGTGTCAAGTAGTACTCCTAAGTATTTTGCTGGTGTATTTCCACTCATCCATTCTATATTTGTGTTTTGGAGGCTGAGGAGGGGTGGTTGAGGAAGTTTGCGGAGTGTGAAAATTTTTGCTTGAGTTTTAGATGCGTTAATCTTTATTTTCCAGTTTGAAGCCCATTTAATGTAGTTATTTAGGTCAATCTGTATATTGTCGAAGGCGCAGCTAATGTCTGAATGAGAGGTAAAAAGTGCTGTGTCATCTGCGTAAAGGGCAATTTCTGTATAGTCTGACTGTGGTAAATCCGACATGTAAACAGTAAAGAGAAGTGGAGAGAGGCAAGAACCTTGAGGGACTCCTGCATTAATTTCAAATTTGTTTGAGAGACTTGAGTTAATACGGACGGAAAAATATCTATCTTTTAGAAAACTTCTGATTAGATGGAGTAGATATTTGGGAGTTCCTAGTTGGCGCAGTTTGTATAAAAGACCTTCATGCCAGAGTTTATCAAAGGCTTTCTCAATGTCTAGGAACACTGCAATTGTGTATTTTTTGCTGTGAAATGAATTTGCAATATATTCAGTTAAACGGAGCAATTGGTGGGTGGTGCTATGCTGAGATCTGAATCCGAACTGAAAGTCAGGGATAGCGCTAATTTTTGTTAGGTAAGTAGATAATCTGCTGTGAATTAATTTTTCAAATATCTTTGCGATTGAGGGTAGGAGGCTTATTGGTCTGTAGCTTGTAGGAAAGCGAGGATCTTTGCCTGGTTTACAGAAGGGTAAGATTATAGATAATTTCCAATCTTTTGGAAAGTAGCCCAGTCTTAGACAGGAATTAAATAAGGCGGTTAAAATAGTTATAGCTCTTTTGGGTAATTCTTTAAGAGCTCTGTTGTTAATATGGTCGTGACCTGCTGATTTTCGGGTTTTCAATTGCTTAATAATTTTAGATGTTTCGGATGGGGATATAAATTTTATTTTATCTGGGACATTATAGTCTGGTAACAGGACGTTTTTTGTAATATAATTAGTAAAGGAAGAATTTGTATTTGGGTTTGGAGTAAAACTATTTTGCAGATATTTACCAAACATATTGGCTTTCATATGATCCGTATAAGCTACATTTGAGTTGTGTTTCAGGATAGGAATGTCAGTAGTTTCTTTACATAGTCTTTTTATGGTTGACCAGAGTGGTCTACTATTAGGGTGTATTTGAGCTATGGATCTTTGAAAATTGTTTATTCGAATTTGATTTAATTTGTTTTTGATTGTTCTCCCTAATTTGTTGATTTTTGCTTTAAGGTCATGTCTGCGGTTGATTTGCCAGAGCCGTCGAAGGTTACGTTTACTTTTAATTAGGTTTAGAATATTCCTTGGGATCGGATTTCTATTGTTAGTGAAAGGTCTTGCGAAAGGAGTTGTTGATTGTAGCAATGCAACGTAGATTTTCTGAGTGATATCAGTTACCTGATTGTCTATTTCATTTGTTGTTAGTATCTGTTCCGGGTAGTGAAGGTTTACTTCTAATAGGTCTCTAAATTTATTCCAGTTGACGTGCCCTTTCGTGCCCAAAACTGTGAAGGGATTATTAGACTGCAAGAGGTTTGAAGATTTTAGTTCAATGATGACTGGGCAATGATCTGAATCTAATTCAGGAAGTACGGTTTGAGATGTAGGTAAGTGGAAGTTTTTAGACACCATTATGTCTAAAATATCTGGGATAATATTACTATTGTACGGGTAGTGTGTTGGCTGCCAAGGTGCTATTACATCTAAGTTATTGTTTACTGCAAAAGATTGCAATTTAATACCTTGCTGGGTTGTGCAATTGCATCCCCAGGCTTGGTTTTTACTGTTTAGGTCTCCTAGTAGAATAACGTTGGCGTTGTTATTAAATATTTCCTTGTATTCTTTTACTGGAAATTTTTTATTCGGAGGTTTATATGCTGTTATTATTGTGTAATCTTTATTATCTATGGTTACGGTGACTGACACAGTTTCCAGGTTAGAAGTGTTGGGGCTAAGTGACCGTTGATGTTTGACTCGGGTTGAAAGAGCAATCAAAACACCCCCTGCTGCAACATTTGAAATTCTGTCACTTCTATATATTTTATAACCGGACATTTTGAATTTTTCATTTAGAACCAAGTGGGTTTCGGTTATGCATGCAATATCGATTTTGTGTTCGTGAAGAAAAATTTCTATTTCTGATTGTTGTCTTTTAATTCCGTTTGCATTCCAATTCAATAAAGTGATTTTATTTGCCATTATGGAAATTTATTAGCACTGACTGTACAATATTTTGAATTTGCGGGATTATAGCTGAGATTACTTGTGATACTATTGTGGTTATTAGTTGGGATACATCAGTTGGCATTTGGGTTTGCAAAGATTGAGCCGGTGACCACGGGGTATTGGTTTTGGGAAGGGGAGGAAATTCGCGAGGGCTAAATGTTGGAGGGCTACGAGAGGGATTGTTGCGCGGCGGCGGTTGTTGCTCTGGCCCTGACCTGCGTTCATTTAGGTTTGATCGTGCTTGCTGAGTTTCTTTGAAAATGCGACAGCCTTTGTAATTAGCCGTGTGCTCCAAGCCACAGTTAACGCAATTCGGTTTCTCACTTTTTGGTTTTGTGCATTGAGAATAGTGGTGTGATTCTTTACATCTAACGCACCTCGGAGTGAGTCGGCAGTTTGCTTGCGAGTGTCCATACCTTTGACAACGTTTACATTGTATTGGGTGGTTTCGATTTGTTCTAGGTTGAACTTGTATGACGCAATGCATCAGGCGATTTAAAGTTAATATTGACTTCCCGTCTCTATTGTCTTTTATTTCTAGAGCACAAATTTCAATTGGATTTTTCTTTTTGTCATATAATCTAGTCACTTTGGTAACAGGGTATTTGAGTTCAAGTTCTTTTAAAATGTCAGCTTCCGAGTAACATGTGGGGATGCCCTTCATCACAGCATTAAAGGTTTTAATAGAAGGGTCGCGGAAAGAATAGAATTGTCTGTTCTTCTCAACACAGTGTTGTCTAAAATTACGGTAATCTTCTATTGTAGTGAGCATGATTTTTAGTTGATCACCGGCTGTCTTGGTTGTGAAATCACATTTGACGACTGATTTAATGTCGGAAATCATTTGGTTGTAGTCAAGTACGTTGTGCATAATTATGGGCGGAATTTTTAATGTTTGTTCTGGAGTACTTTGATCACTGTCTTTAAGATTTTGAAGCACTTCGAAACGCGATGAAGTTTGAACATTGTATAATGGCATAGAGTTTTCATCATCATTTCTCTTTCGTTTACTTACGTTTGAAAGCGTTTCGTTGGAAGTTGTTGCGTGCATCTCCTCGCTTTGGTGTTCTTGGGGCAGGGTCGTTTGGGGCGGTTGCTGCTGCATTAACGGTTGCCCTTGCTGCGCTGTGGGTTGATTCTGTTGAAGTAGCAGTAGTTGCTGCTGTTGTTGCTGATGAAGGAGTTGCAGATGTTGCTGCTGTTGTTGTAAAAGTTGAAATTGTGCTGTTGGGAGAATGCACTGATCGTTGTTGCTTGCATATAAGGTATCCATAGCGTTCACAAACACTTGTGATGTACCGTGTAGCCCCGACTCGGGGCTACCTTGTACGTTCATTTCGCCACTCGCGGTCACAGGTTGGTTTTCACACACTTGTGGTAAATATTTTTTTTTTTAATACTATTTGCGAAATTAAACTGTTTTGATGTAACGATGTATAATATTTAAAAAAAAAGACACGTAGATTGCTGTGCAAGCGAAACTAGTTTGACACACAATCTAAACACACTACGCAGTGAGAGAGCTGTGGCGTTCGATGTTCACGGCACGGCTGCTCGGTGCGAACTGATTATAATGACTGCCTACCAGCGCTGAAAATGCGAATATACTTACAAAGTAATATAAGTAGATAATTTCTAAAATATGTGTTATGCGTTTATTAGCCTATAACTTAAAGAATTAAATTAAATGCACTTTATTAAGTTAAAATTGCAATTATTTAAAGTGTGGTTAACAGTAATACAGGAAAAATGAATCACTATCGAAACCGGCTTATACAGCTTTGTTGTTCATCACATAATATTTTTATACTTCTTCAAACATTTCTGCCATTGACCGGCATTGCTACAACTAGAAAAGTTTTAACTGTTGACAGCATCCTCCTAATGACAAAAAATGAGCTGTGTATGAACGTTAATTGACAAAAACTCAGTACTGCATTAAGTGGCCATTTGTTTTCATGACTAATAAGTGTAGCAAAGACAAATCTCTAGAAAAGCTATATACTTAATAATTCACCAACTCTCTTAAGTTGTCTGAACGGCCGTCAAAGTTCCGAACTCTGCCTAAATATTATAGTAAACTGCTACAATAATGAATAACTGTATTATTTGAAAAGTGTGCAAAATTTCCATTGGTTTTTAACAGAAAGAATACACATATATTATTGGATAAAAGAACATTAATAAATATTTCTCGAAACTGAAAATAAATACTCTTTAATACCTCGCTAGAAGGAAACAAGCAGAATAATCTAGTAAAAGAAGCATTTAAAAAAATATTTTAGGATTAATTAACATTTTGATCGTTTCAAAACAATTTTCCAAAATCATCATATTGTTTCACCACTCAAATCTATTGATGATGAAGCTTTATATCAGCTAAGATGATATACTGGGTGAGATACCGGGCACCATAAAGATTGAAACATTTTACGTACTCACTTAGGGCAGTAATAACACAAATCCGTGTTTTTCGATAGAATATTCAATGTTATGGCATGGTGCTACGTCAGCGGGCGAGCATTCTAAGCAGACATTTAAAGTTCATTGTACTCTAATCCAGCGCATGACTCAGTACATGGTGTCGTGAATCACGTACCCTGGATTAGTTTCATGCCACATGATCTTAACTCATCTCATTTGAGAAAGGGTTAAGTAAATGTGTCCTTTTTATTCACATTTAGTGGATATCCATGCAAATGGGGAAATATTCCTCAGCATGTCCTTCAAAGAGTACGGGTATGTTGAATATGAATGATATTTACAATTTTAATCTGGTCAGTTTTTTCAATTTTTCTCCTGTTATATTGAAGTAAATGCCGTAACGTTGAATCAAAAATTGCTAAAAGTGGCAGTATTAGTGTGGCATCCCTAATGTTTCTTTACACACCCAGTTTCCAGCCTTTTCCGTATTTCCTAACACATATTTCTTCATGTCACAACTTCTCTATCAGTTTCCTCTATTACTGGAGTACGCGGATTACTCACAATTTTCCTTCGTGGTGTAAAGAACAATTAAATAAATCGACAGAAAGTTTTTAAGAAACAAAATAATCGTGCTCATAACCCGGAAGATTCAAAATTGATAAAAATATTCTACGAACGTTATGTGCCATTTGAATCATTTGATCCATCTTTCTTTGGTTTTTATGCGTTGAAACCAATATCTGTGGTCATGAAATCGATTAATGTTTCTTCCAAACATGAGGAAAAAAAACAAAGTTTTTCTTGTAATTATTTTCTCGTAACTCCACCGCAGTGGTCACTATTCACCCGTTATGACTAAGAGCACCTTCCGTCATTGATCTGTAGGCTTTGTTTAAGGGATTGTTTAAAGTTTTGTTGTTTAAATACATTAAGTTTAAGACGCGACAGCCCTAATTTTTCTTTCCGCTATCATACATTGAGAAAGCCATGAATTAATTAGACCCCAATTCACAAGGGAGAATGCCGTGGACCCAAACGCGATAATCAGAGTGACAGAGGTGTCACAAAACTTTTAAATCTCGTGTCTTATTCAAGACTTTGTTTTCATTTTTATTTGGTTTTAAATCTGCGCACACATTTATGTAAGTACCGACAATGTGAATAGTGTCAAAACCAAAAAAGAGAACAGTTTCACTCCCTCCCGTTAGTGTGAGAACCTAGGAATTTTAGACTGTTTGTGCCCAAACAACTCTACCCGCGTTCCCAAAGTATAAAATCCTACCGTTTTACTAGTGTTTTATAACCCCTATGTTTATTGGACTGCAAGAGGCAATTATGTTGATTGATTAATAATTCCGGACGGGTCAACTGCTAAAGTCATTAGTTCCATAAGTGTAGTGCATGTTTCTCTAGGGAGGTGGCGGTTATCTTCTCCTTTTGGATGGTGAGTCTGGCGTCGACCTACCTCTCGGCTAGCGGAGTTTTCCATAATCAGGTATCTTCCACCAATGGATCTCCGCCTCAGCCGGACAAGGTCTAAACTCCTGACCGGTCTCCCGACAAGTATGTTAATGTAGTGCATGTTAGCGTAAGTGTGTCTACGTAATGGAGGAGGATAGGACATAAAAGGGGAAGCAAAGATCACGCGAGGTCCGTGCCCAGTTTGTTAGGGTACTGCTCCAGCATTCGCCTGGTATTGATCGGAGAAACCAAGGAAAACTAACGATCAGAGCAGCCAGCCGCTAGAATTAGTCTTGAAACAGCGGCTGAACTCGACCGAGATATCTACCTAGTGTCGAAAATCGTGCCACCTTCGGGACTCTAACCTAGGACCTGCCCATCAGAGGCACTGCAGTGACATCAGTTGATGCCCTGAACCACCTCTCCCAGTGGCAATTCTGTATTTAGAGAGTATCATATTAGAGTAGCTCTGTGACACCGTGGACTAACTTATATTATGTCGCTGTGTGGAGTTACATCATGTACACCATACAGAGTACACGAGTGGCAATGCATTCGGCATAACCTGGCAAAGTTCATGGCAAATGTTAGTGTCGATGTATTACCGTTAAAAAGCGTTAATAGTTGTAAATAGACTACGGTTGCAAAAACGGTTGTTACTTCATTAAGAAATCACATCACTTTGAAAAGTGTTTTACAGAGCATTTTAATGCCAGAGTGAAAATAGTTCGTCTGCGTAATATACGTTGAAAGTGTCGGGAGCAGCTATGAATGGTGTGCTGTAGAAATAAATTCAAGAATTTTAAATGTGTTTATGCAAACACTTATGTTAAGAAACAATACTCTGATACTGTGTTAATAATGGAATTATTAGTGAGTTTTTCTCTCTTTCTATGACAAAACTTCTACCCTGCTGGAATAAAGGTGACACAGCAATCCCTACTGGAATAATGTGATCCTACATTAATGGGTAAAATGTATAATTAAAGTCACACTGTTATCACGTTTAAAAATAAAATATCGTATTGTCTCTTTGATTTTCAATAATAACATCTACTTTTTCTCTTTTTAAAATTATGTTTGCTCCTTCGGTCTACGATACACCAATACAGTGACAAAAGATAGTATGTATGTTTAAGGCACTGAAGGTCACAGGCGGTATAAGTTGATGGCCGAGAATGCTTATTTTGAAGCTCAAAAATGAGGGGGAAATAGCAAATTCACACATCATCAATGATTTGTAGTGATCATGTCATGAAATAAGGTACAATTATTTATTACTAATACATACATTTTGTTATACTATGGAATGTTTTCATTCTATTAGTTTTTTGTTTCTTTTCACCTAAATTTGTTTTACTTGTAGTACTGATTACGTCTGCAAATTAGTAAAAGAACCTTTGATGAATTAACCATACTTTGCGAAAATTTCATTCATCAATAATTTTAGAAAACGTTTTGAACATTGCTATTTTTTGTAATTTCATGTTTATTTATACTTTTATAAGGTTTAGTACAAATGAAAGGAAATGAAAAAGATAGAAGAAGAAAGATTAGAAGAGAAAATATCTCTTTAGATTATTTCTGTGTCGTTCGCTGGCAGTCTGGACACGACGATGTCCATCTGATAAAGCGCAGCTACAAACGAATCAGTCAATTAGACACAAGCTCCACGCTTAGTTATAAATAACTGACATTTCATTCCAGCTGCCCAGGTTCCCCGTTCTGGGGCATTATCGCATCCAGGAAAACGTCGTCTGGCTGAAAGCCTCCAGTGAGCAGTCAGTCGTCCATTACCTGGCGGCCGCTGTGAAGAGCGGTGACGCAGATGGCTTTGGCCGCGAAAAGGGCACAAGCAGCAGGGTGCGAATGGGCGTAGTGTTGGGAACGGGGACTAGGGTGGAGTTGGAAAACGGGGAGGGGCGGCGGGACCCGATGGAGACAGGGTGGCGATGGCGATGTTGATTGCCGCGAGCAGGCAGGCCGGGCGGGACTACTCCATCGCCACGGCCACCACCATCGCCACCGCCTCTGTGCATTCTTCCGCGGCATCGCCGTGATCCACGCCTCCCCACGTGGGGGGGGGGGTGGCGAGCAGGACATGTGTAGGGGCAGGGAGGGGCATGCAAGGGAGCCATGCGAAGGGGACGCGCGAGCGAGCGGCTGAATCACAATTATGCGCTCCAACAAGCGCAATCGATGGCGGAAGCGGAGGCGGAGGCGGAGGTGTCCGTGGGGGGGGCGAGGGAGGAGGTGGAGGTGGAGAGAGCGCAGTCGAACGCGGTCGCAATGGACATGGGCCGCGCGCTCGGATTCCAGGAACGCCCACCCAACCCTTTGCGACCTAGCCGGCGGCTCTTGTCGGCGTTTGCTCTGGATTTACAATGAGACGGTGTCGGGGGGCTATTAGCTTCTGTGCTTTCTCACTCCATCTCCTGCTTTCGTAGTTGTATTTGTATTGGTAACTTTAGCATTATATAGAATACATATTAGAAATTTGTGAGGATATCATTTTTTATATATTATGTGTTGCTACTTTCTCGTGGATTACTAGAAGTGTAGAATTTATATTATGCTTCTGAAAAGATCCGATTTTTTGACAAAGCGCTAGTTTCTTTTCTTCCTTATATGAAAAAATGGAAGTTTTCTTCTTTCTATATGTAATTAATTATTTTCGTGCTAAATGAGTGTAGTTATAACCCACATTTGTGAATCCTTAACACGACAGAGTGTTTTTATCAAAATGTCAACCTATCAGTCAGCTACACTAGTACAGTGGATACACTAGTACAAAGCGTTTTTCCCTGATCGATATGACAAATGTCGGGACCCCTCGAATTTGAAACGGACTTTTAATTTTTGGGGGTATTTCACAAAATGAGTCTTGGGCATGGGCTTTTTGTTCAAAAATGGCTCGAAGTTTTTTATTTAAAATGTTACCTAATCTTAGCAAAATACTCTTAAAAAATTGCTGTGCTGGAATTTTCAGTTAAACTTCTGATTTTTCGAAAATTAGGAAATTTAATATTAAAAAATATATGAAAATATAATTGATTTTAATAAAAACGTGCTTAAATTTGATTATTTTATTAGGTAATATTTAAAAAGTAAATAACAAAATCTTAGAAATAGTGATCGGATCATCATAAAAATAATAGTGAAAATAATCGGAATCTTTTAAGTGAATGTTTTTCAAAGGAATTACAGGTTTTCAACACATCATTTAAAACTAAGAACACAATAAATACAACACTACACTGTCACGAAGACATCAAATTCATTCTTATAGGAAAAGAATGAATCGGAGAACCATTCTGCCACGTGAATGAACGTGACAGGGTTCAGTACCTCCGTGAAAGAAAAAAACGGAGGTGTTCGCCCTCTAGATCTTCATCACAGCGCCCTCACGTCCGCCTCAGTTTTCTTCCTCGTTTGATAAATCGCCGATCACGATATGAAGTAGGCACGCGGGCTTCGAGATGATTTAGTAAAGCGCCAGTGAGCGTCGCCCCAGTCATTATCATGCGTAATGAAGATTAAGTGACGGCGTCCGTGGGAGCTTCTCGCCACTCGACAGCATCTCCAACCATGTTGGGACACAACTCCGCGCCGCAACATGCACACTCGCGTGACTTCACCGTAAGGGCCATTCACAATGAAAACGTAAACGTACACATGAGAACATACACTCCGACTTCAACAGTGTGGCACGTGAAGGTCCCGAGCTGGGCGGAGAGGTAGACACTGCCATTGAATCGGGAGCTTCGTTACGACTTATTTTTTTAGGTAATGGAGCTCCGATTGAATGACAATGTTCCCCTCTCCTTAAAGCTCATGTCCTTGAAGTGTCACTCTGTTTAAATAGCAGTATAAACATGGACATTTTGAGAGAAAAACAAGGACACGCCACTCACAACTACAATCACCATCGTGATCGTAAGCATTAAGAGTGTCTCTCATCGACATCGATACAGGAAAAACTCGGCACAGAAAGTCTGTATTAGAGCCGGACACATAGATATTTCAGATCATTTTCGGTGATTGACCAGTGAGTGAAGACTGATATGCCCGAATATGCTATCTCAAATGCTAGTTTGCTAGAATGACGGCCATTTTTCGCGGAACCTACTGATTGCACCGCAAGTCGTATAAATATTCCCTCTTTTGAGTGGTCATGTGGACTCGCCATCAGCGGCCGCCTACCTGTTTTAAACGGTCGTAATTTCCTCACTATTTTGCGTTTGTAGCCGTAAAAGAACTGTAAGATCGGTACTGATTATTGTTCCTTCAGTACCATCTACATTGAGGCGCATTGTCAGATAAATTGAAATAGTGGTATCCAAAACTGTTTTCTCGTAAGGGAATGAATTTGTTTCAAATTATTTCTATTCACGCTCACGGAGTACCTCGCACATTGAAGTATAGTTTTGAATTAAATCCAGAAATACAAATGAACTCATTACATGTGAAAACTAGTGGTGCTACAACAGCATATATTTTCTGCATTATATAAAAACTTGTAATTTTCGAGAGAGTTCAACGTAAATGAGACCTGCGCCATTTTTTAACCGTTCCTCATACTATCTGTGGAAGAAATTGAAGAAAATATTTGATGTAGATTTTGAGAAAATATTTTTTATAAATTTTATTAATTTCACACACAAAGTACTCGAAAACTTTTTGTTTTTCCAAAAAATTGTACATCGCTATTTTTAAAGAGCTGAGTTTTAGAACATTTAATTTAGGTAAGATAAGATGAATATAAGATAAATTTATTCAAACTGCAATTGGGTATAACTCGTTGGCAGTAATTTCATAAATAAGATAATTTACCTAACAACACAATATAATAATAATAATAATAATAATAATAATAATAATAATAATAATAATAATAATAATAATAATAATAATAATAATAATTGACTGATTCATAAAATATTAAATTACCTTAAGAAACAGAAACATCTATAATATACCTCCACACTGAATGTTTGTTCAATTAAGACCACACTGCACTGGCACTGCACAGCACATCAATTTACTATGACCCATAAATCACTTACTTCGTTATTCCTCTCCTCTACACTGCCTGAGACCTCACTCCAAAATATATCACGTAGGCTTCACTCTATAACCTACTATTCTTAGTAAAGTCCTCATTTACGAAGAATTACCCTAAATTAATTTCTTAAACTGTTGAACGCTTCGAGAAAAGGGCTCAAATTTTTACAGGCAATCTATTCTAATCTTTTGTCGTATTTGTGAAAGAAAATTTCCCGACATTTTCCCGGCATTACGCCCTGAGGAAGGTCGAAGAATGGCGACCGAAACGTCGGCACCTTCGCCATGGACGCGGCGTCACCCGGACAGCCTAGTAAATACTGACTCCGGCCGAGGAAGCCTACGCTCTCAAATTTCCCAACATCCGTTCTCTGCGGTCTTAAATTTATTTTGAGCCTACTGATGTATTTTTCCATTGTACCCATGTAAATTTCTTTCCAAGCTGGATGACCGCTATAAGCTTTATACAAAGCGCAGTCTCTGTACTGATCTCCTGTTTTCGAGTGAATCCCAATCTGCCATTTTTTGTCTCACAAAGTGTATTTTGCTGCCCTCTGCTTAATGCTTTTACGACAATATCTTCAATATTGTACATATGCATTGTTAACGTTTTGAAATTTTCGTAAATTGAATTTTGTGAAGAAAGAACTAACAATACTTTTTCTAACGTTCGTCGATACACACGAAAAAATTTAAAGAGCCGTTTATGAGAAGTAATTATATAAAATGTGTATATATTTCATGCAAAATTATGCGAAAACTACTCATAATTTTGGAAAATTACCCAAGACGTTATTTCAATTCCTGACTATCAACAACAGATTTTATTAAGAAAAAAATATTTAACTTTAATATTGTAGTTCTATAAAGACGCCGAAGAAAAATTTGAACTTTTGGAATTTTTTAACGAATCAGGGATTTCGACGAAAATAAACATGTCGAATTCGATTAAGCGTCTCTTACGCTATCCCAGCACGACGTTTAATAAAAAATGTGAAGAAAGTTTTTAAAAATTTTGAAAATGTTGAGTCTAGTTCTAAATTTGCAAAAATACGATCAGGCAGAAGGAGAGACAAACGTTTTAAAATTAAACAAGCCCTCGTTATCAGAGATATCCAGTTTCAGAATTTGTGCATAACATATCTTTTTGATATTCGTATGTGATTTCTGGTAACTACAAAAAAATGGGTGAGTAAATCATAGCGGAAGCTGTTGCATTTCATTTTGTAGGTGAGATTTTGGTAAAGGCAGATTTTTGGTTTCCCCACTTCATCATGCTACAAATCCCTACTGATTTTATTTAACTGTTGGAAATAACACGAGAAAGTTTGTGCTCTGTCGTAACACCTCTAGTTTCCTCACATATTCCGTTCTTATTAAATGAGAGACCTGTGACAGATTTCGGATTCCGATGGTCATGGTACACTGTCGGGAGTGCGTACCTTCGGTTATTGATGTATCGGATATTAGTAACCCTTTAACTTCCACACAAATGATTCAATACGGCCAAGTCCCGATATCGCAATACAATATAGAGAAGGTTCTTGAAGTTTCCCTCATGATCCGATAAGCTTTTCTAATGATCTGTGAACAATTATTTAAATATGAGTATAATATTATCTACATATTATAATTATATATACATATCTCGAAACATTGTCTAAAGTATGCAGTGTTTATATATATATATATATATATATATATATATATATATATATTTTATTATGAATTTTATATATATATATATATATATATATATATATATATATATTTTATTATGAATTTTATATATATATATATATATATATATATATATATATTTTATTATGAATTTTATATATATATATATATATATATATATATATTTTATTATGAATTTTATATATATATATATATATATATATATATATATTGATACTACCAATAAAATTTTCAACATTTTAAATTTAACATTCAAGTAAATGCATGCTAAAATCAAATTATATTACAATTAACTATTATGGAGACAAAATACCCATTATTGAAATGATTTTAAAATATTACTTGTATTGGGACATTTTAAACTACATATTGGACTTCTATTTTTACTATGTTTCAATATAATTGAGTGTTCGAAATAAAACAAGAAATTTCTGTATTAGATAAGTATGATGTAATCGCAATATTAGACGAGTTGCATTAGACGACTTACCTTTTCTAAATAAAAGATGCATGAAAATATGAAAATTTCAACATGAAAGAGTGAACCAATCTTATTTGGTAGTTTATTAAAAATTTAATTATATATTTTTTACGATTTTATAGTGATATTTAAAAATACCCATATAGCCTACTTGGGCGTTGCACTGTGACATTTATTTATCCCGTAAATTATGACAGAGTGACATTGGAAATTCGGTTTTGTTGAATATGTGGTGATGTTGCTCGAGCTGATTTATTTACATGAACACGGAGCATTTCATAAACACACTTTTATTTGATGTATAAATTGTAGTTTATTAACAACGATGACAAAAGCACTCATTAGCATTGTCCCTGTCGTTGCAAATCTCGAGCACCAGCTACGTCCGGATTAGTGGATTGTTACGAATAAAGTTAATTCTAAAACTGTTTGTTCATTAATTACTAGATTATAAGAATAATAGTAAAATATGGGGATATAGTGTGTATGACACTTTTCTATTTATGCGCTTTAATGAAAATGAAAGTGATAATGACGGCGAATCAATCCTCGACGGCTCAAAGGATTTTGTCGTTCTTAAGAATGGGTGCGTGTGCTAATACCACAACTCAGAATATTACTATATATCATCTATATGTGGTGATAGATAGTAGATATAATGAAATGCTGAGATGGCTCAGAGCAACTACTGTTGTCACTGTACCTTTTTTGACCGGGAAGTCGTAGTGATCGAGTCCCACCTTTGGGACTGCAGCATAGTCTGAATTCGCCCTAGCTACACAGCCAGACACACACAAGCTGTGTAACTAGGGCGAATTCAGCCGCCGTCTGGTGAATTGTAGCAGCCAGCAGCTCTTATCCGTGATTTCTCCGGCCAGTAACAAGTTAATGCCGAAGCATTGCACTAACAAACGGGTAACGAACTCTACGCGATCTTTCCTTCCTCATCTTGTTATCCTCTCCTTACCTTACACCAACTCGCACTTACCTGCACTACACAATATTGTCGTCGCGTTTGCGTTATCGCAACGCGGGACGTTGATGGAGCTCAAGCTGCATGTGGCCTGGCCACAATAAGACACACCTTCAGCTTATGGTGGTTTATTACTTGATATGGCAAGGAGGTACCACCCTGGAGCTCTTGACCTACTGGGAGCCCTGGAGCCGTGCCTCACGAGCCGGGACAAAGTAACGTGCTGTGTCCGCTGGGACAAGCGGAAACGAGAGAGAGAGGGCCCGCGGCTCAATAATAATAATAATAATAATAATAATAATAATAATAATAATAATAATAATAATAATAATAATAATAATATGTCTTTATTCATATGGCAAGGCTCAGGCCTCGAGGTCCGCTCTTCCGCCTAACCACATGTCACAAATATACAGATTAGTCTAAAAAGTAATGTAATCTAAAAAATTTAAATGTAATATAATCTACAAGAGATAAGTAGGTAGTGGAAAGCAAACGTTATTTAAAGCAACTTATAAATAGATAGCATCAGAGGTTAAATGGATACAATGTTACAATATGTTTGAAATAATTTTAAAATTCAAGACTGTGATTGAAAACACAATTTGAATTAATTGGAAATAATAAGATATTATGCGCTTTTCATATCAGCGCGCTACGCGGCAGCCTGGTATTCACCCCGAGCGACTGTGATCTATTAATACAGAAAGACACCATCACCCGCCGCTCGATCCTAGAGGAAAACCCGCTAGTCGGGGAAAACCCATCAGGCAGACTGCGTTCTAATACAATGGAAACTAAGCTAACATGAAATAACGGGTCTTTGGGATGGTATCCTCAGCTGTAGTCCATGCTGCAAAGGGTCGTTTTCTTGTTTAAATCCGCCTCTGCTCCTACGGATGAAAATACAGTTCCGGCAGTAGCAAACAGGTCGCAAGAAATTAACATTTGTTACAAAAGAAACAATGCTATTTCTAAAACATATTAATCAAGTCTTAACACTTCTAAGGAATAGTTTTTATTTTACCCGTAATCTACTGTGATTTAAATTGCAAAACGATGTATTGTCAAGGGTTGTGCCTTCGATGAGGGCGGCCTGCCACCCGGAATGCAGGGGCTGGCTCAACTGTTTCAGCAACCTGGGCCCCCGCATGAAACTAGGTCGCACCTCGCACCACAATATCAAATGTCAGGATGCCAGTCGGAAACTTAGCTAGCCAGTTTGGAGCTTCTCCCGTCTGGGGCGGTACCTCGCTTGCGGAAATACCTCTAAGAGAAAACCCCCCGCAAGCCCAGCATGCTGATTGGTGCCAGATATCACGTTCTAGCTGAGTGGTACACTGCCACCTCCTGAATGTGACCTACATTACACTTACTGGACTAATGGCTATAGCAGTTGACGCACCCGAAAATACAAAATTGTCAATCATTGTACCAGTAAGTGCCTACTGAGATGCTTCTAAACTGTATGCATTTACTTGTGCTCAGATTAGTAAATAGTTAAGAACAAAACCCTTTTTTCCGATAGTAGGCACTGTAATCAACAAAAATCGAAATAAGCAAAAAGAACTTTCTAGAGCTGTCAGTCCTTTCTCTCTTAGAGCTATTTTGCTTTGTTTTATAGAAGAAGCCCCTTTCTCTCTTCAGGATGGCAGAATGAGAACCGAAGAATGGTATTATCACCCATAAGTCACATACAGTTTTTTTACTAAATAAATCAAAACCAAATCAAGCGCCGACAGCAGTGCAACTCTGACCATTTGATGAACTATGAGGTTTTATTAAAGTCAGCGAAGCGTGCTCAGTTGTCACTTTGCAATCGTAGTTCGAGCTAGCAATATTATTGCATGACAAACCTAAAATGTTGACAACTGCAGAAATAATTGATTTTGTTGCATTGATTTTCGAGTTACGCTAAATGTCCTTTTTTAAATTTTTGATATCAACATTGCGACATGTGGTATCATTGAGTAGCCTGCAAATTATTGAACTTTTATTATTTTTATTTTTACGATTTGATGTGCAATTGTCGAGGAAACGCGTTTTTAACGTGTTTTGCGTATTTTGATTTTTGTCGATTACAGTGCCATCTATCACGGAACGGAAAAACGATGAATAAAAAAGTTAGTTGTTTTATGTTTTTGTTTTTCGAGAATACGAATCTGCAATAAAAACGGGTGCTGTCATTTAACTTTTTTTCTCCATCCCCGGAGGATAGGGATGTCGAGGGTGATATTATTGGATGGGCCCTATCAATACGAATAACTTTCATCACGCACTTTTCTTGATCCTATACGCACTTTTCGAGACATCCCCGAAACCAATTTTAAATGGAACACTCGGGATAGTATCTCCCGAACGACTGCTCAGAAATGTATGTTACTGTCAACAATAAAATATGCTATCAACCATAAAAATGTTAGAGAAGATCATTAGTTACATTTAACATTTGTTATAGTGATAATTTTACTCAAGAAAGTCTACACCCAACAACTACTACTTTCGAACGGTTAGTTGAAATTTCATTCAATGACGCAGCATTGTAGGCGGGTAGTGCTAATTGCATATGCATGTTAGTGTGAACTTTTAAGCCTTTTGTAAGTTAAAAAAATTAAAGTATGGATTTGACATTTGTATAATGAAAATAATACAACAAAATTACTTTCATAGATTCATTGTGATATTTTTGCGATGTTAGAAAAATAATTAAATAGAATGCTTTGAGGAAACAGTGTCGGGTACTGGAACACATTAACGTGCGGGGTAACGTTAATTATTCCACTTTACCCGAATCTAGTTTCAACTACAGCGTCACTAGGTTAGCTTTTAGAATGAGGTGTAAAGAGATGTGTGTTTATTAATAGTGGGTTATCCTTCTTTGAGTACTATACAAGTGCTGTATATTTAAGCTGAATATTTATGAATTGGAAGCCTGAAAGTAATCGCTGCCGTTGGAAATGTCAATGAAATATGGTGATGGAACACGTTTAAGAATTTATATGCCCCATCGTTTTCCCACTATTTTCCATCAAGTTTTTAACTGTTTTGCTGTTAAACAAATTCACACCAATATTCTGTTAATGCGTTCTTTAGGTAGGAGCAGAACACCGTAAAAACTAAAAAATGAGGAGACAAATAGCACAAGTCTGTAAAAATGTAGTTCTTTTCTAATTCACCTGCTGCAGATGGTAACAAAGGAGACATTAAAAAAGCAAAGATATATTTGCAACTCTAAAAGCAAAAACAAATGAAAATATAGATAATATGATGAAGACAATATATTTCTTTGTATTTACTGTTTGCAACCATTCAATCATGAAAAGGTCGCGATTGGATTAAATATGTCTTAACCAAGATGGGCACACGAGAATTACGCTGTAGGGAACACTTCGCTCTTGGGCTTCAGTGATGGTGAATATAATTTTAAAAATTGAATTGAATTTTCAATTAGTAATAGCTTCTGTAAATGTGATAATAATTTTTCCTTTAGTGGAATATATGTTATTTTGACTTGTAATAGGGTATATCAAAAAATGTTAACATATTTCTCGAAAAGTAATTTAGCTTTTTTATTGACTATTTAACTCACTTTATGATTTGTGTAATCCTGTCCCCAAAAATACGTAAATCTTCCCACTACCTCCCATAGATTTTCGCCTATCTAAATATAATTTACAGAATTGAACGTAAAATAGAATTGTCAGTCCACCTACAAAATTATGTTTTAATAACCTCTTTATAAAACGTTAAAGTTTAACATTTTAAAAATTCAAAAAGAGAAAGAGAACCATTCCTTCAAATGTGCCCTGTCTACTCTACATAATTGATAATTATTGCTATTTATATTCTACAGATGTGTTGAGACAAATATATTTTATTTGATGTATGTTTGCATAAAGTTTGCATCTTTTAATTTAGAGAATATATCATAAGCATTACTCAATATTGCATATTTTGTCCAATAATTTACTTTATGAAGGTCATTGTTGAAGTTGAGTGATTATGAAGGTCAAACATTTACTTTCATAAAATAAACTATTGGGGAAAATGTACAATATTTCTAACCAGTGGGCCACAAACAATACGTTGAATAAATAATACATGTTCTTTCAGGAAGAAACCGAATAGCATTCACTTTCTTAGAACAACATTGATCATTCTTAACTAAAACATTTTACCAAATTGAATACATTTTTGCTGTGCCACTTCATTTGTTATAGCCTATATTTTTGTATGAGATTATTTACTTAAAATCTTTGTTTGTGCTACATTTCTAATGGTATAAATTAGTGAATTATATTAATTAATTGTCAGTAAGGTAACAGACACATTTGGTTATTGAAATATAAACTCATTTCGCTGTTTCTAGAGACTCATCAAGTTAGTTATCAGAGTTATTGGCATGCCATTTAATTTTACGCCGTGTTTTCTTAAAAAATGAATAATTGAACATTAAAATTCACAAACTCACCTAAAAGAACATTGAACATTGTTTTCCGGAACCGGAAAGGAGGTACATAAAAATGCTAATGGCCAAACTTTCTTCGGGGTCCACGGGATGGAAGCAGTACAAGACACTAATTAGAGGGCGGAATCAAGAAATGTGAACTTTCTGAAGTACTTTGCATGCATTTATCATTTGAATTTTTCATCTTATCTCAATATTAAGACTCAGCGAACATTTTAAATTTCTTTTTATATCAACTCTACATTTACAGTCCCTGGCCATATTATTAGACGCACTCCAAATTTTTAACAAAATGTTAAGTTTTGAAGTCTCTCACTGCAGTACATTACATCTGGCATTGTTGCGAATCAATCAATAAAAACAACGCTTCTTTTTCTAATAATTAACACATTATTTGTCATTATGTACCATTGTTGTGACACCTCATTGTTGCTTAGACGTACAAATTACAAGAGTTGAGTAGAACAAGAGGTGACATGAGTAGTGTGTTGTTGCATGAAGATGGTTTATTTTCCATTTATTAGTTTGTGAAATAGGTATAGCCGTGTTTATTTAAAAATTGTGAATTGTTGTATACGAAAAACTGATAGTTTTGAATAAAAATAATGGGAGAGGCAAGTGATTTCTCTCATCGGAAGATCGCAGCAGTGAAAGCTTTTGTCGACTCAGAAAATTATTCAAATCGTGAGTTATCTCGAAGGTTAAACGTATCCGAGACATCTATTCGGCGAATTAAGAAAAAAAATTGTCCTTGGTGAAGAATTATCCCCACGAAGGAAGAACGCATGTGGACGGAAGAGAATATTTTCACCAAGATCTGAGAGATGTTTGAGGAAGATTTGCCATGAAAACCGGTTTGCTACTACTAAACAAATTAAATTTAAATTGGAAAATAGTGGAAACTGTGTATCTGAAAGGACAGTAAGGTGTACACTACTACAAATGAATTTTAAAGCTTGTAGACCAGCCCATAACCCAGATTAACAGCTGGTATGAAAGAAAAACGTCTTGAATGGGCTAAGAACCTTAAGAATAAAGATTTGGACTTCTGGAAATCGGTAAAAATTTAGTCTAGTGCTTTTTTTATAAGTATAAATGGCTACCAAAATTAATTCTAATGTCATTTACTTGTATTTAAGGTTTGTTTTAGCGACGAATGCACTTTCGAAATTCTAGCAAACAAGCATCAATTTGTGAGAAGGCGCCCTGGTGAAAAGTATCATTCAGATTGTGTCATCCAGATTGTGAAACATCCAGTCAAGGCAATGATTTGCTCAGTGATCAGTGGCAAAGGCACGGGGTGTCTGTACTTGGTTAAGGGCATCATGAAACAAGACCAGTACAAGCAAGTATTGGAGAAACGACTGCTGCCTCAACTACAGGAATGGTTCTCAAATGAAGAATCATTTGTTTTTATGCAAGATGGGGCTCCATGTCATACTGCTCGAACAGTTCGATCATTTTTGTTGGAGAAAAATGTTCCTGTGTTACCATGGTCAGGAAATTCACCAGATATGAACCCAATAGAAAATGTTTGGAAACTCATAAAGAGGGAAATCGCAAATTAAGAAATAACAACAAAAAATCGCCTCCTTGAAAATAATTCAAGTCTGGTACCATCATCCAGAGTTGCAAGAAACTGTCCAGGCATGCATTAATATCATACCAAAAAGAATTAAAGCTCTAATAGCCGCCAAAGGTGGCCTGACAAAGTATTAAAGATATACATGTGCATGGAGATTTTTTATAAAAATTAGTTTATATATTATACTGACAGTCATAATTTTGCATATGATATCTTGTTTCTATCGTAAGTATTCAATTATTACTTATGAATTTCGTTAGAAATAAAAAAATACATTTTTCGTCACAAAAACGTGAATTTTATTGAAAATTTCGGGTGCGTCTAATAATATGGCCAGGGACTGTACTTCCTCAAAAATGATGGATATTTTTTCGTGAACATAATTTGTAGCAAGCTCTATTAATGATTATGTGTTTTGAGTTTGAAATATTTCTTCTTCATTGTGGTTGCTCTTCATGGATTTTGGAAATGCGTAGGTGGCTCCTTGTTTTGTTTCTGAACAAGTATAGTTCTTTCTACTTAGTGTCACATGAAAGTTTTATGATTTTCGACGCTAAATCAATCAATAAAAGTAAACAAACTAATAAACACTCCACGAACTGTCGTTATTGCCGTTCATATTTTCCTCTTTAAATGATGTTCGAAATATTTATCTCCATCTCTCATACCCTCCCTCTCTAACGGTAGATCTATTTATATTTTAAGATATATTTAACTACGATTGAATACAACGCAATGGCTATAATTTCAAAAGTAAACCATGAATATCGATATAATAATAATAATAATAATAATAATAATAATAATAATAATAATAATAATAATAATAATAATAATAATAATAATAATAATAATAATAATAATAATAATAATAATAATAATAAACACGGCAGCACAATACCTAACGAAAATACTTCAGTCCACTGTACTGCACGGCGCTTACGGAACTAATGCAATTTAAGCTTCAACGCACATCGATGAACTTCTTAACATCTACCTTCACGACACTAAAGATCCTCGTCTTTTATTTCTAATTTATTTTATTTCATTTATCCTGGTTCAAAATTATCAGGTTCAGCACGTATTGTTGCGAGTTGAAAGCACTCACAGACATGACTCTGCTCAGTGAGACCATCTCCAAGTGAAGTATCTTACCACTGGCTGGAAACATATGCAATTGACATAGAGTGTGCGAAATTTACTTTCGAATTCAGATTGTATAATTACATAACCAAAACAAATAATACGAAAGAGGATGCGGTTCTTTAGCATTTCTAGTTTTTTGTTACTCCAATAATGTAAAGAATCCAAGGTCAATTGACATCGGAAAGAGCGGAACGAGGTTAAGGCGACTAGGTGGAAGGAATGGAGGGTGGAGTAGTGAGGGTCTTAAAAAATCAATTTCATTTTATGTTATAGCCAGAGTGCATTCCTTTACCTCACTAATAAGTAATTTTGTTGAAAGAATGTCTTGTGAAACACAACGTTACACCCACTACTACATTTCACTGATTACAATTTGTTGTAGAATATAGAAATTAGGGGATAAAGATGAATTGTGAAGTGAAAGTGAAAATAATAATACGGTTCTAAAAATACGTATTCAATACGTCTTTCGAGGTCTTCGTGTCAAGCTATGTGAAAAGTACTCCAAACACAGCACAAACATTCGCCGTTTGGATATGCAAGGCACAAACAAGATCCACACAGTCATATAGGAAGTTTTACTTCACTTACTGAACGCGTCAGGGAATATTACCTCCATCAAGACCAGTTTTTCTGGTACTCGGTAATCAGATTTCCGTCAGAAATAAACCGTGTTAAGTACGCATCACAGACGGTAACTCGGAGGAGCTGTTAGGACAGGCGCGATTGGGAGTCGACGATGGGCGTAATCTCATATCCCGGGCGCAACCTGCAAAAAGCCCAGCTCTCCTCCCGTTGCCTCCCTCCCCTTCCTTCTCCCCTTCCGTTCCCCTCCCTTCCTCGCCCCCTTGTCCCCTCCTCCTGAGCGCCGCCGTTTCCGTCGTTAGCTGCGCACCAGAGCGAATGGCTACGCGTTCGAATCGCCCGTTTCCTTCTTCTCCTTTGCTCGCGCACTTAGCAAGACGCCCCTCCCCCCACCGCGCTTCCTCGCGGGAGAGAGGGAGAGAAACGAAGAAAGAGGAACCGAAAATCCTCCGACATCTTTCGCGGAAAGGAACCGCTGAGAGCGTAAACGAACAAAGAGAGAAGAAGGGGAGGGAGAAGTTCGTTGAAAATCGTTAGATTGTGAAGTTCGCCGCGACTTCGCTTTCTGCATGACGCCTCTGAAAAGTTGATGCAATCAACTCAACGTGCTAGTTACTTAGCGTCTGCGGTGGAGCACTAGCTACAGCAGGCCGGCTTTCGTTCTTGTTTTTTTTTTTTTTTCTAAATTCAGGTTGCAGTAAAAAGTAGTAGCTTTCTTTGTTACCTAGTGTAATCATACATACAGGTTTCACTTCACTCGGTAAGCCCGACTGGGAACATTTCTACCGTAAGTTGTTTTTTGTTTTTCTGTAAAATGAGCAGATTTGCGTCAGAAGTAGTGTTAGCGCCAACTGTGAGAGTAATCTTCAATTCTTCAGACATTAATAAAGCAGCCCTCGTGTCTCACATACACATATATGTGCGGACAACACTGTAGTGTTCTGTAATACTCTTTAAATTCATGGAAATCCCAAAATATTATTTTGTTCTTATCGAGGTTGATAATATGTTTTATCGTCTGCTCGAAAACATTGTAATAAAGACTATTTTTTTACAAGTGGTTCTTTCACAATAATAGGCTAGCATCAACTGAACAATATATTTCTCTCTATCTCTCTTATGAAAATACGAAACGGAAAGCAAAACGTATTAACTACTTTGGATTTTCATTGAATATGAACTTTATGAAATTTATATGCACCACGTCTGTATTAAGTGCCCACAAAATCACAACCTAAAACACATCTCATGCAATATGCAACTCATATAATTCCCAGAAAGTGTATCTCGTACTTCTATAGTATTGATTGAGAGAATTTAAAAGAGTATTTTTGAATATTGTATGTTAAGATAGTAAGACTGTGACTGAATGGTACTTTCATTTCCTAAATATGTCTTTTCAGTGTTGTATTTAATCTCTAATGGAAATGCTTTTTTTTTAATTTCCGTATTTGTCTTCCTTGAGACCTAGAGTAAACAAAGTAATTGCATTTAATTATTGCTACTGTATTGATAAGAAGACACTTTCGATAACACATGTAACAACATTCTTGTTCTTGTCGTCCCTAAAAGGTACTTTATGTTTTTACTATCAGCATATCTTCGGCATACGCGTAGCCACTTACTTGCTTGTTACGACAAAGTGCCGTAAAACAATAGAGAACTCGCTACCATCATTATAGTAAATAGGTACGAAGTATTTTCCCGAAGCTCCTCTTTGATCGTATCTATCACGAGTACATTTCTTGTTTGTCTGGGTAGACGTTCAACGTAGGTCATACAGTTAACCCCCCTTGCATGACCAGTTTGTTAGGGAAAATTATCTCATGAAACGTAAAGTATGGAATGTTCAGCAATCGTATTACCGAAGCCGGCATATCATTCTTATCATAAGGTTTATTCACAGTTATAACGATGACGCTTGTCTCGTCGTGACCTGCACTTACATTATGTCATATGCATCGTACGATTTTAGACTGTTAATATTTTATGATATCTTTTTGATATAGGTTAATTACTCACCCAGGTGGCGTAGTTAACTAAGACGTTCATTACTCAACATCCACCAATAATCGATTTAAAGCAATTTATGATAAGAACGAACGTAGGGCTTTCCAGCATGAGATGATCAGTTGTGTATATGAAGAATGAAATACTACAATTATACCTTTTAGTGAGACAGGAAAGAACTATTGGAACTAACTCGAAAAACGATTATTGTTGTGAATAAAAATATTTTCAGTTAAAAATGATTAATTATTAGTTATTAAAAAGACATCGATAAATGATGCCCACTTGAAATACCATTATTCTGAATTTAAAAAACTGATAAAGCTCACGAGCGATGCAAAATTTTAGTTATTTTTCTTCATCGCGTCGTACGCGTTATTGCAAATATTTGGGTTTTTTCTTCATTTTTATGTATCTTATGTGCTTTTAACATCAACTAAACACAAAGTTTCAGACAGTCTCGTGTTGTTTATTTCTTATATCGCCCTTTACAGTAGGAATTTCAAGTATCATCGATATAAAATCTACGAAGAAAAAGCATCTGGTTAGGAAATGTCTTCTCAAGGTTAAATTGGTTTCTATTTCTGAAGACTTGTGTAGAAAAATATCTCACTCGCCTCTCTTTTGAAAATTTATTTTCCTACATTGTATGTAATTGCAAAGAATCAATCTGCCTTCAGTAGACATATTTTGTTCATCCTGTACGAATTTAAATTTCGGTGACATTTTTGTTCCTAGCAGATTCTATTTATGAAAACTTCCATCTTAGTTCTTACAATTGCACTTCCAAAAGCTTTAATTATTGACAGATTTATTGCATTAGTAACAGACATGTTATAAAATATATTGTTTCGAGAAAATCTACGTGGTATAATGCGGTGCAATACCAAAGTTCAGTGTGTCATGGAATTGTAATCTGGAATATTATATTAGCGTATTTTAGGATTATTGCAGATTTATAATATTGTAAAAATAGATCATCTGTGTCGATTGTGGCAGGCGAATTAATATCTCACGTTCACGAACGTGCTGCTAGTTGTGATCGCTAGTTGTGTGGCTGTGTTGGTTTCCGACCAGGAGACATATATGCGTGATGTATTAAAATTCATCGCGTTAGAAGTGCCAGTCGTGATCTGTTGCTAATCTGTTTCTAGACAGTTACAGACTGTACCGTGAATCAAAAGGAATGTAAGATTGATTTTAAGAAAGACATTTAATTTATTAGTTGCTGTTTGGACTTAATAATTTTAAAATATTAAATGAGTCTGTAACAACTATTGTACCCAAGTTTCTGAGTCAATGACACCCATTTCGAAAAAGTTTTTTGTTCAATTCCCCTGATCCCTTGCGCGAATGCGGAGATGGCCTCTTGTTTTGCTTCTCGAAATGATGTAACTTCATTATTTATACACATTTTCTAGAGTTCAGTGTGAATTATAGTTATTCAAATAATCTTTCTCTATGTTCTCGCCGGAAGTAGGTCTATTCCTTCATGACGAGCACGATGAGTGATAATAGCAAAAATCTGAAGCTGATTTGCCTTTGCACATGTTTTATTACACATGAACGAATATTTAATAAATTTTTGCCCAAGAATCTTCGGGTTCCCTGGCATGTGTCCGCCCAGTCAGCATCCTGCCACTATCGGTGCGCATACTGTCACCTCCAGCTTATTATTATTATTATTATTATTATTATTATTATTATTATTATTATTATTATTATTATTATTATTATTATTATTATTATAATTATTATCATTATTATTATTATTATTATTATTATTATTATTATTATCATTATTATTATCATTATTATTATTATTACTAGATGTTCTAAATCCTTATGTTTACACCAATTACCCTTAAACAAATACGTTAATCACGTACTGATTGCATTGAATGGATGACTCCCCAAAGCGCGCCATTGGCGTGTGTGCGAGTGGGTGTATGGCGTGAAGTGCAAATGTGTGAGTGGCGTGTGGCGTTGCGCAGGAGCGGCGCCGGCAGCGGCCTCGCCCAAGCAGTCCGCCCTGCACTGCCGCGCTCCGCCGCCGCGCCGCCCGGCCCGATTCCGCTCCAATGCCTGCCCTCCGCTGAGTGAGTACTCGGACATGACTCGCCTCGCATCTCATTCGCCCACACCGTAATCGCCAGCCGCTCACCATATTGCGCAACTAATGGAACGGTGACGTAACTGCAGAAAATGGAATTTGACAGGAGTAGCAAAATTTCGAAATAAAATATTTTGAACCAACATTATACATACAGTAATAGTTATTGCTCAAATGTTACTTCTTACTTCCAAGACCTCGTTAAGAATAACTTTTAATAGATTTTTTTCTGATATTAGCCTTTGCACTCACCTTCCTTACAATTGTGTGGTTGTTCCCCAGAAACATACCAGTCTTTTGTCATAATTAACAATTATGAGACGATTTAGATCAGCCAACTAGGTAAACTGTCACAAAAACAAAACATAATATTCGATTGAATATTTAGCAAAAATGAAGCAATTGCTGATCTACAGCGTTATTCTGATGTAAATTGCTCGCTCATACTTTCACAGAAAACCGTAAGAGACACTTGGGAAAATGTTCTACCGACAACGAGAGAGTTTCTCGTAAAACACCACACAATCAACTAATGCCTTGTTGTTCTCAAATGAGTTAACAATCACGTGAAATTTCAATTACAACTTAAATTTTCCCACGCTGACCAGAACAAAATATCAATTCAGTCGATATTTCTGCAGATGTATTGAATTTCTACGGTAGTTCTGGCATATTTACCTTCTTTCGCACAATTTAACAGTTACGTCATTGTTTCATTGGATGAAAAATATTATCATCATTATACTCGCTGAACTGGCGCATAGTCAGCATTACCATTGTCTCTGCAACAACACAGATTGGAAGGTCCTTGGGTTTGTGCCTCAACGGGGCGCATTTTTGACAGAAACCAAATAGGAAGTGTCTGGAGGAGAATTCTAGCAGCAAGCTCCTCTGAGGAGTAGTTTTTCGTAGTTTCGCCCATAAATACTAGGCAAATGCTTGAGTATAACCATATAAAAATGAACCACGAACCACACGTGGATTATTATTCCTCATTCTTGTCCGCTTCTTTCCACTTAGTTACACTTTCTCTGCGCGACAAGGTATGATGAGGGCTAGGGCTTTGCCCCGCACGAGGAGATGCTTGAAAGCGATGCAAGGCAACGTATAAGACGGCGCCGGATCCCAACGTCCCAACCCGGGAGGGACACCGCCACCTCCGTGTCATGAAATACATATGGGACTCACCTACAAAGCAATTGACGCGTTTGGAAACGCATAGCAGTCAATAAATAAATAATTTTTATACTGTTTCTATCGCCGGGGCTTTAGAAATTTATCTATTACGCACCCTCATATGGTCAGTATTTTGGGGGCATTTTTAAATATCGCTACATATGGGAGCGGTATCGAAACGGAACCATCTGTTTTAGTAGCTAGAAGGACGGACACAAATCTTTTCATCTGTTACTGGCATCTGACTGAACAAATGTGGAGTCTAATTACCATGGCAATTGCCAGATGATTTAACTTTGATGGGCATTTATCACAATTTCTTTTACGTAAGTGTGACATGACATCCTCAGAATTTTCCGTGCTTTAAAAATTCTGTGTCTGACGTTGGATTTTAAGAGCAAATTTAGATTTTGGAAGCCAGTGTGCCCACAATCATATTGCTGTGGCTGATTTTTCATCATGACCACAACCCCCCCCCACCATCAACACCGATCAATCTGAATCTCGAAGCCCTGTGAGATTGAAACGAATATTTGGATTTTGAGGGTACTTAAAATGAAGACAAACTCATTTTCGAAATTTTCTCATAAATGGCTCAACATTTTTTTTTATCAAACTATTACCTCGGATCGCTTAGAGCATGCTTAAAAAAGCGTAGGTCTCATTTTGGTGAAATCTCTGAATTTCAAAAATTGCAAGTTCTTTTTTCTTGTCGTCTTCCTACAACTACAATATTGAAGATAGGGAATTCTTCCGTAATGAAGCCTGTTTCTCAAAAACAGGTCTGAATATAAGGTGAAGTATAATGTTTTGAGCATACGAGTAATTTTCGAGTAATTCCGTACTTTCACTTCCCTTTCCCCCTCATTGATACACAATAATTTTCTTAAAACCTCGCACTGATGAGGAAAGGGCCCAAAAACGGTCGCACATAAGCTATTTCAATCAAATATGGTTTGGTTCACAAAGGAGAATTTTCCTACGTCCGTTCTTTGCATTCTTGTTTTGTTTTTTTGCTGTGATTGAATCGTCTTAAATAGTCCCGATATCTAACCATCCTCGAATTTCCTGTCATGCTGGGCAAGCATATGATTTATACATTTGTGCAAAGTCGTGACCTTAGTCTTCTGTGCCCTAACTCTTTCCAATGTGTGGATATGTTCCTCAGAAGTGTATATTTTGCCCCTGTATTTTGACGAAATTTTTCAATTTTCCTGTAATATTTGAAGAAATTAACACATCATCTTTGAAGTAATTGAAAATGTAAGTAGGGTTATTTTGATAGCAATACGAGTTATCTAATGAAAGAAAAATAAATTCCTTCATTTTGTAGAGTCAATAGAACTATAGCACATCATGTAATTATTCACATATACCGTGCATACGGTGCTAAATAGCAAATTGAGAAAGAAAGAAATTTTCAGAACATGACACTTTATTGTATTAGAGATCTGGAAAGTGACTGTGGTAGATTTCATTACTGATACTACTAAACAGTAAACACAGAATTAAACACTACTTTTACTCTATTAAAGAGTAATTAAGAGAAAAAATGCAGCAAATGTAAAAGGACCTGAGAGTGATGAGGAGCTGTGACAATATAATTGCCATCTAATCGATAACATTCCTATCAAGCTTTCCCAATTTTCTTCGTTTTGTCATTGCTTTCAGTTCTTTAAATATTTTGATTAACCTGTGAGTTAATTACAGCAATTTCGTGTGTTTGAGAATTGTCAATTAGAGCAATTTCACGTGCATCCTTTAGAAAATCCAAAAGCTCTTGCTTTTAGAGTGAAAGCAAAGACGTATTATGTTTCTGAATAGCCGAGCATTTTCAAGTTTTTTTGTTTTGGTTAATTAACAATTAAAATAATTAATAATGTCAAATGTACGTTGCAAGTTATATTAATGATGAACACCCATCTGATGAAAAGAAAAATGTATAAAAGGTCATGCAAGAGACACGAGCAATTGGCAGGACGCTTATTTTCTGTACTGATTCTAGTGAATAATTAATTGCGATAAAAAAACAAATCCTCCAGCTAAAGAGTGAAAAATGGATGGAAAACGCTTAATGCAAAAAATAATTCTCACTCACGGAATTGCATGTTGAACGACATCGTCGAAAAAATGTTAAAATGTTATTACCTAAATGGAAATATAATGACACTTTTACGCTTTGCATTTGCGCCCACATTTTAGGTTGGATCCAATTATTCTCATCTCAGATGAGAGGTACTCGTACACTCCAATATTCAAACATAACAGGAATTATGATTTTGAAAAAAGTAGTTTTAGATTGGATGGTAGATATAAGTTAGCTCAACCTAAGATGTAAAAAGATTAATTACCCTTTGTCTGACCTCTTAGAATAAAAGGACATAATTTTCGGTTCCTTACGTCACAAACTGGCCGAGGATAGTATGTTATTTCGCGAACATAATAAATTGGTGTAATTTTCTGTTTGATCGAATTAATTTATTTATTTAATGTGGCACAGGTATGAAGTTTCTATTACAAATAACGTAAAGAATGAATGAAGGTGGCGTTACCACAAAACGAGCGTGAGAATACATATAAATATTTTATCTCACATTTTAAAATTAGGTAATAGTCAATAGAAGATATTTCGTGGTGTTTTAGGACGATTCAGAACATGTCTATAGTCTAGTGTGGTGGGAATCTACTACAATCACGGACACGAATTCAACTATATACAGGTTTATTTACAACAACTATATACAAGTAATAATTTTAAAAAGTTTAGTTACAGCTCTGAAAGTCGTTTCCCCAATCGCAAGAGCGATACCTATCTAGTTGCAAGAACTGCCTGACTCGTAGTCCTCGTCTCTTCTACGCTCACAGTGTAATATGCCGTGACCACTGTCACACGTGGAAGTGATGTTCCATGCAGATCCCCAACACAGTGGTTGCCCTACGAGCATCGCTCGTCTACGCCCCACCCTGAGTGCAAGTTTCTGTGCATTCACCCGAGGTTTCCACTCACTTCGAAACCCACCCCCGGGCCTTACGATCTGGGTTAAATACCCTCAGACCACGTCACACGCTCGTCATCTTGCCAACATCAAGGCGACCAACATCACGCGCGGCCATGCGGTTCTAGCTGCCGTTTTCTTGAATTCCTGGAAGCTCCCAAAATACCTCAGGAAGTTCTATCCTGCGCTTCGCGCTTTCCAGTCCCTGCCTGCTTGCGACACCCTTACGGCGTCTGCCGAAGCTCTCTCTAATCCCCTATCCGGCGCCCTCGTGGCGCCCGACTTTCTGCTTTGGTGCAAGTCTGTTTGCAATACATTACACTTGAAACTTTTCATTAGAAGATCATATCTAAAAGAAAATATTTTTCTCCAGGGATTTTAAAATTATATGAATTTGTAATATTTATTTAGTACAAGCCAAACATGATAAATTTTAAGAAATTTAGTTTTATTAATTCATGAAAACATTCTCTACTGATATCAAAATTACGGCTCAAGAGCACGGTATCCTATTAACCAGTACGCAGAAGAATCTGCTCAAACAAAATAATCCACAGATTTTACCAAGCTAAAGATATATGCTAACATTCGTTCACATACAAACAGTAAAATAATAAATGACACAATGTTCACAAAATATGCCCACAAAATTGACATACATTTTCAATTACTTCAAAGTACATTACTTGTTACTGACATAATAAGTCATCAAAATTGTATTCCGTCTCAGATATTACGAATATTGTTATTGTCAGTTGAATTCGAACTCCAAGTTAACCAGAACTTTTACATTAACAGGGTTCGAAAACAAACTTCCCTCCCACCATTCCCTCATTGTTAATTTAAACCTTTTCTATTCACCACATCAATTTCATGTATTATTCCCTTCATACCCATCTACAAAATCGCCAATTGTTTTCCCACCTGGCATACGTGGCAACGACCACACATCTGGAATTGTGGGCGACGTGCGTGAAGGCGCGACAGGGTTTCACGGGGAGCTTTTCTTCCTCCGTTCGCGCCATCTTCATACGCATCGTTCACCGCGTCACCCGTCATTTTGCATCTCCGTCAGTATATCTCATCGCGCCCGCACTGATGGGGAGAAATGGCGTGCGGCCGCGACGGACTGGGACGGCGGCGGAACTGAGGCCATCGCTCCGGCCACGCAAATCATCTCAAACTTCCTTCCGTTACGGGATGCTTTTTCTTTTCCTCTTTATCCTTCATCTCCATTTCTCCTATTTTTATTTTTTTGATTTTTCTTTCTTCCCTTCCTTGCAATCTGTGAAAGGTCTCTTGTTCTACATCTTCTTTCCCTGTTTTTTTATAATTTCCGATTTCTTTCCTACTGTCGTCTTCAAATCATTTCCTTTTTTTTTTGTTATAATCCTCTCTTTCTATGTGTCTAATTTTGTTATCACTTTTTGCTTCTCACATTCATTATTTTTATGTAAAGACTTCTTTTAGTTATATAATTATATATAGACTCGTAGTTATGTGCTACCCCTGAGATAGTCATTCATTTCGCTACGATTGATAATTCATTCACTGAATCTGTATACTAAACTAAAAAGAATCCCGTAGGTGTGTAGATATCTCAGCAGCCAAACTTGCATAATCAATTAGTGTTGAAGCGAATACTGCTGGTTTTCCATATATTAGACATATTATTTATTTTCTAGATTGGCTTCATGATGAGCAAAACCTGTCCATGCCTTTGATTTAATTTGATTTATTTTCGTCAAAGAACAGTAAAATATTGTGTATGACGTGTGGGGTAGAAGTATACATTGCGCAGGTTTTCTTGAGCTCCAGAATCTCGTCCTAGCCCCTTTACTATACACAGTTGAATAACGAATGAGTTTGACTGAATCTCTTGATTCTGTATTCAGTTTCATCAATAATGGCAGATATCAAGACACTCCTTATTGTTTCTTATTATTCACAATTTTTTATCATAATTGTTTCCCCCATCACTAGTAATACTTTATCATACCCATCTGTAGAATATTATTATATTTGCAACGAAATTTCGTTCAGTTTTAATTATGTTCGACCTTCTTTGCGCAACGTCGGCTTCACGGAACAACATGGATCGTGGTGTGGATCGTTGATGAAATTACTCTGAGTTCATTTCTTTATCGAAAACTCGCACTTTCTCTATATAGCCACGTACTTGTATAACTATGCGTTTGTGCCTGCAACGTTCGAATCCATTTCAGTGTTAAAAATTAAAACAAGCAAAAACAGACATTAATAATCAATTTTGACAATTTGAAGTAAATAGCCAAAGAGACATTTCTGGGGTGGATATCAAAGTAAATCGTTTTCAGCGTGTGTTATAAAATATGCATAGGTCACGAAAATAATCGTCCATCGACAAAACCGTCAAGACCTAAAATGTTCGTATTGTTATTGTGAACATGTTTTAGTAGTTTTTCTGATTTGGGACATGTACTTAATATAATGTAACGTATAGAATTGTAAGGGCGTATTGCCATTAATAACCAACGTGAATTGTTTTTCGGAAGAAAACGTCTTCCCCAATAACATCACGACATTTCCTTGATTTTTTATAGCATATTTATTTTTCTTTCAGAAATAAGTAATCCAGTTACTGTTTTTCATATGCATTAGTTGGCTTCCAATTATTCTTATACCCTAGTTTTAAAACTAACTCTAACTAAAAGCGGTAGCTACAAACGGCACCTACTGTTAAGAAGTTTTCGCTATTATGATTAGGAAGGCGTCAAATGGGTTTCGGGTTTCAATTCTTGTTGGAGTTTGGTATGTTGAGGTGAGGTTATAGTGGATTGCGTGTGGTATAGAGTTGAGGTTTGTGTAAAAGTTTTTGGAAAGGTGGGCTTTGTGTTTTGTGATGGACGTATACATTTTTGAGACCGTTTCGTCCTATTATTTGGGCCATATGAATAAAAATGAGCACTTGCTCAGGAGTACGTGCTATTGAGCAAAGTGAGTCTACTCCGCGGCACTGAGCAGAAGCTCCATTTCGTATGAATAAAAACTTCGTATGTCTCCAAAGAACTTACTCATGTCTCGCGAGCATTTGTTCGACGTGAACAAGTGATAGTGCAGGCTAAGAGTTTGAAAAATTGGTTTATTGAGCAACAAAGAGGTTACATACGTTACGCGCGTCGCGCTATTTGTGCGGAATAAAGAGCAATGTTTTGTTGTCTCGTTCTTTAAATTCGAATATGAATAGCAGTAACAAAAAACGGGCGCCAGAGGCCCAGCTAGTTTTTGCCGAAATACTAAGCGAGTACAAAATTATTTTTGAAGAGAGCCAGCTTTCGGAAGTACGCTGTTGCCGAAACGAAACATTACAAAGTTTGAAAAAAACAACAGTACCCCAAAAAATTCCAAGTAGAAAAGAGCGATGTCCAATTAACATAGAAGATATGCAATATGAAAACGCGCCTGAAAGCAAACGCCGATAAAAATCGTAGCAACCATACATTGTCCTTTTCGAATCGGCAAAGATTCTAATAGTCTACATCACGAGAATATCCCATATCTTGAATTTTTTTAGTCCGCTGCATCTGCATATCAACATAAGGTAAAAAAAGGCCAATTTTACCTTACTTTTCAAACGTGAGTCTGCTACTAAGGTCCCTCCGAAATTTCCCTCACTCTAGAGAGTAAACGCTTTACTTTATTCATACAAATTCTGAGCATTTACTCTCCAGTTGAGAGTACGCTCAGAGATGAAGCAAGTGCTCAGAGAGTGAGCAATTGCTCACCCACTTTATTCATACGAAACTGAGTAGGATCTCCGAAACTCGGATCAAAGAGTACTTGCTTACTTTTATTCATAGCACCCATTGTCTCATTTCTTTCCTTCGTCTTAATCGATTCCATTTCGATCTTCAACCACTCCCAACCGCTCCCCTTAGCCGCGTCTTAATCGGCGCCGTTGTCAGCATTGTTGTTATCCTGTCGGGAATTCGAGGGTGGGGAGCGGCGCGGGGGAGCCCTCTCCCAGAAATGTTCGGTGGGCACAATGCGTCGTTAAAAACGGCGAGAAGCTATTGACAAGGGAGAGAGACGGCGTGAGGAGTCAGTCGGCGTCCGAGCGCAAGCGAGAGCCCCCAGCCCGAGCCTATGCGACACGAGGCGAAATGCGCACCGATTGAAATGGCTCATGACAGCAACCGCTGCCGCCGCAGCATCTCTGACCGAGAGGTCCTGGAGTTCGAATCCCGAAGGTGGCGGATTTTTCACGCTAGCTACTTAGCTGTGTCGACTAATTGATTGATTAGTGATTCTCGGCGCGTCAACTGCTATGATTATTTGTCCCAAATGTGTAGTACATGTTTCCCCCGGGAGATGGTGATCATCATCCTCCCGCTGGTGGGTTAGATCCGGCCCCTAACGTACTGTCTTCATGAGAGGATTTCCCCTAACTAGGTATCTCCCAGAAGCTGGGCACTGCACCAGCCTGGACAAACTCTAAGCTCGCGACTGGTATGTGTGACAGTGTAGTGCATATTAGTGTGCGTGTAAGGGGTGAGGATAGGACAAGGAAGAGTAAGGAAAGATCGCGGCTGTTTGTTTGGGTACTGCTCCGGCGTTTGCCTGGTGCTGGAGAAACTACACATCAGCAGTCGGCCGCTTGAGTTCTCCTCCAGACAGCGATTGAACTCGACCCATCTACCTAGATAGTGTCGAAAAATCCTGCCACTAGCGGGACTCGAACCTAAGATCTCCTGGTCAGAAGCACTACAGTGACATCTGATGATGCCCTGACTCACTCCTCCCGGTCTAGCTGGGTCCAATTTAGACACTGCCCGGAGGAGAATTTTAGCGGCCGGCTGCACTGATCGGTAGTTATTCGTGGTTCCTCCGATCAATATCGGGGAAATGATGGATCGATACCCTAACAAATGGGCCATGGCGCGCGAGAGATTTTGTTCATCCTTTCCTCTCCTTCCCCCTTGCTCATGCACACATACAATCACACTCTTATATTCAACACACTACCACCCATAGCAACAGATTAGTTGGGATCTTAAGAGATTATCGCGACTGGAGGTGCCCTGTTGGAGGGAATATCTGAAGGGGGAAACCCCGCGTGTCGACGTGTAAGCATGCGTCAGATTTTGGGGTCCAGCGGGGGAGAAACATCGTTACCTCCGTGTTAAAACAAATGCAATACACACGCGTGTAAATTTAGTACGAAAGTACTAACATGCGCGGGGAAAAAAACGTGGTTCCACTTACGCACCTGTCCGCCGCCTCCTCGGGAGCGATAGAAGACATTACATTCTCTTGCGGCTTAAGTTCTAAAAAAGTGTTTTGAAAGTTTAATGTATTTCAATATTAAATATTTTTGTACATTTATTTTAACAGTATTTGATTTGATTTTTTTTTGTTTAACTTGCAAGGAAACACAGTTTAAAATTACTTTTAAAATTCAATATCAGATGTTTTCTCAGAATTTAAATTCAACCTGAATGAGGTTTCATACGTTCTTTGTTATTAGTATAAAATGTCTAAAGGCACAATTTCCAAAGAAATGTATGTTTTAGGTAAGCTTACTACAGTTTTACAACTATAAAATGTTTTACGACATATTTATTTATTTTAAAAATATATTACTTTCGTGCATGTTTACATAATTTGGTAATTTAATTTTATAAATTTATCCATAATGCCATATTGTTTTTGTATAAATGTCATAAGAAGGCGTCCATCGACCTAGTATCTTTTATAAGTTTTATTGAATAAATTAGGTGAACTTTGAAATTAGTGTATATTACGCATAAATAGCGTATTCTTAATATCTGACAACAGACATTTCTATCAGTTCTGTTGATGATATGCTCTATATTTTATTAGCTTTGGCAGTTTGAAAAACAAGCAACGAACTTACTCCCTTTGCGTAAAGTGAAATACATCTTCCTAGTAAAACACAAAATTGTTCCGTCTTAGCCAGTGGTAGCAATACAGCGGGATGTGGAAGGGAAGGGCCTTAGCAGGAGGCTGCAAGGCGGCTGGCCTATTACAATGGGGTTGTGGATAAGCATGCCATAAGAACGTCCACAAGTGCTAGAACATTACTCCGTACACTATCTCGGGGAATTTTAAGGACACCGTCGGACATGACTGAAGTAGTAGAAGGCGTTTGTGGAAATTTTGTTCTCTTATTATGACCTATAACATTTTGTGACATTGAAAGTTGATTTTTCATATTCAAAAATATTTGTTGAGTCAAACGGTCACTGTAGAAAATGAAGATAAATTCTTAATTGGTAATAGAAAAAAATCAATACAAAAAATGTTAAAATTTGGTAGTGCATATTGAATACAATTTTACTCTTTAATTATGCATCTTTGGCTATTTATTTCGGATCTTTTCAAGCCTATTTTAGTAAATGATAGTGGATGAAACTTCCATCTTTATTAATAATATATTACATTTCTAAATTCTGATTTATTGATAAATTCTGACACGTTCTACCGAAACGTTAAACGATTAGAATCTTGTGTAATTTGAAAGCATTAAACGTTGCATAATTGACTTCTGGCCCATTAACAGAGTGAGTTTTCCGCGCTGGTAGGCCGTGGTCCAGTTGGCATTAAACTGCAGTTTGCATCATTGTTTATTTATTCATTCTCTTTATTTAAATAGTCTCAAAATGTATATAATAGCAATGTATTTCATTAATAATGGAGTTGTTTACATTTTTAATATATAAAAAACACCCGCCATCTAATTACATCTTCCTAAATGTTATTTTTTTCCACCTGCATAGAAAACTAGTAGTTATAACAACCTGTATTTTCACGCATTATTTGTAACGGTTATGTAAAAATATGTTATTTTAACTTGTATCCTATCCCAGTAATAGCCTGAAAAACTCAATCCACCCAATTAAGTTTGAGATACTAAAAAAATACATATCTTTAATTTGTGACCACTAAAAAAGTGATAAAATAGTCCTTGTGTCATATAAATCATATTGTGCTCGTATTGTGCCTTACAGTTTCTAGAAAGATATTTGCAGTCCTTTTAGTGCAAATATTGTTTAGAAAATTCTGCAAGATAATATATTATGTATTTTTCTTATCGAAGCGTTAGTTTTTTAATCGCAGCAAATATACAATGCCTATGCGTGTGCTCGGTGTCATTCGGACCCAGCGTGTGTCCATCATTCCACCACTCTATCAGCATCAGAAACAGTGACGCGGCGCAAATCTCATTCCCCCACCACCAGAAATTAGAATTCCGAAAACTTTCTTCAAGTTCCATAAAATAATTTACGGATTTTGTAACAGTAACAGTGCTGTTGTTTTATTTGCCAAGCACGAAAACATAAATGTGAACCTTTTATTGTGTACGTGCAGTTCGAATGTTATTTTCGATAGTACATTGAATATCTCATCAAACTTGTGATTTGCCCTGTTGATGTAAATTCTGCTGAAACTATTGGGTAATTCGCTTTGCATGTGGTTATATATGAGGCGTAAAATTTGATAGTGTATGTATAGCAAAATATGAAAATGTAAATTTCAGAGCACCTAAGGGAAAATCCAATGAGCAAACAAAAGTGATGAAAAAATCTCTCACATTTTACGGTTATTTACGAGTATATTTTGATTATAAATTTTGAATATGCAGAAAATCCATGACTAATATTACCATATAGAACATATTTGGTTTCAAAATTTTTTTCTCATACTGCTCTTAATATTCAATAACGTAATGATTTCATAAACACATTCCTGTCGTTCGTAGTGTATGATTATTTTTGATTTGAGTGACAAAAAAGTTTAATAAAGGAATCTTTACGATGCGATCACTTAAGATTTCCATGATGTTGGTTACGATATTCTAAGTTGCATCGTAATTGTGAGACTATATGTGATTCGTAATCACATTCCCCAATTATCCTGTGAGAAGGGTGGTAAAATGACTCTAAGTGCGCTGTAATACCGCGTTCAAAGGGCAGAGTATGAATACCACCACCTGTGTGTCGGATGATGCACTTTTTTATGTGTGGTCGTCTTACTGCCGTTACGTTTTTGATATGATTACAACGCAGTAAACTCATTTTCAGAATTTTCAACGAGGCTTGGCCATGGACTTGAGTTAAACATGTCCGAGTTCGTGTTCATTGGCTGGGGAGTTTGCACCTTCAAGGAAGTGTCATCTCTCTTTGGTGGACGTATCAAGAGCATGACACGGCGTGATATCGATTCACTTCAGAAAGTCTACGCAGAACATTACTTGGAGATGACTGTTAATTCATACTAACAGTAGGCGTTTAGTGCCAAGTAACGTAGCGGCGTGCGTACATCACCACAATAACGGAATCTATATGTCCAGAGGCAGATTCAGAGCGTATTTCGGAGGGGGAGACAATTTTATTTCAGCTTCCCTCCCCGTCAGTGTTTTTGAAATAATATTTACTTTCTCGCACACTACTCACGTAGTATATAGAAACGTATGTAATTTTGCGGCTAAAACTGAGATATTTGGCAGAAAAATAGTATTGAGATTTCCTGACACCTCAAAGGTGGATAATTATTGTTCCTGTGTGGTAAGTTGCTTTCTCTAACACATTTTTTAGTCAATACCCACGTTTTTTGGGTCCTTAATACCAGAAAATATATTTATCGCAAAAATATGTCCACCCGTCCATCCGTCAGCCTTCGATCAACGCTAGATGCTGAACCGAAGGTAGGGTTTTCACCAAAATTCGTATTTCTCAATAGATCTGATTTATGTCGTGGCCCTTCGAAATTGAAAAGGACAATTTGATTTCGAAAGAAACATTACACGAAGCGTCTACAACACTTTCAGATTTTTCTAAAAAATTATTTCAGATTTTTCTTATTTGGTTTTAGATACAGAAATGTACTCTTATAAAAATGCCGCAGAACCTACTTTCGTTTAATTCTCTAAACCGAAAAATGCAAAAGCTTAAAAATGTACGGTACTTTCCTGCAACTACAATGTTGAAAATAAATATTTTTTCTTTTATATTTTAAATGAGATCATGTACAATTTTTCAAAATATGAATTGATTTCATGTAATACTTCTTGAAATAAGGGAATTTTAAGAAAAAGATTTTCTCAAAAATGACTCCAAATTATTTTTTTCGGAGTGAGAAATGTCTTTATAAAATGGCGCAGGTCCGCGTTTTGTTGAACTCGCTTAATTTCCAAACATTTCCTAAATTACAAATAATACTAAGATGTATGTGCTGTTGTATCCTCACTATATTCTGTACGTCTCCTCAATTTCTTGACTTTCGTTCGTACATTTCTTTTGGGATTCTTCTTAGGAGACTGAGTCGGAATTAGGCAACCGGTATCCCAATTTCCTTGAATTGCACACTTCCAGTTTTTTTCATTCCCCTTTACCTCTTTATCTTATAAAATATATATTTCTTATTACATTGTTACTGATAAAGAGTAGATTGAATATTGTTTTGATATATATTTTGTTTCTATTGAATCTTTGTTGAGAGCATGGCAAATAAAAAAAATAATGGTCCAAAATAGGCAACTTTCCCCAATTCTCCCGGGTCCCTAATGTTTATCCGGCGTTATAGTAAAGGGTGGTAACAAGAATATTATTCAACAATATTCTATATTCTGGGGAAAAAGCGAAAGGAATTCGTTCGATTTAATTAACAAACAGACAGGCGTGAAGCAGTGCTTCAGAAAACGGATGTTCAAAACTTCTTTTATGATCTACTCGGGAGACGTGTAAAAAATGTGATCCACTTCCTACGATTTGTCCCAATCTCCCTTTATGCAAGACTGGATGCTTCACATTTTTCAGCATCTGAATATTTTGATATAAATGAGGTATGACTTACTGAACTACAACTGCTGCCAGGAGAAATCAAAAACTCTATTAAGCTCTCTTAAATATCCTGTAGAGCCTGAAGAGCGTAATGGAGGAGTTAAGTAATTCAAGTACCTTTGAAATTGAGAGAAATTGATAAAATAGCATTGGGCGAAATCGCAGTAGTTAATGGCCATTCCTAATGTCTATCTGTCGACCTGTGTCACGTGTGCTTTGTTTAAAGGGAAACGCGGCAATAGAAGCTGAACCATGTCCACGATCATCTTCAAGATATGCCCATCTTCTCTAAGTATTGCATACCTCCTTTCCTCAAAACCTTCCAGAGCTGTTTCCGTAATAGAAATTGCCTTCATCAGAACTCCAGTCGTTTCTTAAAGAGAGATCGTCGGTCTACAGGAAATTTCAATGACAGATTTCGCGTCATTCGATGAGAAACTTCAATGAGGATATAACCTTTAAGGTTCTTCGATCCTTGTTGGAGGTGCAGAAACCGCCGCCAGGAGAAACGGAACGTATATTTTGCTCCTCCCCGTAAATGAGCGGACTTTATTTGCAATCACCGCGAAAACGTGTTAATGAGAGGGACTGGGCTACATGGCTAACGTAATGGCTGGGTATTATTTGCGGCGTAAAATATGACGCGTAATTGGGTAGGGAGCCGAGCGCCCACGCTCCATTTGGAGCGCGCTCGTTTTCTTCTCTGTGAGTAGGTTTCTCCAATGGGCTGCCCGGACGACAGAATGCATTAAACGTAACGGAAGATCTGATCGCTCCCGTCTTTTTTCTTTTCAAAAGCATTCGTTCAGGCCGGAGCGTCCACTTGTCGATGTTTCCAAGGAGGATTAATTGGCAGTATGCAAAATATGATACAATGTGACGTTATGAACTAATTCCATTAATCAGATTACAAAAGCAAAGTGGAACTGAGTAAGCCGTAAATGTTATGTAATTAATTTCAGTCAAATACGAACCTAAATGTGTTGCGAAAATTCAGCTGGGAAGTTTGTGATAGGGGAAAGCAAGTTGGAAACTCCGTGGGGCCTCTAAACTCCTTCCTTAAATTGCATGATATTATAAACATATGTTTCTGATTGAATGTAGCATATAATTATTTAATGAGATTATTAATTGATATTTCGGGTGTAACATCAGTTGTTCTCATTCGAGGCCCCACAAACCTTAAGTTATCAACAAGAAATCTCAAAATAATTATTTTTTCGTTTAAGCATTGCATATAACAACTGTAATATACGTATTTCTTTGTTCTCGTTTAATAAAAATTACTATTCAACAATTTACGAAAAAGTACACGAAATCAACTCATATTTTGAATCATTCTGTGCACTAAGAGATATAATACCAGAAGATAAAATTTCCTTACATGACATTTCCACGACCTGATATGTAGCACAAAAGGAATCCCAATCACGAGATTTAAAACTTCGGCAAATTATAACTTTAACCTTTTGCAATAAATCTACGAAAAGTTTTATTAGTGCAACTATTAATTTTGTGTCATGCCTCAACGGAAGCTGTTGATAATTGAAAGTGAAATTTGTCTTCTAGTTAAAACACATAACCGTCCGTATTCTACTTTAGAAAATTACGCCAATATATATCTCTTTGTCGTAAAAGAAGCGGTTTCCCGCTAATTTGACTTCGATTTTCTTCGAATGTCTGTGATAATATAAATACATGAGCATTAAATCCTAAGTTGTGACAGGATATAAAACTCAAAATTTGCACGAAAAACCTATATAATATTACTTTATTTTTAACAAATTATAAAATTAATTGGTAATTGGAAAGAAATTGCGGAACTTCCCGATTCTTGCACGAATGCAAATAACAACTTGACTACTTCCAGTGCGGAATCGAGAAAATATCTGCACAGAGTCACGATCGTAATAAACATACGTACTAGCACAAAGCACATAGAAAGTACAATAAGAGTTCTATTTTATTCATTGCTTGCACAATTACACAGAGATGAAAACGTACATCTGGTAATAAATCTGTAGTAGGTTATCATAAAGACGAGAATGACGGAGGATGAATTAAAGTACTCTTGCTACAATCTTGGTACAACGCTTATTCTCACATTCCACGGCGATGTCAGTTCTCATGCCTCCAAAGCGTTTGCAACTTCGAGGAACGTAATCATGTCCGCGGTCTGATGATAAGTAAAAAACTTCACATGTAACAAAATGCGCAATAGTTTCTAAAATTAGACTACTCTACTTTCTTGACTGATACGAACTCATGATGTTCGCTTCATGCGTTGCACGAGGATACAATAAAACTGAAGTATACTGAACTGTCGGTAGTTACATTACTGCGAGGTTTAAATAACTAATGGAACTACAACAGCACGTACCTTGTCGCATTATTTGTAACTTTTTCCATTTTTGAAAATTCAGAGAGCTCAACGAAAATGAGCCGTCATTTTGAAGTGTTCTTTGCTCTATTCCAGGAGGGAAATTAAAGAAAGTATTTGGAGTCTGTTTTGAAAAAAAATTAATTTCGTTTAGTTCAATTGAAAATTATACAAAAACAACAAGGATTTAAAAAAGGATATATTCATATTTAAAGACATTTTTTAGTACAGGTTTTATTAGGGGAAACTCACTATCGTCAATACTGTACTTCTGTTATGTTAAATTTTGCAATTTTTAAAAATGCAGAGAGAGATTGACGTCAATGGAACCTGCGCCATTCTTTTATGTGTCATGTTCTTAATACAAGAAGAAAACAGAAAGGTAAAATTTTAATGTTAAATTAAAATGTTAAATTTTATTTTCTCAAAATATGAAAAAGAAAGGCGACCCTGGAATGTAGTTATATGATACAGTAATTCCGTGCTCGAGCGGGATCTTTCTTTTACTCCTAGAAAAATCGAGCGAGATGCAAACTGGCTATGCTCTTTTGGGGAAAGAGGGAAAAGGCTTAGGTAACGTTGACCGCGGAAAGCTATGCTGACACGTTCAAGTTTTTTTGTTATATGTAGAAAATTACTTCCCCCAACATATTATGTAGTCATAATCCACGTATACTGGGCTACCAACCCATTGGTTTACGGCAAAACGCCTGTGTGTCCAACTGTCTGACTGTCTATCCATCCGTCCGTCTGTCCATCCGTCAGTTTCTCCATCCGTCCGTCTGTCCATCCGTCCGTCTGTCCATCCGTCCGTCTGTCCATCCGTCCGTCTGTCCATCCGTCCGTCTGTCCATCCGTCCATCTGTCCATCCGTCCGTCTGTCCATCCGTCCGTCTGTGCGTCTGTCAATCAGTCTCTTGTCAACCGTAACGCCGAAAGAGTTCAGACAATTTTCTCCAAAATTGCTATTTCATCATCGATCTAGTCTAACTCTTGGCGCTGAGAATCTAAAACGAATGTTTCAATTTTTGAAGTTTCTTGACGAGAAGCTTGAACATTTTTAAAATTCTCTGCAAAAGGCTCCAAATGTTGTAATTAAGTGTGTGTATCTGATAAAGCTAATGACGCTTAAGAAATGGCGGAGGTATAATTTCGGTTGAAGTCCGATTTGTCAAAATTGCAGACGTTTATAGTTTGTTTGTTTTTTTCGGAAATTATTGTTTTTTGAGTAGTGGAGTAGTTTTCTCGTAATTTTTGCGTGACGTTAAGACCCTATAATGTTTTTTCTCAGACATGGATCCAATCCACCTGAGTTAGAGCAAAGAACACTTAAAACTTCACGCAAGTATCATTTTTAATGAACCCTCTCCCTAGTTTAAAATTCCAAACTGTAAAAAAGCGAGAAAGTATGTTGTGTTGTAGCATCACTAGTGAAGAAAAGCGTACATGAAAGAAGTTCAGAATCGGGAACGATTGTTTACGTTGCATTTCTATGCTCAGAATAAATAGTCAATTAAAACAAAATATATACCAAAACAACATATGTATTTACGTAATGAGCATAACATTCGTATTTTCAATGCATTGTTTCATGTAAAGATAAAAAATGTAGTTTGTTATCACTGTAATTTTGAATACTAGTTAATTTAGACTATTAGTCTCCTATGTTGGTCCACTAAAGAAATTCCACGAGTGATAATAAACAATTTGCGAAAACGAATCGATTTATTGAGAATAACATTTTTACAAATATATACTGACAAAAAACGTAAAAAATATGTATTGAATTCGTTCAAAAGCGATTACAGTTTTCTTGAAAAAGTAGAATTTATATTCCATTTCGTTATTTTACGATTTTCACACTTCATTCTAATAATCAGGAGGCAAAAGTCAACTTTGGGTTGGCAAAAGTCAACCGCTGGGTTGAAAGTTTTACAGATGGCAAACATTATTTAGCAACACTTGATAAATCAGTAGGTACTGCACTTCTTATTAGATAAAAACGTAAGCAGCTACGCAAAAAAGTAAGGAATCACGATGGTTACTAGTAACATTAAATTTCATCCATTCAACTTACGCAGACAAATTTCTTAGAGCTAAATTTCATTTTAACGCACCGATTGTGAACCTAGATAATCCCAGACACTATCATACAGAATTCATTTCCCTTTCCAAATACATTGCTGTTTGTGAAAATTGCAACACCCAGAAGGAATGGTCGAAATCACTTAAAAAAAGATGAATGTGTAGAACAGTGGATCTATAAGAAGTCATTCAATTTGCATAGAAATGGCGTGCTCTTTGGCCAAGCATCGCCCTCTTTTGTGTGACAGGTCAGTTCAGTGTTACGCCACACCTAGCCCATGTAGAGCCGTCAAACAATGTAGAAACAACAAGCAGGTGGCAGATGCTTCGTCCACACCAAAGGGCACACTAACAGAATCTGAGTGAGTTCGAATGGGGCAGAATGATCGGTCTCTGGGAAGGAGGTTGTCATACCGTGACATTTCGGCTCGAGTGGGGGCGCTGCCACGACAGTGATTCGTGTGTGAAACCAGTGGATAGAGGAGGGTCGTACGCAGCGACGAGCGCGTACAGGGCTTCCCACTGTGACCACAGCGCGAGATGACCGCCATCTTGTCCGCACGGCCGTAACCGACATCACGGCGTCGTCTACAGTATTGGCTTGACTTTGAACTGCAACGGGTGTGGTCATGTCTGCGTCGACGGTTCGACACCGTATGCTGAGGGCTGGACTGGTGGCATACATACCACCGCGTCGGATTAATTTGTTCAGTAACCACGAACGCCTTAGACAGCAATGGGCACGTGAACGTGTTCACTGGTGTGCTGAGAGGCAAGATGTGGTGTTTTCGGACGAGTCCCGTTTTAGCTTGTGGTACAGCGATGGCCCCGTATGTGTTCGACGCTATAGTGGTGATTGCAATCTCCCAGCTTGCATTGTTCCGCGTCATAACGGCCAACGTCACGTGTGATGGTTTGGGGCACCACTGGCTGCAATGAGCTAGCTCGCCTAATACGTATTGAGGGCAATCTGAAAAGCAACCGCTACATTAGGGAGATTTTAGAGCCCGACGTACTAGCCCTCCTGTAAGCAGCTCCAAATGGCATATTTCAGCAGGACAATGCTTGACCTCATGTGGCGAGAAATGTGCAAGCTTCCTGCAAAGAACGATGGGTACCACTGTTTCTCTGGCCCGCACGTTCACCGACATGTCGCACATCGAACATGTCTCGAATATGATCGGTGGGCAACTTATTATTTCTGGCCCTCCTTCAGCCACTGTCGATGCTTTGTGGTCACGCACAATATATCCAGGCCCTCCTTCAATCATGCCACGATGTCTAGAGACTCTGATGGCAGCACGTGGCGGCTTCACACCGTTCTAAACTCTCAAGGTCAAAATGCAGGTACAGTTCTCTAATTCTTATCATTTGTATATTATGATATTCCTAATATGTGGAATAAATTTCATTGTAATAGTATTTCCCCTTCTTAGTGTTGCAATTTTCACAAACATCAGTGTGTTGTTCAGTAAGCTAGTTTAAACATGATCGCCATGTTTTTGTGATCTTGTGATCTGAAACGTATTTATTTTACTCTTATTCTCTTGAAATCTCTTGCCTCACCTTTTCGATTGTTTGATTATAGTTGAGTTGTTCGTTAAAACTATCCTTTCCTCATTTTCTAATAAATGTTACCTTTGACGTTTTACGAAATATTGTCAACAGTCTTGCTAAACATTTTACATCCATTATTTCTTATGGTTATAGTTAGAATCATCTGAAGAAGATTCTTCATTACCATTTGGGCAATACTTCAGAATGTTCGCTAGTTCTCGATTTCAACTGCCAGGTCTTCAGATGGCGCACAATATTACATTCTATTGACATATATTCGATTCCATTGCTTTTTGTTGACGTGAAAGAAAAATTTAAAATAGCTTGCTAACCTTCTAAGCCAGTACGGTCCAATGTAGTCAACCTTCTGTGGTCTTATTTAGGCATTTCGCATAAGTATAGGGAACTGATATCGCTGCACAACGTCAAGGACAACATTAGTCTTACTACGCGCATTCGGATGCTGATCAAGTATCGTTTTAACTTGTAGCATACAAGTTGCAATTACTTCGGGTGTATGTAATGGCTTACAATATACACGTATTACACAAAAAGTCATATACTCGAGGAAAACACTGAAACACAAATCCTGCACATTAAAATGAATGTCTGAAAATTGACAAAATCCCGGTGAGCATCTATAAGTATTAGGGTCAACTTGTATGACCCATATGTTTTTGCAGTTGCATTTAAGTCCAAATTCTGAAACTTTACCCTATAAATTTAATGTTTAATGGATTTCGCGTCTACTTAGTATTTAACACAAAAGTTCTCTAGTTTTGCATTGAAAGTAGATTAATTTTTAGCGAAAATTCCTGGAAACATTTCATCGAATTTTGAGATTCATTAATTCAGTTTGACAAGAAAATACGAAATCACTTTAATTTAGATTTAATCTCTTTTATCATTCATGAGACAAAGCTACATCGTATTATAGTGTTCTGCCATTTCAATAAAATATTAATGGATTTTAGTGAACTTTCAAGCTGCGTAGGATTTAAAACTGTTGTATACGTATCTCTTGTTAATTAGGAAACTAAGAACACACACAACATTTTCTTGAAAAAGTATGTTAAAAAATCGTGAATGTGACGTACGCTGTTTGCAAGCATTAGCAAATACAAATTGGTATTTTTTTGTAAATAGAGGATTGGTCTCTATCAGTAAGTTATATAAATGTATACTTTTACTTCTACATCGTGTGAGAGGCAGAATTTATAAATATGTGAATTTCACGAAGAAATGTAATTATAATACTTGTCCATAATACTATTTAATGAAGATCGTTAATCCCCTACACTGCTTTCCCATTTGTTAAACATAAATGTATCCTTAATTAGTCCCCAGTACTTCTCGCTCTGGAGAGCGCCCGTTCTGTCGGATGTAAAATGAGAACCGGTTTCCGCTCAAACGTTTCGTTTCTCCCAAATGGGGAATGAAGCATTTAGTTATAAAAGCGCTCGGCAGTTTTACCGGAAAACGGTATTTTAAAAGGAATGCCGATTTCCCAAAAGGCGTTCACTCTGTGATATACAAATTTCCCAGGAAACGATTTTGTAATGGACTATACGTGCGATGAAATTGTCAGCTCATTATATCTAATTGGTTCTATTGTAGTTTTCGTTGCTATCAATTCTTATTATTAGCATGAAACATTTTCAGAGCGTCATTGCTTACAAGTTCTAGTAGACTGAACTTCCGTGTCAAAAATAACAATAGTTTTTGTTAATTTTCAAGGTTGGGAATTAATTTTCTTCTTAATTCGATTCTTATGAAGCTATTGTTCATTGATGGAAATGTAAAAATGTACAATATTAAAAATTAGTAAGAACGGCTTAATATGTGTGATGTTTTTGCCCCAAATTATATCGTTTGTACTTTCTCACCATGCAACGGACGTATAAAACAAGAGGAAAGTACTGTTATATTGCGGCAAGTATCGGCGAATTTTTTTACAGAAAAACTTGAACTGTGGGACCCTGGTACACAAAAATGAATAAATCTTTTTTCTATATATAGAAAATTATTTGATCTACCCCATTATGTAATCAAAATCTACGTTTGTGGGCTCGTGATAACGGAAATCGATTTACGGAAAAACATCTGACAGTCCTTCCTTCTGTCTGTACACAATGCTAACACCTAAACAGTTCAGACAGTTTTCTCAAACAGTGACATTCCCCAATCTATATGGGAAATCTCGGAGCCCTGTGAGTTTGAAACGGATATTTTGATTTTGGGAGTACTTTACGTGAAAGTAGCTTCCTTTAGCCCAAATATTACTGCTAGAAAATGAAATCTACAGGCATCCTATTTTGAATAAAAAGTTTCGTTTGTTGCATTCGCAATTAATACAAAAATAATCTGAGTTGAAGAGCAATTTCAGATTACACAAATTTGTTTCTTTTGATCCGTAATTCTGGCGTTGTTTAGAAATTCTTGGGTTATGCTGTTTAGTTAAAGTTTTGCACTTATTGAATAAAGATTCTCAACCTAAAACCTATCCAACATGTATCCAAAATGTGTTCGCAGAAAGATAAAACGTGTGGCCACTCAGACTGGATGCTCAGAGAGGTCTCTAGGGCACGACAAACAGAGATGATCGGAGGCAACGAGGTGCTTTGGGAGGAAAGTGTCTGAGCGTGGGATGGCAGGCGGTGCACTGCACTGGTGGCTAACTGATCAGATCTCCGTGTGCGCCGGGCCGAGCGTGCGCGGCGGAGCGGCGAATGAAGCGATGGTGGCGATGACGATGGCGGCGTTGACGGCGCTGCCAGTAATGAGGACGACGATGGCGTGGCAGCACAGAGCGCGCATGGGAGTGGGGGAACGGCCTCAGGGCTGGCGGAAGTGACTGCGATGGCGGTTCCGGAGGCGGCAACGCGCAAAACTAGCTAGTCTGGTTTCAGGCGTCTAAAGTCTCATCTAGCTACCAAGTCCCTCGCGCATGCTTCTAGTCATACTATTTGGTCTGCTTATTACCCGATATTGGCGAATGCCGCTCCGTCACTTTGCATAATTAATGGCAGAAGCCCCATTGCAGCCGTCGAGTGGACTTCTATTGATTTACATGACTGCCGTGCGGTCCTGTACGAAGCCACGGAGCACGGCGCCTGCTGGAGAGCTTATCTACCTGTGGATCGTGATCTCTACCGGCCGCGCACCTTCTCATCCGCCCTCTCACATCCATGTGCACGCTCGCTGGGCTACCGTGCCTGGAAAGAGACGTCTGTATCGAAGTTCAAATCCTCGTCGTCCCATGAGGGATTTATGAATCAAATGTGAACAAACTGGTTTATCGGAATGTTTTCTCAGGGTACCCTTGGCATTCACTCCAACAATTTCTCAACAATCTCGACCATTGTATCATCTCAATCACATGTCCTGTATACGTAATGTTTTATTGTACGTATATGCGCACTTCATGTATTTCACAACATCGTAGTATGGGCATGTGATTTGTCATTCGTAAAAAAGAAATCTCACCTAAAATAGAATCAAAAATAAATTCCTGCTCACTTATTGAAAAATATACAATATAGTATATAACATAAACTAGTAGTGCTACAATAGCACGTACATTCACGTATTATTTGTAACGGCTACACAAAATTATACTAAATAATCAGGCAAAGAATATTTCCGACTATCAAACACCTTTCCTCTGCGCTACGTATTTATATTATTTCAATATATAGTTTTAAAGAACAGGTATTGTTAACGAAAAATCTCTATAAAAAATATTGTACTCGTAGTTTTTCAATGTTATTTTTTTACAATTCTACAAATACATAGAGTTTACCATCAATGTGACCAACGCAATTGTTTAAATGACATTTGCTCTATCCTCGATAAAACGTTAAAGAAAAAAATGGAAGTTATTGAGTAATTATTTTAAGTACATTGCATTAACTTCAAACATTGTCGGAAAATATCTCTTTTTTATATACACGACGTTATTGAAAATCTATTTTGAAAGCAAATGATAATTAATATAAATTCTCCTCCAACAATATTGTAATGCTTCGCAAATGTTAATTATGTCCAAATTTTACTTTCTCGTTTTACTGAAAATAAAGTATTGTAATCATGCATCGGGAAAGGCGGATTTCTCGACCAAAAAACCCTTATTGCCTGGCTATGGTAACGAAATAAGGGATCTCTCTTTTTTGTCCGTTTGGTCAACGGTAGAGCGTAAGCGTTCAGCAGACTTGGCTTCAACACTGAAATTCCTCAATCGATCTGAAGGAACTGAAGGAGCTGTGAGTTCCAAAAGCATATTTTAATTTTTTGTGCATACATGACATGAAGCCGCAAAGTGCTTTCATACGTTTCCCTATAAAGGCTCCAATTTTTACTTTCTCGCCTTACGACGTACTTCGTAAGAAGAGAAAGTTATGCAATCATGCGCCGGAAGAGGGAATTTTTTTATTGTACTTGGCGTATAGAACTCTGATACGAATGACGCTAGTCACATTTTTGTTAAAAGCCCAATCGAACACTGCAGAAGTTCAAAATTGTTCGTCGTCCTACAACTACAATATTGAAAATATAGATTTTTTCTTTTACCTAGGAGTGTGCGCGCGGAGTTCCTGGGTCACCCCAGCACTCTTTCAGTACCCCTCTTTCAGTACTTTTAAATATGTTTATAAGCTTTCAACCTTCTCAGTACTTTGCGAGGAAAATTTTATTCATGGAACTGGGCGCTTCTTGTCGGTTCCAAGAAATTTTGTCTCAAAGTAAATCTGGCCAGTAGTGGGAACTGTGAGTCACCCCGCAGTTCCTTTTATTACTGTTTCTTGCCATGCAGTTAATAGAATATGACGATCTAGACGTACAGTAAGCGATCTTACTGTAAACACACACCATGGTGAATGATATTTAGTTCAGATTATTGACTAGGGTATATATTCTAACTAACCCACCTACACCCACAACTTGCCACCTTCACAGCAGCACGCATGAACCGTAAGCGGGTTATCAAGATTTAGCTCGTGAAGCGAGCTTAAAAATCTAGGGAGCAGGATCATCAGGGTGCGAGAAAGGTTTGAACCCTTAACACAATAAAATCACACAAATTGCACACAAACGAGCGTATAATTTACCCATAAACTTTTAGTGGCATCAGTTCATGACAAAAACTAAGAATATAGAATCACACTTTTACAAAGAATGATCAAAACACAAATAGAAACCTTTACAACACACACTCATATGAATGAACACATATAATTTACTCCAAAATTGATACTCTGAAATAATTACCCTAATCTACACTGGGAATTCCCTTGGAAAATTAATTATATCTAAATTTATGCTATTCTAATTACATTGCACATGAAACCAAAATTTCAATTTACAATCTCCTGCTTCAAAATATTACATGCGAAGAATAAAATGTGTGCAAGTGCACTACTCTCATTTACAATTTAACTGTGTCTGAAGATAGCAGAATAATAAATGTCCTAAGTAGAAAATTTTATGCAGGCAATAGCGCATCAAAACGTCTCCTACTATAATACTGCAATTTGTTGCCACCCGTGTCCTCAAATTCTTAACACTTTCCTATACTAGTTGTTCCCTGCCGACGTGAACTTGACCTATTTTCCGCGCCCTAACCGTTACCTCGTGGACTTCCCACTTTTGGCCTTGATGGTCGTGCGCTGGTCTCTGCGTCGACGTCGCTCGGTCCCAGCTTTGGCGTCGTAAGAGACGGGATTCGCCTCTGCCGTTTGCGTTGTCTTCTTGCGTCCTCTTCCGTTCTTCTTCCTAGTCGATCAGTCTTCTTCCTCGTGCGTCTGGGCCCTCGGTTTCTTCTTCCTCCTCGTCTGCTACCGGCGCCTCTGACTACGCCCACGTTGCGAAAATGTCCCTTGCACTTCGCCGAATACTCGTGCAAGTTCCTCGCTCGTTGCTACTTCTACTTTGCTAAACCAGAACTTTTAATGCGTCTCTCACGACGGGTAACTTACTTCCCGTGTCGTTAATTGAAGGACTACTTTACTTAATCTGCACTATCTCGCGGACGACTGACTAGAACGTCTGTTCGACGCCGAATACTCCTACCTAGTAGTCGTTGCAGCGGCAAACAATATCTAAACTAATGTTTAACGAAAGTGTTGACTCGGCGAGCGGTGATCAAAATGCTACTGGCTCGGCGATCGGTGATCAAAATGCTGCTTACTCGACGAGTGGTGGCAAGAAAAGAGAGCTTCCGCTTGCGGGTTCGCGTATTTATCGTCCGACGCCTGGGGAAATTCTCAGTGGTGGGGCTGCTTCCCCTCTCTCAACCCTTCACAAGGAAAACGTTGCTCGCTAGTTCGCCTTCGTTTAGTACGGGCAACGGATACCAGGCCGCGCGTTTAAGAACCTCTGCTTTCCGCGCCTACTATCCTCGCTGCCAGTGAGTGTTCATACATACGAGTCGGTGGTGTTATGGGCTTGCACAATCCCATAACGCCACAATATGTTGCACCAATTTGCGCGTTGGTTTTAGTTTCTTCTTTTGCAGTAGGCCTTCCTATGTGTGTTTTTAATGTATAATAAAATATAATTATGTTAAAACTTAACTATTCTTATTATTTACTCTTTTAACGAGACGTTCCTGCGAAATTTCTACTTCAAGTTATTGCAGTTTATAAAAAAGCATTTTCTCAAAAATCGCATAAATTTGTTTCTTAAAATTTCATTCGCGGGTAGGACATTACACGCTTAAAGAATGGTTTAGGTCTCAATGGTGCAGGTTCAACACTCTGAATTTTCAAAAACTGCAAAAGTTAGAAATAGTGCCAGAAAGGATGTTCTGTATCTTTTTTGAGATTTTTTTCAAAATGTTGAGGCTTCATGTAAGGTACCCTTCAAAATAAAAATATCCGTTTTAAACTCACAATGACTTGAGTTCTTTTAAATTGATCAAGGAATATCAATTTTGAAAAAAATCATATTAGAAGCTACCTTTGACCACAAACGGAAGGACAGACAGACGAACGCACGGTCAGACAGACACAGAGAGACGTTTTTCCGTCAACCGATTTTTCTGTATCAACGGCCCACTAAACGTGGATTCTGACTACACAACGAGTTACAGTATGTAATGTACTAGGAATGTAACAAGATTGTCCCCAGTTTTCCTTACCAGGGCTCGGCAACAAGAGTTTTGTCGGAAAATAGCCGGTCCGTCTCACGATTACAAAACATTCTCTCTTCATTGATTTTCTTCTCACTACAATCTAAAAATAGTATATCAGGGAGCATTGACTCGCAAGCCGTCGAGCTTTATACATAGGACGAGTATAAGGGGCCGGACTGAAGACTTCCGGAGTAGGCGATCGAACGGTGATCCGGTTCCGTAGACGTCAGGAGATAGGACATCGACCTCGATGTAGCAGTTGGTGAAGTGCCAGTCAGCCTCGAGTGTCGGAGTTTCGTGCCTTCACACGTTCGCGATGCCGATGTGTTTTTCACACGCAAATTCAACTGGTTGTAAAAAACTTATGCGAAAAATTCTAGTTAAAAGTATCTTGGCCCGGGTAGTATTCTAGTGTGTGTTTAGTTACTAAATGCGTAGTATCAGGTAAGCGAACATCTTATATAAAACGAGTGGGCTACATGATAGGCTCATCATTATTATTATTATTATTATTATTATTATTATTATTATTATTATTATTATTATTATTGTTTTTATTGTTATTATTTAATATATTTTGAGTTGTGTTCATTGTGTTCATTTTTATTTACATATTTATTCACTGGTATGTAAGAGTCCTTCAACTGCGCAGGTCATTGCCAACGCTAAGTGATCTAATTAGTAGACGATAACGATAATGATGATGACGAATGTTGATGGAGAGATGGTAAAATGAGAGGCATGGATAACAAGTGAACGCCGAGAAAACGTGTGAAGAGGTCCCTTTGTCCAAGGCAGTCTTCCTATAGACTGGATGGAACCCGCACCACAGTGGTGGAAGGCGCCTGTCCTATCCATTAAGCAACGACCCACCCACACCTCACCAAACCGTGTTTATGATGCATTTACTTTCATTTGTAGTTTGTCTTCTATTGCATCTCATGCTATTTTATAATCATTTGATGATTTTGGAGTACCATCGTTTACATGACAATTTCACTGACATTACATTAACTGGCACGTTCTTAATATTTATACCCATAAAAAATATTATTATGGCTGTTGTTATTATTAATTTACAATTTTTTCAGTAATAAAAAATAATGCTTGATCCTAGATGTTTAACAAAATGTATTTCTTTCAACTCAGATTTATAGTGAATCTTCGCTTTGCACATGTAAGCTTCCGCGGCTCGAATCCATAAATTCTTGGCTATCCGGAAGACGCCGCGTCGTTGGCTGAGAGGTCGACGTTTCGCCTGACATGTCGCAGGCTTCCTCAGGGCAGTGACAAGTTCACAGTCACTGCCCTGAGGATGCCTGCGACATGTCAAGCGAAACGTCGGCCTCTCAACCAACGACGCGGCGTCTCCCGGATAGCCAAGAATTTATGGATTCTCTTTATCCAGACTTGATTGCTCATTGCAGAGCTTCCGTGGCCCCGGCACAAACTCACGATTAATTTACGTTGCTGAAACTGCTGCTTCTGGACTTGGAAACGTTGCAGCCACTTCCTAAACATATTCTTCCCCTTTCCGTGATACAAATCGCTCACTAAATTTTACCTCTCAAATTATCTGATCTTAACTTCTGTGATTTTTCTGTTAGTATACTTGAATAGTTATGTGCATAAACAAAAGATTAAGGAAATACAACATACACACGGGAGGGAACATCTTTTAAAACACTATTAAACACATTTTACGTAATTTTTATGTTCTTCTGTACGGAAAAGCGGCAGGAAAGCATCGCACATATGCTGCAACGCCACAGGAGAGGCGCTGGATAGCAGCGAAAGCTCTGAGAGTAACACAGATTTCTGCGACAAACAGCGGCTTATTATATAACATTTTATAACTTGGTACTTAATTGTGAACTTATTGCGTACTGTCGAATAATAATAAAAAATAAGGTCCATAACGTAGAGCTGCATACGGTGTTTTTCTAGTTCTGTTCAGAAACAGGACCTATTAAAAGAAGAAACGTTTACTTAGAGAATTTGAATCCTTGGAGTGTTTCTTCAGTAAGGGGATGTTTAAGGAGGTATTCTCGTAGAAAAAAATGATCTACAAGTTTCCTCTGTTTTATCACGGCAAAATAGTAACTGATTGACCTGTTCCCGTAGCAATATATTCTTCTTTTATTCCTTATCCCAGTCACCTGGGGTCGGCTTTCCGGATCGCTACCCTCAGGCTGTTTCTATTTTATGCCGCATCCACTGTGACACCATTCTCCCGTGGCAATATAAAATACAGTAATTGAACGATTTGCTTTAGCCGATCATTTAAGCACAAGCTTCACTTTTCGTTTAGCGCATTCCAACAATATCTACGAGCTGCAGCATTTTAACATATCATCCACTCCCCGGGCGACCGTTCTCGAGGGCAGCCACCGCCGCGCGCCAGGGTGCGGTGCCTGCATTGTTTCCCGATCCCCGGCGCAGCTGCCGCCAGGCTATCCATCACGCCCGGGCGTTCCCGGGGCGCGGGCGGGTCCACCGCCTGGCCAGCGCCCTGAGCGAGGTGCCCCTAAGCGTGAGCGAACGTCTTCCCCTCCACCCCCACGTCCCTGGGGTTCGTAAGAAAACCTCTCTCAACGAGACTCCGGAAGTTAAGCAGATGTTCGCGAAAGGACTATTTTTTGGTGTTGTGTTCACATTAGCGCAACGCGTAGTCGACAGTCTGTTCAAGTGGACGCGGTTAGTTTGAGAGATTTATTTTTTTATTTAGAAGCTCCTCGGGTGGCTCTTTGACAGTGGGTTAACTTTCCTTGGTGAGATGCCGGGTTCGATCCCCGGTTGGGCCACACATATACCTGTAGATTTCCAATACAGTCGTCTCAGTTTCTATAGCTGTTTGGCGAAAGAAAAGCTCGGGATGGCAAAGAATGCTAGACACGGTGAAGGAAATACGTCATGCTCACCACTTATCCCCCGTACCTCAGGCGTGGGTAATAAATAAAAACAGGGCCCAAGTTTTGGAACACCGCTAGCTGGCAAAAGTGTGATAAAATAACCAATATATACGTGTAATTTACTTAAAAAGAACCGTGCCGCTTCTAGTGAGTAGGATGGTGTGTATGTCATCACACAACTTCTATTGGAAGAGCCGCGTAGTGGAATTCTGCCATGGTTCTTGGTTTTCGTCCCTTGTCTTATGTGAGTATAGTATTGAGGTGGAGGTCGTGGTTTTACTAACTTCGAAGAAGTCCGCACGTGATAACAGTGATAGGGCTCACCGTCATCGAGGAAGAAAAACTGGTATGCATTATGGGCATCGCCAAGGCAGCAGGTAAGAAGAATGAGATTGAATGAAAATATCGTTTTCACGTGGTAGAGCTAGAAACACTGAAAACATTGTGCTGCTGTTGAACCAGTTTCAATTGGCACTCTACAAGTCATGCCTGAAACCTCACGAAACACCTTAGCATCCTAGACCCTAATGCGAGTTAAACATTCTCAAATACCCCAATACCAAGCACCCATGGCCTTGCGTAGGTAGTACCTCTGGATTTCATAGGTCCTTGAGTAGGATACGAGTAAAGACGAAATCATTCAGCATAATGGCTAAAGGAATGCAATGTGGCAATTATGGATTTATATATCGAACATCTTATATCAATATATATTGCATCTTATATCAATATATATATATATATATATATATATATATATATATATATATATATATATATTGTGACGTACCTGGTGGTGCCGGGTATCTTCACTGCAATATAACACTAAGAGAGGGTGTCTTTTACGTGAATGGGTCCTAGGATAAGTCGGTGCAACGTTGGGGAAGTTATTCATACATAGAAATACAATTATGACAATATTTATTTTAAATCAAAGTTACTATTTACATAATCAGACACCGTTTTTATACTCCGCCTTGGTACCAAGATTAAGAGTAAAATACAACTTTCATACCTTCGGGGCCCCGTTTGAATACCTATGAGGTTCGTCGAGCCGCTCGTGCCGACAGGGTTGTCGACCTCTGCTACTGCTGCGGGCCGTCGGCAGCAGATGGCGTGGTGATCATCCACGGCTGATGCTCCAACAATTCTTCCCCGAACAGGATCTTGATACCTCGGCTGCGCACCTTCCTCGAATCACTGTCCATTAGTGGGTTTAATTACACGACCCCCGCCTACTCCGTATACTGGTCACAGTTCTATACCGCACGCTTTCAAGAATGTTCCCTCCGCACCAACTAATAAGAGCGACGTCAATTATTTTACCAACACTAATCTTTTACTATACTGATACTTCTAATGTTCTGTTTACATGTCCATTACTTTGCGATTCCTAATCACATAACTATGTCGCGTATTACATGCGTCCATTCACTAGCGGAGAGCCCTCGCTACACGTCCGCACTGGTCGCCGCTCTGCTAACGTCCCCCTTCGCCGGCCGCACGTCGGCACATCCTTCGGCGGCGGCCGCCTCAATCCAACTAACGAACTTTTTGCACGTGCGCGCTGCCACGCTTGTACCCGCCGTTCTCACGCTCGCCTCCCGGCGGCACCGGTGGCGGCGGCGACCGTTGCCGGCTGCCCGCTGCTCGCAGCGCCCGGCGCTCGCACCGCGCAGTCCAGAATAGCTATTGAATTCTTACACTAATGATTTAATTAGTGTAATGAAACACATATTCTGGGTTTCATCACCCCCCCCCTTTCTTTTTTTGAATTTTTCCCGCTTCTAGAAAAATTCACACTAGTAACATCGTCACTGCCGATGATTGCACTCTCTTGCATATTGCTCGACGCCCTATATACACTTAGAACCTAAAATCGAATTAACATGTGATTACTTATTATTCACCCTAACATTACACTTATTTACACTTCACTATTTTCCATGCATGTTGAACCAGGTTTCCGATTTGAAGCTTGTAGTGTCCTACTATGTCTTGTCTCTTGTACGACGGTTCATCCCCATTTTGCTGACATTGATTTCCCAAGTCACAGTTGTAGGACATAGCTTCCAGCGTGTTGGACACATCTTGATAGGTATCATCCCATTTCCAGCTACGACCTCTTCTACGTTTGTACCAATGGTTGACCATACCATCACTCTTCCCTTGCCCCTGACTTCGTTCCATTTTTGACCTGCCTACATCTCCTTCATTCCCATTCGTTGGGGTGTCTGCACAGGTGAAGTTGTACCTCTCCAATATCCTCAAACCCCTTCCTAACTTGGTATGATCTGCTCTGCCCAGTAGGCTCTGCATGGTGACAAGATACTGTCGCGTTGACATGCAACTAATTCCTTGATATTTTATAGTGGCAAATAATGTTGTTGGTTCCATAATGCTCTTCGTTCTGTATTCACTACGACTTCCCGTAATGTAGTTGTAATGGCTGTTCCTCTGGTCGCTCTTGATGTTTATTTGGGTTTCTTCGCTCCGCTTTCGTACGGAAATCTTGTCTTCAAATTCCTTCAAAAATTTCGGAAATATACCAAAATTCTCTGCCCATGTCCTGGCGTTCTCTTCTAACATTGGGTGTAATAACTGGATCTTGTATCCTTCCAATATGTTGTTTGATGCTAGGTGCCGTTCTTCTGCTCGCAGAACTACCTTAGGGTTTTCCGCCCCATCTCCCAGAGATTTCATCGACTTTGGAGGCATAATTTGTGTCACCCCATACTTGACACTTGGCGACGTTTTCCCGTCTTCTTCCTGTTTAAACTCTTCTTGTACTCTTTTCTCTTCGCACCCTTGTATATTTTCCACGATTTCTTCTTCTACTATACGCTCCATTTCTTCTATTTTCATTTCCATTTCTTCTTCCATTATTAACTTCAATTCTTCCGTTTTCACTTTCACTTTATAAACATCCTCCTCGGTCTCGATTTGGACCTCCACCGTTTTGCCCTCCGCTGTCTTGACTTCCTCATGGATTTGGTTCGTCATCCCCTCGTTTCCATCTGTTACCGCTACCCTAGCATCTACTTGATGGCATGATTGACATTTTAGCACCTCATCTTTCCTATCCAGTTCCTCCGCTTTCCCATACGGTTTTTCGCATATTTCGATGAGCTTCCTATTCCGTTCTTCTGTGATTCTTCCCATTTCTTCTGCCGGCTTCTTAATCTGTTCGTCAACCACCTTCCCGTTCTGTTCTTCTATTAGTTTTCTATTCCGTTCCTCCGCCTTCCTATTCTGTTCCTCCTCGGATCTTTTCTGTTTACCTAATTCTTTGCTCTGTTCTTCCGCAAACTTCTCAATCTGCTTCTCCGTTTGCTGCCTCAGCTGTTCTTCTAATGAATCTTCTGCCATTACGCCCGTACACGCTTCGTATTCTTCGTCCATCCCCAGGTCAAATCCTACCGCCTGGCTCCCCAGTTCTACCACCTGCCGTTCTAGATCTATATTTGCTCTGTGATCGACCAGAAAATCCGTCCCTATGATTACCGAATACAATAATTTTTTGACTACCAGGGCCACCATCTCGTATACTTGGTTGCCAATCCTGGCTTGGAACATGATTTGTTTTGTGATGGGGCTTGACTTCTTCTGAGTTGCCCCAATCACATACGCCCTATTCATAGGCAAACACATTACTTCTTTTCCCGTTGCTTTTAACTCCTCATACATTTCTTCTGATACTACTGTAGTCGTGCACCCTGTATCCACTAAAGCTTCTTTAATTATGCCTTCACATTCTATCGATATCGTGGGACATTTCCTGATTCTGACCGCTGAGTTCTTACATCTCCGCCACGGTTGGGTATCGTAGGTTACCGGCTGCATAGCGTTTATGGAGACCGCGTTTACGTCATCGATTTCCGCGTCCGCAATGGGGCCACCTATCACCGCGGACTCTATTAGTTTAAATAGTGTCCTTGATCACTACTTGTGCTAGGCTGTGCTAATCGGTCGGGTGCATTCCCGCCCCCGCCTCGCGTCTCCGTACGGTTCGAATTAGATCCGTTCCAGTCCGGTCTCTGGTTCCCCGGCTCTGGTCTCCATCCGTCTCCCCCTCTTCCGCGTTGGTTTCTCTGGTAATCATTGCTCCTATCATTCCCTTGCCCCTGGTTACGTTCCGATCTAACCATATTAACATTCCCTTCATTTCTGTTCTTTGGTACGCCTGCGAACGTCAAGTCGTACCCTCCTAACACATTCTGGAATCTTTCCAGGTCGGTGTGCTGCACACTACGTAAAAGATTCTGCACTGTGACTGGGAACTGTCTCGTCAATACACATATTATTTCCTGATCGCTCATCGGTGGGGATAGCGTTTTGTATTCCATAATACGCCTTGTTGCGTATTCCCGCAAACTTCCCATGGACTGGTTGTAATGATTATTCATCAGGCTAATTTTAAAATTAATTTGAATTTCCTCATTCCAGTACCGCTCAAGGAATCGATCTCTAAATGCCTTTACTGATTCGGGAAACTTATCAAATGTATCGGCCCATATCCTTGCGTTGCCTTCTAACATTAAATATAACAATTGTATTTTACACCTTTCCGAAGTATTGATAACATCTAGATGTCGTTCTGCTGCCTTCATAAATATGCATGGATTTTCTTTCCCGTCTCCTGAAAATTTTAGTGATCTTGGGGGGGGTAAATGGTACCGTCCCGCTTGCTGCGATTGGGGATGCCTTGCATTCTTTTATTTGTTCAATCTCTGTCCGTAATGACACAACCTTCTCCTCGCATTCCCTCTTATTCTCCAGCATTTCTTCCTTGACTACCAATTGTATCCTTTCAATTTTCTCGTCCTGCTTAGCGGTTTTAATATCTAATTGCTGATATAGCTTATTCTCTAATTCTCCCCCCAGATTGATTACTTGGGATTCTAATTCCTTTTTCTGTTTCCCTAATTCTTCGGCGGTCCACTGCTCGTGACTTTCTACCCGCTCCGCGATTTTAATCATCTCATTCTTCGTTAACTCAATTTGTTCTTCGGCGCGTCCTATTCGCCCCCCTATTGCATCTAATTTCCTATTCTGTTCTTCTGCCAGCTTCCTAATCTGATCTTCTACTTTCCTATTCAGTTCTTCAGCCAATATTTTCTGCTCCTCAGCCGACTTCCTAATCTGCTCCACTGTGAATATTTTCTGCTCCTCAGCCGACTTCCTAATCTGCTCTTCTGTCATCCTATTCTGTTCACCTATTTCGTCTAATTTCCTGCTCTGTTGTTCGAACATCTTCAACAATAACTGTATGGGGTCATTATGAATATTTTCCCCACCCCCCAAATTTGGATTTCTTGTTGCCTGGATCATCGGTGTTGATGTCACTTCTACTTCTTTATTGAAGCTATCTCCTGTCGTGTCGTCTAACCGACTTCCAATGCCACTATCCCTGCTTTCCGATGACATGCTACTATCGATTCCTACATCTATCTCCCCTACTGCATCCGCCTTCTCTTCCCGGTCCAGCACTATATTTTGCGCCTCCATTCTGTTGCTTTGAGCTGTCCGATCGATTCCCACTACACTAAAATATCGCACAAATTTTCCTCTTGCCTCACCTACCAACGATACCACAGTTATCCTATAAAGTAACTATACCCGCCACAACACTGTATATTCTTCGTGAATGGTTTAATTCACTCCTATTTCAATTGCTAATTAATGACGAACAACCCTCATTCACCACCAAAACACAATAACACTAATTCAATAGCCATATAAATTTCCACTCACCTACCAATGCATAAACATAATCCTTACAATACATAATATTATTACCATTGAAACACATATACACTGCTAATAGACTCGTTAATACTATTACACAAAAATGCTTTCAGATTATAATAAATCCCTTGTTAATTGAAATTACTTTTCAACGCACTTATTGCTATATTATGTACATAATCATCATTCACATTTGCATGTCATATCTCCTCCCTGAATTTTCCTCAATAATATCATATAGATATTCACAACAAACATTCACACTGCTGGTATATATTTCCCAACCTGGTATCTTTTCTAATAAATTCCCCACACTTTACCATCACCAATAAATAATGCACTACTGCGTGAATGTTCCCAGCAAAAAAAACAATTTTGTGCATAATTTGTACAACACTATTAACCACCTTTATATTCTCATAAGAATTATTACTACTTCCCCATTTCTTTGATTTCCATGTTATAAAAAAATTGCCAAGCCATTCAAATATTATTAATATGTCTTACAAAATTTGGAATTCTATTACATTATATTATTTGTATAGCCTTCATAACCTCAATAACTACAATATTAACTATATATTGAATGCTCACAAATAATTGCCTATGTCAGCCCGTAATTAATTATGCAACAACATTTTTGTAATTATCAACATTTCATTATGTTTACTTGACTTATGCATATTTTGCTAACACATGTATTGTTACTTTTTGTTGTCTACAATAATACACTTCACTGCCTGCTTCTCATCTGTACCCTGCACTACTATACATCAATTACATGCACATTATTTTCCAACATTTCACCAACTTCCCTAAGGCCACATTTCTTAACTATACGTTATCCACTTGTTCGGGCGCCAGCTGTGACGTACCTGGTGGTGCCGGGTATCTTCACTGCAATATAACACTAAGAGAGGGTGTCTTTTACGTGAATGGGTCCTAGGATAAGTCGGTGCAACGTTGGGGAAGTTATTCATACATAGAAATACAATTATGACAATATTTATTTTAAATCAAAGTTACTATTTACATAATCAGACACCGTTTTTATACTCCGCCTTGGTACCAAGATTAAGAGTAAAATACAACTTTCATACCTTCGGGGCCCCGTTTGAATACCTATGAGGTTCGTCGAGCCGCTCGTGCCGACAGGGTTGTCGACCTCTGCTACTGCTGCGGGCCGTCGGCAGCAGATGGCGTGGTGATCATCCACGGCTGATGCTCCAACAATTCTTCCCCGAACAGGATCTTGATACCTCGGCTGCGCACCTTCCTCGAATCACTGTCCATTAGTGGGTTTAATTACACGACCCCCGCCTACTCCGTATACTGGTCACAGTTCTATACCGCACGCTTTCAAGAATGTTCCCTCCGCACCAACTAATAAGAGCGACGTCAATTATTTTACCAACACTAATCTTTTACTATACTGATACTTCTAATGTTCTGTTTACATGTCCATTACTTTGCGATTCCTAATCACATAACTATGTCGCGTATTACATGCGTCCATTCACTAGCGGAGAGCCCTCGCTACACGTCCGCACTGGTCGCCGCTCTGCTAACGTCCCCCTTCGCCGGCCGCACGTCGGCACATCCTTCGGCGGCGGCCGCCTCAATCCAACTAACGAACTTTTTGCACGTGCGCGCTGCCACGCTTGTACCCGCCGTTCTCACGCTCGCCTCCCGGCGGCACCGGTGGCGGCGGCGACCGTTGCCGGCTGCCCGCTGCTCGCAGCGCCCGGCGCTCGCACCGCGCAGTCCAGAATAGCTATTGAATTCTTACACTAATGATTTAATTAGTGTAATGAAACACATATTCTGGGTTTCAATATATATATATATATATATATATATATATATATATATATATATATCAATTTATATTGCCCAGTTATGTTTAACATTTTTTCAGTTTTCTTTACTACGTATTCTATATGGTTTTTAAAAATTAATTAACTATCGATAACCACACCCAAATATTTCATTGTGCATATCCGTTGTATTTCCTTTAAGTCAGTTGTGAATAATTTAGTTTTCCGTACTTCTATGATTCTTCCACAATGTAAAATCGTAAATTTAGTCCTTGAACATTCATTATTAATTTATTTACCCTTTACGATTCTTGTTTTGCAATAAATACATTCTGCAGTTTAAATCCAATTTCCGCTTCTGTTTCTCTCATTACCTACAATAAGGTGTCATCAGCAAATAATTGAATTTTACAATCATTCCCAAATATGTTTCTCATATACTTGATTAAGGTATTAATGTAAATTGTAAACATTATTGGACTGAAAACTGACCCTTGTGGCACACCTAAATCTAGGCAAATTTTTTCTGAGATATTATTATTATTATTAATAATAATAATATTATTATTATTATTATTATTATTTTTTTTCGTTGATCGGCCAACTAGGACCACGCAGGCAAGCACTCTGCCTTTACCGTGGCCCAGTTTTTATTCATTCTCACGGAGGCAGGTGCTTGCGACAATTCTTTGGGGGGACCAGCATTTAAGCTGGATCCGGTTTTTAACCCCAAGGTTGTTAGCCCTGGGGGTATGGGAGATGAAATTATGATATGATGATAATGGGGGTGAAAGGACAACACATATAGACATACACAAACACACAAATACACCCATGCCCGAGGCGGGATTCGAACCCGCGATCTTCTGGTCCGAGACCACTCCGGCACTACTGCCTTAGCGATCTCGGCCATCTGATCGGCTTATTATTATTATTATTATTATTATTATTATTATTATTATTATTATTATTATTATTATTATTATTATTATTATTATTATTATTATTATTATTATATTTTTCTTTTTCTTGTTCAGATATGAAACCTTTTTTACGTCACCTTTGATTCCGTATGTGTACATTTTCTCAATAAGCTTTGTCCTGTCAATAGTTTCGATTGCCCTCTTGAGATCCAAAAAGATAGAGAATATCCAAAAAGAATATTTTTAGATCTCTCAAAACCTTTTGACGTCATTGTCATAACATCTTGCTATCAAAGTTACCTTCTTATGGAGTTCGTGGTATCGCCCTAGACTGGATAATCTCGTACCTTAAACATCGATCTCAAAGAGAAGAAATACCGTACTGGCACGAAAGGACATTATTTACTTATCTTTCCGATTCTTGATTAATTGAATATGAGGTCCCGCAATGTTTAGGTCCTATTTTCTTTTCTTATACGTAAACACATGCCCTCGTCTATTAAATACGGAAGAACGGTTGTGTTGGCCGATGACACGAATGTTCTTTGTAAAAAATAAACAATAATTAGGACGATTTTAGACGCTTCAAATTGGTATTGTAAAAACAAATTAACAGTTAACGAAGGAAAAACAGATTCAATGCATTTTTGCATTTTAAGTCAGCGATCGCATTCTCCATTGAAAATTAACAGGTAACAAAATTTCAATTCTCTCAATTCAGTCAAACCTCAAATGGAATGTACACATAACAGAATTAAACACTAAATTAAGTTAATTATGTTACGCATTCAGAATTATTTCAAATTCCTTTCCTATTTATTTACGAATCTGTAATATTCGTCAAAATTGACTTGCTAAACGGTGGGAACAAATTTTCTTGCAATACTGATATTTATAATTACAACACAGGTCGTAGAAATCATGTCCATCAAGTGTGAGTATCAACAGCTCATTACCAGAAATCCACATACAATACATGTACGTTACTTTACAACACATTGCCAGATGACATTGAACAATTGAAGTCGGTACACAAATTTAAGTTTAAATACACAAAAGTAAAATCTGTTCTGCTGCTTAACGGCTTCTATTCAATTAGAGACTATACGGATCATAAAAAAGAAACATGTTATTTTAAGAAAACAGTGATATATAATGAATTAGTTTCCACTTGTTTTATATATTTTTTTTAAAAAGACGTAATCTGCTTGTAACAAATCATGTACTTCAGATTCCGGCTCAATGATCTCCATACCGATCTGGTTTTTGCCCTGTTTCTCTGATACAATGAGCAAATGCGATGGCCTGCAAATGAGATGGCCCCTTGTATTCTTTCTGGACGTAAATGTAGTTTCACTATGCGCACGTTTTCTTGATCTCTCCGTTTGCTTGTAGTGATAGAAGTAGAGGTAAAGGTGAGCGCGGTTCGCTTACCGTTGCAAATAAATTTTCTATAACTCAGGGAACGAAAATGTCTAGTTTTTCAAATGTTGCTAATCTCGCGCTTTTTTAAATTTTATTTTTATTTATTTATCATTAACTTTTACTCATCCTTAAACTATTTACACTTAAAATGATGGGAAGGGATTCTGGAACTCAAGAAAACGTACGCAGATGATCTTCTCCCCCATACGTCACATACGGTTTTTGTTGCTTTTTGACTAAATAAGTTTAAAATCTAAATAACTCCTGCATTCTTTCCTGCATCAATATTAATCTTTCATTCGTCTGAAACTGCTTGAATTGCAGTTTTACACGATTGTTCTTCTCTGAAGCATGATTGTTCATTTCCTATAATTTTATTTGTTTCAATATACGCATTTTACTGTTTCTTTACTATTTCTTCTAATATATTTTCATGTATATGTAGTTTATTTATTGGCCTTAATTCAGCTGCTCTCTTTGTAATTCTCACTTTTGGAATTGGTATTTCTGTGGAAGTTTTCTATGACTAGGGAATTATTAATTATTTTCAACACTACTTCTAATATTTCATTATTTTCTTTTAACACTTTTGTACTATTACTCTCGTCTGTTCCTTTATTGTTTGGTAATACACAGACAACTCTACTAAATTCTTTGCTTTTGATCTATTCAAATTGATTAAATTCACCGTCACATCTCTTATCTTGCTTGTAAATATTTTGATATCCTGCGTCTGTGTAGTGTTCTTTTAATGCCACTTACGAAATAGTTATTGAATTTAGTGGCTCTATTTTCTTTACTAATTTCATCAAATATAATATCTTTCTTCACTATATCACAATTTTTATTTTCTATTAAGATTTTAATTACCATAAATTATCCTTTACTATTATTTTTGTGTTCTTCAATAGTATTGTTATAATATTCTACTTTCTTTTTCTTAATTAATTTAACTACATTATTTCTTATCTTCTTGTGCTGTTTCCGTGTGTCTGGTTCTCTAGTTACTTTACCTATTTTGTATACTTTATCTCCTTTTTTTGCGAAGTATTTTTATTTCTTCGCAATACCATTTTCTAACATTCAATTCTATGTGCATCTTCAGCATTATAAATGGTGCCACCTCATCCATGGCTTTTAAGACGGCTTTTATAAAATAATCCCTTAATTTTTCATTATTTTCACATATTAACGGTCTAATATTAAATCCTAATATTTCTCTAAATTCATCCTATCGAAAAAAAAATTAGTCTCTTTAAAAATACATAATTTGTATCCTTTCTTTTCGATTTGTACCTTTTTCTTTGAAATCTTAATACACCACTACCCAGGTATGATCGCCACGTTTTGGTGGGTCTTCAACGTCTTCATTTATGTTTACAATTGAGATTACAGGATCAATGATTATCTGACTATTACTATCCACTCTCGTTGGCTCTTGTACTAATTGGTTTAGATTGAATGCTTTAAATCTATTTACTAACTTCTTTTTGGCGAAAATGTTTCTAAGTACATTTATATTAAAATTCCCCAGTATTAGGCATTCATTGACTGTCATTTCACCTAGTTTGTAATATAGTCAATAAATTCGTTATCCGATGCATTTAGTGAGTGAGCAAACTGAACGGAATAACCTACGATCTTACAAAATTATATGTATGATAAGACAGAGGAAAAATACGAGTAAATAGCTTCCACTGAAAGCTTCAGGTTACATCAAAATGCATAAATTGGTATGTTTAGATATACTAAAATTTATCTCTTCAGAAACTTCGGTAATTTCTCTTTGCGATCATGAAGTAAAAAATAATGGTAGTTTTAAAGTTTCCACCTGATTAAGCTTTAAAAATTATTCTTAAAATAGGTCAGTAATGAACTTGAATACTTAATAACTTTAATGTTCATAATTGTTAATGCGCGAGTTACAAAGTTTATAAATAAAACTGTCTCGAAAGTTTGTTAGAAAGACGTTTCCCTTTTGATACCGTCCTTGGCTCCCACTTGTTGCCTTTTAAATTCTCTTTAACTAAACTACACGAAGAGCACTTTTTGCACTCGAACAACGGTTTACCTCTGACCTTTCATAAAATAGTCAAGAAAATAAGGGACTTGGAAAAAGAATTCTCATCCCTATCATTGTTTTCGTGATTTTTTTAGATTGTCGAAATCGTGAAATAGTTAACTAGGAAATAATTTTAAAACTTTCCCTTTTGCTCTTTCATACTAGATGGCTTCTAGTACGAAAGTAAAACACCTTAATTCATTATCTTACTCTTATAAAATCTTTCAAATTTAAACCGATGGGCGTTTTTTCAAAATCTGTGTGACTCATAATTTTGAGATAATTGCGTTTTTTGCCTCTTCGGTTCATGAATAAGAGTAATGTTTGCAGTTGTTGAGTTTTAACTCTTTTTCATCCCAATCCAATACTTTATCACGGAAGACACTTTCTTCTGGAATTCTCTGCGACGTCTTAATATCGCAGATTCAATGTAAATTAGAATGTAGAGTCAATGAGTTCTTGACATTAAAATCAACTTCCGGGGTAGGGAACATAAACAAAATATGAAATATACTGAATTCTAATGATATATTTCCATGCTGATCTACAATTTCTCTTGAATTCACTTGTCTACACCATAACATCTGTAATTTATTTTTTTATTGCGTGCCGTGTCTAACATTTTTATTTATTTCGTTTTTGTTGAAATACATTGTAATGTAAGGCCAATGTAGAATAAAAGGTAAAATATCTAAAAGTTATTAAATTGTAAAAATTCTTTATTCGACAGCTTCTTTTCAACAACTTGACATCTCAGTTTGTAAGATGAAAAATAATTTTAAAAAAGTAGATGGCAGAAGGAAAAGTTATTGTTGTTTAAGGTCCAGTGGTCGAGCTATAAGATGAATTCCAAAACTTTTTGGTGACACGTTGTCGAAGTTTAAACATTCCCGCAAACTTTCTCGTCAGTTATTTTGATGGCGACTTTCGTATTACGTTAAAAACACATTCTGAATTTCTGACTTTGTGATAAAAATCAGAAGACAACACAAAAAGGCGACATTTGGCAAAGCGAAATTCTCGTGATAAAATCGTTTTGCACATTTATAAAGTTCTCTCCTAGGATATATATAGAATGTGCTACTTTTGAGAGTAAAACCAAGAATGTCACATATTGTAATAAAAAATCTACTTGCAGGGAATGCGCTACATAAGAAATACAGTTTATAATTCTCATGATTTTTCGCATGACAATTGATAATAATTGAAATACCTTTAATATTTATCTAAATTTTAGCTTAATTATTGGTACACATAAAATAAAATATGTATTTCATGTAATAACGTAATATGAATTCCTTGTTCAGTTAGTTCAGGCACTTGAGGTTTCAGAATAACACTTTCATTTTATGTTTCAATGTAATTTCATCTCGTTTCATAGTAACTGTACAAAATGAACTATTAAGTACTCACTCGTTTAACTTATATTATGAATTTATAATATATTGAATGTTTTAACGATAACTTTATTTTATAACTGAATTTTCGTTTTATGAATATCAAATAGTTTCTGATTTGCATGAGTCGACGTAGATAATTCACCATATTCAATAGTCATGAAATAAAAAAACCGTAAATATTAATGTTGGTGTTACAATGAGAGAATAGTTCGCAGTTCAAATGTGACCTACGCGCTAAGGAGTATCAAACTGGAAAATGGAATATATCACGTCCTGATGAAGGATTCAACCTTGCGAACCATATATATATATATTCCGGTGAATAATTATATTGTATATGTATTCCGTGATACCGGTTACTTCTTTGCAGGACTGATGACAGCGAATATATTGTTTAAATTGTAGAAAAAACATAATTGCAATTCTAGTATGTATTCCAGAAAATTGGGTGTTTCTCAAAAAACTATTATTGATTTTTTGGACCACAGCACCCCCTCGCTTACGTGCGGTGCTCGATCCGTCACAGTCCCCAAATCTTGTCCTTAGACCCGAACGATTGACCAATCATCTATCCTCGTATGACCCTTCCCGTTAACATAGAGAATCTCCGACAAACTCGCAGATCCGAAATTTGGTGTTCACACAATGAAACTCCACAGGTACTTTGGACTGGTGGTGGCATAACTCCAATAAAGAACTAATGGTGGTACAACCGCACGTACTATCTCGTTTTTATTTCTAGCTACACGCATTGTATTGTACATTTGCAATGTTAATTTTTATGAAAATTACAATAAAATTGGTGAAAAGTAAAAATATTTGGGGCTTTAATAAACACACTACCAGAACCGACGTCTCTCTTCAAAAGAGAAAAGAAAATTTTGTTTCACTCATTTTTTATTCTGAAATCATTTTTTTACTCTGAAATCATTTTATTGGCGCCACTCTATCCATAAAATGCTGCAAAGAGTGAAAACTTCATGGCGATCGCATTTAATTTCACTACCTTTTGAGAAAATTTGATTTGTTTATTTAATGTCAAAGCCAGAAAAATTAAAATAATTGATCATTTCTTAGTCTCTTAATCAACAAATGGCTATATTATTGGGTGAAATACGTTGATTTTTGAGAAAAATAATGCACAAAGGAATAATCGTTGTAGAATAATTCCTCATTGCCTCCGCCAAACACTAAGCAAAGTGAACGCTGTGTAAGTCAGTTAATACAAAGATAACCGTTAATTAATTTTAATACTTAATTGATAAAACCAAACAATATGTTTTGATGACGATAGGAGAAACACACTGGCGGGAAAAAAGTATTGCAACACCTCGATTGCATTGTACAATTTATTCCTCCGCAAAGATATAGCACATACAGACAAAATACTGCACATGATTACATGAGCGGAACCATGTGAGACTAGCACGTCCTGTAACAGAGAGAACCATGGACCGAAAATGCTACATCAATACTGCATGTACCAGCCCATCGCACGTTGGCCCATCATGTCCCACACATGCTCGATCAGAGCCACAAACCCAGTAAGCGTGTCGGTCAGGGCAGTTGACGAACATTGCGGAGAGCGAATTGAGTTGCGCGGGCAGGTGAGGGCGGGTATTGTCCTGCTGGAACAGCACATTACCCTCCCGTTGCAAAAAAAGGTATCAGCACAGACCGCACAACGTGTTGCATATATCCACCGCTGGTCCATAGTCCCTCCACGAACACCAACGACGAACGCGTGTTGTAGCTGATGGTACCCCACCGCAATATTCCAGGGGTGGGCCCTACGTGACGTCGACGAACACACTCTGGGTGCACGCGATCGCCTGTATGACGCCGCACACGCACACGACCATCTTTGGGGTACAGGCAGAAGAATCTCTCATCACTGAACACCATTCCGTCTCCCAGCTAACCTGCACATTGCAACACGCCAGACGGGCCCGTCGATGGTTCGGCGTGAGTGACTATCGGGCTAGCGATATGAGCGATTGTAATCCTGCTGCGAGAAATCGGTTTCAAACAGTGAGACACGTTGCGGGCCACCTGTGCCTGTATCTCTCGGGTGACCATACGGTCTGCCAACGCCGCCCTCACGATGCGTTGATCTTGACGTTCGTTGGTGCTCCACTGTCTGCTCGAAGTGGGTCAACGGCTATGGGAATGTTCGTCTACCCATCGTTGCCAGCATACCAGCACCGACGTCGCATCACGGCTCATTTGGTCAATAATGCACCGAAAGGACCGCTTCAAGCAGACAGACAATCCGATCCCGCTCAAACTGGTCTAATTGCTTAAATGACGGACGAGTGCGACGCCGTGGCATACCTAAGTCCCGACTTGATTTTATTGCAGTGGACAGTGCTTTTTAGAGCCGCGGAGTAGATGGCGCGTCCGGGCCATATCATCACTCTGCCATTACGTCACCGTGCGTCAGTCATCCGTAAAATGTTAATCTCAGCTACTACGACATTACATCCCTAACGCCCCTTATCGACTACTTGATAGCTCGTGTTGTTCCCGGTATTGCAATTCTTTTTTCCAACAGTGTATCATATCGGTTTTTGATGTTGTCTTATATTTTATCTTAACTGAAAGCGATTGTTTAACACCCTGAGAAAGAGGCAGGTGTCCGTAAAGTTGTTCAAGCACTTTTAGCGCCATGAGATGCCTTCCCTCTCCAGGTATCTTCCCAGCGGTGCGAGACCTCCCCAGCGGGACAAGCTCCCAACTGGTCTTTCGACAAGTGTGGTAGTGTAGTGTATGTAAGTGAAAGTATGTGTATTTTTTATGCATAAAGTACGCATATTTTTCGACAGACTATTTTTTGAATAAACTACTTATTCATGTTCATAATTAATTTTTATAATAATAACAATAAATATAAATTATGAACATGAATAAATAGTTAATTCAAAAAATAATATGTCGAAAAATAGTGGTGTACATTATATTAAAACATTCTGAATGTAAAAATAGACAAATAGACAAACAATAATTTTCAAAATATTTCAAAGTATGTGTAGTAAGTAAAAGGAAAGAACAGGCAGAGGAAGGAGAAATCGCGCGTGGTCTCGGGCCCGTTTGTTAGAGGTACTCCTGCATTTACCTGGTACTGAATGGAGACACCATAGAAAACTACTCTTTAGAGCAGCCGGCCCCTAGAATTATCCTCCAGAAAGCTGCTGAATTTGACCTAGTTGTGTTGTTAGTGTCGAAAATCCTTACGGGCGGGATCCGATTGCTAGAAGTTGCTTCAGAGGGCGGCAAAGCTGGATCTAAGCCGGCATGAATTCAGGATACTATTTCCAGGTATAAATTCGGACATGATTAACCAACGATCATCTCTTGAAATACCTTCGAATTTTCAACCTCGAACCAAGCATACATAGGTAAGAGTTATGCAAGTGTGTATAAATTATCAACATTATTAGAGAAAAAAACTAATTAGAGAAATTTTTATCATGTATCCACAGACTTTTATATACATACTATCTTGTTTTATTCGTAGTGATCTTTCACCGTATTGTATCTCGACTTTATCTATTACTATTGTCTTAGGGGCATTTGTCTAACAGTTTGTTGAATCAGTAAAGGGTCTGGGAAAATATTTTGAAACACATAATTTTGATTAATACTGTGAATTTGCGCGTATGTTGTATAATAAGCACCATATATTATTAGTTCATTCGCAAAGTTAGACAACAAAGAAATAGGCGCCAAAGGCAACATAAAAATAGCATTTTCTTATATTCATTTATTTTTTAAACAATATCAACTGTACGCTTAAAATTCCACAATACAAGGGACTCGGTATCAGTTCGTTCCATCTCTCTCGAAAAAACTAGGGAGCCGTGATTCATTCGATTTAAAAATTTACAGGCAATTCAGCGCGCAACGTGAGTCAATCATCGCCTCGAAACTCGTGCGCTATGCGCAGTGAACTGCATTTGAACGCAGTGCTGTATCGGAGATCGCGTATGATGCGTGTGGTTAGAGGTCTTTGTTAATGGCGCACATTCGCATGCATGTTCATCTACGCACCAACTCCAGAATCAATGCGTAAACCACTAAACCTAGATATATGTCTATGGCAGCTCCAGAAGTGGGTGCTTACGAATGCGCACGCGTACTGAAAGGTCAGTGATAAATTTAGAAAGTTTTTGATCTTTCTGTGAAAGTATTTTTTACTGAAATACGCCGGAATAGTGTAACCTTGGAAATCATTATCATGTAATAAAATTACTTAATCAATGATGAAATTGAAAATGACGGCTCAGCAACTGTGAAGTGATAATGCAATTTTTATACTGATACATGACAATTTCTTCGCTTACGTAACGCCGTAGGAAACTTCAGGAATAGGTACTAATCCGCAATACATCTCATACAGTTTTTCGTGATCTTTGACTAAATAAATCAAATAAAATAATAAATATATAAATCCAAATTTGTATTAACGTAGAGACTATGAATACCACGTATGAATAAACAATATTTTATATTTCCATTAAGCTCAGTGATCAAATTCCTCTATCATTCCTCAACCAATCTCAATGACTCGATTCCAATACGCGCTGAAATTTAAAGTTTACAGGAAAGCAAAATTAAATATAAGAGCCACTGGCCACATGAAAGATGTCTATGGTTTCATTAGAAACCCAGGAACTCGGAAAAACACAAAAAAATTAGTTTCGATTTTTACCGACAAATGCAAATACTTTATTCTGCGAACTGAATTTTCTTACTTAGTGCGTAATTAATAATTTTCATTCTCAGTGCGATACGGCTAACGCCATACGACAGAAAGAGTCCAACGAAGGTTCCACCCGTCTTTAAATATTCGCTATTCATGAGTTGCGTTATGAAAGAAGCATTTTTTATATTCTTGGTATGTAAAGAACTGTTTGCATTAACTTTCTACGTTCAGATTACAAGATTTAGGAGATAAAAGTTCTTGTTTGTTTAAAGAGCTGTCCGTCCGTAAGTGATAATTGCTAGCTTATAGAAACTTATTAATAATATTTCACATAATTGCTACTTACACAATAATAATTTACTGAATAATTTAATAAAACAACACAAAACGAAAACAAGGAATGAATTCGTCATTCAATCACATTCCTGCCACATTGCAAAAATGTTTATACAAGGTATAATTTAAAAAAATATTTAAATTTTAACAGGTAATAAGTAGTAAATAATATGAGTATAATACAAATATTCGTTCGATGGAACAAATGAGAGAAACGTATTGCTGTGTGAGACCACTATGCCCCGCCTCGCGTCACTTCAGGTGGCACGTGAACACCCCTTCCTGACTTTGCAGGGAAATGAGAGCGGAGTCAACGGAAGTTGTCCATGCTAGTTGGAGCGCCGCGTTACCTGGCGAGTAAGTAGTTCCTGTTTAACATGACGTTCTAGCACATAGTATAGCGCCGTATGCAATGTATGGGCGAGCGGGAGCTTTGTCAGTCACTTGCTCTTATATAAACTTATTTAAAAAGTATCCTGCGATTTTTGAAATTGATACGGGCATCTAGAGGCGTTGGGCTGGCAAATATGCCTGCGTTGCTGTGAGCGATTTTGGGACGCGGCTACCTGTGAGAACTCCATCTGCGTCGACCACGGGAATCTCCGTGCCATGCTCACACGATTGAGATGAGAAAGGAAGTTGGGTGCACTGAGCTGAAGTGTCGATGCTGCACTGAGGAGAAGTGTCGATGTAGGTCAGTGAGGTCTGGCACGAAGTCGGCGTTCCAAAATATCCCAAAAGGATTCAAGTCAGGAGTCTGTGCAGCCCAGTCCATTACAGGGTTGTTATTATCGCACCTCCACTCCGCCACAGGCCGGACAGTATGAACAAATGCTCGATCGTGTTGAAAGATGCAATCGCCATCCCCGAATTGCTCTTCAACAGTGGGAAGCAAGAAGGTGTTTAAAATATCAACGTAGACCTGTGCCGTGATAGTGCCACACAAAGCAACAAGGGATGTAAGATCCATCCATGAAAACCAAGACTATACCATAACATCATTTTGGACGTGTCCAAATACTTTTGAACACATAGTGTATTTGTCAACCGGTCGTGCTTTGTCTGTAGTAAAATTTTAATGTAATTTAATTTGTGTGGATAGCAATAGAATAAATTCATTTGTTTAACTGTATTTGTGTGTACGTTCTTCCACAAACCCATCTCCTACTACTTTAAAATAGTTATTATTTTTGTTATCAAAAACCATAGATGAATGAAAATGTTTTGCTTGAAAAAGTTTGTTTCATCATAAACAATTTGTATTGAATTGTAATAATTCATTCAATGTTTTCTTAAATTTACCTTCATGCATACCACTTATAATGTTATTAATGATGCTGTATATTTCAACAAACGTAGATTTATCTTTTCTTTTGTTTTCTTAATAGTATATTACTGTTACGCGTCTCCTTGATATTGGCAGTCACTATTTGCCAGGAAAACACTGAGTTTAATATGAGGTTGTTTTTCCAAATTCACCTGTAAATATCGATGAACAATGATATGACGATGTTTTGCTTGTTGTATTTGTTTTACATTAGCGAAATAACCTTGCAATTTGTGTTTATGGCTTTATTTTATTTTCCGATTGAATCAACTCATTCAGAATAACGTAATATTTACTTTAAAAAATACTGACCATTGCGCTTCCTGTAATATTTATTATGCATTTATTCTGAGAGTAGCAAGGAACAAAAGTTACATGATATTTAAATTATTTTACTTTACAATATTTTTCCTATACCGTTTATTCGAGAAAGTTTCTTTCATGGTCAATGAACGTGTGGGGTTTACAAATGACGACCAAAACAACAGAAATTATCTGTACAGAATTTTACATTTTCCAATTTCATAACTACGAAAATTATGTGTTTTGCCCTTGCGACAAAATAAGTTGATATCCTCTACTGCATCAAAATAGCCGTACACTTTTTTAGCGAGAATCTAAGAGACCGTGTGAACAGACCTCTGACCGTTAGCATATTGCATTTTACAGTCATATTTGCTTGATTTGATATGATTTATTTTCACGAAAAACGGTGAGAACTGTACGTTATGTATAGAGGAGAAGTATAAATTAAAGTCCGGCAGAGAGAAGCTCAGAGTCAGCATTACCTTGCCTCTTCAGTGACTGATCGGGAGGTCACAGGGTTCGAGTCCCGTCAGTGGTGGATTTTCGACGTTAACTACTAGTAGATGGGTGGGTCGAATTCAGCCGCTGTCTTTAAGAGAAGTCTAGCGTCCGTGTGCTCTGGTCGGTAGTTTCCTTGTTTTTTTTAATAAACAACAGCCGAATGCCGGAGCAGAACCCTAACAAACGGACCGCAGGCCGCGCGCGATCATTCCTTTCTTTTCCTTGTATCATCTCCCCTTACTCTCTCTCTATCTACATCTCTCACTTACTCAGTCACTTGCTCACTTACACACACACATCCATCCATCAATCACACTACCACACATGCTGAGAGACCAGTCGGACGCTTAGAGCGTCTCACGGCAAAAGCCGGTACTCCGCTGGGGTGATACCTAGAAAAGGGAAACTCTACAAACCAACGTGATGTTTGGCGCTGGATTTCAGCATGACATATGGTAGAAATTCCGCCACTTCCCGGAATAAAACATTCACTACACGAACGAGAATAACGAACATAGTAGTTTATGTGACCTGAAACATGTATCATTATAAAGGTGTCCCACCAACTATGGACAACCCCATAACTTCTGAACGGTTCAAGATATTGAAGTGCAGTTTTCGCTGAAGAATGCGTATTCATGGGGCAAGTAACATGCCGTAGAGAAATTGTGTATAATATTTTTAGGTTTTGTGAAATTTAATCATCTTTGATTTTTTTATTTGGAACTATACATTTTTCTCACCAGCAGTGTATAGATAATGAAAAGAGGAATAAAATAATGTGTCATATTTTAGTATTTAATAGTAATTTGAAACTAAAATTAGACTTTCTGGCATGCGATTTCTAATTAAACAGTCAATATTTCGTGTAGCAGCCCTTGCAACTCTCGCCTTCGGGGCAGGTGGCCTTCGCGGCGTCGACTCTTGCGTGGAAGGGGAGACAGAGGGGTGGCAGTGAGGGAGAAGAAGCATAACTACAGCAATCCATGGTTTGACACTGGGGTCACACTAACAAACACCCATTTTAAAGATCAGAATGAGAAATAATTTCCATTGAGTCATCTGAATTTAACTTGTCTCCTACTGAAATTCCAAAAATCGATCATCCCAAAGAACGATATAAAAATTGGTAGCGTAAGGACGATGATAATAATAAATATCATTTTCAAATTTGACAAGAATCCATTCACCGACTCTGTGTAGGTAAATTTCATTTTTAATTAAGGTGATCACTCGCCCACTTTGTATTCATACTGCTGTTCACTGCTAATAAATGGAAAACAAAATACTTCCGTTTTCTGACGTGGATTTTCAAGTTTGTGGTAGCACGTGTTTTTGGGGCGCTATGAAACGAGAAACTCTTCAATCAGTACTAGCAGTCGATACTGCAGATTTTCATTTTCGTTAAAGTTGACGAACTTAACACTAATAGAATAGCCAAGAGTATTTCAAAATTTTTATCTAGAGGCATTACGCTCTGAGGAAGGTCGCAGAATAGCAACCGAAACGTCGGCACCTTCGCCATGGTCGCGGCGTCATCCGGACAGCCAAGTAAATACTGACTCCGGCCGCGGAAGCCTACGCTCTCAAAGTATAATCAAACAAATTGAAGACATTTTTGTAAATGAGGCTTCATGTAACGTTCAACGTAAAATTCAAAATATCTTTGAAACTTGGAGAGCCTCGAATGTTTTTCAATCGACCTAGTAATATCAATTTTGGAGAAAATCGTCTGAACGGTTCAGCGTTGACCAGAGACGGACAGATAGACACATTTTGCCATCAATAGAATTTACGGAATCAAAAACCCACGAAACATGGATTTTGAATAGCCTACGTGTTAGAGGAAGACTTTTACTAATATAGAAACATGATTTATCTACTTTTTAGTTCCCAGGGTCCCAAAATAAGTTTTTCTGTCGAAAATTCGCCGTTTTATGACGCACAATTCCAATTTTTACGAAGTACGAGAAAGTTACAAGAGGATGCACCACGTCACTACAGCATCGTCGAGGCTTTTTTGGATGAGATTTTAATGAATACCTTGGAAGGTCACGCGCACCGACAGGCTTCTGAATGTCCTTTTTGTTTACCGAATTTCACCCTTTTGGAATTTGCTGTTTGAAAAATTGTAACACAAAACACTTATTCAGAAAACCTGGAGTTCTGCAACATTTAAAGAGCGAATTACTTTTGTGTATGGTAGATTATTAACCGACAAATTAATTAATATTAAATGGACTTTTTTTACTTAAAACATGTAGGTGTACTTCAAATGAAATGTCTTTTTGAAAAGTCTCTTTAGGTAAAATGAACTACTTATAATAATTGTAATAAGTTCATAGTCGATGAACGAAGTTCATAAATTTGCGAAAATGCATTTTTGCCGAGTGACAAACGCCTACTTGTTTTGTGGAAGAAATTTTGATTATATTATTATTATTATTATTATTATTATTATTATTATTATTATTATTATTAGTCACTATATACTTCCCTTTAAGAGCAAGGGCCTCCTGTTTTTGCAGTGAATTTTACACATTAAATAATTTCTAATTCAAAAGTTATTACTTCGTAATAATTTGCATATTAACTATCATGTACCAATTTGATCTGCAATGCATTTTCCATTGCTTAATTATTTACTTCACATCACAGGAAATTGCCTTCCCATGAAATGTGATTACAACACAAAACGTTAAATAATAATAATAATAATAATAATAATAATAATAATAATAATAATAATAATAATAATAATAATAGGTACGTGAGAATTTCAGAATATGTGAATTTTTCCATAAATGTCCGTGCGTCGCCATTCATTTCACAAACGAACTAAACCAATGTCTTGGAACGACATTCACTAATTTAGATCCACCCGAGTGTTTCAGAAACGACACTCGAATCCTTTTTAACCCCGTGCCACCAATACATCGCGACGAATTTTAGTTTCCCGATCTTGTAATATTTTTCAGCAGATGTAGCCGAATAAAAATGTTCCTCTGCCATTCTTGTCAATCATCAATCGTACTCCATTCCGAAGAAGCGGCCTCGTGTTTTTGGACGCGAGATGGGATTTTTTTCGGTGAGCGAAGACCATTATTCATCGAGCAACCGTGAGCGAAGTGGGCGGAGCGGGGCGGAGCAGGGGTGGAGCGGGGTGGAGCGGGGCGGAGCGGGGCGGAGCGGGGTGGGGCCGACGCGGGAGTAACTCAGGGCCTACGAAGCCGCGGAACTCCGGGCGAGGGGGGAATACTGCGAGTTATTGGGCCGTGGGGGCCGTGTTAGTGCGCTGGCCACTGGGACGAGCGGGGTGGGACACGGGCACTCACGTACGCACTCGCTGCGCATGCCCTCTGCGCGAGGCGATGGGCAGTGCGCGACAGACCACGTGGGAAGGCTCGACATTGATTTTTTTTAAATTCTATTCTGTCTCTATTATTTACACTTCAATAATGTACTATTCGGCAATGATATACGACTATACAAAACATATTAACACATGTGAAAAATGACGGGACGCAGGCATCGATAATGACGGGAGAAAATCAGCATTATTAATGGGACGAAATGTAATAATTAAATTTTAATAAATAATAGAACACATTTCATTTTCTTTAATATTAAGTTGAAGGTTTCATCATTTTAAAATTTCCTTTATTATCAAATTTTGTGTCTACAATTACCCCTTTCTCTCTTCTCTCTCGTCTCTCTTCTCTCTCCTCTCTCCTCTCTCCTCTCTCTCCTCTCTCTCCTCTCTCTCCTCTCTCTCTTCTCTCTCTCCTCTCTCTCCTCTCTCTCCTCTCTCTCCTCTCTCTCCTCTCTCTCCTCTCTCGCCTCTCTCTCCTCTCTCTCCTCTCTCTCCTCTCTCTCCTCTCTCTCCTCTCTCTTCTCTCTCTCTCTCTCTCTCTCTCTCTGCATTGGGAGAAGGGACATACAGGTAAGGTGGCCATGGCAAAAGAAAAACTCTTAGAAGAACACACGCACCTAGTCGAGAATTGGGCCTTGGACGGGATACCTGGGGCTTCGTGAGCCCAAGAAGAAAATAAAATGTTGTGTGAAGGTTGGCAACTATACAATCTTCAGCTTTTCAATACTTGTTTTTTTTGGTGATAATTGACTATTATCAGTGTGTTAGCGGATCGCTGTTGTAAATAATTATGTAATTTCTATTGTTATTAACGTCTCTTTCACTCATTGTTACCTTCATCTAATAAAAGGTCTCATGGAACTTTCAAGCTCATTCAAGATAATATAATTTTATTATATCTGCATTGTAATAATACATACCGTATTCTTCGCACATTGATAAAACAACTGTAGAACGTAAAGAGTATTTAAGCTTATTTGTAGCTCTTGAGCGTAGACATCGTGTCAACGTTTCTTCCATGATTTTTCCAAATTACGACACAGTTACATTTTAATTTTTATCACTCATTTTTTAAATAATGTATGGTAAAATTTCAATATTTTTGCCATTTTTTTAAGTAGTGACGGTTTCACTTTCTGTAGATATATAGTTGGAGATTTTATTGTCCTACATCAACCAATAGAAAACCACAAGTAGTAGTCACAGTTAACATTTTCGTAGCTTTCTCAAAATTCTTGACTACTGTGTTAAATTTGTTCTGTGAAACTGAACGAGAAAAATTATGTAAAAGACTCCTTCTAAATATATCCCATACCTAAAACTCCCAATTTTTAGTTTGTTTTATTTTCATTTTTTTACTTCAAAATTCCGATTTGCTTCAGTAGTACTCACTTAAAAATAGAAAAATTTCGGTAGTGGTCAAAAGCTTGGCTCAGTAATCGATCGATATGGTATCCTCAACGTTGTTGAAAGCAACAACTTTCAAAAAATTGTTACTTTAATTGTTAATTTGTTACATTATTTCAATCGTAGTATTAGTAAGATATTTTCAGCTTATCCTTTAAATATAAGAGAAAGTAAATTATCTTCGTCCTAAACTTCACCACTAGAAGACATAAAGTCCATATTTGGCAAGTTTGCCTGATATATGTAGAAATATTTCACATAAAATTACACAAAAACTACTCGTATTATCAAAAAATTGTTCAAGATCTTATTTTAAGATTTGTCTTTAAAGAACAGATTTTATTAAGGAAAATATATTTTGCAATTTTCGAAAAATTAGGGATTTGAACCAATATAAGGCCTGCACCATTCTCTTAAAGAGTCTTATGCACTATCCAAGAAAAAAGTTTAATAAAAATTTGGTGCAATTTTGAGAAAATGTTGAAAATTGTAAGGCTTTATATAATGCATTCCCAAAAATGAAAATATCCGTTTCAAACTCAAAAATATCCGTTTCCTAAATTTTCTTGAAATTGATTGTGGAATATCAATTTTGGAGAAAATCGGCTGAACGATTTAGGCGCTTGAACGCAAACGGACCGACAGACGAACCTTTCAATCGCCCGTCAATCGATATTTCAGAAAATATTTTTGCATGACATTTTAGGTTTCTTGCAACATGTTTTTTCGTACGAGGATAGACGAATTACTTGCGACTCTTAGGGTCAACGTGTCTAGATCGCAAGAGACCATTCATACCTGAGAACTGTTCGTTTCTTGTATTGCTTGAGTGTTTTCTTGCCCAACTGGAATTCATCCAGCCAGAACCATATTATTAAAATGTGTTATTTACTCGTAGTCTTGTATACATGAATCTCGTGACAGCGAATATTGATTTTTATATCAGAAGAAGAAAAGTATTGGTTTTCCTTTTTATTATCATTTTGTTTTGGTTTTATTGTTTGTTATTATTGTTATTATTATTATTATTATTATTATTATCATTTACTCTTTACTTGGTTTCTAACAGGAATTAATGCGAGTTACACTGATTGCCTTTTTTTTGCTTTCTCCTTCAGTTTGTAATTTTACTAATCTAGTATCTAGTGCACAAGCCCTCGGAGGTTCGTTGCTTACCATGCTCGCTTTCCACGGAGCAACCCCGGGTTCGATTCATGGGCGGGCCAAAATAATAATTGTGCGCTTTCTTTACAAATATCCTAAGGTTATGAAAACCAGTATATATGGTGAAGGGATGTATTTGTGCTAGTCACACGAACCCCGTATCCCTTACCCAAGAGGCTGGGTCACCGCTGGTAGGCCAAGGCCAGTAGCGGGCTAGCGAGCCATAGGACAGGACAGCATCTAGTGTATTACTAATTTACAATGCGCATAAACACTGAAATTAAATTACGCAACTACCAGCCTATTAAGATGTGTCTATAGTTAAAATATCATGACGGTGCTTATTCTGATATAGCCAGTACCGACTGAATTCTCATACTCAGCACGTCACTTCCTATGACAGCGGACGTCATATGACAGCAAGGAAGAAGCCGCCCGCCATGAAATATTTATTTACAAGTTGCGTTATGAAAATGTAACTTGTTTATATTCTAGTTATAAAAGGAACTCATTACTGTAGAAATACGCACTAATGAATATGTGAAATTGTAATGCACTATTCGTGAAAACTATTTTATTATTTAATTTTTTATTGTATTTAATTTATTGCCATCTAATACAAGAGAAGATTATTTCTTCTTGAGCAGTGTGCGTGCTACGTTTTGGAAAACGAAGTTTTATTTTTTTCACTAGCATTTTTGCTATTGAAGGTCAATAGTTACTAACTATATTTTATTTGCAATTTGAAGCGTATATAATATTTAGGGTAAATTAAAATAATTGGTCTTCACAAATATCTGACAAGCCTCTGCAAATTTTGTAACAAGCAAATCTTCGAACACGTGAAATGAAAATATAAAGAGAAGCTCAGAAGTGGAATAAATGGGAAGACGTGTGAAAAAAATAAATGGGAAGAAGTGGAATAAATGTGACGCCCGCGACATGCATGGTATATTGCGATTCATAAGATTGAATGTATTAGTTTTTAACGATCTAATTCGTTTATTCCCTTAAGTTTAGGCCTGATAATTTAATGACCAACCTATTGAATTTTCTCTTAATATTCTTCATTGGAGAAACGGGAGAAACTTGGAGAAACGGGAAGGAAAAACCGAAGATCGATTTACAAGCTTCACATTGGAAGCGGAAGACAGAGGCGATCGTTAACTGGTTATTGGTTGTTATGAGGTAGAGACAAGAATAATGGGGGTGGAAAGGGAAAAATGACGATGGGAATCAGATAACATTAATGGCCCAAACAGCGAAGAAGAGTAATAGAGAGACCGGGAGGTGGAGAAAAATATAGCTCAGGCTTTCGGAAGACCACGATAGTAGTGTACTAACAACAAAGATTTCAAATTATTCCAGAAGTTAATCATTCCTTGCAACATCAGTTCACAAGGTTATCATTTATATAATTATATAAATGATATGCTACAATGGAAGTAGGATCCAACTAATGAAGGCTGGAAGGTATGATGACGGTGGCAGAAGGAAAACCTCGCTACACGATAGGTCTGGCTACGTCAATTAGGGATGCGACATCGCCCACAAAACATCGACGTCTCTAAACATCAATGTTAAAATTAAAACATCCATGTATATTAAACTTGGATTCAAAACTATCTATGTTTTTAATTTTTTTAAACTGTGTTAGTAACCATTAATATTCACGAGGAGGGAGGCTTTTAATTTGGCAGTGGTCGCATTTCTTTATTTTCAATTGAGACTTAACGGAAAAACAACGCCAAAGGGTTAGGCCAATTAACTAAACATTTGTTATCTGATTGGGTAATGCAAGAATATTATACACGTAATTAATACACGAAAACACGATATCACGATCATCTAATATTTTTTTACTCTTGGTCACTTTGGTCTGAAGAATGTTCAATTTGTGAATTGAAAACTATTACAAGGTCTCATTATAATGGATCTGTTTTCATTAAAAAAAAATCAACTGCATAAAAATCAAACGCAAAACATCAGTTTCAAAAAACATCGGTGATAAAAAACAACGATTTTAAAAACGTCGCCTTCAAATAATCGATGTTACATACATCGAGGAATTTATAAAAACATCAATGTCGCATCCCTAGCGTCAGTCGATGTTTATTTTTACTCACCGATGTGGTCACCGCGAAACAATTGTGAAGGCTAACGGATGACGAAATCCGCGCAGAATTAAAGTAGCGCAGAGAAGAGCAAGAGAAGTTGTCAATAACGAATTAAATACGCCGAAGAGATTTTGCGAGTCTCAGATTTTCAATGATAAATTACAGTAATATGACGACTTGCTAAGGCGTCTCCGGCGCTGTGTGGGCGACGGTTTGATTGATTGATTGATTGATTGATTAATTGATGTTTTGGGTCACATCAACCGGTATGTTCATTAGTCTCGTTAACAAAGGGGGTTTTATGTCTAGAACTTCGGTGATCCTCCCCCGTTAGATTGTAATATCTGGTGCCGACTTACACTTCAGGTTGCGGGAGATTTTTCGTTTCAGGTACCATATCTCTGCCAGCAGGGCACCTCCCTAGCCACGATAAGCTCTAAACTCTCGCCTGTCTCTTGACATGAGTGATAGCGAACTGCATATGTTTGTGTAAGTAAGGGTAGAGGATAGGACAAGAATGAGGAAAAAAGTTTTGCCCGCCGTTCTGAGTCTCTTTGTTACGGTACTGCTCCAGCATTCACCTGGTATTGTTCGGAGCAACCACGGAAAACTACCGATCAAAGCCGTCAGCCTCTACAATCTTCATCTAGACATCGACTGTATTCTACCTAGACATGTAGCTCTGTAGTATCGAAAATCCGCCACCGCCATGGCTGGATCCCCAAGACCAATCAGTCAAAATCGCCGCAGAGACAGCGGCAATGTTGTTTCTGGTCTGAACTTAGCCGTTGTAATCGTTGGGACATGCCAGGCGGAAGATCGAAGGTGGGGGCGGATAAAATGAAGCAGAACGTCAAGGGAGCTGCCCCGACTCCCCGCGTGGCAGCAGAGGTCGACCGCCGTAAAAATGTAAATCCTGGGAAGACCGTGGCATCGTATGCTCTTTCGTCACTTTTTCTCTGGTGGTTACCTGTGGTGTAACGGCTAGACTGCTCGCCAGCCACCGCTGGGGTCTGATCTCGATCCGAGGGGGATTTGTTATGGACGAAGGCGGTAAACTCCACGATGAAACATTCCGCTGATGATTTTCCGCTTTCAATGTTTCATCCCTACGAAAGATGCTAATTACGAGGTGTGAAAATCTTGGCAGTGGATTTTACTAGTGAGTTTTACCATTGTTCACTTTAGCCTTGAAATTCTGAACACGAATTTTCTCGCATATTATTCTGTATTGCCGTTGAAACTATGTGATGTGTTCATTGAATCAGCCGCTCCATTTAGCCTTAGAAAAATTTCTTGCAGTTTATTTTATTAAAATTGTTTATTTTAGTTGTGAAAATTGGGATTGAATAACCCATATTAATGGTTTTATACATACTAAGGTATTGGGGGTTGCATCTCCGTCACTCACTCACACACACACACACACACACACACGTGCGTGCATCGAAGCAAAATTATTCTGATATAGGGCACTGTTGAGAACTGCCCACGATCACACAGATCCAACAGAAAAATTCTTTCAAGTCGGTCAACTGTTCCACATTAACAAGCACAATTCAAATGCACATTTTGAATAAATAAAACTTCTGTCATACAAAATAAATTCACCAAACATCCTAAATAGTGCATTTAATAAGTCAAACACTGGTGCTAAAGAATGGCACCAACTTTCTCGTACTAGCCATCTATCGCCGCCCAAAAGTACATTTTTTGAAATGTCAATTTTTCAGTTCACAAATAGTAGAACCAAAATATTACTTTAAGAGTATTAAAGCAGAGTGAATCCTTGTCCTAATTGGCAATTTTCATTTAAATATTTGAAGCCGTTTTTAAGAAAATGGCATTTAAGCGTTACTGTAAATACGAAATTTAAATTTCTTTTTTCACAAAAAATATTTGAGTTTTAGTTAAACTTGATTTGAAATCATTTGAAGCATTCCATTCACAAATTCCTGTGTTTACAAATTGCTGGAAATGTGCACATTAATGGCGTAAGACATATTTTAAAAAAATATTTGTATAATTGTTGAAAAAACAAAATTCTACAGCAAAATGAATCTCATATCATCTCAAAGAGTGCAAGTAGCCCTACATGTACAAGTTTGAAGAAAAATGTACTGCCTTTTGTTTGTTGAGAAAATGGCGTTTGAGCGTTTCTAAAAATGCGGAATTTTGAGTTAGTTTTCAGAGAAAACCTTTTGAGTTTTTGAGAAACCTCATAGGCCATTATTTAAAGCAGATGTACTCATAAATACAATAATGGGAACTAATTGCCGCTATTGTATATATTAACGTGAGAGACAGATCAAACAATTACATTTTTGTAATTTTTGAATGAACAAAAGAATAAAACAGTACGGCGTTTATGTCATCTCCTAGAGTACATTAGGAACTATCCCTACCAATAGTTTAAAGAAAAATTTGAAGCCGTTTTCGAGAATATCTTGATTTTTCCTTAATTTTAACTTGCACAAATTGCGCACAATATTGCGCGAAACTACAATTTTTTTAAAAAAAATGTATATGACCTTAATGAAAGGACAAATATTGCACAACAATTTTACGATTATTTGAAACAAAAATCTCGATCATTTACTTTTAGTAGTAGTCAGAGGCTAAAGAAATCAAACTTTTACAGTTACCCAAAATTCAGAATAACGAGTAACAATAGGACGTATGCCTACGTTATAAATGTATTTGACTCTATTCTTACAAGACATGTAAAGAAAAAAATTGGGGCCGGTGGGCTTCATGGAAAGGACTCCCAATTTTTGAACAAAGTTTTTCAAAATCGCAACACCTCGAGTCGCTTGTTGAAAAAAATTGTACTTAAAGTTTAAGGGGTAGTTAGTTTCACAGACGGACAGACAGACAGACGGACGGAATGACGGACGGACGGACGTTTTGAAAACAACACATTTCGGTATCGGGGGACCCCAAAACGCGTATTTCCGTTGAAATCTCGAAATCGATTGTACGCAGCACTATCTCTATACTACGTATATTACTCCGTATATATGTTCGTATACGGAAAAGTAAAATGACTGAAATTCTGTGGTTCTAAACCTTCCACAAATCGCGTAGTTTACAGTGATGTATTTTGACGAACACAGAAAACGTTTTTTCCTAAGAGTCCAAAGCCGCTGGTGCCTAGTGTTTTGCGATATAACCCTGTGGCGCTTTCTATTTATCGTAGCGTTACTAAAACGCAAGGGAAATGACAGTGCTCTCAGTGTTGATGAATAGGAATGCGCATCTAATCGGATTGTTCGTTCTTCACAAAGTTAAACATTCATAAGCCTGACGTCACACATTGGTCCGCTGCCTGGCATGCAACTATACGCAAAAAAGACGGGCGTATTTTGATTTCCAAGTGATTTTATTCATTGCTACAGCATCAATATTTTGAATTTCGAATGACATTAAAAACAAAAGAAAGTATATTCCCAACACATGATCAATAGTTTATCTGATTGGATTGGGGTTGCGGAAACGTACAACTTAAAAACGAGCCGCCACCTGCACTGACTACTCGATTAAAAACTAAATATTTATAATTACTCAATTTTCTAGTTCTAATTTCGAATGAGGAGGGTCATGTTACTGTGATAACATATCATATATTTACGTATACTACAGGGAATTAATAGAATCATAACCTGACAAGCATTTTATCCTTAGCGTAAAACGATGTGTTTTGAGAAGTGGGGCACAGTCAAGTGTTTGCGCCGCAAAGAAAACACGTGCGCAGATCTCGATGCTCCATAGTTGAGAATCTTTCAAAACTGAAAAATGTTTAGTTTTGTATCACGTTAATAACATCTAATTATTTCAAAAATTTCTAGAGGCCTAAATTTTATAAAAAATTAGAAAATTGGAATCGGTGAAAATGTGAAATTGAAAATAAAAAAGGAAATAAGAGGGAGTCAGAGTAAAGAAGTGGTAGAAAGAGAAAGAATGATTACCCAAGAATGGATTGAAAAATCTGATAGATTTTGCATATTTTTCCCTAATTACTTCTCACTTCTCTAGAGCATAATTTGTCCACATTACAACAATCATATGACGGTAAATATAAGGGAATCAAACGAAACGAACAAGTGAACAACGTCCATGAGGACGTTTGTGGCAATTCTCTGATAAGGAATATAATTTTTTTTACATTTCGTAGTTTCGAAATAGTTTTATGATGAAGTTGCTCAGAGCGCAGTCACTCCATATAAAAGCCGCTTGAAGCTCTAAAGCTTCAATTCTGCCTGAATCGTGACAACAGTTATTAGAAAATGAACATTGTTTATTTTGTTTAAAAAGCGGAAAACCAAAAGCGTAAATTTAAACTTTCATTAGATAGCCCGAATATTTGCGCGACATTAAACACTTCGCCATTTTTATCTCGACAAGAACACAAGCATCCATAACAATGCAATTATTTAAAAATAAATTCCGCCGAAGCTAGTGTCCAGTTAAGCCTGCCAGTGTCCTAAATCCACGGGCGAAGAGGGCTCAGGCTGCGCAAACAGCACGCGGTCCGCGGCCGCCATCGGCCCTCTCTGTGTACGCGTGTTCCCTTCGCTTCGCGCGCGCAGAAAGATCGCGCAAAAAGGAGGAAATGCGACCACGACCACGGCCTCGACCGCCACCGCACGGGCAGCGTCGCCTGCCCGTCCCCGCCAACAAACAACCCCCACCTCACCCCAACTCCAACCCCACTCCAGTCCCATCCCCGTCTCCAACCGCCGTCTCCGCCCCCAGCAGTACCCCCTCACCCACATACCCACCCCAACCCCAATTCCAATCATAACCCCAACCCGCCACTCACCACCTCCACACAACCTACACACCCCACACCACCACATCACCTCAGCCTCACACCCCCACCCTGTCCACATACCCCACACCCCCCGACACCCTCACACACCTCACACATACCACACACCGCCCCACCCACCCAACTCACTGCATCCCAACTTCCCTCCCTCTATTTGACCCTTCCTTACGTCTATTTGACCCTACCTTACTTTATCCTTTCTCCACTCTACCCAGCCACACCCGTCCCTCTCTTATGCTCCCGCCTCCCCGGCCCCAACGCCTTTTGCCATCATTCCTCCCTCCTTCCTTGCCTATCTGCTCCCACCCGCCGCATACTGCATTAGTATAGCACAAATCACCGCATTGCCACTGAGTCTGCAGCGGCTGTGATCGAGCGGCCCTAGGATTCGAATCCTGGCGGTAGCGGATTTTTGGCACTTGTTACTTTGCGAGATCGAATTCATCCGCTATCTGGGGGAGAATTTTAGCGGTTGGCTGCTTTGATCGATAGTTTTATGTAGTTTCTCCGATTAGTACCAGGCGAATACCAGAGCGATAATTTTCCAAACGGCACATCTTTCCTTCCTCTTTCTTGCCCTACTATTTCCTTATTCGCACACACTGGTTTAGCTGCTTGCCTAAATATGCCCTACATTACACATGTTGGGAGACCAGTCGCGGGCTTAGAGCTTGACCTGGCTGGATGGCGCCCTGATTAAAGAGATTTCTGAACAGGGAATCTCTGGGAAGCTGACGTATAGAACGATACCATACCTCTCCATCCTGCGGGGTAAGTGCACCGCCACCTTACGCGATAGAACATACACTACACTAACAGGGCTAAGAACCATAGCATTTGACATGCCAGAAAAAAATCAATGAATCAGGTCCCGTCGCACCCAACCTGGAGCCCTTCCTTCCCCGCCCCGGTCCGACACGGCCTGGACTCATCCCGTTCGCCCCGCTCTCTCCTTCTCGCCCCATCCTGCCGCACCCACATCGCCATGTCGCTCTCCGTCGTGCACCGCCACGTCACCATTTAAATAATGAAACGTGGGCGGCCGCGAGCAGCCTGTGCGGACAGCTGTGCGCGCCCCCGCGAAAGGGGCGAGCGGCGAACCGCGCCATGCGACGCTCCGATCAAGTGGCGCTGCGGGGCGCGCGGGAGGAGATGCAGGACCGGTTGAAGAGTCTGCAAGACTCGTCGTACTAATAAATAACAGCGATTTCGTCACTTATTCATATAAAAATATTTGGCGTTGATTCTCCATAAAGAACTTCCGAAAAACAAATCCCTAGCGTGTAAGCAGCTCGCTCACTCCAAATTTCTTTTTAAAAGTTAAGCTTACTGTCTACCAAGTTCAATAACCTTGTAACTCTCTTTTTGGTCACTCCCGGCTTCTAACACCTTTCCCATTCTTAGGGAACGCAGATTGCTGGGAATTGTGGTGGAGAGGCTATTTCCCCAATTAAATTGTTATCTAATTAGATACGTCCTCAGAAATAGAAATCATGAACATTGGAAACACTATTTATTCAGTCACAAACTTGTTATTTATTCCAAAAATCCTTGATTTTTGTTATTAACTACATTAATACATTAAATAAATTAAGGTAAAAATAGCGGGAAATCCTATTTGATTTCCGTAGTGATTTCAGAACTGCTTCTGCATTTTCATTTTAATGACCGATCTAGAAGGAATTAAGAAAAGATTAAGTATCAGTTGTTACTCCTTCAGCTATTATGCAAAGCTTTTGACATTTTGAATCATACGATTTTTATTTGCAAGCTAAAGTACTATGGTTTATTCTATACAACAATTTAATTATTTGATAACTATTGAAACACTAGTGAAGAGTGAAATCTTGTAAAGTTAATATTTGGAGCAGACCTGTCTCATTGAGAATTTCATCGGGGGTCTTGAAAACTTTCACATTGAGCTCCATGTGTTATAAGTAGATGATAGTGAAATAATATTTTCTTTCTAACATGTTGTCACGTCGTAGTATATATTCTGAATTTAGACTTCACACACTTTTCTGAATCGCCACACGCAAACCATTTCGTTCTTAATTCTAATAACAAACCTATTAGTTGGTCCCTCGAAAGCATAAGTAATGAAATAGGTATGTTAATTACAAACACCTTAATTCTCCAGTAAATGATAGTCGCACTTTTGGTCATGTACTACACTAATCGTGATTTTTCCATAAGCATTTTTCCTAGATTCCCTTATATACTTATGATCGTTGGACATTGTCAAATATTGTTCCCCCATTGTAGTACAAATTTAACCGAAAATGCACTGGTGCTATCGTTATGTGATTTTACTGACAGCACATGGATCTTCTTTCTCTCCGTCACAGTCCCAAATACAGTGAACTAAAAAGACTAAGAACATCTATAGAAAGTCTTTCAAAAACCTCTGCACAAGAGTAATTACTCAAGAGGCATTTGACCAAACATGACATCAAGTACAAAGTTATCACGATTGGTACTTCTCGGCGCATAATTTCAATAATAAATATTTTTCTTAACAAAAGAACATTTTCGAGAAATGTTAACAACTACCTCTCAAACACGAAAACAATAACCGCTTGACCAGCCTTTCTTCAAACCTATTGATTTTGTTTTTTCCTCTTCATCCTCAGCCATTCTGACTTTAAGGATGTTAAAATGTTAGACAACTGGACTTCCAAACGTAAGTTCCAATTAAATGCATGTTAAGTATCCGCTAAAATATTTAATTTGAGGCCTTACACGCAACTAATTTTTTGTTACTTCACAACAATAAATAAGAGTGTCCTTCCCCCAACAAACAACCGAAATATCTCAGACTTCAATTATTCATGAAACGTAACAATATTATATTCCCGATTATATATATTGTGACGTACCTTCAATGCGGTACTATTCACTAGATTTATTTTTAGAAGGGACAGGTGTCTTGGTTCGTGAATGGGCCTCTGAAGGTTTGGCGAAAACATTGGAAAAACTCAACTATCTTTTTTGTTTTAAGCAAACAATCACTTTATTACTAAAATCACAAATTTAGTACATCAATTGCAGTCTAATCACTTCCTGTTTTGGTACCAAAACTAGAACTATGAGCTCAGATTACACAATACCTTGAATGCCATAAACCGTTCGTTTCTTCTCGGATGCTCCCCAGCGGCTGCGGCGATCGGCGTCCTTCGGCGCGACTCGGCGCCCGTCGGACGGTTGACCTTCGCTTGGAAGCCCGTCGCCCCAGCTCTCTGCGACGGTTACACACGACACCTTTGCTTCGACCCCGACCGTTGTGAGTGTATTTCAGATCGGTATGCACTCACCCAATATCACTGTCCACCTATCATTTGTTGGTTATCTCAGTTCTCCCTTGCTGCACAACCTACCAGTTCTACTTCGTTTACCTTTCACAATCACGTATACACGTGGCAACTATCCACTGCCGTTACCAGCCATGCGGTCTATAGTTTTTACTTTGTCACCACAGTTCCCGACACCTATTCCGCTTCTTCAAGCTTACACTATTTATTACCGGCCACTATCACACTTAATTCACTCCTTAATGATGTCTTTTCCGTTATTTAACTTCACTTTGTTCCTTTTTCACCGCGCGCATCAACACCGCTCCACTCTCCTTCGAGTTCCCTTCCTTACTAACCGTCGTCGTCTCGCCCAGTCTCGCCGCCTTCTCCCGCCTGACCCGTTCCCTGATCTTGTCAGCTACTCGCCGCCGTTACCGCCCAATTTAAAATATATGTATTTAAAAAATGCACCGCGTTTCAATATATATATATATATATATATATATATATATATATATATATATATATATATATATATATATATATATTCTAACCAACCCACCTTTGATCACAACTGCCACCTTCACAGTTGCACGCATGAACCGTAAGCGGGTTAACAAGATTTTGCTCGTGAAGCGAGCTTAAAAATCTAGGGAGCAGGATCTTCAGGGTGCGAGAAAGGTTTGGACCCTTGACACAATAAAATCACACAAATTGCACATAAACGAGCGTATAATTTACCCATAAACTTTGTGGAATAAGTTAATGACAAAAAAAACAAGAATAGAATCACACTTTTACAAAGAATGATCAAACACACAAATAGAAACCTTTACAGCACATTAAATGAATGAACACATAATTTACTCCAAAATTGATTCTTTGAAATAATTACCCTAATCTACACTGGGAATTCCCTTGGAAAATTAATTATATCTAAATTTATGCTATTCTAGTTACATTGCACATGAAACCAAATTTCAATTTACAATCTCCTGCTTCAAAAAATATTACATGCGAAGAACAAAATGTGTACAAGTGCACTACTCTCGTTTACAATTTAACTGTGACTGCTAATAGCAGAATAATAAATGTCCCAAATAGAATGTTTTAGGCAGGCAAATCAAAATCTCCTCCTACAATACTGCAATTTGTTGCCACCCATGTCCTCAATTTCCTACCACTTTCCTATACTAGTCTTTTTTCTGCCGACGTGAACTTGACCTACTTTCCGCGCCCTAAGAGTTACCTCGAGAACTCCCGCTTTTTGGCCTTGATGGTCGTGCGCTGGTCTCTGCACCGACGTCGCTCGGTCCCAGCTTCTGCGTCGTACGAGACGGGATTCGCCTCTGCCGTCTACGCCGTCTTCTTGCGTCCTCTTCCGTTCTTCCGAGTCGGCCTCTTCTTCTCCTGTCTTCTTGCGTCCTCTTCCGTTCTTCCTAGTCGGCCTCTTCTTCTCCCTCGACTGCTACCGGCGCCTCTGACTACGCCCACGTTGTGAAAATGTCCCTTGCACTTCCCCGAATACTCGTGCATGTTCCTCGCTCGTTGCTACTTCTACTTTGTTAAACAAGAACTTTCAATGCTTTTCTCACAACGGGTAACTTTTACTTCCCGTGTTGTTAATTGAAGAAACACTTTGCTAAATCTTCACTATCTCGCGGACGACTAACTAGAACGTCTGTTCGACGCCGAAAACTCCTACCTAGCAGTCGTTGCGGCAGCAAACAATATCTAAGCTGACGTTAACGAGCGGTGATCAAAATGCTGCTTACTCGACGACGGCGACAATCAAAAGAGGGCTTCCGCTTGCGGGTTTGCGTATTTATTGTCCGACGCCTGGGGAAATTCTCAGTAGTGGGGCTATATCCCCTCTCTCAACCCTTCACAAGGAAAACATCGCTCGCTAGTTCGCTTTTGTTTAGTACGGGCAACGGATACCAGGCTGCGCGTTTAAGCACCTCCGATTTCTGCGCCTTCTATCCTCGCTGCCTGTGGGTGTTCATACATACGAAACGGTGGTGTTATGGGGTTGTACAATCCCATAACGCCACAATATATATAAAGAGTACTAACTAATCTCTCTAGTTCTAAATAATCTAATCTAATCTATACTAATATATGGTAATAACTAATCTACGCATGAATCATCAAATACTAATAAATAAAAAAGACGGTTGGACTATGATGACTTTTAAAAATTTATTTTCATTGGGAACAGTAGAACGCTAATGGTCTAAAAATCCAAACCTACAAATAATGTAAAATGTTACGACAACTTAGTTGCACATTCGTCTTTTATCTACGGGCCTTGGTGAAATCGCCACCGATAATTTCGTACCCTCACAGGGAGCCGACCGATCTACCGGCGAGCGATCGGACAGGAGACCTGTCGAGAGTGCGGACAGCCGCACGCGAGAAGGCTGATCGGATGGATGGCCGACGGGCACGCAAGCGACAGGGGCGTGGGGGTGCAGCTCACGCTCTTGGCGTTCGCGACCCGCGCTGTCAAATTAACGCCCCCCGACAGCCTCCGCAGCGCCGCCCCACTCAAGTTCATTTCGACGCGCCGCCGGCAACGGGAGAGCGCAGAGGAGGGTGGGCGTGGCGGCCGCGCCGGACGGGGAAGGGGACGTGGGCGCTGTTGTACGCACTCATGTGGGTGGTGGCGTGGGCGGTGAAGTGGGTGGTAGAGTAGGAAGTGGTGGTAGATGACGGCGCTGGTGTATACACTGGTGGTGTCAATGGCGTTGGCACTGGCGTGGGTGCTTAAGTGGGTTGTGGCGTGAGTGGGCGGCTTGGGCGCTGGCGTGGATGGTGCCAAGTGTGGCGGTGTCGACCTTTGCTTCGGCGTGGGCAATGGCTTGGGCGCTTGGGGGCGTTTTTATGTGAGTGGGCTGGCGAGAATGGTGGCACGTGTGGCGGTGTGGGTTTTTGCGTAGGCGTGGGCACTTCAGTGGGTGGTGGCGTGAGTGGTGGCATGGGTGCCCATGTGAGTGACGGCGTGGGCGTTAGCATGGGCACTGGCGTGAGGGCGTGATTGGGTTCTGGCGTGAGTAGGCGGCTTGGGCGCTGGCGTGGACGATGGTTTTGTTGGCCGTGTTAGCATTTGTTTGGGCGTGGGCACTCGCGTAGGGGCTTGAGCCGGTGGTGGCGTAAGTGGCGACGTAGGCGGTGGCATGGGTGGCAACATGGACCGCAGTGCGAGTGATGGTGTTGGCGTTGGCGTGGGCAGTAGCGTGGGCACTGGCGTGGCGCTGGCGTGTGTCGCTTTGGCTGGTGGGTGGTGTCACCGCCATCTGCACCGAGCACGCCCTCTCCGCGACCACGCCACAAAAACGCGTCTGAAAGAATGTTTCGTGCGCTATTTACAATTACTGGGACCCTCCATGCGCTTCGTGCCTGCCGCGTTGGGTGCATTATGTACTATGTATTTTTTTCTACAGTAAATTTAAATTTACAATCGAAATCAATTATAACGTATAATTTGCGAATTCCTTATTACTTTACAGAATAGGTGAAAATTTAGAGAAGCGCATTTTCGAAAGTGATTTTGATGTACTGGAAAAGCGATTACAATACATTTTTGTACCTCTAATCTTTAACAGTACAGTTATTTCTAATTGAATGAAAGCAAAAATCAAATAAGAATGCTTTTTAAGGTCGAAATGAGTGCCCCTCGTATCGTCACTAAATCTGTTACGTTGTTAATGAATAACACAAACTTTTCGTTATCAGATACATCGCAGTTTAAAGTCCGCCTTCATCGAAATTAAGCCGCAACGGATAATTAAGAAGTAGATCCTTAATAAAGTAAAATTAGTGTTCAATTTTCTTTTGAAGCCGTTCTCTTCATTTCAATTAAGTTTTAAAACGCAATGAACATGTAGAAGTAAACGAAAGAATTCATGTACCCGTCAAGAATAATACGTTCTTTGTGAAAATCAAGGGAATTCAGTTTTTCAGCCGCCTCCGCGTCTGGCTACCAACGTGTGGGAGGAGTGAACTGAGTTGTGCGTGTGGCAGAAGAATCGCTCGACGATTAATTTGGTGGAGAGGGGCCTCCGCCTCTGTAATGAATTGATCGAATTACCCGCGGAAATTTCGTGCTCCAATAATATCGTTCTTTCATTGAAACATCGTATTCGTTTTTCTTCGAAAATGCTTAAATCCAATATATAAGTAAGGAATTAATAGGACATTGATGAAAAAATAAAAGATAAATGATAAACCATGATAGATAAACGAAAAATGCTAATGTCAGGAACAATGTTTTGTGAACAACAGTGCCTTTGTTAAATCCCTCACAGTATTCTCTACGCTTCTACTTACCATTATTGAATTGCACTGGAGATATATATGTAGTTGTAATTTCTTTGCGCATTAATATTTCCTTCTTCCAGACCTTACACCCGTAATGATTGATTGATTGAGATTTACGTCAATCTCCTGAACTGCATTTGTCGTAGTTCTGTTTGTTTCGAATGATTTCTATTCCTGGAAGTGGCGGTATTTCTCGCCCACTGGATGATAAGATTTGGTTCCAACCTATATATCTGCTTGTGGTAGATTTCGCCTCCAGGTATCTACCACATTGGGACCAAATCTGTAAGCTTCCAACTGGTATCCTGACAATGCATTTTCGTGTAAATGTGTGTACGTGGTGAAGTTAGGGCAAGGAAACAGAGGGAAATATCGCGCAGATCCTTCACCCGTTTACTAGGTTACAGCTCGAGCATTCGCCTGGTATTTATCAGAGATACACTACGGAAAACTATCGAGCAGAGCAGACGACCGTGAAAACTCAGACCGGGGCTGAAATCGATCTAGCCACGAGCATATAGCTTGTATAGAAAATGCCCCTCCGTCGGGACTCAAAACGTGGGACATCTAGATCAAGGTTCCTGCAAAGACAGCGGCAATGCTGGTTCTGAGCTAATCTCAGTTGATAGGTCCTTACCATATTGCCTCTTTCTCTCGAGTAAAGGATTAATCTTTGCCCACATACATTATGTAATTGCCTGTTTCACTCATTTGCAGAAAACTATATATGCGACTATCTTAAATTGTGAAGAGTGCTCGTCACGGGAAGAACGAATTTAATTGTTTCTCAAATATTCACAAGGAAACATTTTGTATGATGTATCATCTCCCATTATTCTGAATTTTGGATTGCGAAGGATGCATCAATATGGTTCACGTGTTTTTCAAAATAATTTCTTAGATTTTATATTAAAACAAAATATAATATATATGTTTACAGATTTTTTCGTTCGCATTTGATGACTTTAGGCAGCAATTCTGAATATGGGTTTATATTTGAGTGCAGTTTACCTTTCATAACAAAGAATAGCAAAATATCCGAAAGTGGATTTTGAATACGCTGTGATCAGGTATTTGTAATTTCGTTTGATTGAAACGATTGTAGTTTTTTAAAACAAACTATAAATTCTTTTTACGCCCCCACCTCGGAAGCGGTATTTTATCCCTTTAAAATGTTAATCTTCTATAACAACGAGGAAATTATTTATTCATCACAACGTTATCCCATTCCCTCCAAATTTCAGTCAAATCCGAGTGGTATTTCGAGATAGTGCCTAACCAGCAAAACGGAGGGTTATAAACGATACATTTGTGTATGATTTATCTTTTAACAGTTTGTAAGGAATAACGGCCGGCGTCGCTATCCGAATTCTTTAACTACGTTCCTAGAAGTCATGGAGGTTAAGAAAATTCGAGACATCACGGGTTCCTGGTTGGGTGACCATCTAGGAAACCTGGGGATCAAACAGCGCCGAGTTCTTGTCCGAAGAGATAAAAGGCAATGCCTGTTTGTGACTGATGATGACTGACTAAATTAAAGGATTTCAAAAGGGATTACTCCAAGCACCCAACACCTCAGGAGGGCTTAGAAACGCGTTGGGAAGGCACAACATATTAAATTTAAAAATAATGGTTAAAGTTGTGTATCGTTCGATAAATATAACTGACCAAGATCTCATCCTGCCTAAAAATAGCTTGTATTACATTTCAATTTGTGATACTAATTTTTATAACAAGAGAATCGAAATACTCTACTGAACCGAATGTACACGATATGTTGACAAGGACTATCTGGCAACAGATTTAAAAGTATTTTCTAATAATTATACATACGTATTTATTTTTTATATATTTTGTTTGGCAAATAACATAATATTCAATATTTTAATTTTGGCTGGTGCCTTTTCCTGCGAGGAAAATGACGTTATTATACTTCCAGTTGTTTTTGTGGCGACTGCCTCCGATCTCGAACTCAACTTGCAGGCGCGACGTGAACAGGTGTGAAAGGCGTGACAAACTGCTTCAGCTGTCTGGGCAGCCAGCCTTAAAAACTGCGACGCACGTTGCCGAGTCCTTTGCAGGGAAGCGTCCAGAATATCTTCCGTGCATCCCAGGCGACGCGCGCGATGACGAATCCAGCGCCCCACCCCCACCCATCCACCACCCCGTCGGGTAGGTGGGGGCAGCGGGACGTTTTATTTTGCGACGCCGCGCCGCGCCCCGCCGGCCCGCTTTGCTCGTGAAGCGCAGCACCGTCCGTTTGTCAGTGCCCGCGGCGACACCCTGCGACTTCCTTTCCTCGCCGCCACCCCCTTCGCGTCGACTGCTTTGTCACCGCCGCCGCCGCCGCCGCCGCCACGCATCTCGCCGCGCCGCCACGCCCAATTCGCTCCCTCGGATGCGCCGCGACCGTGGGGCTCTTTTGCGCGCTGCCTCGGCCATCACTGCGTTCTGTGACCTTCGGTGCACACTAAGCTTCTCGCCGTCTTCTTTTTAGTTACCCTGCCTTGATGTGTCGTCATATCTATTTCTGTAACGTGCGTTAATCTCGTTATCTCGTTGCGTTTAAAATCTCTGTTAAGTTCCTATAAAAAAATGTTAATTTTACGTTATTTCTACTCCCAAAATTTAAACGGAAATTGCGATCCATGAAATATTAATAGAGTGTATTTTTAACTTCTTTAGTTTTAATTCTTTATTTTTTTGTTCTGGTTACTTTTGCATTATTTGGTCATGAACTTCCTCGCGTTTCCTCAAGCTTCTCTATTGACATCAGTTGAGCGCCTCTTGTCTAGTCATGTGAAAAATCATTGAATCACTTTTTTCCCATATTTCCTCTACTAGTTACTCTTCTGAAAATGTTTTTTACTATGAAATTCTTTTTTAATGCTCCGATAACGTTTCCACAATCATTATTATCCACCACGCCCCTGTTGTTTCTTGAACACTTATCATATAACCATCACTATATTATTTCATGCACGCTGTTTCTCTTACTGTTCTGCCATCTTATGACATGCTCCCTCATCATATTCTCCTCTCTCCATTGTTATACATGATCCCACTCTCCTAACCGTATTTATCGTCCTACTCTCGCCACAACCTCACCGCTCTACCATACGACTGGCGTTCGCTGGCCATCGCCCGTAGCTTCTGGCTGGGGTGTAAAGTTATGGCGCGCATATCGCATGTGACGGTCCCAGCGGTGAATTTTAATCTCTTGAGGCGCGCCTGCTATGAAAACCATCTCGTTGAGGTAATACAATATTAGCAGTGTAATACACAGAAGCCCGCCAGAGCAGAAAGCCACTCTGACACTCGAAATTGAAATGTCTGTAGGGAGTAATAAAATATTCTGGTCTTTTATGGCAGTCCCTTTCATACATTTTGGCATAAAATATGATCAAATGACAAGTATGAGTAAATAAAATATCTAAAAAAAGTCAATTATGTTATAAATTTGTGATCATATCGTGTCTTCGAAAACGAGACCTACTTTTGCGCAAAAAAATATATGTAATATTTTCCTGTGCTGTCAAAAGGAAATTATGAAATTAAAAAACTGAGAATTGTTTTAATGAATACATAATTCTTTTATTGAATACGTACTTTATTATATCTTGGAAAACTTGGATCATTACACACGTGAACAATCATGGGTAGAAAAACTATCACTCGTCTTTTCCTACACTGTCAAAATGAAATGAATAAATGAAGGAAAAAAACTATGATTTCTTTTACTGAATACATAATAATTTTTTCAAAACATATTTGATTCTGCTAATTTGTAGAGCAAATTTTTCCCCATAATTTTCAGAATGTAGTGTAATAAACACGACCCTGCCAATAGTGTTCATTGCGTGAGAGAGAGGTATCTCAATTACGACACTTCGAAACAAGAAAGTTCATTCTATCTGGATGACGGTCACAAAGCGTCGTGTTTTATTCGTTAGCATGGAAGGGATCTGTTAAAAATGGAGGTCCCGTTAGCGGAGAGCGCCAGTGAGTCTGCCGTGCTATCGTGCCCCTCTGAGGGACCGTCGCTCCTCGAGTTTTATGGCGCCTTTTTAATTCTTGCGAATTTCCCACCCGCCCCGCGGGCGCGCTTGCGCTTCTCGCCAAAGTCGCGTGGCAGCAGCGATGTGCTTTTTACGCTCCTTCTATGGAAGCCGCTGTTTTCAGACCTTTTTATCTAAAGTTATCGCGCACAAATGCAACAACGCGGAATTCAACATACCAACAGGCAGCTTTTTTTTGTTTCGTTTTTTTGGTTTCGTTTTTGTTTGTACGCTACATGTGGTACATCACAACGAAAGCCGGCGAAATGCCTTTCAGGCACTTTAAATTTTACAAGGGATTATAATAAGATAGCAACGCAATACGTATTGTTGTGAGTGGAATCCGAAATTGAATAACAGTTGCACTTTAATCCGAAGTTATGGATTGCGAATTTACTGAACCCTTTCATATATTGTTTCCCAGAATTTCGGAAAAGAAGCTTTGACTGGACTACAGGATTGTGTATTCGGTAAATCATGCGCTCAAGCGATTTGTGGAATTTCGTGAGTACAAAATGCTCTCGCGTAAGAAGATAGCCTCGAACACACAACCAAACTTTCGCAGAGAGACTGTCACATGATACACAGATATTCAATTGTGTTTCTTTCAATGAATTGTTGGTAATTTCCATGAATTATATTGTCAGTTATTCCATTTTGAAAATTAAAAGGATAATCGATTCAATGTCAGTAATATTTAGCATCTCCTCTTCGAACTTCGGTTAGATTTGTTTTCGTTTACAGATCTCCTCACAATGCATCCTAACTTGCGCATTTACTGTCGCATGGTTTTCGGGTGTATCGCAAACCGACAATAAGGGATGTAATTCAGTGCCCGTCAGCACACAAGGCACAAAAAGTGTCAAGTTTTGACATTAGCAATGAGAGAAATAAAAGTAAATGAACCAAGTAAAATTAAACAGTGAAGGGAAATTGGGGGGTCTAATGATGTAAATTCGTGAGTATGTAAGATTTGAGCCTGAACATGATTCAACGAGCATTTCTAGCAAATTGAAAATAATATGATGAATAGCATTTTTGTGTCGTTTCAGTATCATACAGCGACGAATCCCAACCGCGAGGATCCGTGGCGTAATGGGTAGTGTATACCTGTTCTAACGCTGGAGCCTACATATGTGAGTTCTTAGCAGATTTTCTCGGAAATCTACAGTTTCTCCGCCTCTCACACCACCATTTCTTCATCTTCATTACAATCATCCACTCATTAGATTATCACTCAAAACCGTGAACTTTATTACTAGTTGAAAGTTCCGTAAAGTAATAATAGTAATAATAGTAATAATAATAATAATAATAATAATAATAATAATAATAATAATAATAATAATAATAATAATAATAATAATAATAATAATAATAATAATAGGCCGATCAGATGGCCGAGATCGCTAAGGCAGTAGTGCCGGAGTGGTCTCGGACCAGAAGATCGCGGGTTCGAGTCCCGCCTCGGGCATGGGTGTATTTGTGTGTGTTTGTATGAGTGTGTCGTCCTTTCACCCCTCATTATCATCATCATTTCATCTTTCATACCCCCAGAGCTAACAACCCTGGGGGATAAAAATTGGATTCAGTAAAAAATACTGATCCCCCCAATTGATACATGCACCGGCTACCGCGATATATGATACTGAGCCACGGTAAATGCAGGATGTATGAACGCGTGGTCCTAAGTTGGCCTATTCGCGAGAAAAATAATAATAATAATAATAATAATAATAATAATAATAATAATAATAATAATAATAATAATAATAATAACCGTGCTTTTTACTAGGTGACGCCCAGCGTTCACACATCAGTGTCTTTTTCTTTCTGATGTTTGTTCTAGGAAACAAAGTATAGATATCCTTTGTGATCATATCAAGTTAATTCTGTATGTCTGGTACGTTTAGTCGCTCATAAAAATCAAGTAAAAATGCGGACATACCTAATTTTTATATCAATGTTTCCGCTGATTTCAGTATCATAAACTGCTCATTTTACTAAAACGTGTATTCAAAAATGTGTGAAATCATTTCATTGTCGTTCTTAATCTATAATTAAAATGTTATCTTAGCAAATGTATGCTGGCGTCGCTAGTCGAATTGCTTAACTACGTTCCGTGAAGTTACGGTGGTTAAGCAACTCGAGATATTACGGCGATATGAGTGACCGTCGGTGAACGAGTGACCTACGAGTGAGCCCCGGCTTTCTAACGGCGCCGAGCTCCTCTCCGAAGAGATAAAAGGCAATGACTGACTACTACTGACGAAGACTGTCTAAGTTGAAGGAGGATTACTCCACTCAACGTTGGACACCAGTAAATGGTTATATAGAACGATGTTACTAATTAATGTAACAGAACTTAAAAATGAAAGAAATTTCTTTTCATTTGGTATAAGATTTAAAGATTGAGATTAAGTTTGATTAAATTTAAAAGAAAAAGTGAATACGTTGTTGGTATTATTCTTGAATGTCCATTTATTTTATTGTACAACAAAATAACATTATTCTAATAATTTTCTTTGCTCTTCGTCGCTCTCAGCACACAAAGAAGATTTACGTCTGGTCGTGTAAACTTTCATTTTCCGCATGGATATTCTTTAATGGCATCAACAATATATTGCGTGCTGGTGTAGTTATTACAAATCGTTTACGTACAGCTGTTTAACGGCAACTTTCAAAAATATTCTTTTATAATATTCGTAGTAGCTTTCTATGCTAATGTATTTAAAAATATACTTCGTAACTTTAAGCATGGCGTAGAGATTGTTTTTTCTACATATTATTATTCTTGACTTAGTTTCATTTGCATTCTGTCGCAAACAGTCGCAAGTACGGATCGGTCTCAATCTCTCTCTAGTTTCGCTGAGCACTGAGCTGGAAACAACTGATTGTTCTACAATAATGCAGTGTGTGGACATCGTGTGGTAATGCTATGCGGGGCGGAGGTGTACACTTCTGACCAAATGGGCTGAGTATCAACATGGTCTTCGCAAACTCAGTCTTCATCCACTTCTGGCCTGCAAAACGCCCGCTCCTGCGAGCATTCTGCACTCAAGGGCAGTCATCTGCCCCTTACAGCGGCGGAAGTGCAAGTAGAGGGGGTTTACATTTTTGCGGGGGAGGGGGGCCGCCTGCCATTGCACACCGGGTCAACACGGCACGTAAATTGAATACATGAGCGCTTAATGCAATGATCTATGCTCGGAAATAATTTGAGTTCTTATTTATTTATTCTGATAATGTCCCGTATATCTTAGCTATCAAGTCCATAATTTACTGTTTATGTTCTTCTCTGCACTGCTGTGTATCGACATTTTTTTTCCTTTTTGAATTTTTAGTTTATGCTCAAACGCATATCACTCTGCGCCTGTACCAATGAGCTTTGTCCCTCCATCAAAAGGATTCAATTAATTAAAAGGCAAAGAATAAAGAGTTAACAGGAAATGATAAAATCCTAATGAAAGTGCCGACACATCTATCAAATTGCAATACAGCTTTCCTAATAGCCATGTACAACATCTGTCTAAGATTAGCTTTCTTCGCAGATAATGAGAAGAAAGCATTGAACATTTCTATATTGAAGCCGAATAAAACTTCCAACATCCCATCTGCTTGAAGATCAACAAAGGTCTCTTACCTATGATCAATAAAATGTTTGAGAAACTTTTCCTTATAAAACTGAACGCCTTCCTCTCTAAAAAAAATAATTCCCGCCTGTTTCAGTCCGAGCAACTGCATCGCCCTCCAATTACTCAAAATTACGGAAGATAGAGCTCATGCATTTCACTGTAAACATTTTTTACTGCCAATTTCTTAGACTTTGCTGTAGCATTCGACCATGTAGGGAACTAGGTCTTCTTGTTCAAGCTTCATAGCGTAGGAATCTTCATGATTTATTCGATTGTGCAGTTTCCATAAAAATAAATAATTACATTCACTGTCAACAATTCGCGCTTGTGTCCCTCATTCTCCGCTCCCCTCCCCCCACTCTGTATATTACTTTCTCTGTTCGCATCCTCTCTGAAGATAACCACTCAACGGTATTATACCCAAATGACACGTTCATCAAACTCGTTACCATCAGGCACTATTTCCAAACTTCAATCTGCTTTAGACACTTTTCACAATTGGTCCTATTCCTGGAGACTAATCCTTAATCTCTTAAAAATGCGAGACTTAGATGTTTGCTTTACATCAAATTAATAATCCCCAAAATATATCCATAAATAAATAATATAATCGGATGGACCTCATCAAATAAACCTACCAAATACCTAGGAGTCCTTTTTGACACGCAGCTGTCATGGAAGCCGCGTGTCAAAAAAAAAAATAAGCGTATTAAATAAAATCAATAAAGCACAGTCCCTGCTTTTTGAATTAGTATATCCGCTAATAAATAGAAAATGCGCCTTCAATTCTGATCGTATACTTCTTTTATATAAATCGATCTTCCCACTTTTACCTTTTGTATGTTCCATATAGGATGATGATGACCCTATGACATTTAAATCTTTGTAAACATTCTAGAAAAATATCTTTCGTATTGCAACAAAACCACTTTGGCTCATCTCCAACAATTACTCAAAGAATGTGATCTTTCCACAATATACCAAGTCAGCTCTCATCTCTATAATAATTTCTGCAACACCCTACTATTTTCTCCAACCATAATTAAATTCCTACTTACAAAATCCCAGTTCTAAAATAGAATACATCCAGATTTTCTAAGGACGTATTTAAACTTAATTAAAATATTTTATCCCGTAAAGTATGTTGTATTTTTTAACGGATGTTATTATTATTATTATTATTATTATTATTATTATTATTATATTGAAATGCATAAATAAATATACATCGGTATACATACCTTATTCTGATTAGTTATTGAACAGGTTATATCTCTAGAAGAATGCGAGCTTGCAGACCCTTTCCCTCCCGTTTTCTGAATCCAGTCAAACTGCGTCGCCACTGGGTAGCCTAGAGCTTCTCAAGGAACGCAAGATTTCTGGCCGGATGAGGGAAACTTTTGCTGCCGCTGGCGAGCAGGCCCGAGCTTGAAACATTGCGGGTGCGAGCGCACGGCGAGCAAGCCCATGCGGAAGCTGAGGCGGTGAAGGCCGTGACGGGGGTGGGGGCGGAGAAGGAGGGGACGGGTGGAGAAGAAGGGGGCGGGAACGGAGAAGGCGGTGGCGGCGAAGGCAGGGTCGGTGGCGATGAAGGGGGCGGCGGCGGAGAAGGCGGTGGCGCCGAGAAGGCGGCGGCGGGGGCGGAGAAAGCGGCGGCGGGGGCGGAGAAGGCGGCGGCGGGGGCGGGGGTGAGGGTGGGGTCGGCGGCGAAGAAGGCGGCGGCGCAGTGAAGGCGGTGGTGGCGGAGAAGGCGAGCGCTCGCCAGCTAAGGAACAGTTCCTCGCTCGGGTAGCGTCCAAGCAAAAGACGCGTCTTGGGCATAAGCTTTTACCGGCGTCATCTGGAATGACACAATCTAAGGAAGCATAAATTTGGCGCGCGGCTTCCACCACCGCCGCACCGCTCGCGGCTCCACTCCCTCCCCCCCAACCCCCACTCCCACCCGCGCCACATCCCGCCGCTCCCCGTCACAGCACTCCGTCACGGCCGTTTGTCGCCCCGCCGCCCGGCGCAATCTCCCTCCTCCTCGTCCTGCTGCGGTGGCTGCTGTTGGTACTATCGCTAGGCCACTACTGTGCCACCGTCAACCTAACCACATGTGCCGTCGTCGCTGGCCTCATGAGAAACATTAGCGTGGCCCCTACCACAGGGCACAGTAGTCACCCTGACACCACCACCTCTTCCGCTACTATCCTCACGGCTATGACCGTTACCGACCTGCACCATCGGCATTACGGTTACCTCCATTTACAGCACAAACGTCATCACCTCTTTCACTACTTCATGATGACAATCTCGGCCGTTATTGCTACCACCACCACCACCGTCATCTTTACCACCAGTACCCGTGCAGAGCATAACAGTACCACCATGACGACATTCCATTAAGACGGCAGCACTCAATGTCATCACCACCAAAGCTATCTGATCCTCATTTTCCACTATCATTACCGTTTCCACACACTATTACCACCAACCATACTTGTAATCCTTTTCTTACCCGCTATTGATAGTGCTGAGACAGTATACAAGGAAGCGTTGAAACAATTCTACAAAACCTTGATAAGATCGATAAATAAATATATTGTCTACTACGACAATATCTTTATTTATCATAATAAAAAGGTATCTACCTCACCAGCGATCCAATTAACTTGATAAGATCATAAATAACAGAGAGAGAGGGGGGAAAGAGAGAGTAAACAAAATTTCGCGACAATTCACGGAAAAAGCTACCGAAACTTTTTAGAAAAAGTGAGTGCGTGGCCCCTACGTGTGTTAGGAGTGGAACTTCAAAGGCACAGGAATAAATCGGACATTTTTAGGGTAAAATTTCCTTAGCGATTTCTTTCGCAAAACATATTTTGAGTGCTTAGTTAACGCTTTTGCCTTATTTTAGATTCTGCAACAGAATATTGACTGACAGAATATATTGAAATATACGTTAGTATATAACGTTATATTCTTTACCCATGATACACGATTTTTTTAAAATCCTCCACTTATCACATATGTAAGATTTTGTATATTTCATTACTGGTATGACCTAATTGAAAAGCACAGATTATATACTTTTAATGACTTACTTATGGAAATCACTTTTCCGTAAATATCTTTGTTTTATTAATAATTTTCTTTGCATAATTCAAAAAAGAATTAATGTCAAGATTCTCTCTATATATTAAAACTGAATAGTAATTTCTTTTAGTTATAAAAATAGTAATTACAAAATTTCCAATTTACCATATTATAGTACGTGCTTATGACAAGTTTTTTATAGTTACCTCACATTTTGGCAATTTTTAGATTACAATTCTATAAAATATATATTTCAAGTTTAAATTTCCGACGTTCCTTTTTTAAAACTAGTTCGTCTTTCTCTGAGAGGTGCTTCAACAAATTTTAATAATTGGCCACTTAACAAAAGACAAAATTACCTGAACGATTTTCCAAGTAATCAGTTGTCATTACCAACAACGTCCTACCATTTGATTGATTTACACCAATAATTCGCCTTTGAAATTTGAATTGAGAATCCAGTTGTGTAATTAAAATAGTACGAACATGTAATTAAAAATTTTCGTATTTCGTAGTTATCATGTTTTCCGTTGTTACAGGTGCTTAGGAAATGAAATACGTGTATTATTAACCGCTTTGTTCTCCGTTTATTATTGTTTTTCCGTTCGTGTTACATTGCAGTATTGGGAAATCCTGTTGGTCTAACGGGCATACATGACAGTGATAGAAATGCTCTACTGCAATCGACACGACGAAATGACGCAATGAGAAATAATTTTCCATCAAAACGGAAATGCGGCAGGGGCAGCAGCTATGCTCATTTTTGTTTGATATTTGATCATGACTGACGTGAAAGCGTGAAGACGCGATACAAATAGAAAAATCTACGTAACGGGACAACAAATAAATTCCGTATGTGCAAATTATCTTTTGCTCTATCTCTACAGCGGAATAAATATGTTTCGAAGAAAAAAGTAACCTCTTGTTATGTTTATTTTTTGGAAGCTTATAGTTACTTCATTGTATTGTGGTATAATTAGTGTAAACTCCTCAATTCGATGTTTCACTGCATAATTGATATGTTTGAAGTGCTCAAAGAAATGATGGGTCATTATCTATTGTGTGAACAGGCATATAGTAGGACGATTGGTATTCTTCACATGAAGCTACTTTTCTCTTCTGTAAGATGGGAGAGTCACAATCCCCACGTTAATAAATGATACAACTCAGATTCACTTTTTTATGTTGGCATGTTCTTCACTTAAAGAATGTTTACCGTATCCGTGAACAAATTCATGATAAGCTGGTCCGGAAAAAACATGGTGAAATGAGGTTTTCTCACATTTGTGTATTTTTGAAAAGAAGCATATATCTGGAGTTTTTGTCGCACGGCAAAAGAAAAAAAATAAATTTAAATCGTGAAAACTCGTTGGTGCGAATGAGTCTTTTCTGCGGCTTGCCCATTAATTTGAGTAATGCGACGTGGTTGATTTGTAGCCGTGGAAAGAGATACTCTTGACTTCCGTTCCTCGTATTTACCATCAACGCATAGTCACGTCCATTTATGAAGCATTCTAATTTTAAAGTATTGCAATCTAACAAGAAAACTTGTATCCTTTTCGTGCCAACTTATAATATTTTTGGATTGGTCACAAATCTCTGTTTTGATCACACAATCCTGCTATCAGGATTTCAAATTTGAATATGGTCAGGCTATCAATTGTTGCAAATTCGGAGGATATTCGGAGGCATCGTTGTATTTAAAGAAAATCCATGAAGGATTAAGAAAATTGAGGCGGATATTAAACGGATATTGAATTTTCAAAGATAAAATTCAATTTAGGAGTATTTGAAAAGACAAGGACTTTCGCGCAAATAATTTCCTTATCATGCTGAGGTATGAATCGCAGAATATGTTAACAAATTGTAAGTTTACAGTCTGTCCTTAATTGTCCTATGTTAAAGGCTAAGTGTTCTCACAGAACTCAATGAGCCTCAATATTTCACAGATTAATTTAACCTTCGTTTTTCTATCATATCTAATCGAGTTCTTCATAGTTTTCCCTTCATTTTCCGTTTCCAATTATTTAAATGTACGAAGCTCCTAGGTAACAACATGTCTGATAATTTATGAAGTATGTATGGCAACTACTAGATGATAAACAGTTGAAACAGTTTTTCATAAAATTGGTTATCTCTACTTAATAGTCGGTACGTATTTTCAGATCGTCGTGTACTAGTACATCCTCCAAAACGCAATCGCATTAAAGCACACTATTCACAGCTTGCAGTAAAGACTTAGTGTACAACAGACTCGTGAGGCGCGGTTGGTAATCGTCCTGGAGTAGTTTATCGAGTACGCTCATTTAAGTTCGGTGCTCTCCAAAGTGCTGTAAGCGGCTTACGGTGTCAGAGATTGACTGCAGACTCAAAGTTTCTGCATGTGACTTGGCGCTAGTAGAGCGCAGCAAACGAACGGTCTTCGTAATTCGAGAACTTCCAAATCCTTCATCGTTATCATCACCATCTTCATCTTCTTCTCCCGAAGTTCGCGGTAAATATCCTTCACGTCACGTAGAGAAACACTTGTGAAAACGAAAGGAAATATTCGGGTCACTTCCAGGGGCAGGATTAACAAGAACTCCCGGATGAACGCGCGGAGCTTAGGTTGTACTTCCTGAGCTTGTGTATCTTTCTCTTTATGTCCCACTAATGACTTTAGAGCGGTTCAACTAATTAACTGTAAAGTTGTTTCCAGTTCTCGGTTTGCCAGTTGTGAACTGTCCTTGACACAACAGCCTCATGAGATTGGGGACCTACAGCGTTGTAAGTTTGACACTTTTCATATCCTTGGTGGACGGCTAGTCCAATCCGCGGAGTGGTTTATAGGTCACGAAACTTGTGATATGAAGAAACACGTTAAGCCGTGAGATTAGTATAGGTCAACTAATAACGACAAAATCTATACGCCGAAATTTACTACACTATTCTCCCCAGATATATCGTGTTTCAAGGAGAGTATTTGACCAAAATTGCTTAGAAGTTTCAATTTTTTACTTAACGTGTTGGGCTTGTATTGCTCATCCAACTTTTTTCTGCCTTAAGGCACAAAGTATAATATCTTTTTCAGCAGTCTTGTCTTTGTCCATTCTAGTAGTATGGGAGAAGTGATTCTATTGTAATCTTTCAACAACTTCTGAAATATTGAAGATACATAATAATCTCGTATGTCTTTTTCTCTTTGACGGTTTAGAAAGGTGAAACCTGTAAAATGTAGTAGGGACTTAATTTCATATTATCAATGTTTCTCTTATATATTCTAGTTAGAAGGTAATTATTGCAGCTACAGGTCAACAAAATGAGAGCCATTGATTTATAAAAATTATAGCTGGCCCGTCATTGGGTGTTATTTTTTAAGGCTTCGTGATTTTAATTTGCACACTGGTTTAAATCTACCTCGTTTGATTTCTGTATCCCTTGTTAGTAAATATGACAAATCGCAGACTACATGATTTAAGAAGTAAACTGTTTTATACTTTTTAATCAATATCTTTTTCCTTTCTCTCCCTTACGAAGGTACTTCGTGAGAAGAGAAAGTTATGGAATCTTGTGTCGGAAAACGGCGAATTTTCGACAGAAAAACTCACATAGTCTCATCCTGGTAACAATTAAGTGGATAAATCCTGCAGATGTATTCTGTAGCCAGAATGCACGTCTTGTGGGTCCTTGATACCGCAAACTCGATTGACTGCGAAACGTCTGAATATTCGTCTGTATGTCCGTCTATGGTCAACGCGAGCGCCAAAACTGCTGATTTTCTCCAAAATTGTTATTCTTCTATCGACCTGAATGAATTAGAGTCTTTGGGATTATTAAACTATATTTTAATTTTTGAGCGTACTTTACATGAAGTCTCAAAAACATTTTCAAAATTTTGAAAAAAAGTTTAATTAAAATTCTTGAAAAAATTGCTTGAAAAGTAAAAAGTTCCCTTATTGATTTAATGAACTTCACCCCCTATTTTAACAATCAATAAAAACTTTCAAAAGAAGCACTTCCATGTTATGAACTCAACTTGCCTACAAAGTTCCAAATATTCTAAATTGAAATAAATAACATTAATACGTAAACTAAGCCTGTTCTCTTTTATTGAATAAAAAAATTCAAATAGGCTACGAGACATTAGTTTGTATAATAGAAATTTCTGCAGAAATATTTCCTAATATCAGATTTCACTGTTTGACACTCTGCAGCCCAGGCCCAGACATAGTATAATTCCTTCCCATCCCTTGTTACGTTTGCTTGAAAACCAGCTAGCTTCAATATCACTCTCAGATTCTTTGAGATTTGGGACAGAAACAGTTGTTTGTCTTATTCTGATGAAATACTTTGCCTTCTCTTTTCTATTGCTCTTGATGCTGTTTGTATGGACTCTTCAATATTAAAACTGTCCTAAATGGTTTCCTGCTTCTTCCAGTAACCAATATCTGAAACGTTTTAGGAAGTGGAGATAACATGCCAATAATCTTCTTTAATCTTAATCTAATTGGACAGCAGGTTCATACACGTGAACTTGCTGTATTCCAATTTGGGTAACTCGTTCAAATATCGACACAATTAATGCTGAAATTCTTCATTAAGGGTTAAGTTTATTTATTTTCTTTTTTACTTTATTTTTCTTCGGGATCGCATCATGGAAAGCGAGTTCGCTGAGCAGTAAGCTAAGCCGCCAGGCTCAAGCATATTTAGTCTCTTAGAATTATACAGTCTAAATAGTAACTAATTCATGAAATATCATTTTTAACTCAATATTACTTTCTTTTTTATGCTAGTTTTAGTCTCTTATTGTATATAAACAGAATGCGACAAAAAAGGTTTTACTTAGAACTTGAACTTGTGTATAGACTTTGATCGTTTAATATCATCACAACGAACTGTGATTTTTTATTGTTTCATTTATTTATGTAAATAATAAATAAAACACCATCTTCATTCTTTTCAAATATGTTCCCATTTGTGAGTAAGCCATTTTTTTTACAAAAAGCACTGATTTGTGAGTCTAGTGGCAAGGCAATTGTAGAATTTCTATCTTAATAAAGAGGCTTACAGGAATAACGTGGGTGGGATTTTCTTATTATTGGAATTATTGTTTTCCGTAATCGAAAGTTGGAGAATTACAGTCTATATTTTCCCAGAATATGCAATATCTCTAGAATGACCATTCGCGAAATCTACACAACGAGCATTACAAAAGGCTGACTGAATTAGAATTAATTCTGAACGAGTAGCTTAATGATCTTGAGTTTGTGTTCAACTCATTTAAATGGACGTTCCATTTGAGTTTTGACTGAATTGATAGATCCAGATTTTGTTACATTAAAATCAATAAATTGCACAACGTTCATTTTTATAGAAAATTACAATTGTTCATTTGAAATGGAAAACAGAATTGAAATTGGCCTTCGATTAATATTAAATTGTTATGAAACAATTTTGATACACCTGATATTTTACTACCTACTGTTTATTTATTACAATGGATAATTGTATAATCAGCTAAGAAAACTGTTCTTCTGTTTCGAAGCGACAAGGTGATATCTTTTACGTGCAATAGGATGAGAATACGCCATGAAATCGAAATCTGGGCGACCCCATGTTGTACATTATTGTTACTTCATAGTAAAAATGTATTCACAAACTTTTCATCGTAAGAATAGTTATTTTATAGCAGTATTCGGAACCTAATGAAGTACTTTTGTAACGGATGAGATTGCAATTACTTACCTCCTTTCCAACCAGTGACTTACGATGTACATCACAAAAATTGTGAGACTCTACAGAAACACCGTTCCTGCTCTCTAAGATTATTACGATCTACTGACAGTTGAATAACAATTACAAAGCAGTGTTGCAAAGCATTAGTGCGTACTTACATAATTTAAACGTTAGTATGCATAGAAATACGGACGCGGTCCAATTTCGGCAAGTGTCGAAATAGGGCAACTTTCTCCTACACTACTATGTCAATATTATAATAAAGTAATTTTGCCCATTCCGAACTTGTACCTCAAGTTTGAACCGCATGGGAGGAGCAAGAACACAAGTATTGATACTCTCGCTTGTTAATGTGCCTCGTTGTATTATTTTTTAATTTAATAATAATAAATTTGGTTTTCCTGGTCTCTCATTTATTGATAATGAACAAAGAAAGAAATAATACTTTTTTAATTATTTCTTGTGCCCATTGTTTCAATCAAGGCGAAGACATGAGCAATATCAAACTAATGTTTAGAGGGAATTAAAATTATATTATTTGGAATCCTAGAATATTCAATTATTTTTTTAATCATATTTTTTGCAACAATGTCTGAATTTAACTCACATTTCCTTGAAGTGATTATATATTTTATAATTGTCTTTAGATATATAGTTCTAGAAAGAACATTTACACAATCGCAATATGCACTGAATTTGTTTAAGAAAGGCGTCATTTACCGTAAAGCTCACCCATGCTATTTGTTAATGCAATCTCCTTGCACATCATACCAGCTTCACGGACCTTAGCATCCACTCTGCGGCCGGCCGCAGGAACGAAACGCTTCGTCTCACTTTAAATCCCAGCTTTAAGAGGCGGACCCTTTCTCGGGCCAGGCAGCGGAAATGGGGCCGCGCTCGAGTCCTTTCCGTATCCTAATACATCCCCTAGGCCCATCAGGGGAGCGGTAAGATTTCCCGCAAGCAGGCGGCGCGCGGGCGGCGGGCAGCGGGCGGGTGCGCGGGGGCAGTACATCTCTCGGCGCGACGCAACGGCGGTGCGGGGAGTGGAGTTGTACGCGGGGCGGAGCGGAGCGGGGAAAGAGACGCAGCGACCGGGAGGACTGAGGGAAAACTGGAGCGGAGGCGAGAGAGAGAAGTAGTGAGCGGAGAACGCGTTCCGACACAAAGTCGTTCGTGGCGCTGGAGGAGGGGGAGGAGGAAGAGGAGGGGGAAGGGAGGAAGCGGAGGTAAACGGAGGCAACGGCGGCGCGGGCGCACCGGTAACGCGAACGCGTTCCAAGCCCGGATTTGACCGAGTACCTCCCACTCCGGCACTCACCGACTTCCGCCTCCACTCCACCCCGTCCCCGCCTCGCCCTCGGTCCGCCCCGCCTCACACCCGCCCCGCCCCGCCCGCCTCGAACCGCCACTGGCCCTCCATACCTGCCCCGCCCAGCCCAGGCCAGCCCCGCCCCCGCCCCGCCCCGGCCCCGCCCGGCCCTCCCCACCCCTTCCCCTGCTCCTGCACCCGCGGCTCCGTCGCTGCTGATGAGACGTGTCGCAGTGATGGGTGGAGTCAGGAGAGCAGCCATCCCCGAATGACCTCCCCGCGGACTTGTTGAATAACTCTCGGCAGACGCACCCCGCCACGCCACGCCGCGCCACGCCGCGCCCTCTCTTCGCAACCCGTCCCCTTCCGGCGTCGCCAGCGCTGCGTCGCCCACACGCGGAAATCGACGGCGGAGGCGGCGGGGAAGACAAGAAGTGAGAGCGGCGGCGGGAAAGACGACGGCGACGGAAAGAGGCCGTTGGGGCACCGCGGAGACAGATGGAACCGATGGGTGGCACGCCGGTATTAAGTGGTTAGGGGATCGTTTCGGGAAGGGCCATAAAGCAAAGGGAACGCCGAGAGGGGCAGGCAGGAAAGTTAGAAGGCGACAATGAGACGGAACGGAGGAAGCAGTTCATTCTGAAGACGGAGGACGTCACGCGTGTGGGCAATGCATTAAATGGAGGCAGAAAAGGAGGATTTGAGGCAAGAGAACACGGAACGGTGCGGAGAAAGTACGGAATAGAACTATAGGGTTGTGATGCTTTTATATGGATACTATACACAATTGTGGGAATTTTGATGTGATGTTGTTGACGTAATTACGTGAAGAAATAATGGAAATCATCTCCGTTAACTTAATACCCACGATATGAAGTTGACGAAGATGATTTAAATGATTTATTCATACTATAGACAAAGAAACAAAGGAAAGGCTTTTCGGAGGGGCCGAAAACGTATGCCGTTTTCACAATAATACATAAAGAGACTAACATGGCGCCAGTACAGAGGGATAGTGAAAAACAAGACGATTTTAAAGAAAGTAGAGACGGCGGCACAACTTCGCAAGGGGTTAGAGCGGCTCGTAGCCATGAAGCGTGATGGGCTTCGCCGGTGTCGCAGCCAGAGTGGTGCCGTAGACTACACTTTTACGTTTACGCGTGTTTTCTACACGTTATCTACATGTAATCTACATGACGTTTTACGAGTAAACTACGTAAACAACGTAGACAACGTAATCTGTGTAGACTTTTTTTCCACATCACGTAACCTTATTACTATTTATAAATAGAAATAGTACAAACATGTTGAAATGTAATATTAGAAATTTTATTTTCGATTCAATAAGCAAAACAAAATATATTTTTCCTGATGAAGAAATGGCATCCTCCGTAACCACCTAATGAAACCAGTAGGAACTTGTTTCAACTTGCACATCAGACCACTCTGCATCCGCATGTACATTTTTACGAAGTTTCACTCACAATGAGGTTTGTCAAGATCACATACAACGCAATAGAGGTAATATACAAGTACAATGTTGAATACTTAGATCATCAAAGATTGGGTGGAAAACAAAAAAAAGACACGTACTATTTCGGTGAAAAACAAGAAAAAGCTGTATAAACGAATTTCTCGCGAAGAACCTGCTGAGTATCAAGATTTAAAGTACTACCAATCAATAAATAAGACAAAGAACCGCCAAGAGAGACATTATACTATACCATTCAGAAGACAAACAGTTGACGTTGTATGATCATATCAGTAGAATGGAAGAGCAAAGGATACCGAAAAATATTTATTTTTATCATATCAGACAGACGGAGGAGAAAAAGGAAAGCAGGGCAGTTGAAATTTGGAAAAAGAAATAGCAATGACTGAGAGAGACCGGAATGGGGAAAATGCCCATGATAGGACGCAGTGGAGAGTGAAATGCGGGTTGTGGCAGAAGGCGCAGACCATCCGGTTGACAATTTACGTTTAGGCATAGGAGGCTCCAAATGCAATCAAACTTATTTCCAACACTAAAAGTAGTACTAGTAGAAGCATTTGCAAAGAAATATTAAATGTTTTATATTAAATTCGTTTATAAACAAACATATACAAACGCCGGTCCGGATGGCCGAGATTGTTCAGGCAATAGCGATCACGGACCGAAAGATCGCGGGTTTGAATCCCGCCTCGGGCATGGTTATATTTGTGTTCGTCCTTTTATCCCCTTTCATCACCATATCATCTCACCTTCACAGTCACCATACCGTTAAATGCAATAGTGGTCGCTAATGACCTAGATGTTGATGCAAATAACAAAAAATATATACAAACGTTTTCCTTTTATTAAAAAAACGCCCCTTTAAGTATTTCCCGATGCCGCCCCCGTCATGGACGACGAGGGTGCCGGAAGGAGCGGTCCGGTGCCGGGGGCGGCAGCGGGGAGGGGGCGGCCACGTCGAGAGGCGGAGGCGGCAGCGCAAGGCCCTGGGCCTGCCGACACGTTTAATAGTAACAGCTTCCCGGAGAGAGCTTTCTCATTAATAAAGCAGCACCTGGAAAAGTGCGTGCCGCCTGCTACCTCGCGTACCCGCCTCTGCCGCCGCCGCTGCCGCCCGTTCGCGCCCGGCCCTGCACTCGCCTCCTGAGCTGCCGCTTCAGTTAACCTGCGCTGGCGCCTCCGCCCACGCTCCCTTCTCCCACCGGAGACAGATATTCGCCGTCTTCCGCTCATCCTTCTTAGCTGTCGACGATACTCCGCTTCGCCGTCGTCTTCCTCGATTTGTTAGTACCCGCCCGTTAGCCTTCGAAGACGGTTAGCCCGGTCGTGTGATCGCTTTTCGGCAAGCGGATCTACAACACTCCTTTTGTTCCAGACAGAATTTTCTTATTGATCTTTTATAGACATTCATTAAGGTGTCGTGATATCAAATGATTTGATTTCCTGCATCTTCATTCATCGTTTTTTTCTCTACTTTCCTATCGTACGCTTCACTCTTTTCTTCTTACATCATATCTTTTACGTTTATTTTCGTAAATTCTTTGTCACATTCTTTTTCCAGATTTTTGTTTAATTATATATTTATTCCTCAATTTAATATTTCTTTGACTGTATTCACATCGTTCTATTCATCATTGCTCATCCCTCATTTTTCGTTTTCTCTTTTCTCTCGGTTTCCGTTTCATGCCCGCATATCTTTCCTCTTCATCTACCTGCTTCCGTGCTCTTACATTATTACTTCTCTGACCTTACATTTAGTTCATTCCTATTTCCTCCACTTAATTATTCACTAAATTTCTTTTAAATATTTTGTATTCCTTCTCCTCTTCCTCCTCACTTATTTTTACAGTTCTATGGATATCGTATTCCCCTCATCATTTTCTCCAACTTTTTCTTAAATAATTTTAGATCTGCTTTTCCTTCTCGACCTTCTTCAACTCCTCGTGTTTCTCCGGCTTCTTCAGTCTCTACGTCTTTAGAGGTTTGCTGTTCATTTCCTTCTCGCCGTTGTTTAAAATATTTTTCACTAATACTCCCCTTCTTTCTCTCCTTCCGCTCTCCCCTACTTCCCCTTTGTGTTTCACCTCGCCCCCAACGAGCTGCCTTCATGGCTTTCGCGCCGTGCCATCCATCAAGCGCGCCTGTGCGTCCGCGTGGCGGCGCGTGTGGGCTCCGCCATAATCGAAAGTGGGCCCTGGCGCCTCAACCTGGTACGAAATGCCCGAAAACCAGGACATAATTTCATATATGAGTGGATTTCCGTGGATATATATCTAAGGATTTTCGAGATCACTGAATTCAAATACTATTCTTGAAAATGGAACTTCAAAATTCGAAAAAAAACACGAACCAACAAATCGTGGCGAAGTCAACGAATTCAAGCAAATTTACCGCCAGTTACATTACGAGACTGTCAGAGATTCAAAGACAATTAAAATAACTGTTGGGAGATATTGCGCTCCAAAACAAATTATTAACACGTACACTTATATGCACTACACTACCACAAAAGAGCTTGGAGCTTGTCCCGGCTGGGGCGGTGCCCTGCTGTTCGAAGATAGTGGTTGGGTATTCTGATTGGGTATAAAATACAGCAAGCCGACGTGTACGTCGGCGCCGAATTTCGCCATCCAGTACAAAAAGTTCACCACCACCTACAGCGATAATAAAAACCATATACTACACTAACGGAAATAATGACACTAGCCGTTGACGGAAACACTAATCAAATAGTCAATAAATTTTCTCAATGTGGTCAGGTGTTGTACCACTTTGAACCAGTGAGCGGCACGGCGGTCCGCTTGCGCTCCCGCATGCGCGCGGCATGGCGTGATCCGGGGGGGAGGGCGGGCCGTGCCATGTCGGGCGGCGTGCGCCAGCTACTTAATGAGCGGCTGCGTCTTTGCGTTGGCGGGCGCGCGTGCCACGCGTCGATATGCATGCGCATGCCTTTAATTTCCTGCGGGATGGCGCCCGCCCGCGCTCCGGTGCGTCCTGTGCAACCTGGCGACATATTCTGTCTGAATGGGCGCCGCATTGCGGTTTCTGGTACGCCATCGAATTAATGTTCAAGTAATGTTTAAAGTGTTCATCCAAATGGGAAACCATGACATTTAAATATACATAAAGAAAATAATGTATTGATTTCAAGACAATGGTTTATTTGAAGATTATTCGTCTGAATCGAATAAATATTTTTTGATGTGTTCCATTATCATTCAACAATCGGCAGAACATTCGTCGAGTTCCACGAATTGTTGTAGTTATTCATCAGAGGTTTCGCACTCCATTGTAATTTCAAGGGAATCTGCTTCGAAGAATAATGCTGAGTGTAAATGCTTTTTGGTTAGCAAAATTAATAAAATGAGAGATGACAAGGAAAGAGAGATCGATTGAAATACAAAAAGTTAGAAAATAAACAGACCAAAAGCGGAGAATGTCGTTAAATGCTGCAGTTCGTGTTTCCGCTTGATTTGCGGTATGGAGGGTTCCCGTAAACTACGCTCTACAACGCCATTCGTGCGAGAGTGTTCTGCTGTATTATGTGGTGCGACACATCCGGTGCAAATGTGGAAAATACAAGTGACCCCGGACAAAACACAATAGAAACCACATACATCCAAGTGTGTTGAGATTGCTGATAAGACAGTAGTGAGTGTAGATGAAATTTTAAACATAATGTGCATAATAGGAAAATAGGGGTAAAAAAGCCATTCTGGCTTAAAGCTGTCGAAAACGAATGTGTATACATCTGAATACGGAGAAAAAGAAAGAAAGATATTTTTCTGGGATTTAACTTACATATCAAAATAACCGAGTCAAATCTCTACAGGTCTTAGTTGTTTTTGAAGTTGTAATTGAGTGTCGAAGGCAATATTAAAATAAAAGAAAAAACTCAGAACTCTCAAGTATTATCGTAAGCTATCTATCAATAGGATTTTCATGACAATGAGTTTGAATGATTGCTAGCATGATTCTCCTAAATCTTATAATGCGAATAGAAATGTTATATCGTCATTATTTCGTTTAATTCTACTTCATCATTTGTTTTGAGATATGTATTACATTTGACTCCTACCAAGAATTAATTTTCTATTTTCCTGGCTTTATATTAGTAACTGCACTTGGAAATGCAAGCTGCGTTTCCAACTATAGCGCGTCAGACGTTCAGAATGAAGTACAGGGCCGTATGGACTTTTCCGGTAAATAAATATCTACCCGTTTTCATAATCTCAAAACTGTTTTAAATCTTTATTAACATAATTTTTCTTAACAACTATTACATTAGTAAAATAATACCTCGAATACATTGTATATTTACCACATATATCTTTAGAATTTATTAATTTTTGTAGGAAGGGATATGTTCGCATATTGGATCAACCACAGCTTCGATGCCATGTGCTTCAAGTGCAGTATCATAGTGTGCTCAGAAAGTACGATTTGCGTTTATTTAAATTTGTTTCTTCGCCTGTGTTGTGTTTTATTTTTAAGATTTATGGTTTTCATCTCATCAAAGTTCTATATAATTTCGTTTACTTTTCTTCATTTTGGCTTTTAGGATGTGGCAAACTTATTCATTTACATTTTTTAAATTTAATTTCTTTTTCTTTGCAAATTTAATTTAGAATGTTTGATCCACCAACAGAAAAGCGCAAGTGTGGTCAAGTGCTCCATAGTGGAGAAAACAAATGGTTATTTATTATTGTTTATATCTATTTAAAAATAATTTAATTTTCGAACATGATACGTACTCAACGCCTGCCGGTTCGCTCTCCCGGTGCGAGGTTTCCCGTGAATCAAATCAGTTTGTTTCCGTGGGCTCTACTTATTTTGGCATCAAAGGAATTTTAAATATTTTGTTCGGTAATCATAACTTATTATTTCTCTACTCTTAAAAAGGAAACAGGACGATTGTCCTTTTTGCAACTACGTGTAGATGGCTTGAATTTTGGATATTGTATTGAAATAGTGGTGCACTTTAAAATTAATATTTCTTCCTGATTTCGTAAGACATTTCGAAGCACAAAGGACGTTTACAGCTTAACAGAAACGTTTCATGAGTATCAGAGTCTCATAAGAATAGTTTTATATTTGAAGAAAGGGAACATACGTTTTCTTAAAATTGAAAAGGTTCGATACAAACTACTGTAGCGTTAAACTAGCGCTCCGCCTCATTGCGGGATTCGTCGTCAAAATCGAGCGCGTAGCTTTCGATTCATACAGTGCAGCGTAAAAGTGCCACGTTTGGCATCACTATGACCATAGGAGACTGTACTTAGATTTATTCAGTCAAAAAAATAGTAAAAACTGTATGTGACGTAGGGAGGAGAAGATTATCTGCGCACGTTTTCTTGAGTTCCGGAATCCCGTCATTTTAACTATAAATAGTTGAAAGATGAGTAAACGTTTAACATAAATAAATAGAAATAAATTTTAAAAATCGCAAGATTAGCAATATTTGAAAAATAGTCATTTTCGTTTCTGAGTTATAGAAAACTTATTTGCATCGGTACTTGGATTGCAAGTATGATTTTTCTGCATTGCTAACAAAATAGCAACTCGCCCTTACCTCTACTCTTACCATTACAAGCAAAAGGAGAGTTTAACAAAAAGTGCGCATAGTGAAGCTACATTTACGTCCAGAAGCAAAACAAGGGGCCATCTCAGCATTTGCTCAATGGATCAGGGAAACTGAAATAAAAACGTGATCGAGAAGGGGGGATCATTCTTAACCTCGGACCTCGCAAAGATGCTGAATCTTAAATTGGTGAGATAATCCACATTCCATTTTGTAGCTCTTTAACTCGTCAATTTCCTATTTCAATGTTTTCCACGTTTGATTTATAGACACCCATTGTCATTCCTCTCGTCGACCAACACCATCTGCGGCCTCACACTAGCGGGAGGAGGTAGCAGAAGCACCTCAGTCCTTCCCTCACGCCAACACTGGAACGAATCACAGTCGTCCGTTCCACCCTCTATCAAGCCAGCTCATCTCCCCTCGTCATCGCTTCCAAATACCTGCTCTCAATAGCCAACCACCTCCTCAAAATCCCTCTCTCGAAAAATGAACTCTGCTCTCCTCTTCAGCACGTACCATTGTCATTGAGAAATTCGACCAATTACCTACAAGAAAAATAACCAGCTATGCTTAGAGACACCAATTATTGCTTAGTTGCTTAGTGATCCCCACTCATACACGGTCTCACACCACGGAGCATATTTCAAAATATATTCGAAAGGGCAGAAAATATTCATTTAATATGTGTTTAATTAAAACAATGTAGAGAGAAATATATTTCTATAAAGATTGGTTAATTTTCGTGTGTAGTTGTAAAATAATAATTCCATTGTAATTAGTATATGTTTTTTTTAGTAAATCTGGATGAGTGTTTTCCGGAGGGATGCCCCAACACGGTTTTCTTTTTGGGAACCCTTCCGGACCTACCAAATACAGCCCTAAATGAGACATCGAGAACACACTAACAGGTGTCATAGGCTTTTGCATTTGCGATTTAGTGGTAGAGAATTTGATAGATTCACGGATTGTGGATCATATTGTTTCCTGTGCCTTCAACTTATCGATTGTAGTGTTAAGTTTCTACACGAACTATCCTTAGCTTTTCCTACATAGTTTTTTAATGTCATTTTCATTTCTTTATTGGACAGAACGTCACTGAAGTTGTAAAGACATTCGTTATTCACATTTTGACTTCATCTGCAGTGAAAAATATTTATTGCATCTATCTCAGCCACCCGGACATAGTAATATTTTTATTATATTTTTGTAATTAAATATAAATCTGAAATTGAATATGTTTCGAAATAGCTTCTCACGTCGTTTACGCCAGTAAACCAGAATGCAGCCAGAGTACGAGATTTCAAAAGAAGGCAACGTGCTTCTGAATGTCGATCTTTACAGAACGAACAGAAAAACCTTATTGCCCAGGCCTAGCTCGGCCTCTGCCATACGATGGCGTGGAAGAAATCGTTTCGTTTTATTTGCCCCATTATCGGCCACTGGCATTACCCCAAACGCCCATCGCCGAACCGTCTTCCCTCGCCTTGTTGTCACCCAGCAGACAATGTGCCGTTTCCAGAAGCGGTTTCTGATAGCCTTTTTTACCTCGTTTCCTATTGTGTAAAATGTCGTTTTCCTTCGATTTTTTCTTTTCTACGACACCGTTAATTAATTAGGCGATATCTTCCATTCCTCAAGAGCATTTTTATTTTAATACAGTTAGATGAACGTCCTTGAGTTAGTCGTTTAGAATTTTTTTCTTAAATAAAATCTGTACTAAAAAATTAGATTTATAATGAACGTCATGTACACTTTTTTTAAACGTGCAGTTATTGCGTTATTTCTGCTTGAAGTTGTTCTAATTATTTTTTAAATTCTCATAAATGACTCCAACTTTTTTCCGAAATGTTTTCCAGAGATGTAGATAAAGGCACTTAAAATAGCGCAAATCCCATCTTCGTAGAACACTCAATTTTTGAAAATTCAAAAAAGGAGAAATAATGCGAGAAGGTATGAGCTGTAGTAGCTCTACTAGCTTAGTAGAAATTACATTTAACAAAAATTCTCTAATAAATAAATAAATAAATAAATAAATAAATAAATAAATAAATAAATAAATAAATAAATAAATAAATAAATAAATAAATAAATAAATAAATAAATAAATAAATAAATAAATAAATAAATAAATAAATAAATAAATAAATAAATAAATAAATAAATAATGTTTCAAAATAAATCTCGGCTTTCCAACATATTTCCTTATAGCACAAAATGATCGGTGCTCTCGTGTCTTAACAGTTGATTGGAGGGAAAGAAACTTCAAGAATGAAAAGTAGGTAATTTTCCTTCTTTTATTTCATTTAGTAATTATTTACGAAAAATTGATGGTGTTAAATTTGTTTTCAGAAAACCGAAAACAGTTTTGATTTTTAACACTTTTTGCTTAAAAATGTCTTGACAAACCTGATATTTGTGTTAAGTGATCCAAAATCATTCATAAACTAATAGAAAATCTACACCAAAACGTTTCCTTATTTTCTATCATTTGACTGGACTACATAGACAACAATCGTCAGTCTTAGAGACTCAGGGCGCACAGTTACATACCCTTTCAAAGTGTATTTCGAAAACGTGCTCCGAAGTAATCACTCTTCAGATTCCGGACAGTAAATGCCGCTCGCGAATAGAGAGGGTACATTAATCATCGAGCAAGGTTTGTCTTCGCCAAATCGACAAAACACGAAAGTGTTTACATTCTGTGGAAGGTATCATCAAGGTAATGGGAGGCCAACTTATAAATAATAATGATCTATTTATAAAATTATCGATCGTCTCAATTGGGGAAGTAATTGTTAATAAAACATGGAGTAGTGAAACATGGAGTAGTGAGTATATATATATATATATATATATATATATATATATATATATATATATATATATATATAGGCGGGTGCATAATCACTTCCTAATTAAGGACATTAATGCACAATACCACTTCCTATTTTTTTAATTGGAGTAGTGAATTAAAAAAATAGGAAGTGGTATTGTGCATTAATGTCCTTAATTAGGAAGTGATTATGCACCCGCCTATATATATACATATATATATATATATATATATATATATATATATATATATATATATATATATATATATATATATAGGCGGGTGCATAATTAGGTATACAGTAGGTATTATTATTATTATTATTATTATTATAAAAATTGTTTGATAAAGAAATTATAATGAAATACAAATGAAAAATCTTATTTATTTAGAAAATAGATTTTTGAAGTTTCAATAGGGATGACTATCAAATTGTAAATAAGTGCAATATTTCAAATGGTCAATATTTTAATTGCTAAGCATTTACACAGGTTCTGCTTTTAGACTTCTTTGGCGACTGCATTCTCTGTCTTCCAGTAATGTTTAATTATCTACTTCCATTAGTCATTTCTTAAATTACCAGCCAAGATTATCAGAATATCTGAAAAAATATAAAAAACAGTCTTATAACATAAAAGAAATATAGTATATATGCGTTCTGTATACCTACGTATGCATAATTATGTAATATGGAATAGATTTACAGTTGCCCATTTACCCAGTTGCACAGTTACCCAGTCGCTATTTCACACTAACCATCTTCAATATATGTAAATTAAACAATTTTAAAATACATATGTGTAAAATTATCGCATACGTCTATTTATGCCAAAATTACGGATTTTTATTCATTTGTTTCTTTACATCTTCATTTAACGTCAAAACACAGTTAAAACTTTGTGACGTACTACGGGGAGAAATGCAAATTGTACATGGTTTTTTGAGCTGTGGAATCTCTGTCCTCACTCACATACATATTACTGATTACAGGCATACATATTACTGATACAGGCTAAATAGTATTGCATTAAACATCGTAGATAAAATCAATATTATATTCCATTTTGATACATAGTGTATTCTGTAATTGTATAGTAAGAGTTATGCTGCAGAAAAGATTTTACTCGTCACTTAAACTTGAGAATCGATTTTAATAATTTGTTACCTAAATGTGTATTTTAAAATAATGTTAGTACTTCGGCGTATGGCTCAATGACTCCCATTTAGATCAGTTTTTTCGTCCACTTTTCCTCATCCATTGAGAAAACGCTGAGAATGTCCCTTGTTTTACTTCTGGACATATTCATAAATAAATATAGCTTCAATATGCGCACGTTTTGTTAATGTCTCTTTTTGCTGATTGCAGCAGGCGTAAAGGTGGGGTGACTATTTTGTTAGCAATACTAAAAACGTCTGTGGTTCCTTTATCGGTGCACGTACGTTTTCAGTAACTCGGGAGTTAAAAGTCTAGTTTTTCAAACGTTGTTTACTTCGCTTTGTTTGTACTTTAATTCATCATTCAACCATGATCAGTAAAGAGGTGAGAAAATATTAGAGAGCTCAAAAAACCTGAGAAGATTATATTCCGCTCCCATAAGTTGCATAAATATCTACTGCGAATATAAAAAAAATCGAATACTTTTCTGTAACATTTTATTGTACACGGTTTTATATAAAAAATTATACCTGGATAGGTGGGAATCTTCTATTAATGAGACTAATCACTAATTCTCGATTTTTTGGACAAAAACTAAGCTAGTTAGAATGTAAAAATATGTGAAATATGTGATGGAAAAATATCTGAAGCAAAAATAGTTTACAAATGTATTTGATATAACTGACACAACTCATTTGTTTTAAAATGCAATGGTATGAAATAGCTGCTGTTACACATGAATATAATTCAACATTCTCGAACAAGAATATTTAGTGTATTATTTCTTCTCATGACTTTTTATGGGCCACTTCAGTACAGTACCTCCTTCAAATGAAATACTGGCAGACGTCCTACTTATCCAGTCTGTCCCTTCAGTGTTCTACGTGTTTATCCCTTCCCTGCAATTCCTCATACCCATTCATTACACCTTCACTACACTACATCAATGTCGGGATGGTATCAACATGCGGTAGTGCCGTAGCTTGTACTGGAGCAAGCAAGCCGCACGGATTGGATATCCACTTTGATTAATGTGTATGCTGTATACTAATCAGATGCGAGAGAATCCGAAAGGCTGCGGGGCTCCGGCAACAAGACTAATTGCAATTGGACAGCTATTGCTCATTCCCTTCTTTCCAAACTCAAATTTGAAAGCATTCATACCTGAAACGCACGAGTTGACACTTCACTTGTATGTGAAACATCTATTTGATGAATGCTCTGTGTGTAAATAAATACTCATGGTCCGAGCGTAATCAAGTTTACAAATGTATATCAAATTATTCCTTTTCGGTGATGTCATATTACGTCTTCTCTAGTTTACATTAAATGGTGGAAATAATGTACGTTTTGTCTTTTGATACAAACAAGTAAAACAATTTTTAAAAAATTAAATGATTGCTTACTGCTTACTCCATTATTATTGCTACACACGTTTTGTCAGTCTACTTATCATAAATATCATAGTCTCGTGCTGTAATACTAACCAAGTATTTCACTTTTAATCAGCAAAATACATTAAAAGAATTTAGATTAAACTTTTGTTCATCTTTGAAATACGACGTAATGTAAGGTTCCTTGTTTTTTAGACAATAACTTAAAAATATATGTCATTATTACTTATTAATCAAGAATTATTTTTTTTATTTGACGACGTTTCAGGGGCCTGGGAGTAAATGATAAATTTGTAATAATTTCATATATCTTGAAATGACTGCACCATTTTGAGTTTACGTAACTTTTGTAACCATTTTCTTCATTGTAATCCAGCAATCCAAAAAAATGTCAGAATATCAAAACTAAATAAGAAGCGAAAAAATGTTCTTCTAACGTGCCCTAGAAAATTGTGTTTACAATACACAAGCAATTGTTTTAAAACCGTAGTAATCTTACTAATTTTTTTAATCTTTTAACAGGAAGATGTTTCTCTTGGCTTAATATAATATTTTTGGTTAGAAAGTTAAGGGTAGAATATAATATTCATATAAATTTCCGTTCAAAATGTTGCCAAAGCCTCTTCCAAACCCTTCAGTTTCGTTTATTTTTAATTGGGTGACAATGACGTGCCACGGTCCATGTCAATTGTAAAGGTTCGTCATTACTTACAATCGATCAAAAATGGTATTAAAACTTTTATTTTTCTCTCTTATAAAAAAAGGTTCACAATATGTTATTGAAATGAAATATATTTAATTTGAACATTAGCTGAAGAAAGCTTTATGGTTCTTAAAAAATATAGACAATACAAGAGATATACCCTATATTGTGATAAATTAAAAATGGAAATCATTCGCAGAACGAACGTTTTTTGTAGAGTCTCAATTTAAGTTTCTTGCGTTTCGTTCCTTGCATGGGCTTTCAGTTCGGTGGCTTGTTTCGTGGGGACACCACCAGAGGCGGCAAGTTCGCACTCGATTACTCAAGTCTGCTACTAGATAGCGTTTAAAACCGCAAGATGAGTACGCAGACTAGGGATGCTCTAAATGAAATGTGGCGTAATGCGAAACAAAAGAAAACCAGGGTGCCTTGAGAAAACCTGCCACAGGTCCTTATTTTCAGCCCCAAAGTTTACATACAGGGATCAAGATTTCAACCCAGGGACCCAGAAAAAATCAAGGTGAATTCTCTGACCTCTGTACAGAGGGTGGTTTTATGTGTGCCCGTACTGACCATACAGTGGAACGTAACATACAATGAATATCACTGTGCACTGCAACAATGTAAGTAAGGACGGCTGCGCAACCATCGTCCATTGTAACCGGTATATTCTATTCTTCCTAATTCTCAGCTACGGATGGTCTCTAGTTGTTTTTTTTGCCGTTCCAAGTGTGTTTCGGTGTTTCTGTCACATGGTGGCTCGTACGGGATATCCCGTAAAATTTTGTGCTTTCCGTACTGTTGATGCCTGCAAGAGAAAATGGATTGCATGTGCTCTAAATCTTTTCGAGCTTTCCGTAATTTGTTGTGAGGTCATTTTTTCAGCAACTGGATAAAAGGCGAAGATGAATGTACCCGTGGTATTTTCAAAATGTTGCCAGGGAATTCACAGATAGTGACAGGAGACTCAATAAAGAACTCGTATTTCTTAGACAAAGCTCTTACGAGGAAAACAGTGCAAGCAATGGTCCTGAATTTTTGTTTACATTATTAAACGGAAGATTATCATTGGAAATGATTATCTCGCCGACAGACTTAGGAAACGTTTAGAGAACCCAACACTCGAACAACATTACAGTGATAATTTTTGTGAAAATATTTTTAGTATAGTCTTAAACAAGTGTGATGGACCATATAGTTGAAGGCGCTGAAAAATTGGGAAATTTTCTTCTACTAATAGAACTATTGCAAACTGGAATTCGATGCCTGGAACAATCTTTGAAGGCTACTTATTGGCAACTTATTCCAGTTGCGTTCCTGAATAAGGGCCTCCTCTAGGTGTTCAAATGTTCAAAAATAAAAGATTTAATATTTGTATAAATTACTACTACGAAGCTTATATATATTGAAACACAGAATGTGTTCCCTTACACTAATTAAAATATTAGTGTAAGTAATCAATAGATATTTTGGACTGCGCGGTACGTACGCCAAGCGCTGCGAACAACGACGGGAGCTAGCAACGGTCGCTACCGCCACCGGTGCCACCGCCGGGAGGCCAGCGTGAGAATGTCGGTTACAAACCGGGCAGCGAGCACGTGCGGGCAGTCGTTAGGAGAATTGCGAAGGGGACAGACGTTAGCGGAGCGGCGAAGAGTTCGGACGTGTGGCGAAAAGCTCGCCGTTAGCGCATGGACAAAAGGGAACATGCGATGTGTTCGTAAAGCAATAGTAATTGTGAAGCAGTAAATAAGTGAAGTAGACAATGAGATTATCATTAGAATAAAAGATTCGTGTTGATAGAACAATCGATCGCGCCTGTAGTAATTAGTGTAGTGGAAACTTTACCGAAACTGTGTGGTACGGAACTGGGACCAGCACGCGTGATAGGCGCGGGTTGAGTAATTGAACCCATCGACGGAAGGTGATTCGAGAGAGGTGCAACGCCGTGGTATCAAGATCCGAGTCGGGGAGGAGTCACAAGGTCACCAGCCCAGGACGACCGCCACGCCATCAGCCACCGACAGCCCACAGCTGCTGTAGAGGTCGGCAACCCTGTCGATACGAGCTGTTCTACGATCATCGAAGGTATTTGGTCGGGGCCCCGAAGGTATGATAAATGCATATTACACCTAATCTTGGTACCAAGGCAGAGTGTATAAATGTCGTCAGATCATGTAATTAACCAATTTGATTTGCAAATAAATCTTATTCATGATTGTATCTCCATTTCTAATTAACTTTCCCAATGTTATACCAACTTATCCAGGGACCCATTCACGGAAAAGATACACTTCTTTAGTGTTATATTGCAGTGAAATACCCGGCATCACCAGGTACGTCACAATATATATATATATATATATATATATATATATATATATATATATATATATATATATATATATATATATAAAAGAGATATACGCATCGTACAAAAAATGTCTCAGACAAAAAGTGAATATCTCCAAGAGGGGGACGTCTGTCTTATTTAAAATCATATCTCGCCCCCTCCCTGGATGTGAGGCGGAGGCAACTTTCAATTCTTCAATAGGAAACCTCATTTTTTATTGCATATTCGAATTCGACACTAAAAAGACGTACATTTTGTCTAAAACTTGTTTTGCGGATCGTGATAGGTGGCGCCGTAATCTCAAAAGTAAGATTTTTTCAATTATCGTGAAATTACACTTTGGATTAAAAAATAAGCACGGTATCAATAATTTTTTTAAAACCTATCTAATGATAACAGTTTTGACCTCACCCCACTCCCAGGGATTGGGATGGGGCTAACTTTCAAATCTTTCAAGAAACTTGTATATTGTTTATTATTTACAAAATAAGTAAATATATTTGTTCGGAAAGAATAATTAACCTAGAAATGAAAAACAACAGACGAATTGTGTAAATTGGGTGCTTATTTATTTCTGTGTTAATTTTGTATATAGGTGCTTAATTAATTTTTATTTTACTTTTTCCGTTGTTATTATATACTTTAATTCAAACCTCTGAAATTTTGAAATATACGAACGTTATAATATATTTCGAGCCTGTCCTTAATCTCCAATAATATAGCCAGATATTTCTTTCAAGATGCAATATATTCTTCACTTTCTAAACATTCTTCTCAATCTTATACAACCTTTCCTAAGAGGAGGAAAAGTTTTCGTATGTCATGTATTCCCAGTAGGTTTTTTGTAATGAAGTGACACTTCCATTTCATTTTATTATCGTCAGAAACAGTTTCATGACCACTTAAAATTGTTAAACACTACGTGTCACCAGGCAGAAGAAAAACCAGAAACAAACAGAAACGATGTGGACCACGAAGCACAAAACAACACAAAAACAATGCACAATATACACACAAAGGAATTGCGGACAAAGGAATCGCTAGAATTCTCAAGAACACTTCGGGCGCAAATTGTACGCTTGGCCCTACAAGCCCATCAAAAGTGAGATGGTGGATAAATACTAGCTGGGAGTATTGCTCAACCATTGTTGCGTATTCCCCTAATTCTCGAGGAACATTCACACGAGGAACATTAACACGAGGAACATTCACAAACAATCGCGCGTCTCCATTCGTTTATTTCTGTATCTTCTGCAATAAATAACTTACTACATTGCCACTAACTGAATATCAATATTTAACAGTATGCGATTACACGCATTATACGTTTACACACAGAAAGTAAGCCTTGTGTTCAAATAGCTTGCTGTATGAATGTTCTATTGTAATCTCTGTGAAGAGAAATGCAGTTAAACTGCGAATAAAAAGCGGCGGGTTACTAACGAAGAGGCACTGGCACAGGGGCGACCGCCTCATGGCCACACAGGCCAGCGGTTGCCCGATAAACGCCCGACATATAATACAACACGCCACCTGTAAGCAGAGCGCTCCCAATAGATATACGCGGAACCCGTGTTCCCGCAACGGCGCACCATTCGTTCTTCTGGCCAGAGCATCACTCACTCGGCGGCTGAAGGGGGTCGGAGGGGGGGTGCTGCCCCTGTCGGCCGACAGGCGGCGTTCGCTCACCTCTGCCCTTTACCCCGGCCCGCTTGCATGCCTGCCCGACACCACCGTCTCCAGCCCGCAGCCACCCACTTGCCTGCTTCATCCTGTCGCCCCTATCTTTCAACCGTCAGACCCTCTCGTTTCTCCGACTCATATCCCTCAGCTTTCATGTTACTACGCTTCTCCTTGTTTTCACCTCCTACTCTCGAATGTGTCCCTTATACCTCCCCTTTCTATGTATCTCTATCCCCTCTGTTACCTCAGTGTGGTGCCTTTACCCCTGGTTGCCCATTCCTAGCATCTCCTCTTCTTTGTGTCCTTTGTTTTGTTTAACCTAAACATTTCTTCACGACAGACGTTTCTGATCGCAGCCCTCATTTACCGCCCCTAACCCCCCGCCATCCTCACCCGCTCTTAGTCTCACAACTTCACTTCCCGCACCATCACCTCTTTCCCTCCTGGCACTCCTGTATTTTCGGACCATCTCTCCACCACCACCATCGCCCGCTCTGCCTGCTCGCCAGCCAGCCGCCGCCACCCACGCCCGTTCACCGCCCGCTCCACACCCACGCGCGCGCTTGCTCGGGAAGAATCGCCCCCAGCTCCGGCGCCAGGCGAACGGTTTTGTCGACGAGCAGCAGCCACTCGTCGTGCGCGAGGGAGCGGGCGCCCCCCCCCCCCCTCCAACAAAGGGATGCGACTCCCGTTCCGCTTTGTACGGGCGCGCCTGTGTTTATTCGCAAAATAAACCGCAACGCGGACGCAACATGACTTCCCTTCATCAACTCCGCCGTACATTTTGGAGGAAATAAAAGGTTAGGAAAGTACTGCACCGTGCGAGTTTATGTTTCATTGGAAAGTAGTGTTAAAAGTCTTTAACATTTACAAGAATATTATATTAATAAGAACAAATATAGTAATTAAATCAAATGTCGAAAACGAAGCCCTTGAAATTAATAGTTCACACCGATCGTGTGTATTGTGTCATCAGCAGAAATGAAAGGAAACGAAAATAGTTGCAGAAAATATTAAAAGATGAGAAAGAAAGTTTGGAGAGAAAATGAAATAAGAACGTATTTCTTGTCTGATAATCCAAAACAACGGATATGTTTAAAAGAAAGATGAGGAAACTTTTAAAATACGAGAAATTTCTTGAGAACTGGAGCGAAATAATCACATTTATAAGAGCTCATCCTCCAGTAAAGGAAACAGGGAACATTATGTCTGCATTGAAGTACGCAGAATTTTATTTGCACTTTATTACATGAGAATGGTCATTTAATACAAGAATGCAATATGACTCAAGACGGTTTGAGCTTCGTGTTTGGCTATCTTACCTCATAAATCGTAAGTACTGAAAGAGAGATATTCCCTTGGCAACACGCAACCGTATGGTCTTGTCTGCGAAAAAGGCAACATATAGACAGCCATATACAGCAAACTCCACATTCGCAATCAAGAAATGCGAAATGCATCGTTTTGTTCTGGCGCAATATAAGCTATGGCTGGATATGTCCCGTCTGACCAGAAATACAATTACAGCAAAAAATATCATTCATCACTTCGTTTCGATGAGTAACAAATAATTTTATGAGTATGGCGGGCATGTGAAATCATTTCCAACAATAAAACGTCCCTAGCAACGATTTTCCCTTTAGAGGGTCGCGATTCCCAGGAGGGTAGAAGTGATATTAAAGAGGGTTCGCTAAAATATCCTACAACGCAAGACAAATACATATAATAGTAAAATAATTTGTTGAAAATTCCATTTAATATAAATACTATATTTAACTTTATCAGTCCACAAATAAAGAAAAAAATTCTAGTGGTACTGAACAGCACATACATTCTCGTATTATTTCTCAGTTTGACAATTTTTGTAAATTAAGAGAGTTAAACGGAAATGCGAATGCGCTATTATATTAAGGCTAAATGTCCCGACACTAGTACAATTTGTGGCCACCACGTGGCAGCACCAAAATAAGTAAAATTTACTTCACTGATTACGTCTGAACCAATGGTCCGATTTTCGATCTGTAAACGGCATTTGACGCCTTTTTAAAATAGAATTTACGCTACGATGCCCTTTTCCCAAAAATCTAGCAAAAACGCGAATTTGAAATTAGTTCTCAAACTTCCGAGAACAAATTAAAAAATGTGGGCTTATAGCGCGATGGCGACATGCTTCCTGAATCCAACGCCGTGACAATCATACAAATCGGACGAATAGGAGCGTCGTAAAGAGAAATTTACGAAAACACCTCCCTCCCCCTTCCCCGTCTGCGACGTTGCGACATCCACCCGACTGTTGACTGTCGGCGCGGCGACACGGCCAGGCCAGGCGGCGTGGGCCAGCCTCGGCGGAGCAGGAGGGACTTGCGGGATTCGCAAGCCACAGTCGGTTTATGCGTTCGTCACTTTGCATCTCAATCTATTTTTCCACGGATATCAAACTAGAGATTTTGTACCACTATTACATAACTATCTTTTTCACATATTTCTGTCTTTCTTCGAATACCATCTTAAAATTGTTTGAGGCATTACTCAAAATATCGATTCCGATTTGGAACTATTTTTTTAAAAGAAAAGGAACTAATTGTGTAAATATCAGCATTATTTCATCTCCACACATCTTATTTTAGATATATTTTACTTCTAAGGTCTTCTGTTATCACATAACCTTGCTCTAAGATCTTTCGTTGTCAAATACCGTAAAAAATGAGCGGAGTATACGCACGAGCTCTTTTATCCTACAACTCGATTTTTGAACTCAAAACGACGTTTATCTGCTTTAAAGAGTGGTTTTTTAAATCTGGTGAATCTCTTTTCCCAAGTAAAATAGCCGAAGCTAATTTTAAAAATGTTTTCGTACTTTCGGACAAATTTTAAAAAATGCATGAACTTGGCTGTCCGGGTGACGTCGCGTCGAAAACTGTCTTGCCGACTGTTCGACCATTTTATCGTGGTCTTCCTCAGGGCTGGTATGCCCATGCACTTCCCTACGACTTCCAAATTTAAAAAAAGGTGGAAAAATAGCAGTCTGGCGAGCTGTATCCTGACTCCAACGCCGTAACAAGCATTGAAATAAAATAGTATGAATCATGACTTATTCCAGCTTACTTGGTAAGTTATTTTGATATAAAATAAATATGTTATATTTGTATAATTTTGAAGGGGATAAATAATTCCGGTGAGTCATTTCATACAGACTACGTAAGTGAATAAAGGGTAATGATGCAATTGGAAAACTCCTAGATGTTTGCTTGATTTGGAGCGTGTTTCCCCTTCCATTTTCTTTGTTTTATAACATGTGGATTTTCTAGAAAAAGTTATCTGTAGAAATTGCAGCATGCAAAACCAGTTAGACCTGACTCTTTCGTGACATATCGGACACAATGATATAAATAATATGGAACATTCAAACGAGTTTAAAAACGAAGGAAATCTTTTTCTGTGAGTATGATCTTAGAATATGCTTTACACTAACGCTTACGCGACGTAATGTAATCTACACAACTTTCCAAAGAAGATAGAAAATGAGGTTTCTTTCAATGTGAATTGTTTTTGAAAATCTTAAGAAAGTATATGCTTACATCAACAACATTTTTAAAATCTTATTTTTTTTCCTTTTCCGAGGGATGACTTTTGCCGATTGACTGAATCACACGGTATTCATGCAATTGTGCTTTTTTTTTTTGCACAATCTCGGCTGTCTCCTTTCTTCTGTAATAGAAAAAGTATAGTACCTTGCAGATCTGTTGGTCACTCTTCTCTTTTCCAGATTACATTGCATAATTGTGTTAGTTTCGCCAAGATTTCTTTCCCTGTATCTTTGAATAGTTCGATTGGAATATTATCTACAGCCGGGGACTTCCCATTTTTCAGTTGTTTTGTCGCCCAATTCATTTCTTCCATCTCAGGTTCTTATTCGTAATCATCTATATTTACACACTACTCTATTTGTAAGTTCTTATCATATAACTTCTTCGTTTTCTTCCCATCTTTTCGTGATCTCTTCTTTTGTTGTATTTATTTTGTCGTTCTCGTTCTCAACATTCGCCATTGTTGGTTTACACTCCGTGATCATATTTCGGATGACCTGGAAAATATCTTAAGATACCTATTTGTTGTTAAGTTCTTCCACGTCTTCGTTTTTTTTCTTGAATAAACTTTTCTTTATCTTGTCTTGGTCTGGGCTGGAATCCCCGTAGAGTTTTCTGACTTTCGTCTGGTCATTTGCTTTCTTCGCAGAGAAATATAATGTTTGAAAAGAAAGAAATATAAGGACTTCGTTGCTTATATCGTACTATATATCCATCGAATCTTCACTTCGATGTCTGTATTTCCAAGATTTTGTGAAACTTCTTTATATTTCACGGAGGAAATCTTGAATTTTCTCTGAGGGTCTGATTCAGTCTGTCGATTGTCGAATGCATCGGGCGGTTGGTCTTTCATCGCCACCTACCGCAAAGGACTAGGGCAGGGACTAGGGCACGAACGAGCCTGGACTCGGGTAAAGTGGCCGTGGGGGAGGGGGCCCGGGATTTCCAAGTCCGATATGGCTCTGGGACAGTGGTTCGCAAATAGACAACGTGGTGAATGCTCACACCAAATTCACTGATCGGCACGCTTACTCGGTGCCCTTCTCCCCTTTACACTTACTGCTCCACGTCCATGTGTCTTTTGCGTCTCTTCATTTACGAGCCACCTCATTCTTATAGTTGGGAGCTGATTTGATTGCAAGGCTGAGGAATGCGCTCGGTGTTCTTGGAAGCTGCCCTCCCTGCCCCCGCCTAATCTGCAAATACTAGCTGTCCCAAATATATTACGCCAAGTATCCATAGACAAAAATGAAAACATAATACGAAAATAAGGAAAACAAATAAGCAATAAGTGAATACCATCAATGTGGAATTTTTTATCTTTACAATATGGCCTTTTCGTATGGGAGTACTCAAGGCTGCCCCGCCGGCTTCAAATCCTTCTTTTTTAATTGATATCACAGTTCGAACAGATACTTCAGTATAGTTTACTACGCGAAAATTGCTGTTGTGCAGCGTGTGATGAAGAACGCCCGAATTATTTTCTTCGTCACATTTCTTAATAAATAGACGTATAATTTCCCCAGCTTAACTGTGGCCTTCACTACGAACAGAAGCTATACCGTCCCACCAAAAGTCAGAAACCAAATTAAAATTAATACGCTATACACTTGTGTTACGAACAAGAAGCAACCAACATGACACTCATTGAGTTCATGTCTTCTCAGAACAAGAAACATTCTATATCAGATGAAGTGATATTGAACCTCATACAATGTTGTCAAAGCAGATATACTATTTCCTCGACTGCTCGCGTAGGCGGCAAATTGCAGAACACGTCAATATGCCGAATACTTACACTGTATACTTCGGCGAATTCTTTAGTTCAACCTCTTATGTTCGACAGATGACAGTAATATTTAAATATGTGGTTTATTAAAGTTTTGGAAATATATTAATTTGTCGTAAATATATTTAATTAATCGTTACACTAGTGGGAACACTTTTCAGGTTTTCAACGTCAAAAGTAATTTGTTGAGATCGCAAAGTGTGAAAGTGGCTTTTAGATTGTACTATCTCAGGTACTAAAAACTTCGATTTATAGAGGAGTATACTGCACTATAATTCATGTACAAAATGGCTAATATATTGAGTGTTTGTAAACATTTCTTTCAATAACATTTTAGATCCTCCAATAATCACTACGAAAATCAGAATTCCAACGTTGCTTTTGCATCAGAATGGCTTACAACACCACCAACAAAAAAATCTCTGCCGTCATCTCGAAAAACGAAAAGGAGATTGTTGCCTTCTAATCTCATGACTTGGTAAATGGAAAACAAGAGACGGTGGGTGATCCATCAAAAACAAAATTCGAAATCTGCAGAACTCGTCAGTGCAATAAGTCGCAGAGACAACCACTCATTTTTCATAATTTACTTTTATCATGTTACAAACATAAGATGTACAAACTTTTAGAATTTCGTTGGTCAGTCACAAAAGCTTTGTGTTCTCTCTCTTGTATCTGCCTGTTAGTCTGTACAAAAGAGATTGTGAAAGTATTGCATGTCTGTCCTACCGACTCCGATCTCACAGGTCTACCCTTGATTTTGGTACTTTTGAATAAATGTAAATAGAAATAATAATTATTATTATAATAATTACACTGTAGATAACTGCGGCTACATGCATAAAAAGTACCAAGAAATTCAAAATTATAATTTACTTTTAGTTTACGAGATAAAACTTTCCCCAATGTTACCAGTAATTGTACCTCGCGGCATGAAAATTCGTCTCCCTCTCATCGTTTCGCCTCTCTCTCTGAGGCGTTGCCGTGGGAGACGCCGGAAGTGTGCAGGATCTGCGGTCGCTTCCGATGACATACGAGGGTCTATGTTAATATGTTCCGATGACATACGAGGGTCTCCGCTTACGGAGTTAGGAGAGGTGTCACAGCAGGAGCGGATCCAGCCGATTATTTTTCGGAAGGTGGGGGTATATTTTTGTATACATATATTTTTGTAAATAATAAATGAATTTGTTATTATATTGTATATTATTTAGAGATTCGCCAAATGAACCCTTTAAAGCAGGTAAACGTCGTTTTGAGATCAAAAATCGAGTTGTAGGATAAAAGAGCTCCTGCGCTCATTTTTTTCGGTATTTGACAACGGAAGATCTTACAGCAAGGTTGTGTGATAACAGAAGACCTTAGAAGTAAAATATATCTAAAATAAGATGTGTGTGGAGATGAAATAATGCTGATATTTACACAATTAGTTCCTTTTCTTTTAAAAAAATAGTTCCAAATCGGAATCGATATTTTGAGTAATGCCTCAAACAATTTTAAGATGGTATTCGAAGAAAGACAGAAATATGTGAAAAAGATAGTTATGTAATAGTGGTACAAAATCTCTAGTTTGATATCCGTGGAAAAATAGATTGAGATGCAAAGTGACGAACGCATAAACCGACTGTGGCTTGCGAATCCCGCAAGTCCCTCCTGCTCCGCCGAGGCTGGCCCACGCCGCCTGGCCTGGCCGTGTCGCCGCGCCGACAGTCAACAGTCGGGTGGATGTCGCAACGTCGCAGACGGGGAAGGGGGAGGGAGGTGTTTTCGTAAATTTCTCTTTACGACGCTCCTATTCGTCCGATTTGTATGATTGTCACGGCGTTGGATTCAGGAAGCATGTCGCCATCGCGCTATAAGCCCACATTTTTTAATTTGTTCTCGGAAGTTTGAGAACTAATTTCAAATTCGCGTTTTTGCTAGATTTTTGGGAAAAGGGCATCGTAGCGTAAATTCTATTTTAAAAAGGCGTCAAATGCCGTTTACAGATCGAAAATCGGACCATTGGTTCAGACGTAATCAGTGAAGTAAATTCCCCTGCGATAGTGCTGCGATCTATTGAATTTTCCTACAAGTATTTTTCGGTGCATTTAGCCTTAAACCAAGTCTTTGGCCCAGTCTTTGGAAAAATTTAAAGAAAAGATTTCGAGCTGTTTTTGAGATTTTTATAAAGTACATTAACTTCAAGTAGAGATTACGCAAAAATTACCAGATTTTTTAAGAGAATTACAAAATTTTTGTTTAATCTGATTTTTAAAGATGATTTCATTCAAGACAAATATCTATCTCCAATATTGCATTGTTAACTTTATGCAATTTTCGAAAAGACAGAGTGCTCTCCAAAAGGGACCAGCTTCAATCTTCTACTATCCTTTGATACATACGACGAAAACCTTAACGAAAAAGTAAGGAGCCGTTTTTGAGAAAATAATTGTTTAAAGATTGCCTATATTCCACGCAAAAGTACGCGAAAAATACACATATTTTCTTAACTTGTACAGGACCTTATTTAAATATATCACAGAAGAAGAGATTTCATTAAGTAAAAATCTCTATTTTCAATATATTAGTTGTAGGAAGACGTCGAAAATATTTGAACTTTTTCAAATTTGGAAATTTAATGAATTTCATCAGAAATGAGGCCCATGCCATTTTCTAAGTTGCTTACGCCACAGTAGGTCAAGGCTTAATAAAAAATTGGAACTATTACGGAGAAAATGTTGAGACTTAATGCAAAGAACCCCGAAAAAACAAAATGTCCGTTTCGAACTCGCAAGACCTTGAGTCCTTTTAGACCGATCACGGAATATCAATTGGGGAGAAACACGTCGGAAGGTCTTAGGCGACAGCGTTGACCACAGATGAATGGACGGACAGATGGACGGACGGACGGAATGACGGACAAACGAACAGACGAATGGACAAAAGGACGAAGGTAATGACGCACGAACGGACGGACGGGCAGGCAGACAGACGAATTGCCATCAATTGATTTTTCAGTACCACGATCCCCCGAAACTCGGGTACTGGCTACACAATGCAATAGAAGAAGTAATTTACTACATGTAGGAACAATATTTACCAAATTTTCCTTCCTCACTGCCCTCAGGGCAGCCTGCGACATGTCAGGAGAAACGTCGGCACCCCAGCCAACGACGCGGCGTCTCCCGGATAGCCGAGAATTCCGTGTTGCCTTTGTTCTGGCAGAAGTGAATCAATTACCTTTCTTGTTTTATCCTATTACTCATGCGAGTATGAAACAACGCATATTTCGCTCTGCTGCGGCGCGCCAAAAAGAGGTCCCATGGTAAAAATAAAGCACCACGGAGCTTCGAAATCAAGACGCCGGCCTTAAATAATTAACCTTTTCTCTGCAGTCGATTCTCGAGTATTTCGTCGCTTTTCGCGAGCGAGGCGATCCGCCACCCAGATGCCTCGGCCGCTGATTTTCAAATAATGAGCGCCCGTAGCGTCTTAAGTTGAAAGGAACCAAGTTCTTCGAATAACAACAATGGAAGAGCGCTGGCTCGGTTGCTTCAGCTTCTCCAGGGAGGTGGCGCCCTCCCATGGCCATCTTTAAAGTAGTTCGAGCATGTATTCTTAGGCAATTATTATTTCTCTCTGTAATGCAGTCGACGGTTTCTCAAGGAAAATTTGGCACTAAATTTGAATTAATTTGGGTGCCTATGTGTCAACAAAAGCATTCCTACATCGTGTTTCTGGCGTAACTTCTCTAATCTCCCCGCTTTCACAGTGAATATTATATTTTATATCCAGACAAAATTTGAAGAAACACGTAGACATCTGAAGACACTATCTATAAGTGATGTATGTTTGTATACTACGCGTGCTCATGTCTGTAAATATCAACCTAGCTCTATTAGAAATTTACACTATTCAAAGAATTGACACTCCGAACGGGAATCTAACCAAGGTCACCAGGTTTACGTCCAGTCACAGTGTAATAATTGAAAAGCTATTTGTGTTCTTTTGGGAATCGTTGAGCTAAAAAGATGGGAAACACTAATTGTTGAGGCTGCGAAATACTCGTAAGATAAGTTGGGAGAGCAATTAGTAGAAGTTGCAACGAAATATCGCCTCTTCTATCGGTAGTTTTTTATCAGACAAGAGTGTTTTGGAAAAGAAACGACACACATTTGACAAAGATTGTTACTTGGAGAAAGAATAAACGAGTATATAGAAAGTAAGCAGATTATTACGGTAACCTCTGACCAGACAAAATCAAACGTTTTTTTTTTTACGAATTTCGTCATTTTTACTTGACGTTTCGACTACATCCAGTGCCTGGCACACCCTGAATCGAACCTCGAAAGCGTCCAAGACGTTTTTACTAAGCTTTCTGCACGTGCCTCTGATGAAAATGCGAGTTCGTGGCGTATAACATGAAAATTTTGGATTCTGGATCCTCAGAATTTTGACAATGTCACACATGTTTCGCTCGAGAAGCTACCGAGGAGCTGATGCGATCTTTCGGTGACGCTCCGAAGGAATCAGTTGACAATCTACGTCAAGGAACTTGTACGAAAGAAATGAGTATTTGGTCAACCGCGGAAGACATTCGAGCGGCTTTTTTGAGTAGAATTAGGCTCCTAAGTTAATAAATCTCCAGAGCGCGGAGTTTGAAATGTATGATCCTTCCTTTGATCTTTCAAAGAACATCAAAGGTACTTTATTCGAAATGAGGCACCAAATTTGAAGCAATTTGGCGATCAATGTTCCAACATCAATAAACAGGAAAAAACATTTTCGTTTGATACAAGTTAGAATGTTTTATCACGTGTGTTGAATCTGCTATGAATGCATTTGTCATATTCTCTCCTAACTTTTTCTGTAGTTTGATTATAAATTCACTGAATTTCGATGTCTAAATCAGCATGGGTCTCTGTAGAATGTCCAGGAACTTTGGAATAAAAGATAAATAATAAAAATTGAAGGCGGACGTATTCGAACCGTCGCTCGTCGTTTTTTTTCCCATGCACAAAATAATGAAACGATATTCTATGGATAATGAATTGCTTTGATTAGAAAGTATACAAAAACCACGCCGAAATTCCTTGTCGTGTACATGCGGCACTCAACGCTGTATGGATACTATCGTCCTCTACTTGCACATCCATAATCATTTTTAACAGAGCAGTTGGGAGCATTAGGAGCCCATAGGGATGCCAAATTATTAATTCACAACAATACATCTTTGTTGGGAGGGTCCAATGAATAAGTTTTCAGACTCAGTGTATTAGGCACACATACCAACCATAACAATAACTATCCGAAACAAACATTTAAATCACCGAGCAACAGAGTATGTCCTAAAAACAAAGTGCAAATGTCTCCTTACAAGCCTCAAATTTCCATATGACACTTTTACATCAAGAGTTCAAATTCAAACCCCTATATTTTGGCGAATTTAATAAAGAATTCTAGTCAGATGTAAAAACGAAGTATTTTAAAAAGTATGAATACTTTCAAAAACCGTAGGAGTATAGGTAATTGTTTACAGTTAATATTAAGTAATTCTTATAATAACTATTACTTTAGCCATTGTGATGCACAGTTAATATCCCACTCCTCGGAACTACCTCTGTATCTTACTCCATATTAATAATTGCATTCTGAATGAGCAACAATGTCCAAAGTGCGAGTTCTTAATGAGGTGATGGTTAATTAATCAATTAATATTGTAACAAACTCTACTGATTTTTTGTTAAAAATAAAAATATCTGTGATATACAGTAAAGGTAAATCTCGGTTGTGTTATATTACAATCATAAACCAAATGTGGTCCACCAAACATGCGTTTGAAGAACGAACCTTAAGTACCGTAAGATCTATTAGGACGAAGAGAATCGTTCGTTAGTCGGTGTGTTCGGAAAGCAAATTCGTCTCGGTCCGGCGTGCTACGCATCAAAAAATCATAGCGAGAGTTGGGCTTGCCACGAATTCATCATGAGCACGTCTTGCCTGGTTCCGCATTCTCAAAACAAAGGGCTGAGGAGCGTGGTAAAACTTAGACTATTAATGTGGCTGGTTTTTATGAGAAGACGGTTGTTTCTGCAGGCTCCTTTGGCGTCGCCGCCACCACCACCACCACTACCACCACCACCTCTATCATCACCACCGCCACTGAACAACAGCCACCACCACCACTATCACCACCACCGCCACTGAACAACAGCCACCTCCGCCGCCGTCACCACCAACGCCTCCACACCATTATCACCACCGCCCCGTCTCTCCTGCCACCCTCACTCTCACCAACGCCACAACACCATTGCCACCACTGCCACTGCGGCCGCTCCCGTCTTCGGCTGACCTGCCCGTGCTGCCTTGTTCTCCACGTCCGCTCGTAAACCAACCACCCAGGTCGCATGGGAAACACTCACGAACGGCACTTTTTGTTTTGCCGAGTTTAGACTCCCCCTGGGGATACAAACAGCGTCGCCTTGTTGTGATCTCAGGTAACGAAACTACCCGCTATTCGCTGGTGAGAATGACCACCTTTTTGTGTTTCATTCACTTCTTTCGTGATTACCTCTACGCAAATGCTTAGACTAGTTTCGTCTTGAGGGTAACGAATAAATAGAACATAAACATATATCAAGCCTCATTTAGCAGAAGAGATACCGAAGTTAAAATTCAATAGCACAAAGGGAATCGTTATCAGGATGATATGAATGCCTCTCATCTCTCAAAAAGGAGAAACTCGTGGTGTTACTACAACATGTTTTTATCGCATTATTTGTAACGCTAAGCAATATAATAATAATAATAATAATAATAATACTAAAACTATTAATTTAAATTGCAGAGATTTTACCAACCTGCAATATGTTTTAGCAATGGGATTCGAACACAGGTTCTTAGAGTTAGCACGCGAATCACGTTATCAGTATATCAGCCTATGACTGAGTTGCCGACGTTTCGACCATCCTGTCGTGGTCTTCCTCAGGGCTGGTATGCCAAAATGGCATTCTCAACCTTCGACGCGGCGTCACCCGGACAGCCCAGATCACCCACATGACTCTGGCCGCGGAAGCCTACGACTTCAGTATATCAGCCTGTTCTGAATTGAAACTTATTTTTATTCAAACTTAGTCCGGTAAGGGTCAACGTTTTTCTTATCATCTTGAAGAAAAGATACTTTACTTTCATTTAAAGTATTTTGAGGGATACTTCACCATGGTCGATCGAACTATCATACTTTAAGTTCCTGGCAGCAGTACGCTGGCCTTTGCGATTCTAGGTGATGCGGCTGATTTGTCCGGTTTCGTTCGTTCGGAAGCCTCAAAAAATTCACTCAGAACTCGGGAAAATTAATATGTATTTTGAAAAAACTGTACATAAAATGATTTCAATCTACAATATTGATAAATAGATTGTATTATGAAAGAAATATCTATATTCAATATTCAACATGTACGGCAGGCTCGAAATACAAAAAAATAGAACCAATTTTTACTTTTGCCTTTTTCAAAATGCCCGATCTTTAATCAAAGTAGTACCTCTGACAAATTATTAATCTCGCTATTACAGAAAAAGTTTCATGCAAAACATTAGATACTTTTGGGAAAATATCGTTTACATGTTTGTAGAAATTGTCACAAGATCAGTCAAAATTGCATGTAAACTACTAGTATTTTAAAAAAATGTGTAGTGTGATAAATGATATAAAGATCAAATATTGAAAAATCTCTCTCATTTGGAAAGAAATGCCGATCCGGTGGCCGAGGCCGCTAAGGCAGTAGTGCAAGAATCGCGAGTTCGAGTCCCGCTTCGGACATGGTTTTATTGCGTTCGACCTTTCACCCCACATATCGTGTCATTCTCGCGTTTACCATACTGTTACAAGCAATAGTGGTCGCTAATGACCTAGAAGTTGACCTTAAAAATAATAACAAAATAAGAGAGAAAGAAATATCTATCGTCTGTATTAAAGTTTGAAAAAATACATTTTTGCAGTTTCTAACATTTCAGATGTTTTAATCCAAATCCGAATTACACCTAATTGAAACTTCTCGATAATGCTATTCGCTTCGCGATGCAGGCGAGCGCCGAAAAAGCCCGTTTTCACCGCTGCCGCCTCCTCTGCACAGCCTAGATCTTCTAGGAAAAGATCGCCCCTCTCGTCCTCTCCAACCGTAGATGCGGTAATTTATGGCTGCGGAAATTTAGCAGACGTGGCGAAAAGAACGGCGGGAAAATTCTGGCTTGGCTATAGGAATGTATGTGCTCGGCGTAGTGGTTAACCGCGCCTAAAATATTTCAAGTGCACGATCGTGCTACCGGTTAGCAAGCACGCAGGCTCGCACCTTTCTCCACCCTAGAGCTTTCACGGAACCGTATTAAGAAAAAAAATATTATTTTTCTGGAAACGACGACCCCCCCCCTCCCGAATACTTTCATCAACGGTTTGAATGGGCGGGTGCCGAAATTTGATTGGGACTTTACTTGTGCACCGAACGCTTCAAGACATTGAACCCCCTATTAAGGACCTCGGATGAGGGCGATGTGTGACCATAAGCAAGACAATAGTGAGATGGTCTGTGAATGAAGAGTCATGAGTGTTAGGATGTGATATTTGCTCAAGCGAGCCGTGTGATGGCTATTTACGAGTAATTCAATCAAGGATACATTCAAGTAAAGTATCATGTATTTTATTTTGTATTTTTGTTGATAAATCACACCGTGTTTCTTCCCACATAATAACACCGTCAGAAAGGCAGTTCGGAAGTAACTGACAATTCCCCTTCCTCGTAATGGCTAGCCGGACAAGGTGGCAGAACGAAGGAGGGGAAAGTTTACAATCTTTATTTCTTTCCTCGAGCAAATACCCTCATTAAATATACCCTCATTACTTTCCTCAAGCCAAAATATATTTTTAAAACACGGGCCAAGTTTTAACACATTCTTGTTCATGTATTTTTTTAATTATCACATTATACAAAATTACACAAAATTAGGCATATTTTTAAAAACTGTAGATGCCATAATTTAAGAACCTAATTTTGAAGAATAGATTTCATTAAATTACATTACATTTCTCCATAAGTAAACAAGTTTACATAAGTATACATTTCTCGATAAGCTACCTTCTCTATAAGAATACGAGAAAGTAAAAAATGTCTTTCTTCAATAATGTAGTTGTAGGTGACCATTCTTTTTTTCAGTTTTCGAAAATTCGGATATTTTAATGAACATCTAACATATTTTCGACAAATAAATGGAAGTAAAAATGTGGTGCTATATTTGATAAAAAATAGAAAATAACGTAGGAAATTTTCCCCCCAAAATTTATATCCGTTTCAAAATCCCAGGGCTTCGATTGCAGCCAGATCGATATTGTAAAATATTAGATTGGAGAAAATTCTGTTAACAGTTCATGCGCAAGTGTTAGATGGACAGATATGTACATAAAAAACCTTTTTTTTTTCGTTTAAAGACACAAAATCGTGTATTTATATCGAATCTTGACGGAGATTTTTTTCTGCATTCAATAATTTATCTTTATTAGGAATACAGTAATATGTATTAACTACTCTACGAGGAAGTAAAAAAGTGATATTTCTGTATGACCTACTAGTGTATCAGTGAAATTATTTGTGTTGGTACAGGAGATATTCTGAAATGAATGTTAATCAAAAGCCGCAACTACGAACATGTTAATTTATCTAAATTTCCTTTTATCCTCTGACAATATTTTCTTTTTGATATGAAAAAGAATCTCTTATTCGTAACGTTATTATCAGAAAACCACAGTATGTTTTCGTCTAGATCTCGTGAGAAAATGCTAAAATAACCCCTTCATTTAATTCTGGACATAAACATTGCTGCAATATCTGCGGATTTTTTGTTGAACTAGATACAGGAAGAGTGGAGCATTGAGAGCAGTCTTTATGCCAACAAAACCCAACACTCCGATTTATTTACAGCTGCCTCTGACATGTCATCAGCTGTTATGGTGGTATCCAAATGGGAGCTTACACGTCATTACAGTGGCATCACTATGGTGAAGTTCAACCTTCCAATTGCATGACACCGTAACAGCTGAATTACGTGAGAGGCGGTTCTAAATAAATCTAAGTATAGAATTAAAATGGTAGTTCGTTAGCAGAACCAAATAGTTTTCCATTGTATGTTTGTATATCCATTGTACTGCGATATCTTCTAATTTCAAAATTTTGCCACATTCGTTTGTGACACATTCGTTGTTACATTTATTTAATTCTCAGCTACGAACAGAAAAAGAGAAAGGGCAGCGATTTTGGACCTGAAGAAAACGTGCTCAGCTTATACTGCTCCCTCTTACGTCATACAGTTTTTACTGTTGTGTTTTGCCATTAAATAAAAATGTATATTATTTTCAATTAAATCCAAGATTAAAACTCTGCAATATATCGCCCCCGTTTGTTTACATTTCTCATTCTCAGCTCCCGCGGTTGATTCGTTCGTAGCGTCCGTTAAAGAATAAACCCCAACATTTTTTGCCTGCGCGGGCGTTTCGTGCTGGTCCATGCCAGTGGGCGGCGGGCGCAGCGCCAGCCTGCAAAGGTTTGAGAGAGCCTGCTTGAAATTCCTGTGCCGCGCCGCACCCGCACAGGGTCCCTCGTGGCGATAACTCATAATGTAGTGTATACTTCGCGCGTTGGTCCGGAAATGCCGCGCTTAGCCGCCGCTAGTCGATAAGTAATGTATCGTGGCCGCGAGGCCGCCAGAGGGCAGGGCAGCGGCGCGGTCCGCTTCACGGACTGTTATTTCTGCTGGGAATTCATAACGCGCAGGGATGGAATACGTTGCGGAAAGTAGAAACTGCTTGTCGGTATTGCAGATAAACGAGATGACAGTTTAATCATCGTCGATTTGCAAGCCGTTTTAAAAAAATTGCCCTAACTTTCGAGAATAATGTTAAACTAGCTGAAATAACCCGGCGATGCTCCAGTATTTATTAGTCACAATTATCTTTTAGGCAGAAAAAGGAACGAGTTTTCCCTATTGCGTAAAATAAAAGTAATTTTATTTAAATTACTATCGCTACCGTTACCTCTTGCTCACTTGCCCCAATGGAGGGAGACGCCTAGAGTAGCAAAATCCCGCAAACCGGTGTGTAGATAGAAGCTGGATCTCTCATTCAAGTACGAGAGATAAACCGCCATGTAACATGCATCACACTTACGGGCACATTGACCTGAGACGATGACGCATCCTCTATAAATACAGTCACTATGTCTCCGCCTCGCTCCGCTTCATCCTCCTTCTCCTCCCCCTTTCTGACACAACCCCATCCCAACACTACCGCACCTTGCCCGTCCACCCGCGTCACGCTCGTCGCCCCTACTCCCGCACGTTTTCGTCTGTTGTCCCTTCCCGATCCCTCCTTCCCTCTCACTGTTCCCTAACACTGTACCACCGTTCCACCTCATTCCACTATTCCTTGCTGTGCCTCGTCCGGTTCTGCCCTGATTTTACCCCGTCCGCCCATCTCACTGACAAAGCTGCGACGCAATCCGTCTTTCCTCAGTGCATTGGGGATTGCCTCAAAAACTATTACACCAAAAATAACGAAATATACCTTCACACCCGGGAAAAAATTCCACACTCGGAAAAAAGAATGAATTGTAAAGAAGCGTCTCCTAGTCGTTGCGTACATCGCAAAACATATACACCAAAACTTCTGTTTCTTTCTTCAGACTTCTTAGCTCTGCGTTGTTATTTCAGTCTATTAGACGGTAACACATTGCTTTTGTCCACTATACGTCTCGCATTTTCATCTTTTTACGTTAAACAAATATGTCAGTCTGTCAAACAGTTTTTCCTTTATTCCATTAAACATGAAATCATATCTTACTTTTATACTAAATCGTGCTTCCTGTATTATAAACGGCAGTTTTTTAAAGAGTATCACAGCTATAATTGAAATAATTATTACCGCTTTTCGTATTACTCATCGTTATTAAATTCGTACGTATACGTGCCATCTCTTAGAGGAAAAATAGGACTTCATCATACAGTTGCATAACATTGTCCTGTGTACAAAATCACACCTTATTGTAGTGTTGTGCAAGTACAAGAAGCAGGATAGTGTTAAAAATTCAGATCTTTTTCAAAAAGTAATTACTGTCTTCTTAACATGCTGAATAAGAATGGAAAGTCTTCGGTTTTTGTCCGGTAGGTTAAATGAAAAAGAGAATTTTATACAGTGTCAAATAAATGGGGAAATTTCGTTTTGTTTAAATTATATTATCTTGCGTTTCAAGAGCACCGAAAATTTCTGAAAATCTAGGGAACATTTCAGCTTTGTTGATTGATGTGTTGTTTACACGAACCACATTTTTTATCTTCGCTGTGGCTGCCAACTCTGTCTCGACATTTTGCAGGCTTTTGTTTATGCAGCTCATCTCTCATAAAATTGTTGGGCAACATCACACTCGACTTCTATTTCTGCGAATTTCGTTCAAAAGTATATCCTGGTATCTTGACTTCGCAGCACGGTTTGCAATATACAAACTTTGCATTCCCAAAATTAAATGAAACCCCTTTTATTTATCTTTAATTATATCACAACATAAATTTCGTTTGCGTAAACAAAACACGAATATTTCATGTCTGATTCATAATTTCACTTCCGATGTTTTCACATCGTAAAGCGAATCGATACACAGCGTCCCCGTGCCCGGAGCGGTGCAGTCTCTATGGAGCACCGTCCTCGTTTCCACTAGGCATTCTCTCAGATTGACAGCAATATCCCTTTGCAGGGAGGGGACACTATCCTCCCGGTGATTGGTTACCAGCGTGCCTCTGCCCACTTCGCTGGTTTGGGGGCTGTCAAAACCTCGTCTCTTCCGACGCGCCCTCCCAGTCGCGAAAAGCGATAAATTTGCTCGCAAAGCAGAGGTGTTAAGCCTCGCTCAGGATGGAGAGGAGGGCGACAAAAAGTTCGTGAGGTAGAACGGATTTTGTGCGGGTTGCCTGTTTTGCGAAAATGGGTTTGACCATGGGCGAGACGAATGACAGTAAATGTAAATAAATATCAATTGAGAGATATTAGACTCAATGGCATAAAAATAAAAGTATGTCTCGTGAAGTAATAGAGCGTCATTCTTTTTCGGTATATTGTGTTTAAATTAATATTTTAAGGTGTAATTCATATTATTAAGGATTTCTGGTTTTTTGTGTTATTTCTATAGCTGTCTTCACATGTTTATGTTCTTTACTGGAAGAAAGCTTAAATCACAAAGCATATTTTTTACTGAAATACTCCTTTATCAATATCTCTTCTCTGCACGGCCCCTCCCAGGCAGTAGCCGTCGGTCGACTGAGAGCGCACCGCGCACTATTGGTCTTGACATAAATGTTACGTTATGGCGTAAATGACGATTCTGTCCGAAAGTTGGCACGTGTTTCCAACATATCTGCCGTCCTAATATAAATTTTTAGTTGTAATATTTCTATGTAATATTTATGTTTTTGATTGATTATTTCGTGTTGCCAGGCGCGTCAACTGCTAAGATAATTACTCCGTAAGTGTAGTGCATATATTTATCGTGGGACGATCTTCCCAGACTGAATGGTGAGATCCAGCGCCGACCTATATGTCGGCTTGCAGAATTTTCCCATCCAGGTATATTCTACCAGCGGGGCACCGCCTCAGTTGGGACAAGCTCGAAGCTCCTGACTGATATCCCGATATGTGTAGAAGTGTAGAGCGTGTAAGTTTATGTAAGGATATGACAAAGAAGATTGAGGGAAGATCGCGCGCCGTCAGTGGTCCGTTTGTTAGGGTACAGCTCCGGTATTCGCCGTTGATCAAAGAAACCACGGAAATCTACCGATCAGAGAGCAGTCGGCGACTAGATTTCTCCTACGGGTGAATTCGATCTAGCTCTCTGTGTACAGTAGAATCGAAGCTCCTGCCACAGTGGGGACTCAAACCCTAGAACACCCGGTCAGAGACACTACAGAGGCATCAGTTGATGCCCTGAGCCATTTAAGCACATTGTTTGTAATCAATACAAAAATATTACAATGTAAATAAAAAAATCAAATAAATGGCGAATATTGTCTGAATGCGTTCCTCGAGAACGCGCAAGACAAAGAATCACTTCAGTTGTCTTCGCTCGTGAGACAATACTGTCAACAACGCGTCTTCCTTTTCGTCTGCGAACGTGTTGAGAAATGTGCGATGAACAATATGTAAGCAGTGCATGTCAAGCAGGGCATGAAAGCTAGTACGTTCACACCATGCGTTCCTCCGCTTTCAGCCTTCGGCTGAAGACTAACCTCAGGGCATTGAGTAACATTCTGAAACTAGATCCTAAAGTGCATATTAATTTGCCTCAGATTCGTCTACAGTTTAGTACTATATTTGGTTTTAAGAGTAAGGCAGTTCTGGTATTCTATGCACTCGAAAACCAGAGCTGTGATAAAACGCATGTGCAATTGCACTTCTTCCAGAGGCAAAGAAATTGCCGTAATTATGATATCTTTTATAAAACCGCCAAACGGGGCAGAAAACATGAAGGACAATCTGGATTAAAGCTTTAGTCGAAGAGGATAACTTGGGAAAGTTGTGTAACTTGGGATGATGAACCCTAGTAAAACCATGTACTAAAGAAACACAAATGTCAGAGATATTTTGTATTAGCAACGATTCTTCTTTGGCTTATCGAAAAGAAGATAAAGTATACATCACTACTCACCTCACGAAGGCAAAATAAAGAAAAAGAAACCACCATATGACCGCTGTCGGGCATTCAGTCCAGTCCATTTAGCTTCCGTTTAGGCCAGGCCGTTTTCACAATCTGTAGAATGACGTCATCTTTATCCATAACTGAAGATTGCATTCAAAAGCGACCACTCCGTTGGTCAGAATGGTACCCCGGTCGCCCTGAATATGATGCAGTGGCTGTAGCGAGCACACGCCGCCCGCACTCCGATGCTTTAAAGCGGCTGGGCCGTCTCCCTCGGCATATGGAAAACGGCGGTCCGCCGCCCGCCCCGGAAGCCGTCCGTGCAGCCGCACACGAAATATCCGATTCTAACTCGCGCTCCGACTTTAGAAAACTCCGACGCCGTACGCCGCCCTCGCACGGGCCTCTTTATAAAAGCTCCATGCGAAAAACGTACATGCGGCCATGACGAATGGTGCCATAAATCATTTCATCAAAACTTCAGTTTTATGAGGCTCCTTTTGAGTTTATTATCAACCGAAATCTTTTTTCAATGGCTGTAGCTTTCTCTTTATAATGCTTTGTATACTTAAACTGTAGTTAAGTACAATACGGAAAGTAAATAAGCATTTCAATATGAATGCGAAATGATATATGTAATCAATTGTTATATATATATATATATATATATATATATATATATATATATATATATATAACATTATATATTGTGTGTGTATTAAATTATAAAGTGTAATTTGTGTAAATCATGTTATATGTACCGGTTATGTAAAAAATTAACTCGTATATTTATGAACGAAATTTGTTTTAAATAAAGTTTGTGCCCTATGCTTATCAGAAAAAAATGAAAGGCAAAATTATTTATGCCTATTGCTGTTTATATTGTCATGAATCTGCAACTCATAATTACATTTGTATTCCTTTTTTTTAGGGTTTTTTCATGCATTCCAGCAAAAATATCTCAGGAAATCGATTTTAATTCCTTATTATAATGAATAAGACAAAACTACCTTTGACATATGTAATTGATCATTTATAGTATATAATGGTACCTTGCCAGTGGTTTCCTTCATGTGTCTTTTTAAATATACCTGAAAATCCTTGGTATTATTTAACTTGAATATTATCTACCCATAACTCGATGTAAATTGCATTTGAATGAAATATATTTTTATACTATTTTTTACTTCCCCAAATTTACCAATCGTCCTGGATACAAAGCAGTAGTGGCTCGTATTGATTTTAACCTGTTTCAACCACAAAATTTCGCTATCTAAATTTTTCTAGTTCAATATATTATTAAACAATCATTGGGTCATTCATTATTACTCTGGTTAGTCATAATCACATCACACTTTTCTTGAATTAACGTCAAATAAGATATAAGAGAATGATCCACGCATGTACTGATTGTTTACACAACCTTGCTACAACCTTGACTACAACGTTGGACCATAGGCAATGACGAAACATGAGTTGTGCGGGCCTGGAAGATTGGGGGCTCCCGGGACCAAAGTGTCCTTGTTGTTACTCAACTAATCAGAGATGAGATTCCTTAGCGGTTTGGCGAAATGGCTCAATTTGCAGCAAAGCTCCCAACATGCGACATAGTTGGCATTACATGCATGGCCTCCTGTTAGCCCAGAGTTTGCAGTACATGCCTCAACGCAAAGTATTCCTTATTTTGTTTCCGGGCGCGTCAACTAATACGACCATTAGTCCCGTAATTATAGTGCATGTTTTGTTACGGGAGATTATGGTGATCTTTCGTGGATGCTGAGATACGACGCCCACCTTCATGTCGGCTTGCGGGGTTATTTCTCACCAGCAGGGCATCACCCCAGCCGGAACATGCTCTAAGCTCCCGACTGGTCTCCCGACACGTAAGGTAGCGTAGAGCATGTAAGTGTAAGTCAGTGTAAGAGGTGAAGATAGGACATGAAAAAGAAAGGAAAGATCACACGCTGTCCTTGGTCCGTTTGTTAGGGTACTGCTCCGGTATTTATCTGGTGCTGATCGGAGAAACTACCGATCAGAGCAGCTGGCCGCTCGAATTCTCCTCCAGACAGCGACTGAGCTATCTAGCTAGTGTCGAAAATCCTGCCACCGTCAGCACTCGAACCTAGGACCTCCCAACCATAGACACTTCAGACACTAAATGTCACTACGGGGCAAAATACGTAGAGAGAAACACAGTTTTCTTCTCTCAAAAAAATAATCTTCCTGTAAAATACAAATCTCCAAAGCCAGTCAAAGAAATTGAAAGATATCAAAGAACTTTTAAAATGCGTACCAGCCGTATGTTATGATTTCTTCAACAGTCTCTCTTCCGAATATGATTAGGAAGGTAATGACGAGATGATTATTTCTTTAACACATCTGATTATCTACAATCACAATATTGTGGTAATTATTTTTGTTTTGTTCTTAATATTTTATTTCTTCTATATACTAATATAACGTATGTGGCTTGAATCAAACTACCTATGTTCAAACAATAATTTTTATAACATTTATTTTCAATTATGTCCTACACATGTCATATTTTTTTAATTTCTGTAAGTAGTAAATAATGCTAATTTTTGTAAATTTCAAGAATTATTTTTATTTTGTTCTAAAATCAAAAATGTGCATTTGGCAATCAGTATTGAAGTTCTGTGCAACCCTGGTCTAACCCATTTTATGATGTATCAAGCAACAGAATTTAATTAATTTTTCTCTTTGCATTTCAGCTTATGATAGTTTTTCTTGTACGTCAAAGGATGCTAATGTTCAGAGAAATTACTGATTAAAACAAAATGAATGTGAAGAAAAATTTGAAAAACTAGAGCATGTCAACTTGGAAGTACAATATCGCAGGTTCTAATGAAGGAGGGTTAGGCCACTGCTGCGCTCGATCTTTCAGTTATTTCTAGTATACAACGGGCACTAGAAGGAGTTTTACAGTTTTGTTTTGGATGTATAATTTTTTAATTGTTTATGTATGAAAATATAAAAATTAAAAGGAACGTGCAAATTAAATATTTATTGCCACCCAAGTATTGTTTTAAAAAATCACAATGTGTTTTCTTTTATTTTTTAACAATGTTCCCCTTCAATATTTTCTGAAGCAGCCCTTGCACCGAATTCGCTTTCATTAAATGAGGGCACTGCTCGCGAGACCCCACAACTCAATAATGGTTCTCGACGTCGATACTGGCTCTCGGCGGCCAGACGAGACATTATTTCAAATAAAATCAAGAAAAACGATGCGATAGATGTTCAAATCGAATAGCAGTTCGATTTGGATCCAACTCCGAAGCGGAATCTCTACTTCATCGTCTGTCAACCTCCCGAAGCGTTTTTTTCCGCTTTCCCGCACAGTAACTTGCCACTTCGTGTTGTTCTCTTACCTCTTTTTTCCCATCAACGTTCGTCCAGGCTCTTCCCTAGGTCTTTCTTCAAGGAAAAGTACACGATGCTGAATATGGATCTAGAGTTAAAAATTCAAGCGTGGATATGTATTTCATTATAGTGAGAATTTCTTTCGGTATTTTTTGCGAACTGTGAAGTACGTAATGTTTTATCTGCCTCACCACAAATTTAATTTCTGAATAAAATCTATAACCTGACCAACGACGATTAGAATTACCTTCTGAATGCACTGCGTGTGCAATGGAACTATTTATATTTGGTTACCACCGAAGGGCCAGGGCTGAAAAGCCACGTAATTCTTAATTAGTTTCTCGTCTCAAAAAAGTCCTCGCTCGTTTGAAGCATTGAATATTTGAAAGTTAATGCGTCAGTTATATAGCTTATGCAGATGTTGCCTGCTAAATGTAGGAATTCGGTCTTTATTTCACCAACGGGGTTAAAAGAAGCCTGTGCTCTTTTTGTACTCGGAAAGCGCAATTTTAATGCCAGTTCTCTAACAGAAACGTTTCTGTTGAATTTATAATGTTGAATAAAGTAATGCAAAGCACTCGGAATATTCCAGACTAATTATGACTGTACCTGTAATATTATTGCGCAAACAGTGCAGTACATGGAAACAATTTTCAGGGGAAAAATTGAAGTGAAGCTGAGCAAGACTTGTGTATACATAAGTGCAAAATTACAGATGTTATTTAAATTGAATTTTTATTCATGTTTGTGCGTAATGGGTGAAATTATTTTTATTCTGTCCACGTATTCTCGTTTTCCCTTTCTGTTCCTTCTGGGTAAGTTTGCTGTCTTACGTCATCCTGTTTAAGATCTGTCTGAAAAGACATTCGAAATTATAGGTACATCCCAAGGAATAGCAGTAATAAAAATATCATTTAATTCTCCGCAATGGTCGAAATTTAAAAGCTCTATACACAGCTTAGTGCTCTCGACGTGCCTTCCGCGTGCTGGTTGTGAATCTGCCACCGCCTCAACGTCTTCAGCACGTCACCGTGTGGTCTTTCTTTCCTTTCCCTTGTCATATCCTCGCCCCTTGTACAGTTACACTTACAGACAACTTCACTACCACAAATATCGGGAGATCAGTCTGGACCTTAGCGCGTGTCCCGAATGGCGCGGTGCCCCACGTGATCAAGATACCTGATTGGAGAAATCTCCGCAAGTAGATGGCTATGTCGGTGCCGGATATCGCCATCCAGCGGGTGAGGATCACCACCGTCTCCCGCGAAACATGCACTATACTTGCAGAAACGTGTAATATGCTTTCGGGACTAATGCCCTTATCCGTGTCCGCGCCCGGAATCACTAAACAACCATTGTTATCCGAGAACGCGCTGCTCAGTTGGAAGAAATGGGGCCAGATTGCTCGCGGTTGCCCGCTGTAGTGGCACGCTTCCCGGTCTCTTTCACCAAACTAGACCCGATCGCACTCGAGCGCCCAATCTCCCCCATCCGTCGCGCTGACACAACATGTAGCGTGCCACAGCGATGTTCCGCAGATCCGCGCGGTGCTAGGGCATTTCAAGTGCGCCGCCATTCGAGCAGCACGCACCTCAGACAGTTGGCAAGGATACTTCTCGTATTCGTAATGCAAGCCTGCGTCCTGCGTCTTGCGACCTGCGTCCTGCGTCCTGCCTACGTCCTTCGACAGGCGCCGTATCGGGGCATCGTGAGCGAGCGAGCGAGGGCGCGCTGATGCGTCGGGACCTCAATTATTTGACAACGCTCTTCCGATATGTATACGCGCGGGCAGCGCGAGTAAAAAATTTACGAGCCGCACGAGCCGCTTGTTCTAGCGGGCGCGCTGCGCCAGTGGAGGACCTCTTCAGAAGAGTGGGGAGCCGGCGATCGCTGCTCGACGCACGGTGGGCCGCCGCACCGCCCAGCGGGCAGAAACTCAAATCCTCTTCTTTACTTCTCTTCATCCTTGTTTTCTTCCTCTTCTTTTTCCCCCTTCGTCTTATCGGGAGAGCTGGCTCAGTGCATCAACTGATGTCACTGAAGTGCCTATGACCGGAAGGTCCTCGGTTCGAGTCCCGACACTGGCTAGGTTTTCGACAGTAGGTCAGCTAGGTCGAATTCATTCGCTGTGTGGAGGGGAATTCCAGAAGTCGGCTGCTCTGATCGGTAGTTTTCCGTGGTGTCTCCGTGGTGGCACCTGGCGAATGCCGGAGCAGTTCCCTAACAAACGGGCCACGGACCGCGCGCCATCTGTCTTTCCTCTTCCTTGCCCTATCATCACACCTTAAACGCTCTTTCACTAACATGCACTATACTACCACAAATGCGGGGATCTTAGAACTTGCCCCGGCTGGGGCGGTGCCCCGCTGGTGGGAGATAGCTAGTTTAGGGAATCCCCGCTAGCCGATGTAGGTCGGCACCTGATCTCGCTATCCGGCAGGGGAAAATCCATCACTTCCCGAGGAAAAAAACATGCACCACACTTACGGAACTAATAACCTCGGTGGATGACGCGCCCGAAATCACTAACAACCCTTTTTCTTCCTATTTTTCTTCCTTTTCTTCTCTCTTCTGCTCTCCCTCTTATTGTTTCTCTCCCTTCCTCTCTCTATTTTTCCTTCTTCGTCTTTCATTTCTTCCTCCCCAATTCTTCTTCTCCTTACACAGATATTTACAGTATATTTTATATATGATAAATCAAATAAATTCAGTGGTGCGATGCGTTCACATTTCGACAGTGCACATTTAAAGTGACCTATATAAAGAATGGCATTTTGTAGTAGAACGATGTACTTGAGCGGATCCGCATATTTACGTTCAAAAATCAAGTGGTTTAATCTATGTATCGATTGTCTTGTGAGTCAACTCAATTTTCTCTTTAGTAGGAATATACAATATTTTCTAAGGATATTTCTTTACTTACATTCTTGATATATCATTATTCTTGAGTACGTGCAATATCTATTTGTAGACCATTTTTTCGGATGCAAAGCCGTCACCTTTCATGCCTACAAATTGATTTTTAATGTAATTTTCAAAAGTGAAAATTATAATTGCAGACCTGTATGACCGATAGCTAAGGCACGTACCGACTCTGCGCCTCGTTATGTTGTCTTTTACTGTGATTATAAACGAAGACAGCGCTATGTTTATAAACGAAGGTAGTACTGTATTTTAGAAAACCGTTTCATTCTTATCCATATTATATGTAAAATTGTTTGTCCGTAAATATTAATTTTGAAATGAATATACGTCGAATTCGCGAAAGTCAATGTGCAGAAATGTTAGATGAATTGACTTTAATACCACAAAAGCAAATCATTTAAATATTTTATGTTTGTTTCCATGAAAAGATATACAGATGACGGACTATTCAGTTTTTAAATATGTTTTTGTTTATTTTATCATATTTCATAATTGGTAATTCATATTCATATTTCATCATTGGTAATTCATTTTTTATGTTTAATTTTTTTATTTGTTAATAGAACTCTATTCAATAGCACAAGGTTTCTATTTTAATTCAGACGTATACTTTCATGTTGATGATATTTATAAACTTGAATTTCATAACCCTGATACGGACGTCACGAATGTTCAAAGTTGCCGAGAGTGAACTACATCATTCACGTTTGTAGTCTTTACCACCAGGGCTACTGATGCTTCTGTATCAAATGCCAAGATATAGCCACACAAAACGGAATTACTTCAATTGACACCGCGTTCCGAAGCGTCTGGCCCACTGTGCATGGCCGAGGCTACTCCGCGCTCGAGTGCCGCAGCGCGCCGCCCCATGCGATGTTCGAGCTCGCCTCTCATCGAATTCCCGCGCTCTCGAGAATGAAACGCGTGAGGAAGCGCGTTAAATAAACATTTTGTGATCATTAAGCCATTGCGTCGTAACTCACATGCTTTGGATTTTTTGAGGAAGAAAATTAGGGCACGTGTGAACCAAATGAGGGAATACAAATTTCTCTACAGGCCTTTTGAAAATCTATTTTCTGTGATATGGAAGATATACGACTTCTAAGTGTGAACTGACAGTTCACACACATTATTGATCTTCACGAAAATGAGAATGAATTTGCATCAAAACAAATAGATGGTATATTCCTGAACCTCTATTCTCAATATGGAGAGTTTGAAAATGCAGAATATTCTACCTTCACGAATAGTTCTCCTATCAAAAGAAAGTATTTCATATTTTCTATTGAGGAGCAATTTGGGTTCCTTTTTCAAATCGTAAACAACATCGTTTAAAGTCTTTTCATAATGTTCACGAAAAATTACTGCTTATAACCTACAGTGTGTAGGTATTATATGAAGAATTTGGTACACATTTTCATGAAAATACGAGATCCTTGCAATATTATCTTTATGAAAATAGGTTGTTATTATTATGATGCTGAATGGTATAAGTTTTGTGGTGTAAAAACGTGAAAAGACCCATTTTCTTTTACATGTGCTAACGATTAGATGTGTCAAATTCTTTTGCATCCTATTGTATTATGTAAGCATTGCCAATACAGAACTAAGAGTATATTTTGAAAACATTTTAAACTGCAAATACGTTTCATGAAATATGATTTTTTTACAGCCTTTTATCTAAATACGAAGCAAAACACTGCCAGCGTTGGTGCGAATATTTAGCAGCTGAGGTGGCAAGGCAGCAGTTTATTCGTCCGACCAATGCGTCACAGCCAGTTTCTGTCACTACCATATACTAATTTTATGATCGTCAAAATATCACTAGGCGTACAGAGGGCTTCGCCGTCTGTCTACCTGCCTTCGAGTCGGAGACGGCAGGCCAGGCGCGCCCTTAATCCCGTCTATTTATCAAGGAAATGCGCCGCCACCTCCTGATGATAGTGTCTTTTTGTTAGAGAACGTTTCACAGCGCTTCGTTCTTTCCGTCCCCCGACTCCCCCTGCACACAACCTCTGCCTTTCGCTTTTTATTTCTCTGCCGACTCCTCGTCAACTCGAGCTGACGGCCCGCTCTCCTTCCATTTGCAAGGCCTGCCACGTCATCGCCTCCTCTCCGCCTTCTTTCTCACCTGGGCGCTACCATCGCTTTTGCCCCGAACTCGTTCCTGTCTCACTCTACTTCCATCTCAACGATCTGTCATTTCCGCGCCGCTTTCGTTCACGCATTTGGCTCGACCGGTAATCTGCTTCTATCTCGATCTGGGCTCCCTTTCGTTTCGCATCCTCCCTGCTATCCTCAACTATTTCTAGAGTTGCTTATCTGCTGGTACTCACCAGACATCTCCATCGTTAAGTTTGAGTCCTGACGGATGCGAATTTTTGACACTACCAAATAACTTGATAGAATTCAGCCTCTGACTGGAGAAAAGGTGTTTGCGGCCGCTGCTGTGATCGGTATTTTTCCCTAGTTTTTCCTATGAATATCAGTCAAATGCTGGAGGAATATTCTACGAAATGGGCAACGTCACCTTATCTTCCCGGCATACTTGTTCTCTCTTCTCCTCTTAAACACACACCCTTACATGCACACTATCGCGTAATGTCGATATTTGAAGAATCGGAAGATTGAGTTCGTCTTGGCTGGGGCGGTGTCTTCGCAAGGCCGATACCTGGAGGGGAAATTCTACAAGTAGACACGTACGTCGGCACCGGATCTCATGTGCCAGTTTGACAGAAACCGCACCACATCTCGGCATATAGCACGCACAATACTCACGAGACATATCCATTGCTGTTGACACACCCGGAAGCACCAATCAATCTCCTCCGTAAGCTCACTACCTTCCTTTCACCTATCTTTCTCTTCTTCCTTCTCTTTCACCTGACTCTCTCTCTCTCTCTTTCTCTCTCTCTCTCTCTTTCTCTCTCTTTCTCTCTCTCTCTTTCTCTCTCTCTCTCTCTCTCTCTCTCTCTCTCTCGTACATACTCGTACGTCACTCATTCCCCCTGCTGCACCCAACGCGTTTTTCGCTGCTCCGCTTTATGCCCCGCCTCGTATCCTGATACCTGCCCTGCCTGGTCTCAATTTTTCGCCGCTTCCTTCCCTGTCTCCTGATTCCCCTTCTGCACACATCGCCTGCCCTATCTCCCATCTTCTGCCTTGTTCGATTCCACCTTCCTTTGAGCTTGTTCTGCCTCCTGCTGGTCCTTATTACCATCTCGCACTGCGTGCGCGTCTTCCTCCTTCTCCAACTCGCCTTTCCACTCCGCGGTGGCGCTGCCGCCCGTACCGCCCACGCCTCTCCGCTCGCTGCTGAATATGGATCAGAGCGGCCTGGTGGCACTGGCGGCGGCGGCGGTGTCGGCATCAGACGCGAATGCGCGAGCCGGCGGCGCGGCCGGGCCCGGTGGTCGGAAGCCGGGGCGGTGCGGAGTACGGGAGCGAGAGCGGGGGAGAGCTCGGGGGCGGGACGAGTGCGGGAGCGGGGGCCGGGGCGGGGCCGGACCGAGCAGGGCGCGACGGTAACGCGGGCGGTGCGATGAGGAACGTGAGCGGGCGACGGTCAGTGGGAATTAGCGAAGCGCTGCTCAGGCGGCGCGCGCGAGGGAGGCGGCGACGAGAGGTGTCGTAAGGTTGAGGAGGAGGGGGTTCGCGGGGAGGGGCGCGGAGCGCCGGGTCCGCCGGTCGCGCTCAGCCAGAAGGCCGGGGGCCGACGGAAGCGGTTGCCGGTTGTGCGGGGGAAGGGGGTAGGGGAGGGGCGCATGTGCCCTTGGGGCGGCGCGCCGCGAACGTGGCGCCCCGCCGGAAAGGAACGCGACAGGAGGCAGAGCGGCAGGGTATTTGCGTGGCGACGTGTAGCGGCAAAGCGAAGGGCGGGTTTGCCAGGATATAAACGGAAGCTTGTTGGCCATTGACAACACAAAAAAATTAGGAATTTTCCGGACCTGAACTCGTTAAATGATCCAGATTTGTTAAATGTACATACAAAATATTTCATATATTCATATAAAGATTTATAAATAATTGTGTAAGAAAATACAGATGGCCAATTTGGACTGTCATTAATTTATAGTACCGCTTTGGCCCCCGTTTTCTAGTGTTTCTTTCCCTCTATACAGTAAAGACTGTATAATTCGGGGGTGAATTTGAAGTGGTAACCGATATTTATATTCAGAAACTCTAATAATTATCATCCAAATTAATTAAACATAAGTAATTTAGATTACTTTATTACAGAAAAATTAAAATTCAGTCATTAGGAATACGTTGCTGTTAATTTTCATTCAAAATATTTTATCCAAAGAAAGAATAAAGGGAATCTATTATGTCTTTCTTTTATAATAATTTGTCACGTAGGAATTAAAAAAGGAAAAGTATTTGTTTTAGTTATTTTTGTCAGGCAAATGAAAGTGAGTTTAATGAGTTTAGTGGGATCTGCGCTATATAATGCGCTCAATCAGGGGAAGCAATATTGTCTTCCAAGACGAATGTCATGCTGTCGAATACTGTATAATAATTTTTGACGACTAATTGTTACTACATTTCTTTCTTGGGATAATCTAGAAGACAAATGAAAATTACTTAAAGTAGAATAGATAGATGCGAATTTTATAAAGCCATAAATGAAAGGTTCTTGTGCGCCTTTCCAACTTTACACTAGATTCCATTGATTGTTGTTTCCAGGCACGTGAATTGCTGTGTTCATAGCTCCTGTTAGTGTAGTGAAGGTTTTATTCATGGAGGTGATAGTGTTTCTCCCCCACCGAGTGAAGAGATCCGGCACCGTCCTAGATATCGACTTGCGGGTTTTCCCCCTCCTAATATCTTCCAGCTAAAATCTGCCGCATCGGGACAAGCTCTAAGCTCCTGAATATCCTCACGACAGATGTAGTAGGTAATGTAGTGCATGGTTGCGTAGGCTTCCGCGGCCGGAGTTTGTGTTGTCTAGGCTATCCTGGACGAGCCGCGTCACTGACATGGTGGCTAACGTTTCGGCTGAACGCTCTACGCAGTACACGCTGAAAAAGGCCACAATACGCTGGCCGAAACGTTAGCCACCATGTCAGTGACGCGGCTCATCCCGGATAGCCTAGACAACACAATATAGTGCATGTCAGTATAAGTGCGTGTTAGGTGAGAAGACATGGCAAAGAAGAGAAAGGAAATAACGTGCGTCGACCGTGGCCCGTTTGTTAGGGTTCTGCTCCGGTATTTTAATGGTATTGATCGGAGAAACCACAAAAAACTACCGATCTCAAGCAGCTGATCGCCAGAATGCTCCTCCAGTCAAAAGCAGACTTTGGCCCATAGCTATTTGACCCAATCTGTCACTACAATTGCGTTGTTCTTAACATCTGTGTTCACTGTTCACAATGCTCAAGCCCGGAAACGTCTTGTGTAGCATGAGAGTTTGGTCATGCATAGAATAGACGTCTAGAGGTATATCATGTCGGAATGCGGTGAATTTGCAAGAACGATTGTTTGAGTATACAATGAGTGCGTACCTATTGTTTACAAAAATTTCAACTGTCTTAGAATGGTCGCTACAATAAAATGTAAGAGACTCATAGGATCATTTGTTTAAAAGGTTTTTCTTATCTAGGAAAACATTAATGAGCTGGAATTGCTTGTTTAATATGGATGTTTAATGTGGATTTAGGGTTCATATCTAAAACATTAAAACAATTTGATAGAGGATAATATTATAGAATAATATTTGGCAACAGTTCTTTATAACGAATATTTTGGTAAACGTTTATATTAATACCGTATTTAAACTATTTTTTTCTTTAAGAGATGCTGCTCCTTTTACCGACAGTGTGCGGTTAATGTTTATTTCTCTAGGTGCTGTCATACTCAAAATGTCGTTCACATTGGGCATTACGTGCAAAGAAAGTTTAAAAAACAACTGCATTGTCTATGGTTTTATTGTTTTATCATTTATCTTCATAAGCTAATTTTTACGTTCTTTCAATACTACAATTTGTATGTATGTATGTACGGCTTCGAAAAATAATTAAGTAAACAACTATAAACAAACAAGCTTTACTTAACTGTTTTGAAGGTTCTTCTTAATATATAGTGACGCCTCCGCGTTTCATCTTGTGGAGGAAAGCGAAAGAAGCGGCTCCTATTGGGCCAGCCAGGTGTGAAGCGGCCGAGGCCCAGCGCAGGCCGTTGGCCGCGCAGGTGCGAGGGAGGAAGAGGGGCGGCAGGGGGGCGTGTCGGGGAGGCCCCTCCAGTGGCCGGCGCTGACGGAGCAACGGGAAACCGCTGCCACGCGACCTGCCCGCCCGAGCCGGCCCACACCCGCCGGGATGCGGGACGGAGGGAGGTTGTGACTCGAGGCCGGCCACCCACGCAGGCGGGTCCAGCAAGCTTGCCCCGGGGTCCGAACCCACGGGGTGGCGCTGGTTGTCTCGCTCGAGTGTCGGTTCTCCGCTAGGGCAGGAATGCCTTCGCTACGTGGGAGGTCCCCTGCACCCAAGGTCTCTAGATGGTCGATCGGGACGTAGTTAGGAAAGTACTTGCCGTTAGTCTCTGCGTTTCCTATTAAAATTTCCGACCAATCCATTTGATGCCAAATGTTCTGCAGATGTATATTAAATTATAATGTTTACTACACTTGCCAAATCGGGCTAGAAGTAGCGGAGAAGAGTTTATCAAATTTCTTTCACTGTCTCGTGTTACACCATAGCATTTTCAATAGGCACTCTACAAGTCCTGGAAAATGATTTCAAAGACGAATTAGAATGAATATGCGAAGTTGATATTGAATTCATCAATGTTTTTTAAACCATTCACATTTTTTTCACATATCATGTATTGCGTACTAAATATTCATATTTACATGCATGAAATTAAATCTGATTTTCTCGCTGTATATGACAACTCTTGTAGATCCGTGTCCTTTGAAATGGAATGTTCTGTCAGCAAATACTGTATATAAATATGTAGATTTCCTGAGATGAAACGGAATGGAACTTCTGCAAATATTTGTAGCTAAAATATTGTATCTCCACATGTCACATTCATGTGTAAATATAATTTTATCCAAATAATTGTGTAGCTTATGAAATGTTACCCTCTATAAACTTGGAAAATGGGAAATGAAAGTGTTGAAAGATATAGAAAAATTTATAAAATACCTTAAAGGATTGTATATTGTTTAAATATTTGAAACTAAAATCCATATTATACAAATTTTATATTTTTCTTCAAAAGTTACTTTTTTGAATCGTTCATTTTTCACAATTGTCCTCTTCTCCTATTCGTTGCGGTCTTACACTTTCCAAAACTGATAGTGCGAATTCTTCAGCAGCACATTATATACGTAACATTTTTATTTTAGAATTGACATTTTATACCTTTTTATACCCATTTAAAATTATTAACGTTACACTTATTGTCAATATTCGTCAAAGACACTACTGATTTGCCCCCTGGAAGTTTCCGATGAAATCTAAATAATTAAAAATCTGCATGATACACAGCACTCTCGAGAAACAAAATACACAATATAATAAAATAATGGCCGCCCCTTCTCGGAGAACGACTGCCGGGAAGTCATTTCGCCCGCTTCCCCTCCTTTGGAGCCCGGATGAGCCACGCGAAACGCGTTACCCCCTCCCCCTCCGGCGGAGGCCAATCGCCGAGCGAGAGAGAGGGCGCGAGTCGTTTAACAAATTGTGGGTTTATGAAAACAAGTGACAGGTGCGACGCCGCGCTTGCAGCGGCGCTACCCAGCCTCCTCGCCGCCAGGGCCATCGCCATTCCCTCCGCCTCCGACTCTGCCGCCGCCGCCCCGACCGCCGCCGCCGCCGCCCCCGCTGCCGCTGCCACGACCGCCGCCGCCGCCGCGCGTAAGCTCGTTACACTGCGGCGCTGGCCGCAGCTTCGCCGGCTTAAAAATTCACAAAACATAAATATTTCATGCGCGCTGAAGTATTGTCAATACCGCAGCGGGCGGGACGGGGCCAGTGCGAGCCGGAGTGGGCTAGATCGACGGTGTGCCGGAGCGAGGCGGCGGGAGGAAGCGTGGCGGGGTGGCCGGTTATCGAATGGTTGCGATCGCGGGTGGAAGGCGGGACAGGAAGGACTCAGTCGACGAGACGGCGGAAGGGAGAAATGCGGAGAGCGGGGAAGCGTGGCGGATGACGGGGCGTGGTGAGGGGTTGTGATGGCGAGGCGGGGAGTCGTGTGGGCGGGCCCGCAAGCGAGCAAGGCGGCGGGCCAGGTGCGGGTGACAGCCGGGTTCGAGGTGCTGGACGCGGCGGGGGTGATCTTTCCTCCGAGATGGCCCCTCGGTCGGGGCTCTAACGAGGACGCGTGGGTGGAGCAGGCTCGAGGCGCGCCAGGTGGAGGATGACTTGATAGCACGCGGGGTCGGCTCCATATAGGGAGCTGATGGTGCATTACAACATGGCGATGCATTATGACGCAAGAGCGGCGGTTGTGCATGGCAAGCGTACCGTATTAAAACCAAGAACACGTTGGCATGAAATAATCAGTTCTAAAAATTCAATCAATTTTGATAGCACTTTTACTGATTAAATCAGTTTCTTGATCTCAACTAATTGAAGATTAAATTTCCAAATGTCATGTAGCGTAAATAACAAAATTTGTAATAATTCTGTACGTTATTTTGTAATATTCTTGTACTCTGTCTCAAAAAATTGGAGTCGTATTTGAGAATTTTCAATAAATTGCACTAGTTTCAAGCTGAAATTACGCAAAAACTACTCGTTTTTTTAAAAAAAAAGTAGTACCTGACCCCACAACCTACTTTTTAATATCATACTTTTTGAGCGTAATTTATTTAAGAAAAAATTGTACTTTTGCGATGTTAATTTTTTGCAATTTTCGAAAATGCAGAGAGGGCACCAAAATGCGACGAGCGCCAATATTTTACTGTCCTTTGATACATACGAGGAAAAAAGATTTAAAAAATAGAAAAAATCAAGTCGCTTTGACTAATATCTACTTGTAATTATTGCAAACTTTTTCTGTAAATTATTTTGCTCGGATAGAGTAAAATACTCTTTAAAATACCGCAGGTTTCATTTTCGTTGAACTCTCTGAAAATTAAAAATTCCATAAGTTAGAAATCATGCGAGGAAATGTGATGAAGCACCACTAGTTTTCATATTACCCAGAGACGTACGACAATGTCTGGTATATTTTGTTTACGTATTGGATTATTTGCTTTGTTCTCGGGCTTTCCCATAATCCCTCTTCCGAACTGCTGGCAAATTTACATTGCTGAGATGATCCCACGGAATAGCTCCGCATATTGTACTTCATAGGTTGGGGCGTCGTCTCGAAATTGCATTGGCTTTGTTTCCTAGCGCGGTGGTTCAAGGCAAAGCAAGAGAACTAATTCGTGTGCTGTATTGTTTGTTAATACGCTCTGACACAGTCCTGGGGTTTTGGAATAGATAGATTTGGGCTAGAAGGGAAAATTGTCGAGTTAAATTCAGAATGTTTATTTAATTACTTTGTTGTCCAATCATCACTTTACAAAGTAATAACTTAAAACTGCATAAACCTTTCGCAGTTTGATTCTCGGAACCCTCACGAGTTCTTAGTTCAAATAGGAAGATTTCTGAAATATATTGTAATAATCATAAGACTGCTCGGGGGAGGGCGCCAGGTTCAGCTCCTGAAATATAACTGGATGGAAGAGTTGGGAGGTCAATGAATCAGCACAGAGTCATTTGTGAAAAATAATAATTTATTCCTGGCACCAAAAGCTGCCAGGGAACTTATATGTCGCAATGGGCGACGCAATTTTCAATTAAATTTACTTTGTGGACTGATTGTCCTAATTACTAGTTGCTAATTCTTTTACAGTTAACACATCATGCATACTTTTTGATGAAGCGTGCTATTCATCACTTGAAGTTTGCAGGGCCTGAGCGCGGCCACTTATAATTTCTCGTCGTTACGGTCGTTCGGCGAGACGGATTCGTCTCATAGTTCTTTCACCAGTGGTTGTGCTGTCCTCACGGGCAGGCCGGGGTGGCGGCCACGGGCGGAGGCGTAGGCTGTACCAGGTCGTTGAACTTCAGCGGCGCGTCTCTCTGCAGGTCGCCAAATCGAACAGGCTCAGCGGGTTGAATGGCCACGGGCGTTGATGTAACGCGGTGAGCAGTCACTGGGCTCGGCGCGTGAGGCGGCAAAGGCTACTGGGCCGATGCGGAAACAGCGCGGGATCAAGTAGTCTTCCGCCCGAATTTTCTCCGCGACAAGTCCTCAGTCTTGTCCTAATTATTCCGATTCTGGGAAAGTCTTTCCCAAACTCGCGTCCCGATCGTAAGTAACTGAAGTAGTTGAAGTGACTGACGTGCCCTCGTCTCCCAGTCTAGTCTCTCAAAAAATACTTAAGTGCCTTAGTTCTAAAAATCTTTAAGTGTCTGTCCGTCTCTCTGTCTTGATTTCTACTGTGCATCACGTTTTATGAGAAATTCCCTTTCCCCTTCCCCAAAATGTTCCTAGCTCTGGGTTATCCCTTCCCCCCTGGTGAAGCTTCCCATTGGCTAAGGGTGGCTGCGTCGCAGAATTTTGATTAGCCAATCATGTGGCAACTTTCCCGTATTTTTCCGTCGATGTTCTCAGTCTAATACTGGATTCTTTCTCTCGCTCGCTCCTCCCTTTGTTAGTTGTTCCAGAAGCTGCTCGCAGCTGTCCGGACACGTGAGCTTGTAAAAGCGCATTTCACGGACCATCTCGTCCGGCATGGGCTAAACGACAGCCTACTGTATTTATTTGTACGCAGCCCTTTCGAGGATTCTGGCGTCTTCCCGGGCGCGTGTCACTTTCGTCAGGCTTTGTTCGGAAGGGGATGGCTGAGGCCGAGAAAGGGGTTTCGATTATGACGCGTCGTAAATGTGTCTTCCTCGCCTAATGGACACCCGGCCCAACTCATCGGGGCCCGGCGTTCCCTGGTCGCGCGGCGGGAGAACGGACGCGGGGGCGTTCTTTTGTCCGCTAAGTTTTTTGGCGAGGGGGCAGCAAGTATTTTTATGAGGGGCAATATAACAGGGTTGCTTCTGAGAAGGGGCTGGCGCGGTCGGGGGGTGGGCTGGTGTGACAAAGGAACCTTCGCTGCACGAGCCTCCCCTCTTGGCCTACTTACTTCTGTGCCGCGGCGCGAGCTATTCCCAGCTGCAGGAATTATTGATTTGTTATTGGCGACGCCATAATAAAATTATATTTAATTAATCGGTGACGCCACAATATCAAATATTTTCTGTTAAGGGCAATCATATCCACGTCTTGAAGTTTCGTTGAAACTGAAATTTATTCATATAGTAGTTACTAATGTACGAGTATATGATTAGGGCACCAGTAGGGCTTATCATTCATTGACTCTTCAGCACGTCATTTGTTGCTAATTCTACCAAAGTCATTTAATTGAAGAGACATTGTGATTAACTGTTCTTTGACGAAGTAAATATTGTAGTTAATAATACGCCTGATAACTTGAGTCGACAGCTACGCGCGATACCAACAATATCATTATCGTTCTGCTCGCGTGTGAATTGCTAAGTACTTATTTCTTCTCAGACAACCTAACTTATATATCAAGTATCAAATTAAGGGAAATCTCATATAACTGTGGCTTCTTGTGATGCTGCCGTTGAGTGGCACTAGCCGTAACCATGACTACCGTAAACAACATCGACTTAACTTCAACGGCTCATAAAGCAGAAACCAAATCTTACGCTGGAGCTGCTACTATTGATGTCTTCCCGACCAAGGACCAAGCAATCACCATCGAGGCGCATGAAGGGTTTACACTGAAGGATTATCGGAGTAAACTAACATTATACAAGGAAGAGATATTTGTTCTAAGTCACGCATTGCCAACAACGGGATCTGTGTATTCTTCAGTTCAGATCTTGTATTCTCAACGAAACTTGGTGATTTTATTACAGATAAATTTAAGTCTCTCACTATTAATGATATAAAAGAAAGTGTCTGATCTTTGCTTGGTAAACATATAAGAGTTATAATATCCCAAGTTGCCTTGTTATCCCACATGAAGACATCACAAAAACTCTTAACCAACTTAATGTTGAAACATCATCCAATATTACTTTTATAAGAGCTGGTATGACTGATCCTAATTTGTCTCATATTTTGTGTTTTAGAAGGCAGATATTGATTCACCCTGATGAAATTTATAAATTACCCGAAGTATGTTAATTCAATATCAAGACACATATTACAGCTTATATTTTTCTACTGATAACATCAGTAGCTTTAAATGTAAATTCTGAGGGTCATATTACTAGTCAATATCCAATCAATAGGGACGATTCTACCCAAACTATAAATAATCGTTCAGAAGATAATGATAGCACTTGAAAATATCCTCTTGGATCATTCAATACTACAAACTTCTATCTCACGTAGAATGGATTTTCATAGCTTCCCTCCTTTTAAAAAGATAAACTGCCCATCTGATTCATCACCCTGAACTGAGCCCTCTTCAAACTAAGATACAAACTGCACGGATAAAATTCAGAAATTACCCATTATTTTTTACTATAATCATACTTCGAAAAAACACATTAAAAATCTCATCACTGATTTGAAAATAACAAATTTACTAAAATGCATGAACTATAACAACTGGGATGTAGACAAACATGCCTTGCTACTCACAAAGATTTCATCCGTAGCAAGGTCGACTATGGGTTTTTTTTTTTTTCTTCTTCAGCTTTTTCCCTTTAAGGGGTCGCTGTTTTTCTGGTTTTGGCGAAGGTTTTACGGCCGGATGCCCTTCCTGACGCCAACCCACGTGGGGATGATATGATATATGATGATGATAGGAGGTGAAAGGACGAACACAATACAACCATGCCCGAGGCGGGACTCGAACCCGCGACCCTTCGGTCCGAGATCGCTACGGCACTACTGCCTTAGCGATCTCGGCCACCCGGACCGGCCAAGGTCGACTATGGGTGGATAATATAAAACAAAACCAAACAACAACCTACTTAAAAAACTGGATTCTGCACATAATGGTGCGCTTAGTATATGTATTGGATGATTCCACACAACGCCAACAGGTAGAATCCTTATCGAAGCCTCGGAACCAATCCGCAATTTCGAAGAGATTATTTTACCGTCAAATATCTAAGCAAATCTTCCTCATCCAACAATAATATTATACTTAACAGTTTTAACCCACCAATCAAATCTGCTCCCCATCACTTACAATCATATCCAAAAACGTTTTACGAAAACACCAAAGACATCATCAAGGGCTATAACCTTCCACTCATATCAGTGGGAGGTTATAGCCCCACCCCCTTGAGAAATTCGATCCCTTTCCCAAGAGTCTCTCCAACACCAACTTGAGCGACTCCGCCGCTGTCCTAGTCCTTAACGAGATTCTCAATATCTATCCAAATCACCATGTCATCCACATCCAAGACACATAGGAAACTGAGAGACTGGGTGTGAATATTTACAGTTATAATATTGAGAGTAAGCGTAGTGCATGAAGACATACGACCTTATTGACTTTTCTCTTGTAATGAATCAAAATCCACATTATAGATATTTAAAACGCCCGTTGTCTTTATTATTACATTTGCTCAGAACTGCGGTTTTCGAATGTAGAAGGGCTACACAATCAAAAACATTCCTTTTCTTCATACCAATCCAAACTACCGAAAAATTATTTTTGTTCCATCAATTAGCGATTTGCTACCAAAATATATAAAAAAAAGAATGTAGTAATTGCGAGTTAAAATAATATTGTTATTGAATACAGTAAATTAAAGACTTTGTCGTATCAAATAATATAAATAAATTGCTAAAGATCGTTTCGATCGCGTAGCGATCATCCTCAGAGCTTGCAGCTTCCGGTCCGAAAACAACGTTCTGCCTTGCGCGATCGAAACTATCTTAAGCATTATATATTTTTTGATACAAGACAACATCTTTATTTGATCGTGTTTAATTATTAGAAGGTATCTACTTCACCAGCGACCTAGTTAATAATATTTTCAGAAAAATAGTTCTTTGAACCAAAAACTTCAATAAAATTAATACGCATTGTCACTCATTACAAACTAACCGCCACGAACGACTGTCTAATGCGCTGCACTATGCATTTCCACGGCGACTGTTCACTGTCCTCGGCATATACTGTCAACTGATAGTGAGTCCCAGCACAAAAAGCACAATTGATTGTGTAGTTACAGTTGTTTATCGTATGTCCACAGTCCAAAAATAGTTGACATTGGATGGGACCGTTGTGTTATTTTTTTCGCTTCTCTGCGATTACACGATGATTGACCATTGGTGTTGTATTTCCTTCTTTTTTGCAATCTGTTGATATATTTTAACTCTGAGGAGTGGCACTGTTTAAGATCTGCGGATATATCCTGTTCGGTTTTCGATGGTACAAGTTTTTTATCACAAAGAAAACCTTTTTTGGCCTGTTCCTTGTAAGAGTTGAATTTCTGTCAGGTGATATTCGATTATTTTCACAAAGTGTAAAGAATGATTTATTCATGCTACATAAATAGATGGTATTTTGTTAGTATCTGATTATCATCCGAGGTTACGTTTGCATATTCAAATAGTTTTTTCAAAGTTTTAATCTAATTCTTCAAGTGCACTGAATCTCTTTTTGGTTGACACCCTGTAACTGAGTTATTTATCACTAGAGTGACTTGCACTGGGAGTATTGGAATCAGAAATAATTTTTGGTGGATTTGGAAAGATTTTATAATTATTAACTGACCTCTTTTCTTGTTGTTTCCATGTTGATATTGGAGTGGCTGCGCGTTGAGGTCATGTAGTGCTGGGTTATTAGCCGCTACGCTGTCCTAGTTTCGTTGCTGGTTTGAGGTTGCATCGACGGTTAGATCCATTACTTCTTCTGGTGAAGCGTTTTGCGACACAAGATTCACACCACTGTTGATATCGTCGGGGAAATCACTGCTGATGAGAGATTGAAGGGCCTGGTTTATGGCCCGGCCAGTTAATGGGTTGACATCGTGCGCCATTCAATACCACTGTGGATTTGCACGCACTGGACGTATACGATTATTCATGACTGCTGCTAAGCGAAAACTAAGGACATTCTATGTATGAGAATAAAAATTGAGGTGCAATAAATTACTTGCCTTTGTTTCACAGGCATTATTCACTTCATTTCGTCCTTTCCTTTTGTAAACGAAATCCATAGAGAATCACTCTTCCATTTTGAAAGATTATGATATACTTGAACGTGTAGATATTTTTTATCTTTGGTAAAAATCATATAGTTATCAGGTTTCTTCGATTTTCAGGAGTAATATACATCTCATTACAAAACATGCTGACTGTCGCACTCTTCGATGTGTTGGTGGTATTCCTCCTCTGTTATTAGCCATCTCTCGCGAGGATACTATCGGGAAATTTAGTTATTTCTTACTAAATGAGTGAAAATACCTTTCCACTAAGTTGAGCGGTATTTTTATTCTGGAATTCTGTTTGACGAGTAAATGAAAGGGAGACGTGCACTGCAATTTGGAGAGTAGCGCATATGGATAATTTTGCATATTCGATTTGTAATATTTTTCATAGATTAAACTGATAGCCGTACTCTTAAATTTATTCACTGAATATTACAATTTCATCATGCAAATTTTGGGTTTTGTTTTTAAACTACGATAATTTTTAGAAGTTATTCCAAAGGTTTTAACGTTAAAATGTGCTGTTACGTTAGACAAAATATCTGGTGTTCAGGTGTTTGTTTCTTCTCTCCTTGTTATGCATTTCCGCCACTAATTTCTTATTGTTTTTCAGAATATGTTTGCCTGGTGTGTGGAAATAGAAATATCATCATAGTTTGTCACTGTCAAATAATTAAATTTCCCCTGAAATTAACTTGTTCTTACTTAAGGGCAAAATTATCGGGCTATTTTAATAAATATTGTCAATAGAAAAGAAATAAAATAACCGCTCGATTTTTCACGTATCATAGAGGGTATAAACATTAAATGCCTCTCTAATGTTTCCGGAGCAACGGCCGTCGACAGGGTCTCCAATTGGGTGCGTGCAGTGCGCAGGGCGGGCGGAGCGGCGGCGTGTGGGCGTGCGTGGGAGGGTTCGTGCAGGTGCGTGGCGGCAGCGCTGCTGGCGCAGGTCCGCGGGCGCGCCGGCGTTGGCGTTGGCGGAGGCGGGGAGGGGCGCCACCAAATCGAAATCTTTCCCTCTCTCTCCCGCCGATGAGAGGCGCGTCGATAAGGGCGCGAACGAGGGAAAACAAAGCGCTAACAGCGCCGATGGCCGCAGTTGGAAAGGGAGCGTTTGGGACGCGGAGGGCTCTACACTACCATCCCCTCCCTCCACCCTCCGCCGCACGCCCTACGCCGGCCACGGACCGCACGAGACCGCACGCGTGCAGAAAAGCACGATGCTTCAAACGTAGGGTTGCGGCTCGAGAGGTCCCGGCGGGTGGGCGGAGGACGCGAGACGCGGCCAAACCGTTTCTCATCTGCTTGATGATGTGTTTGCGGCGGAAAATTATGATACGAATACAATTCGTTGCGGAGAGGCAAGCGACGGAAGCAAGCCGGAGAGTGGTGGGCAGCTCAGACTGTGGGTGGGAGAACAGTTGTCGTTTGGGACCCTTGCTACCAGCTGAAGTTGGCGAAATGATGCGATGGACATCGGCTATCGACTAGGCGTCGTTTATAATGTCTGGTGTCAGAATCGTCTTTTGAAGTTTTGGGTTAGGAAAGAAAAATAACTCGTCGCACGGTTTTTATTGTTCACGGTGCGTATGGATAGTAAAATGTTTCCTTATTCGAACAGAAATTTCTAATTATACTTGGTGATAATTTATTTTGAAAAATTAATTTTTATACGTATATCCATCCATTTACAAGTTTCTGGTTCAGAGGGAGACGAGTGGTTTCCACGATCAACTTTTCAACTGGGGTTGTTCTTACGAAAGCCATTCATTCGGGTTTCCTTTAAATTAGTCAAACTAGAGCAAAAATTATGAGCTTTTCTGTATCTGTAGATGTTTACTTGCTCACGGAAAATTATAGTAACAACTTTTTTTGTGGGTTTATAAGATAACAAAACTACGTTATCCCCAAAAATGCTATTCTTCTGGATATAATTTCACAATAAATTTTATTCGCAAGTTTGTTCTTTGGGTACATATGATAAAAAGTTTTCGCGACGAGATAACTCGTCGAAACAACAGCTGAATGCGACCTAGGTATCTAGAGAGTGTCGAAAATCCTGCCATCGTCGGTATTGCCAACCCTTGAACCTCTCGGTCAGAGACAGCGCAGTAACATCGTTTGAGGCCATGAGGTACCTCAGCCGGTTTCTAGTGTTGAGATGCGTGTGATTTTTATAAAGGATAACGTCACTATCAATTTCAACTGAACGATTACAATGTTTACTGGTAAATAGTCTTTGTAACTAAACTTATGACGTCGTAAGAAATATTCACTATTTTTACGATTTTCTTTTTTCAATCTGGGTATAAAGTTGATGGCGTCATCGTGCGACCTCTTGTTGCGACGCTCTGTCACCGACCGCTAAATGCACGTCTGTGTAATTGGACACAGCAGGGAACTGAAATGTTTATGAACTTAGACCGGACGCATGAACCTGCAGTCTCCCACTTCAATGTGTGCGCTTTCCATTACCATTGTATTTCTCTCTTTGTTTGACGAAACGTGTAGTCCGTGACTGCGACGATTGGTTGTGCCAAGTTACTCTCGTACAAACTATAAATCGACGAAGATGGGCTACTATAACGGTCGAAAAGAAACTTTGATGTGAAGTTATTAAAGTTTCCCGTTATTTGGTTCCTGTGCAATGACTATTGAAAGTAAAACTCGTTGCCCCGGGAGCTTCTAGCTTCGTTGATATATTGCAGTGATGTGGGTCCCGCATTGTGGAGGGCATGAGATCGATACTTGCGAGAAGATTATTCTCCTTTTGGGAATTCAGTATTTTCGTCTTCTCAACATATGGTTGGATTTCAGAGGAAAGACTGGGAATATGTATTATCATGTTCTAAAAATAGGTTTCAATCATCATATGTTTCTCATCGCAGTGCCTAATGTAAATTGTGAAGCAGGTTTTATGAGAGTCAAACAACAAATACGTGGGATGTGAGGAAAAAGGTAGACATCTCCTCTCTATGGGCGATGAATTTTTTTAAACAATAATATGTCTATTTGTAGTTCGTTTTTTGAACTGGTTTTTCTCCAAAACTTTAAGCTTTCTACGAATATTGTTTCAATTACAAACAAGGAAATTAAAATATTGAAAATAAATTATTAGTTCCGATTTAACAATTCACTTGAAAGAAATTAAACCCAATACTCTAACATCTATAATCTTTTCGATACATTTAAAACAATTAAGTGTATTAAAAATATATTATTGTGTCGCTGTACGTTTGTTTGACCTAAGGGTTAGAGAATTAAACGTATAGTTAGAATTTGGTAAATTCATTGTCCAGGAGACGGCAGTATTCAATTAAACTGTTGCATGTATTTCTACTCGCTTTTTTACGTGAAATACGATTGAATAGATTTGCGTTTTTTATAATATTTCCACGTTCGTATAAATGTGAGTGCATTAAAATGATTACGAGTGATGTTGTGAATACTACTAGTATTTTAGGGATTGAATAGACTTACGTATTCCCTGAAATGAAAAATGTGTTTTGATTTTTTTATTTATTTTACATGTTAATGAGACATAGCGTTGAAACATAGCATCACAAATAATGCAGTAATTAATGACATATGCACCAGGCATGCCGGAAATGCAAACAATGTTGCATCGTCCCACAATTTTCGTTCTAAAAAAGGATTAATTTTTGCTCATCTGCGGATTGGCTCTCAATAATGCCAGATCTTCATTGTTTTTCTCGGTGCTACGTCTCTGTCCATGTTATCCCGACGCTACTGCCTAAACAGTTAAGACGATTTCCACTCAAATTGATATTCAACGGTTAAACAGGAGAACTTGAGACTGCGAGTTTGAAACGGATATTTTGATTTTGAGGTGTAATTCACATTTCTCACGTAAACTAAACGTTTCAACATTTTCAAACTGTATGCTTTAAAGAGATTTTCTCTCAATCTGCGAACTGGTTCTCATTTACGCCAGATCTACACGGCATTTGTCAGTACAATGACTCCGTGTTAGGCCAGCGCTAGTACCCACACTGTTCAGACGGTTTTCTACATTTACCAAGCCTTAACATTTTCAAAATTTTCTCCATAATTGCTACAAATATTTTATTGAACTTTGTTGTCGGATAGATCAAAGGGCGCTTAAAAAGAGTCGTATTTTTGTTGAACTCTATGAATTTTTCAGCAGGAAAACAGCAAATATCGTAGGTACTCAAGAAAAGTTAGTACTCTAAAAATGTAATTTTTTGGGATAACATTTTTTGTCTATACGTAGCCGTTTATGTTGCGACCAAAGACAAAATCTTCAAACCGTCTGTAAGAAGAACAATTAAATTTTTTCTAGTTTTAGTGCTCTTTCTACGTTATTTTCAAACTGTATTTCTTCCGTTAATACAAATATGAGGATCCTTCGTTTTTGTTTTTTTTTTGTTTTTGTTTTGTTTTGTTTTGTTTTTTTTTTCTTTTTTTTTTGTAAACGTAAGATATATACAAGTTTCTGAGCATCGTATGTCTTCCTATTAGCCGGCATGCTAAGGGTTTTACTTGGTCGAGTGGAGAGGTTCAACGTGATATTTATTTCAGTACAAACGCTGTTATCACATTAAATGTCAGGTTTTGTTACTTGTAATTAGTTTAGTATGTATTGTGACCATTAGTAACTTTTGTACTCCGAAGCAAATAAAAGTGTGGTATGTTTAGACGTGTTTTACAACATCCTTGCTTGATATTTTCTGATCCATGGAATTCAAATATTGCCGTTTCATCCCACTATTTCTATTTTTATGCTCTTTCACATGCAAAACATGCTTTGCGAATTGCCAAAGCATCGATTATACTTCGTAAATAACATCAAGAGCAAACAAATGCCCGTTGTTAATGCTTCTCAGAATTAAAAAAGATGTTAAAAAGTATTAACATTAAGAAATACATTTTCATTTTGTTAAATATAATTGAATCTACACCTGTAATATTCAAAACTATTAAATGGTATTCAACTTTTCAAGGGGCAGTAAGCTTTGTCTTTCTGGATGAATTGATCACGAAACTTCCTTGATAAGTACCTTCCAAGTTAGCGTGACGCTAAGAACCAACCGCGGCCGTAAATAAATTCTACAGTGTAACTCTTTCGAAGACGACTGGGTATTATGTTTCTTAAGTGATAGTATAGGATGCATTCGAGTGAACTGAAATAAGAACGAAACTAGTACTTTATTTTTTATCCTTCACAGCATCAAAAGCAAAATATTTATCTCGAATCGTCGGTGCACTTACGGGAGTTTCAGAATAAACACGATTGTTCTCTGGATTGGACGTGTCACAAAACAACGGACACAACACAAGAACTTCGCTGGACCCTCGGGAGAAGTACGTACACACAGAATCCAAGTGCGCACGTGGCGACCGCTTTCACACATTAATCGCCGAGCGAGCGTGCAAGAGAAGACAGAGCGTGCTTGAGAGGGTTCAAGACGGTATTGTGATAAAAATCGAGCAGCACCTGCCGCATAATGAAAAAAGGAAAACAAAAAACAACAGATAAAACCAGTGGGAACGAATTAAACAATGAAAAGGTGCCATGTAAAGACTGTTGCTATATGTTAGGTGGTGGTGTCTGTTCCTATGGAAGGTTTAGTGCGGTAACAAAGCAAAGCGGCGGAGACAATTGGAACGAGAGAACCTCGAAGAAGATGTCTCAAATATAATATATGCCGATGCGTCAAAAATAGTAAAGTAACACTTATGAAAGATAGTGCAGGGAAGTAAGTTGGAAACGTCACGGTGGCTGTGACACTAGCGATAGTGACAGACCTCAGCAGCGTAAGGGATATGAACCGAAATCTGGGTCCCGATTGCAGTACATAAAGCGGTGTGTAAAAATATCATAGAGAAGGACATAATGTCAATAAAGGCGACACGAGAAGACATGGTAATTTACACCCAGAGAGTACAGTAAAGACGATATTGACTAGAGAGCGCAATAAAGGTCAGCCGGGAAATTAAGTACTGCGTTGCCAACGACTAGAGTAGTGTTGTTTTCCTAGTAATTTTAAGTCCACTTAACGCACTGTTAGGGTAGATTATTTACATTGTAGGTAGTTTAGAATATAACTAGAAGACCGATGGGACCCATTCTAATTTTGTCACTTCTCGAATAAATGTGAATACTCTATTAAATATTTTCAAAAACCGAAAAAGTGGAAGAAATCGGGCAAACCTATTTATAAATGTAAATAAAAAATATGACTTTGATGAGAGATCGCACTGAAGTGGCAATGTAGAAAACCTAACCGGAAAAGAAAGACCGCTTGCTTTACTATTCAGAGGGGAGCACACATCTGTTCCCAGTGATGGCCGACGATAGCGCCTCAGCTCGCTACCGCCACTTGTAGGCTAACCACTAGTGGCGGCCTAGGCCAGAGCGCGGGCGGCGGCGGAGGGTCCGCAGTGTTCGGTGACAGAGGGCGCCGCCGGCGAGGCGGGAGCGCGGTCACGCCTCTGGATTTCAAGGCGGCCGGGGTGGTCTGCAGGCTGCCGCGAGAGAGCGCGCGCGGGGCACCGCGACAAGGCGAACATGCCACGCCGCCGCGCGCCGACGCCTTCCCCCTCGCCGTGAGCAGGGTGGCACCGCGCCCGCACTACATTCACCTTCATGTCCTCACCCTCAGCCTCTCCGTCGCCCGCACCCCTACTGACTCCCTCGCCCCCCGTCGCCTTCACCTTCGCCATTGTCCTCGCTCCAGCCCCACTGTCGCCCCCGCCCTCGCCCCACCCCGCCTTAACCATGCCTTCACTCCCACCTTCATCCCCGCCCCATCCTCGTCCCATCCTCGTCCCCAAACTCGCCCCACCCTCGATCCCATCCTCGCCCCCACACTCGCCCCCACCCTCGCCACCACACTCGCCCCCACACTCGCCCCCCACTCACCCCCACACTCGCTCCCACACTCGCCCCCACACTCGCACCCACCCACGTCCCCACCCTCGCCCCCATCCTCACCCCCACACTCGCCACCACCCTCGCCACCACCCACGCTCCAACCCACGCCCCACCCTCACCCCTACACTCGCTCCCTCCCTCGCCCCAACCCTCGTCCCCACACTCGCCCCCACCCTCCCCGCCCCCGCCAGTCTCACTCCCTCGCTTTAACTTCTGCCTTGATTCTCCTTTATCCTTCTATCCTCTTCCCTCTTATCCTTCCCCCTCTTATCACTTCCAGCATATCCCTCCGCCTCACCTGCCCTTTCCATCTTGGCATCAAACCCCTGTCTTCGTCACGGCCCGCGCCATTCCCCTCGCCTCCTCAATGTCTGTCCCCTCTTCTCAGCCTTCCAAAGCCTCACCCACCCCTTCCACTCGCCGCTCGGCGTTCTCACTGGCACCCTCGTTGTGCCCCGCGCCCCGCCGTCGCCCTCGCCTTTTTCAGACTCTTTTACCCTCGCGGCCTCCTCAGCGTGTCCTACAAATGTTCTACTTGCAACACTAGCCCATCTCGCGATTCCTTGTGTCCGATCACACCCATATAGCCCAGCGTCATAGATACGTTTTGCAAAACGCAATTTCTATTTACAGTTTGAATGCATGCAAACTAATGAATCTAAAAAGCAGTTTGGCTCCAGTCTCAATTTTACTTCCAATACAACAAAAAGGATACTACGTCCCTTTAAGAGACAGCAATGGGGAACTTTCCTGTTAGAAATTCGTGTTCCCTAACAAGATACAAAGAACGCTGAAAGAGGAAAAAGAGAAATGTGAAACATTTTAGAAACATTATAATATTTAATTTGTAGTGATAAATATAGTTCACAATTTTGTTTTTCTTTTCTATGTGTGCTAGCGTGCAACAATGCGTAAACGACAAAGATAAATATTATTTTTGACATCTTGAATGAAATTTCTTTGAATTAAATTCGATGAATTGTTACAGTTTACTTTATGACAATATGGTTACGCTAACAGCATGATATTCTCAATCTAATTTTACATTTAAGTAATAAATTGAAAATTCCAAACATTTTGCAATATTTACAACAATTTACATGTATATTTACCCAAGAATAACCGAGTGAGTCGATGTTTAGGTGTACGATTGTGTGTGTGGGAGGGTGGTGGAATGAAATCCTGGGGAAATTTGAAATGCGGAATTGTCATGCAGTAATTATAAGATAACTTTGTAGGATTTATTTAATTTAGATGTGTGTGTTTGAAGGAAATGAGGAGTGTTCTGGATGTAACGTGTTTTTAACAATACGTTTCTGAAATTTGTACTCTGTAAAAATTGCATCTGAAACAAGAATATTATTGAAATTGAAACTGAGGCCTCTAAGACGTTATGTTTGCGTGAATCAATCGTGAAGTTAGAAATGTGAGCTAGATCTAGAAATGTGGTAGGTGACATTTTGGTGGAAAATGCATGGATATTTATCCTTACTTACGTTTTTATAATTTAATCGTGTGTGTGGAGAGGTTTGCGTATGAGCTTCACAGTGTGTTGTTTAAAATAACTTTGAAACTTATGTGAAAAATGTTAATGTTAAATATGTGTGTGTTGGGGTATTTGTGGTTGAGATATGTGAAGGGAGTTTTTGATTTTATGAAGTCTATTTTTAATGGGTTTGTGTATAATACGCGTATTCATACCGACAATAATTTATGTGATCAGTGAAAGAGGTCAGGGAAACCACAAAAGCCACTGGTCAAAGCAGTCGACCTACAAATTCGATTCGCACACGCACCACAAACTGACCCATGAAAAACACATCAAGTATTCGTAAGAGTCTGGCAGTTTGCCGGGACTGTACCCGCGACCTCCAAGACAGCCGCTCGGGCAGTAAGGCGTGTTCCTTTCCGCTGTTTCCTACTGGTGTTGCTGCGGACAAAATAGATTTCTCAGACGATCAACACATGCCTCGTGGTTCATGTCAAACACACAACTTCATAAAGAGTTAAATATATCACCGAACATCAGACATATCTCCCTCTCTCCCTCTCTCCCTCTCCCTCTTTCTTCTTCTCTCTCTTTCTCTCTCTCTCCCCTCTCTCTCTCAAATATTGCTTATTCCAACCTAAATTCAGTAAACCATGCAGTCCACTACAATCTACCCGCATTATCTGATTTTCCAACAAGAATTAAAAACAGATTCCCGTTTGAAGCACTCTTGAACATTTTCTCCTGGTATTGTTAAGAGTAGGGACAATAATAGCTTCCTACACCCTGTGTTGTGTACTTAAATTTAGTATAATAAGGTATAATGTAAGCCACCACAACATGATAAAATATTATATAATAATAATAATAATATTTATTTTTCTGCTAATGAGCTTTCGCTCGGTGGCAGAGTTTTACAGCACATATATAGAGATATTAATTACATATTAGTTACATATATATATATATATATATATATATATATATATATATATATAATATAATTATACATTAGTTACATATATATTGAAACCCATAATATGTGTTTCATTACACTAATTAGATCATTAGTGTAAGAAACCAATCGCTATTTTGAACTGCGCGGTGCGCGCGCTGAGCGCGGCGCGCCGGGGCCGGCGAGCAACCGCTGCCTCCGCCGACGGTGCCACCGCCGCCGGGAGGCTAGCGTGTGAATTTCGGTTGGAACTGGGTAGCCGGCACGTGTAAGCGGCCGTTAGGGACAGTCGAGCCGTGCCGCCCGTCGATGCAGGACGCGGCCGGCGTGCTCCCGAGCAGGAAAGAATCGTAAGGAGAACGGCAGACGTTAGCAGAGCGGCGACCAGTGTGGACGTGTAGCGAGGGCTCTCCGCTAGTGAATGGACGCATGTAATACGCGACATAGTTATGTGATTAGGAATCGCAAAGTAATGGACATGTAAACAGAACATTAGAAGTATCAGTATAGTAAAAGATTAGTGTTGGTAAAATAATTGACGTCGCTCTTATTAGTTGGTGCGGAGGGAACATTCTTGAAAGCGTGCGGTACAGAACTGTGACCAGTATACGGAGTAGGCGGGGGTCGTGTAATTAAACCCACTAATGGACAGTGATTCGAGGAAGGTGCGCAGCCGAGGTATCAAGATCCTGTTCGGGGAAGAATTGTTGGAGCATCAGCCGTGGATGATCACCACGCCATCTGCTGCCGACGGCCCGCAGCAGTAGCAGAGGTCGACAACCCTGTCGGCACGAGCGGCTCGACGAACCTCATAGGTATTCAAACGGGGCCCCGAAGGTATGAAAGTTGTATTTTACTCTTAATCTTGGTACCAAGGCGGAGTATAAAAACGGTGTCTGATTATGTAAATAGTAACTTTGATTTAAAATAAATCTTGTCATAATTGTATTTCTATGTATGAATAACTTCCCCAACGTTGCACCGACTTATCCTAGGACCCATTCACGTAAAAGACACCCTCTCTTAGTGTTATATTGCAGTGAAGATACCCGGCACCACCAGGTATGTCACAGCTGGCGCCCGAACATGTGGATAACGTATAATTAAGAAATGTGGTCCTAGGGAAATTGGTGAAATGTTGGAAAACAATGTGCATGTAATTGTTGTATAGTAATGCAGGGTATAGATGAGAAGCAGGCAGTACAAAGTGTATTATTATAGAGTACAAAAAAAATAACAATACATGTGTTAGCAAAAACATGCACAAGTCAAGTAAGCATAATGAAATGTTGATAATTACAAAAATGTTGTTGCGTAATTAATTGCGGGCTGACATAGGCAATTATTTGTGTGCATCCAATATATAGTTAATATTGCAGTTACTGAGGTTATGAAGGCTATACATGTACATGCTACAAATAATATAATGTAATAGAATTTCAAAATTTTGTAAGACATATTAATAATATTTGAACTGCTTGGCAATTTTTTATAACATGGAAATCAAAGAAATGGGGAAGTAGTAATAATTCTTATGAGAATATAAAGGTGGTTAATAGTGTTGTACAAATTATGCACAAAATTGTTTTTTTTGCTGGGAACATTCACGCAGTAGTGCATTATTTATTGGTGATGGTAAAGTGTGGGGAATTTATTAGAAAAGATACCAGGTTGGGAAATATATACCAGCAGTGTGAATGTTTGTTGTGAATATCTATATGATATTATTGAGGAAAATTCAGGGAGGAGATATGACATGCAAATGTGAATGATGATTATGTACATAATATAGCAATAAGTGCGTTGAAAAGTAATTTCAATTAACAAGGGATTTATTATAATCTGAAAGCATTTTTGTGTAATAGTATTAACGAGTCTATTAGCAGTGTATATGTGTTTCAATGGTAATAATATTATGTATTGTAAGGATTATGTTTATGCATTGGTAGGTGAGTGGAAATTTATATGGCTATTGAATTAGTGTTATTGTGTTTATGGTGGTGAGTGAGGCTTGTTCGGTATTAAGTAGCAATTGAAATAGGAGTGAATTAAACCATTCACGAAGAATATACAGGGGTTGTGGTGGATATAGTGCATTCATAGGTTAACTGTGGTATCGTCGGTAGGTGAGGTAAGTGGAGAATTTGTGCGGTACTTTAGTGCAGTGAGAATCGATCGGACAGCTCAAAGCAACAGAATGGAGGCGCAAAATGTAGTGCTGGTCCGGGAAGAAAAGGCGGATGAAGTAGGGGAAATAGATGTAGGAATCGATAACAGTAGGTCATCGGAAAGTAGGGATAGTGGTATTGGAAGTCGGTTAGACGACACGTCAGGAGATAGCTTCAATAAAGAAATAGAAATCACGTCAACGCCGATGAACCAGGTAGCAGGAAATCCGAATCGGGGGGGTGGAGAAGATACCAATTTAGACATACTACAGATAATAATGATGATGCGGGAAGAACAGAAGAAAGCGGCAGAAGAACAGAAGAAAGCGGCAGAAGATCAGAAGAAAGCGGCAGAAGATCAGAAGAAAGCGGCAGAAGATCAGAAGAAGTTGATTGAAGAACTGTATGAGAAAGTAGACGAACAGAAATTATTTACAGAGGAGCAGATTAGGAAGTTGGCAGAAGAACAGAGTAGGAAATTAGACGAACAGAAATTATTCACAGAGGAACAGATTAGGAAGCTGGCAGAAGACCTGAATAGGAAAGTAGATACAATAGGGGGGCGAATAGGACGCGCTGAAGAACAAATTGAGTTAACGAAGAATGAGATGACTAAGATCGCGGAGCGGGTAGAAAGTCACGAGCAATGGACCGCCAAAGAATTAGGGAAACAGAAAAAGGAGTTAGAATCCCAAGTAATCAATCTGGGGGGAGAATTAGAGAATAAGCTATATCAGCGATTAGATGATAGAACCGCTATGCAGGACGAGAAAATTGAAAGGATACAATTGGTAGTCAAGGAAGAAATGTTGGAGAACAAGAGGGAATGCGAGGAGAAGGTTGTGTCATTACGAACAGAGATTGAACAAATAAAAGAATGCAAGGCATCCCCAATCGCAGCAAGCGGGACGGTACCATTTACCCCTCCAAGATCACTAAAATTTTCAGGTGACGGGAAAGAGAATCCATGCATATTTATGAAGGCAGCAGAACGACATTTAGATGTTATCAATACTTCGGAAAGGTGTAAAATACAATTATTATATTTAATATTAGAAGGCAACGCAAGGATATGGGCCGATACATTTGATAAGTTTCCCGAATCAGTAAAGGCATTTAAAGATCGATTCCTTGAGCGGTATTGGAATGAGGAAATTCAAATTAATTTTAAAATCAGCTTAATGAATAATCATTACAACCAGTCAATGGGAAGCTTGCGGGAATACGCAACAAGGCGTATTATGGAATACAAAACGCTATCCCCACCGATGAGAGATCAGGAAATAATATGTGTACTGACGAGACAGTTCCCAGTCACAGTGCAGAATCTTTTACGTAGTGTGCAGCACACCGACCTGGAAAGATTCCAGAATGTGTTAGGAGGGTACGACTTGACGTTCGCAGGCGTACCAAAGAACAGAAATGAAGGGAATGTTAATATGGTTAGATCGGAACGTAACCAGGGGCAAGGGAATGATAGGAGCAATGATTACCAGAGAAACCAACGCGGAAGAGGGGGAGACGGATGGAGACCAGAGCCGGGGAACCAGAGACCGGACTGGAATAGATCTAATTCAAACCGTACGGAGACGCGAGGTGGGGGCGGGAATGCACCCGACCGATTAGCACAGCCTAGCACAAGTAGTGATCAAGGACACTATTTAAACTAATAGAGTCCGCGGTGATAGGTGGCCCCATTGCGGACGCGGAAATCGATGATGTAAACGCGGTCTCCATAAACGCTATGCAGCCGGTAACCTACGATACCCAACCGTGGCGGAGATGTAAGAACTCAGCGGTCAGAATCAGGAAATGTCCCACGATATCGATAGAATGTGAAGATATAATTAAAGAAGCTTTAGTGGATACAGGGTGCACGACTACAGTAGTATCAGAAGAAATGTATGAGGAGTTAAAAGCAACAGGAAAAGAAGTAATGTGTTTGCCTATGAATAGGGCGTATGTGATTGGGGCAACTCAGAAGAAGTCAAGCCCCATCACAAAACAAATCATGTTTCAAGCCAGGATTGGCAACCAAGTATATGAGATGGTGGCCCTGGTAGTCAAAAAATTATTGTATTCGGTAATCATAGGGACGGATTTTCTGGTCGATCACAGAGCAAATATAGATCTAGAACGGCAGGTGGTAGAACTGGGGAGCCAGGCGGTAGGATTTGACTTGGGGATGGACGAAGAATACGAAGCGTGTACGGGCGTAATGGCAGAAGATTCATTAGAAGAACAGCTGAGGCAGCAAACGGAGAAGCAGATTGAGAAATTTGCGGAAGAACAGAGCAAAGAATTAGGTAAACAGAAAAGATCCGAGGAGGAACAGAATAGGAAGGCGGAGGAACGGAATAGAAAACTAATAAAAGAACAGAACGGGAAGGTGGTTGAAAAACAGATTAAGAAGCCGGCAGAAGAAATGGGAAGAATCACAGAAGAACGGAATAGGAAGCTCATCGAAATATGCGAAAAACCGTATGGGAAAGCGGAGGAACTGGATAGGAAAGATGAGGTGCTAAAATTTCAATCATGCCATCAAGTAGATGCTAGGGTAGCGGTAACAGATAGAAACGAGGGGATGACGAACCAAATCCATGAGGAAGTCAAGACAGCGGAGGGCAAAACGGAGGTCCAAATCGAGACCGAGGAGGATGTTTATAAAGTGAAAGTGAAAACGGAAGAATTGAAGTTAATAATGGAAGAAGAAATGGAAATGAAAATAGAAGAAATGGAGCGTATAGTAGAAGAAGAAACCGTGGAAAATATACAAGGGTGCGAAGAGAAAAGAGTACAAGAAGAGTTTAAACAGGAAGAAGACGAGAAAACGTCGCCAAGTGTCAAGTATGGGGTGACACAAATTATGCCTCCAAAGTCGATGAAATCTCTGGGAGATGGGGCGGAAAACCCTAAGGTAGTTCTGCGAGCAGAAGAACGGCACCTAGCATCAAACAACATATTGGAAGGATACAAGATCCAGTTATTACACCCAATGTTAGAAGAGAACGCCAGGACATGGGCAGAGAATTTTGGTACATTTCCGAAATTTTTGAAGGAATTTGAAAACAAGATTTCTGTACGAAAGCGGAATGAAGAAACCCAAATAAACATCAAGAGCGACCAGAGGAATAGCCATCACAATTACATCACGGGAAGTCGTAGTGAATACGGAACGAAGAGCGTTATGGAGCCAAAAACATTATTTGCTCCTATAAAATATCAAGGAATTATTTGCATGTCAACGCGACAGTATCCTGTTACCGTGCAAAGCCTACTGAGCAGAGCACATCATACCGATTTAGGAAAGGGTTTGAAGAGATTGGAGGGGTACAACTTCATGTTTGCAGACGCCCCAACGAATGGGAGTGAAGGAGATGTAGGCAGGTCAAGAATGGAGCGAAGTCAGGGGCGAGGGAAGAGTGATGGTATGGTCAACCATTGGTACAAACGTAGAAGAGGTCGTAGCTGGAAATGGGATGATACCTATCAAGATGTGTTCAACACGCTGGAAGCCATGTCCTACAACTGTGAGTTAGGAAATTACTGTCAGCAAAATGGGAATGAACTGTTGCACAAGAGACAAGACATAGTAGGACATTACAAGCTTCAAATCGGAAACCTGGTTCAACATGGATGGAAAATAGTGAAGTGTAAATAACTGTAATATTAGTGTTAATATAAGTAATCACATGTTAAGTCGATTCTAGGTTATAAGGGCATATAGGATGTTGGGCAACATGCAAGACAGTGCGATCATCGGCAGTGACGATGTTACTAGTGTGAATTTTTCCAGAAGCGGGAAAAATTCAAAAAAAGAAAGGGGGGGTGATGAAACCCATAATATGTGTTTCGTTACACTAATTAGATCATTAGTGTAAGAAACCAATCGCTATTTTGAACTGCGCGGTGCGCGCGCTGAGCGCGGCGCGCCGGGGCCGGCGAGCAACCGCTGCCTCCGCCGACGGTGCCACCGCCGCCGGGAGGCTAGCGTGTGAATTTCGGTTGGAACTGGGTAGCCGGCACGTGTAAGCGGCCGTTAGGGACAGTCGAGCCGTGCCGCCCGTCGATGCAGGACGCGGCCGGCGTGCTCCCGAGCAGGAAAGAATCGTAAGGAGAACGGCAGACGTTAGCAGAGCGGCGACCAGTGTGGACGTGTAGCGAGGGCTCTCCGCTAGTGAATGGACGCATGTAATACGCGACATAGTTATGTGATTAGGAATCGCAAAGTAATGGACATGTAAACAGAACATTAGAAGTATCAGTATAGTAAAAGATTAGTGTTGGTAAAATAATTGACGTCGCTCTTATTAGTTGGTGCGGAGGGAACATTCTTGAAAGCGTGCGGTACAGAACTGTGACCAGTATACGGAGTAGGCGGGGGTCGTGTAATTAAACCCACTAATGGACAGTGATTCGAGGAAGGTGCGCAGCCGAGGTATCAAGATCCTGTTCGGGGAAGAATTGTTGGAGCATCAGCCGTGGATGATCACCACGCCATCTGCTGCCGACGGCCCGCAGCAGTAGCAGAGGTCGACAACCCTGTCGGCACGAGCGGCTCGACGAACCTCATAGGTATTCAAACGGGGCCCCGAAGGTATGAAAGTTGTATTTTACTCTTAATCTTGGTACCAAGGCGGAGTATAAAAACGGTGTCTGATTATGTAAATAGTAACTTTGATTTAAAATAAATCTTGTCATAATTGTATTTCTATGTATGAATAACTTCCCCAACGTTGCACCGACTTATCCTAGGACCCATTCACGTAAAAGACACCCTCTCTTAGTGTTATATTGCAGTGAAGATACCCGGCACCACCAGGTATGTCACAGCTGGCGCCCGAACATGTGGATAACGTATAATTAAGAAATGTGGTCCTAGGGAAATTGGTGAAATGTTGGAAAACAATGTGCATGTAATTGTTGTATAGTAATGCAGGGTATAGATGAGAAGCAGGCAGTACAAAGTGTATTATTATAGAGTACAAAAAAAATAACAATACATGTGTTAGCAAAAACATGCACAAGTCAAGTAAGCATAATGAAATGTTGATAATTACAAAAATGTTGTTGCGTAATTAATTGCGGGCTGACATAGGCAATTATTTGTGTGCATCCAATATATAGTTAATATTGCAGTTACTGAGGTTATGAAGGCTATACATGTACATGCTACAAATAATATAATGTAATAGAATTTCAAAATTTTGTAAGACATATTAATAATATTTGAACTGCTTGGCAATTTTTTATAACATGGAAATCAAAGAAATGGGGAAGTAGTAATAATTCTTATGAGAATATAAAGGTGGTTAATAGTGTTGTACAAATTATGCACAAAATTGTTTTTTTTGCTGGGAACATTCACGCAGTAGTGCATTATTTATTGGTGATGGTAAAGTGTGGGGAATTTATTAGAAAAGATACCAGGTTGGGAAATATATACCAGCAGTGTGAATGTTTGTTGTGAATATCTATATGATATTATTGAGGAAAATTCAGGGAGGAGATATGACATGCAAATGTGAATGATGATTATGTACATAATATAGCAATAAGTGCGTTGAAAAGTAATTTCAATTAACAAGGGATTTATTATAATCTGAAAGCATTTTTGTGTAATAGTATTAACGAGTCTATTAGCAGTGTATATGTGTTTCAATGGTAATAATATTATGTATTGTAAGGATTATGTTTATGCATTGGTAGGTGAGTGGAAATTTATATGGCTATTGAATTAGTGTTATTGTGTTTATGGTGGTGAGTGAGGCTTGTTCGGTATTAAGTAGCAATTGAAATAGGAGTGAATTAAACCATTCACGAAGAATATACAGGGGTTGTGGTGGATATAGTGCATTCATAGGTTAACTGTGGTATCGTCGGTAGGTGAGGTAAGTGGAGAATTTGTGCGGTACTTTAGTGCAGTGAGAATCGATCGGACAGCTCAAAGCAACAGAATGGAGGCGCAAAATGTAGTGCTGGTCCGGGAAGAAAAGGCGGATGAAGTAGGGGAAATAGATGTAGGAATCGATAACAGTAGGTCATCGGAAAGTAGGGATAGTGGTATTGGAAGTCGGTTAGACGACACGTCAGGAGATAGCTTCAATAAAGAAATAGAAATCACGTCAACGCCGATGAACCAGGTAGCAGGAAATCCGAATCGGGGGGGTGGAGAAGATACCAATTTAGACATACTACAGATAATAATGATGATGCGGGAAGAACAGAAGAAAGCGGCAGAAGAACAGAAGAAAGCGGCAGAAGATCAGAAGAAAGCGGCAGAAGATCAGAAGAAAGCGGCAGAAGATCAGAAGAAGTTGATTGAAGAACTGTATGAGAAAGTAGACGAACAGAAATTATTTACAGAGGAGCAGATTAGGAAGTTGGCAGAAGAACAGAGTAGGAAATTAGACGAACAGAAATTATTCACAGAGGAACAGATTAGGAAGCTGGCAGAAGACCTGAATAGGAAAGTAGATACAATAGGGGGGGCGAATAGGACGCGCTGAAGAACAAATTGAGTTAACGAAGAATGAGATGACTAAGATCGCGGAGCGGGTAGAAAGTCACGAGCAATGGACCGCCAAAGAATTAGGGAAACAGAAAAAGGAGTTAGAATCCCAAGTAATCAATCTGGGGGGAGAATTAGAGAATAAGCTATATCAGCGATTAGATGATAGAACCGCTATGCAGGACGAGAAAATTGAAAGGATACAATTGGTAGTCAAGGAAGAAATGTTGGAGAACAAGAGGGAATGCGAGGAGAAGGTTGTGTCATTACGAACAGAGATTGAACAAATAAAAGAATGCAAGGCATCCCCAATCGCAGCAAGCGGGACGGTACCATTTACCCCTCCAAGATCACTAAAATTTTCAGGTGACGGGAAAGAGAATCCATGCATATTTATGAAGGCAGCAGAACGACATTTAGATGTTATCAATACTTCGGAAAGGTGTAAAATACAATTATTATATTTAATATTAGAAGGCAACGCAAGGATATGGGCCGATACATTTGATAAGTTTCCCGAATCAGTAAAGGCATTTAAAGATCGATTCCTTGAGCGGTATTGGAATGAGGAAATTCAAATTAATTTTAAAATCAGCTTAATGAATAATCATTACAACCAGTCAATGGGAAGCTTGCGGGAATACGCAACAAGGCGTATTATGGAATACAAAACGCTATCCCCACCGATGAGAGATCAGGAAATAATATGTGTACTGACGAGACAGTTCCCAGTCACAGTGCAGAATCTTTTACGTAGTGTGCAGCACACCGACCTGGAAAGATTCCAGAATGTGTTAGGAGGGTACGACTTGACGTTCGCAGGCGTACCAAAGAACAGAAATGAAGGGAATGTTAATATGGTTAGATCGGAACGTAACCAGGGGCAAGGGAATGATAGGAGCAATGATTACCAGAGAAACCAACGCGGAAGAGGGGGAGACGGATGGAGACCAGAGCCGGGGAACCAGAGACCGGACTGGAATAGATCTAATTCAAACCGTACGGAGACGCGAGGTGGGGGCGGGAATGCACCCGACCGATTAGCACAGCCTAGCACAAGTAGTGATCAAGGACACTATTTAAACTAATAGAGTCCGCGGTGATAGGTGGCCCCATTGCGGACGCGGAAATCGATGATGTAAACGCGGTCTCCATAAACGCTATGCAGCCGGTAACCTACGATACCCAACCGTGGCGGAGATGTAAGAACTCAGCGGTCAGAATCAGGAAATGTCCCACGATATCGATAGAATGTGAAGATATAATTAAAGAAGCTTTAGTGGATACAGGGTGCACGACTACAGTAGTATCAGAAGAAATGTATGAGGAGTTAAAAGCAACAGGAAAAGAAGTAATGTGTTTGCCTATGAATAGGGCGTATGTGATTGGGGCAACTCAGAAGAAGTCAAGCCCCATCACAAAACAAATCATGTTTCAAGCCAGGATTGGCAACCAAGTATATGAGATGGTGGCCCTGGTAGTCAAAAAATTATTGTATTCGGTAATCATAGGGACGGATTTTCTGGTCGATCACAGAGCAAATATAGATCTAGAACGGCAGGTGGTAGAACTGGGGAGCCAGGCGGTAGGATTTGACTTGGGGATGGACGAAGAATACGAAGCGTGTACGGGCGTAATGGCAGAAGATTCATTAGAAGAACAGCTGAGGCAGCAAACGGAGAAGCAGATTGAGAAATTTGCGGAAGAACAGAGCAAAGAATTAGGTAAACAGAAAAGATCCGAGGAGGAACAGAATAGGAAGGCGGAGGAACGGAATAGAAAACTAATAAAAGAACAGAACGGGAAGGTGGTTGAAAAACAGATTAAGAAGCCGGCAGAAGAAATGGGAAGAATCACAGAAGAACGGAATAGGAAGCTCATCGAAATATGCGAAAAACCGTATGGGAAAGCGGAGGAACTGGATAGGAAAGATGAGGTGCTAAAATTTCAATCATGCCATCAAGTAGATGCTAGGGTAGCGGTAACAGATAGAAACGAGGGGATGACGAACCAAATCCATGAGGAAGTCAAGACAGCGGAGGGCAAAACGGAGGTCCAAATCGAGACCGAGGAGGATGTTTATAAAGTGAAAGTGAAAACGGAAGAATTGAAGTTAATAATGGAAGAAGAAATGGAAATGAAAATAGAAGAAATGGAGCGTATAGTAGAAGAAGAAACCGTGGAAAATATACAAGGGTGCGAAGAGAAAAGAGTACAAGAAGAGTTTAAACAGGAAGAAGACGAGAAAACGTCGCCAAGTGTCAAGTATGGGGTGACACAAATTATGCCTCCAAAGTCGATGAAATCTCTGGGAGATGGGGCGGAAAACCCTAAGGTAGTTCTGCGAGCAGAAGAACGGCACCTAGCATCAAACAACATATTGGAAGGATACAAGATCCAGTTATTACACCCAATGTTAGAAGAGAACGCCAGGACATGGGCAGAGAATTTTGGTACATTTCCGAAATTTTTGAAGGAATTTGAAAACAAGATTTCTGTACGAAAGCGGAATGAAGAAACCCAAATAAACATCAAGAGCGACCAGAGGAATAGCCATCACAATTACATCACGGGAAGTCGTAGTGAATACGGAACGAAGAGCGTTATGGAGCCAAAAACATTATTTGCTCCTATAAAATATCAAGGAATTATTTGCATGTCAACGCGACAGTATCCTGTTACCGTGCAAAGCCTACTGAGCAGAGCACATCATACCGATTTAGGAAAGGGTTTGAAGAGATTGGAGGGGTACAACTTCATGTTTGCAGACGCCCCAACGAATGGGAGTGAAGGAGATGTAGGCAGGTCAAGAATGGAGCGAAGTCAGGGGCGAGGGAAGAGTGATGGTATGGTCAACCATTGGTACAAACGTAGAAGAGGTCGTAGCTGGAAATGGGATGATACCTATCAAGATGTGTTCAACACGCTGGAAGCCATGTCCTACAACTGTGAGTTAGGAAATTACTGTCAGCAAAATGGGAATGAACTGTTGCACAAGAGACAAGACATAGTAGGACATTACAAGCTTCAAATCGGAAACCTGGTTCAACATGGATGGAAAATAGTGAAGTGTAAATAACTGTAATATTAGTGTTAATATAAGTAATCACATGTTAAGTCGATTCTAGGTTATAAGGGCATATAGGATGTTGGGCAACATGCAAGACAGTGCGATCATCGGCAGTGACGATGTTACTAGTGTGAATTTTTCCAGAAGCGGGAAAAATTCAAAAAAAGAAAGGGGGGGTGATGAAACCCATAATATGTGTTTCATTACACTAATTAGATCATTAGTGTAAGAAACCAATCGCTATTTTGAACTGCGCGGTGCGCGCGCTGAGCGCGGCGCGCCGGGGCCGGCGAGCAACCGCTGCCTCCGCCGACGGTGCCACCGCCGCCGGGAGGCTAGCGTGTGAATTTCGGTTGGAACTGGGTAGCCGGCACGTGTAAGCGGCCGTTAGGGACAGTCGAGCCGTGCCGCCCGTCGATGCAGGACGCGGCCGGCGTGCTCCCGAGCAGGAAAGAATCGTAAGGAGAACGGCAGACGTTAGCAGAGCGGCGACCAGTGTGGACGTGTAGCGAGGGCTCTCCGCTAGTGAATGGACGCATGTAATACGCGACATAGTTATGTGATTAGGAATCGCAAAGTAATGGACATGTAAACAGAACATTAGAAGTATCAGTATAGTAAAAGATTAGTGTTGGTAAAATAATTGACGTCGCTCTTATTAGTTGGTGCGGAGGGAACATTCTTGAAAGCGTGCGGTACAGAACTGTGACCAGTATACGGAGTAGGCGGGGGTCGTGTAATTAAACCCACTAATGGACAGTGATTCGAGGAAGGTGCGCAGCCGAGGTATCAAGATCCTGTTCGGGGAAGAATTGTTGGAGCATCAGCCGTGGATGATCACCACGCCATCTGCTGCCGACGGCCCGCAGCAGTAGCAGAGGTCGACAACCCTGTCGGCACGAGCGGCTCGACGAACCTCATAGGTATTCAAACGGGGCCCCGAAGGTATGAAAGTTGTATTTTACTCTTAATCTTGGTACCAAGGCGGAGTATAAAAACGGTGTCTGATTATGTAAATAGTAACTTTGATTTAAAATAAATCTTGTCATAATTGTATTTCTATGTATGAATAACTTCCCCAACGTTGCACCGACTTATCCTAGGACCCATTCACGTAAAAGACACCCTCTCTTAGTGTTATATTGCAGTGAAGATACCCGGCACCACCAGGTATGTCACAATATATAATATGAAAAGTACAACTAAGTAAAAACTATCGAAAGTAAAACTAAGGAGAATGTCTAAGAAGGCCTAACATACACGGTTATTTTGCATCACACGCAATTCTCTAGGCGTTTCCGGAAGCAACGCACACTGGAGGGAAAAGTCGCCAGTACTGCAGCAGGTAAACTGTTCCAGTCAGTTATTGTCCGGTTGGCAAAAGAGTATTTACCTACGTCGGTTTTTTGATTCCTATATTTGATTTTGTATGGATGATCTCCTCTTCCGAAATATTGAGGGTGCCCTATCCTAGTTCGAATGTCATTTAACGCTTTACATCCAGTGTACGCTTTCAGAAGGTTTACTAGTCTAGCGATCTTTCGACGTTTGCCTAAGGGTTCCCACATCTGAGTTTGATCAATGTTTTTTCCAACAAGTTTTATTGCTCTATTTTGAATACGGTCTAACAAATTTATCTGCCCAGCCCTATACGGGTCCCAACACGCGGAGCTATATTCCATCACCGGACGCACAAGGGAAGTATACGCTAAGCGCTTTGTGTTCGCGTTTCCTTTCCTCAATATCCGCATTACAAAATGGAGTGATTTCCAAGCTTTGCGCGCAACGTGATTGATGTGGTCGGACCAGTTCAAGTCGCTACGAATAATTACCCCCAGATACTTAAAGCTACTAACTTCAGGCACAAGTTGATCTGTAAGTGTGTATTTTAGTGAAATTTTGTCTCGTTTCCTACTGAAGGTTACCGCTTTGCATTTCTTAGGATTAATTTTCATTTCATTTTCTTCCGCCCATTTCATAATTTTATCGAGATCCTTTTGCAAAATCTGCCGATCTCGGGCGTCATGTATTCTCCGGTATAGTATGCAATCATCTGCGAAGAGCCTAATCGTTGAATTAATAGAATCGCAAATGTCATTAACGTATGCTAGGAATAGAAGGGGACCTAGCACGCTTCCCTGCGCAACTCCTGACGTCACTTGAATTTCATTAGAAAGATAATCGTCTATCTTAACTCTTTGAGAGCGACCGCGAAGGAACGATTCGATCCAAGTGATTACTCTTGTATTAATTCCTGTATTTCGAAGTTTATTAAGTAATAGCTCACACGGCACTAAGTCGAATGCTTTTGTAAAATCTATTACTACCACGTCTATTGTTTCCCCTGCGTCTAAAGATTCGGAAATGTCTTGGCAAACTGTTAAAAGTTGGCTTTCGCATGAGTGGCCTTGCCTGAACCCGTGTTGCCCTGCGTACAACCATCCGCTGTTTTCCCAAACCGCTCTCATGTATTCTGCAATGATTTTTTCCATTTGTTTACCTACTACCGAAGTTAAACTAATCGGGCGGTAGTTTTCGACATCAGAGCGGTTTCCACCCTTGAGTATTGGAACAACTATGGCCTTTTTCCAGTCATCAGGAAGAGTACCGTTGTTTATGGACATTTCAAACAGACGCGTGATATAACGCACAATGATTTCGCCCCCAAGATTCAGTATCTCCCCCGGTACACCGTCGGGACCTATCGATTTATTGCGTCCTATTGTTGCTATATTTTTCCTAATAGTTTTCACATTAATTCTGAATGGCGAGTTACTTAGAGAATTTTCCATCGGCATGCACAGCCGGGCGTTTGTAAATACAGATGCGTAGTAATGATTGAAAACATTTGCTTTATCCGTTGGGTCTGTTATTAGCTGGTTACTGCTATCTTTGATTGCTGGTATCCTCATATTGGTTTCTTTCCGCTTTTTAACATATTTGTAAAATTGTCCCCAGCTATTCTTGGCTTGCAACAAGCTTGATAAAAACGTTTCCTGCGCGTGCTTTTTCGCATGTAGTAGTTGTTTCGAGAGTTGTTTGAAGGCTGTTTTATAATGTTTGTCGCGTCTGGATCTATTGTATGCTTTACGAACTTTTACTTTAAGTCGCTTCACGGTTTTGTTATAATATTCGGGATCGGAATTGTCTTTCAACATTTTACATGGTACGAACCGATCCATGCTTTCGAATAAGATATTCTTAAAATTCTCCCATATTTCATTTAAACTTTTACCGGTGCTGGCCCAGTGTAAATATTTGCTTTCGAAAAAAGATTTGAGCCCCAGTATATCGGTTTTTTTCCAGAGCGCAATGTGCCTGGCCCTTAAGACCCCTGTGGGCTTCGGTAGCCATTCTACTTCAAGTATTACCGCGCGGTGGTCACTAATCCCTTCCACTACGCTGCACTCAATTAGAGGCTCAGCCGGTCGAACGAGGAAAATGTCTAAGAGCGCGTCACCGCGGGTCGGAGAGCTCACTGCCTGTTCGAAGTTCTCCTCCCAGATCATCCTATTTATTTACATTTGCCCCCCTCCCGTGGCCTCCTCCTTGCCTTCCCAGTTAGCGTGCGGAAGATTAAAGTCTCCGCTAACTATTGTCCGACTGTCATTTGTAAAGTTCTTTATTTTCTCGGATAGCCTTTCTAGAAATTCAAAGTTATCGTCGGGTGGTCGGTAAGCCCCAATTATATTAAGTGCCTCTGAGCATCCGCCCTTCACTTCAACCGCGAGCATTTCAGAGTATTCGTCTGTCCAGAGATGTGTGCATGTTACACTAGTTTTAACGCAAATAAATACGCCTCCGCCCCGCCCCATTCTATCTCTCCGGTAGCAAGTAAAATTTGATCGAAATATTTCCGCAGTGCTGATGTCTTCGCGAAGCCAAGATTCCGTTCCTATGATAACGTCCGAGTTATACGAATCTACAAGATTCCAAAAGTCTAAAGCTTTGTTATAGAGACTCCTACAATTCACCTGCAGCAGCACCAGCGACCCATACTCACGTGTACTACATAAGATGGATGATTCTTGCGCCGCCAAACGCGGGTTGTTGCTTCCCAAATGTGTGTGAACCACTTCTGGTAATGAACTACCGATTAACGATGTTACGTCGTATTCGTCACTTTCACTTCCTGTTTTCGAACTCGCCTCAACAATGATACTGAACTATGAAATTATCCATCTATCAATAATATATTTAAAAAACAACCGGTTTTGCTACACTATTTAAATTGTGATATTTTATCTTTCTTTGCATTTCAAACAAAGGGGTCTCGCACTAATTATTTTTTCCGTCACGCCGCTTTATTTAAACTAAGAAACAAGGGAAATTATAATTACCAATGAATATTTTCTTCAGCAGTCATTGGGGTGACATATATTTACATGTATAATATTACATTATCTTCATTTACGTGCATTTCTCTACGTTATATGCTTTACTTTCTCTGCATAAGCAAAAATTATTTGCCTGCACAACTTCTTCTGAAGCTACAGCCCGTTCGTAGTTTGAAGGTAGCGCATCAAATTCAGTAGCCCATGACCAGCGGGGAAAGTTTAATGAGTATAATAACCTAGAGAAGGCGAAGGTGGAAGAGGAAGATATATGTTTGAACAAGACTTGTGCATTCATTCCAGATAATTCCCCGATGTCGTCCTACACTGTGACCCCGAGTCTCGTTCTCTCTCCTCATCCCACGCCTACACGCCCACGCGTCGCCTTAATCTCTAGACCGCCCGAAAACTCGGCGAAACTTTCCGGCGGCGATGAGGATGGGGATGGGATGGTGGGCTGCGAGGAGGGAATGAGGATGGAGGGGGAAGATGCCCCTTTTCGCGCTCGCATCTGACTTGCAGATCGCCGGCGCCGCACGGCCGCCCCCGCCCCTTTCCGCTCTCTCGCTCCACGCCCCGAGCGGTGCTCGCGTGCTCGTCCTCGCACCCGCCGACGTCCTCTCCTTCCGCCTCGTCCGCATCCCCAGCACGCTTTCGTTCTCGCCACCGTCTTTGCTATCGCTCACACCTTCGCCCTCAACCTCACCCTTACCATCGTCCTTTCCTCGCCCACGCCCTCCTCCCGAACCTCATCATGCCCTCACCCCCATTCTCACACCCTCGCGACCGTCCTCGTCCCGGCCCCCACTCACCCCGCACAACCGCACGTACCTCGCACTCATCCCGCTCTCACCCCACACTCTCCCCGTACTCACCACGCACTCTCCTCGCATGCAATCCGCACACAACACGCAGCATTCATCCCTCACTCAACCCACACTCAACCCGCACTCACCTCGCACACACATTGCACTCCGCCTTCGCGCCACCCTCATCCCGCCTTCATCCTGTTCTGACCCCGCCTTCACTCCGCCCTTCCCCAGCCCTCCTCTCAACACCATCACATTCTCACCTTCTCTCCATTCTGCACTCAATCCACCATCCACCCCCTTGGAACAATGCTCCGCTCACGTCATACCTGTGGCGGCGTGTGACGGTAACCATCTCCATCGCCCCCACTTTCTGCAGTTCCCCATTGCTCTTCTCTTACTTTTGGAAGCTGCGTTTTCTTGCCCGCAATTGGGAGATCCACAACCACAGTGGGCTACTGGTGGGAAGGTTTTTTCCTTCGTTTTTTTGTGCGAAAACGAGCCGAATTTCGTTTCAAGATACGCTGAAGCTACTGTTTTCCTACGCCTCGCGTGACCTGGCCCGCTGCCTCAATTTTTAACTCCCGTGGGTAGATTACATTATCCGGCGCACGAGGGAACTAATTGCTTTAAAATGAACTTCGCCGGTTTTTTTTGTCGCAGAGCCGTTTTACGCAGGGACCCCGGATACAGACTCTGTGCCTAGTGGCTTAAGAGAGCTCGGAGTATGTGGTACTAGTGAGCGGTTGGGCAAGTACAAGTGCATGTGTGTACTGGAGGAACGAGCATACAAATGTTTTGTTCTAGGTGTTTGAAATTAAAAATGTCATCTTAACGTTTCAGGTCAGATTGGCAATTATTGTGTATTATTTTTATTTATACTGATCGTTGAATATTTTTAATTTTTATTTGAATTTTAAAATTTTAATTTCTACAACTTTTAAAATATTCCCTCTCCATTACGTCTCCACTTCTAATGATAATGTCACTTGCATTGTTTGCCTCTCTCAAGTTTTCTATTGCCTCTTAAAATATTTGTGTATTTCTTACAACGTACTCTTATATCGCTTTGACCTGGTTTCTACCTACTTTTGCGTGCCGTAAGTCTTCATTTTCTGCGTATTCGTCTACGTCCAACATGTGGACGTTTAAAATTAGTGCAAAAATGCTACTGAAATGCTACGCTGTAATTGAAATAGTCATGAGGGGCAATTAAATTTCATAGGTTTTTGAATTTTTGCGAATACCTCAATGTACCGGCAAAGACGAATGGGAAATGTAACAGTACGACAGGCAAAGGATTTCTCCATTTTCTTGAAAAATTAATCAAGGCCAATTTCCAAACATACAAAAAAAGTTAATTACGTTTCTTTGCGGAAAAAATATGCATGTAAAATAAGACATTTTTATACAATGAGGTTTACAACAAATAAAACAGTTTTGTGGTAGAGAAATTGTACTGCAATATCGCACTTACAATAAAATAATTGATTTCACTCGCATACAAAATTGAACATTAACGAGAAAAAATACTAAACTATAACCAGAGGGCTTCTGTGTATCACGTATATGACTGTAATATGTGGATGACGGAGTTATGTATTATCGAGTATTTTCACATGAACAACTTGTAATTAAAGCCACGGTTTTTCTAGAAGATACAAGAGGTTGTAGTAAAATTTTCATGTATTATTTGTAACGGTTTCATATCACAAAAATAATATTAGATATTATGTATTAATATTTACACTTCGATTTTCTTTCAATCAAATTGCAAAACACTGAACATAAGTTCAACTTACTAATGTGGCGTCTTTGCCGGGGCAAATAATTACAGACGTGAACGGCTTGTAAATATTTAGTATTTATTAGAATAAAGATACTCCGACACCATAACACTATATACAATATTTACAATTAAAGTTAACCGTTACAAGAAGGAACCTTCCCTGGTTACCACCACCGCTGGCCCGATAATTAATTACCCTCCCCGGTGTGATGCACCAGTACCTTACGCGAGCATACATGCGAGTATGCCGCACCTGCCGTCACGACGTAGCACGCCGGCTTCGATTCCCCGCCTCGGTAGCCTATGCATTACAATGCAACGCCGCGCACAACCCTCACGACGCCCTACCGACGCGCTCAAACCTGAAGAATCAGAAGAATAGAAGAAAGCTCTTAGGTCGGATTCCGCTTTTATACCCTCTGGGCAGGCTGACGGAAGCGCGTCACCCGCAGTGTCTGCCGACGCTTTCCCGCCGGCTTCGGGGTTTCCAACCTGCACCCACGACACGGCACTCCTTCCAAAGCCTTTGTGCGGCCCGACGTCACTTCCGCCAGCGCTGTCCACATGGCTGATATAGTACGTTTGTGCTGGCGACAGATATGACGCCACACTAATATCTAAACAAACCCTCTTCAAGAAGTAGACTTTTGCAAAACCTGGCGCATTTTCTACTAATGGTCTATGTGACCTTTAAATATGCTTATCTCAGCTTCATCTATCCACCGAACGATATAAGAATTCGTTCTCAAAACAGCAAAGCTGGAAAATATATTTGTCCATACTTTCGTCTGAAACTAACTGAATGTGGCGTCGCCGGCTCTATAAACTGTTTTATAAATATTTTCATTTGTTAAAAAGTTATATTATGCATGTTTTAAATAAAAATAAACTTTAAACATACCGTTGTCTGGTTCATTCATTCTTGGGTATAGTTCGTGAAAGGAATCTATTCATAATTATAATTCAATAACAAAACATGCGATCGCAATAATGTAGTTCAAAACACATGCACTACAACACTTTTTTACCCGCAAAGAGTACTCTTCCATTAAGCAACACGTAAATAACAAATATTTAATGGCGAGCAGTCTCCTTTTGCTACCTTGCTGTTTCATGAAGTCTGTAATCTCTGTTGTAAACAGTGATGCAGTGAGTGAGAGAATATATTTGATATATTTTTAATATAGCTTTGAGAATAAGAGGAATAACACAATCAAGTATTAACATTTTACAGTGAAAACAAGTGTTTCATTGTGTTTTTTATTATTCTTGAGTTCCCGGGTGTTTATCGAAACCATACAATTGTCTAGAAAGTTCGGAGGCTGTAGGATTTCTTTAAAGAAAAACATCACGATATGATTAAAAATACGCAAAAATCTCAATTCGAAAAAAGGATGTGTGAAATTATTTAAAGATCTACTATTTTAAATAACCAGTGTATCAAATTAGACATTTCTATTTACAGTTATGAAAATGTAGGAGAGGTTTGAAAAACCAACTCTAAAAATTATCGACATTTTTTCGTTTTTAATAATATTCGGATATACGCCATATTTTTAAGCGCAGTTTTCTCTATTAAGCAAAATATGTATGAAAAACTTTTGAGTGTTCTGAAGAAATTTTGAAAATGTCTTAGATCTTCATAGTAATCCATCCCCTCAAAAGACTTTCCAAAAAAGAGCGACATCAACTGCATCGATCGGGGAATATCGTTGTTAGAAACATTTGTGTATGGTTTAGGACGTAGGTTTGTTCACACATTGATAAACGGGAAACACGGTTTGAAGAAACGTTTCCAAACATGAGTCAGTAGAGGTAACGAATTTTCCTCATGAATATACGTAGGTAGGTAATACGTAGGTCCAAGATACCTGCAAATCTTCCAAAAGTTCAAGTTCATGTTTTGAGAATTCTGTTTCTTGGTTTCTTCTGCTTAAGGTCAGTGTCTCTAAAACAATTGTGTCAACACACCACATTCAATCACAGGCAAACCTCTACACGACGTTTTTAACACGAGTTAACTATACTTACACGGCACAAAGGTAACAAAGAAGAATGTATCGAACGCTGTCTCGACTTATGCGTAGCGGAATTCTTGGCCTCTGCCTAACGTCTCTCGTTTGTTCCCGTTCGATGTTGAAAGAGCGGGAGTTATTTTTAGCACTTGCAACCCGCCGTCTGAGAAGGCAGTTACAGCGTGCTGTTTCGTACACACTGATTACGGCTGCATGCTGGCTCCCTGCGGCGCCCGACTAGGTAGTAACTGGCGCCGACCGCATCCGTTTCGCACGCACCCCGTTCCGCACCCCGCTCCGCACCCCGCTCCGCACCCCGCTCCGCACCCCGCTCCGCACCCCGCTCCGCACCCCGCTCCGCACCCCGCTCCGCACCCCGCTCCGCACCCCGCTCCGCACCCCGCTCCGCACCCCGCTCCGCACCCCGCTCCGCACCCCGCTCCGCACCCCGCTCCGCACCCCGCTCCGCACCCCGCTCCGCACCCCGCTCCGCACCCCGCTCCGCACCCCGCTCCGCACCCCGCTCCGCACGCTGCGCCAGGAACATCACCTCCCGCGTCACCCCTTCTGCCTTCCGCTCCTCGCTCCCTTCTCCACGCCCCCCCCCCCCGGGCGTCCCTTTTCCCACCGCCATGCACCGGGAGATGTGGTTCAGGGCATCAAATAATGTCAGTGAAGCGCCTCTAACCGGGAGTTCCTAGGTTCGAGTCCCGACGCTGGCAGGATTTTCGACTCTACCTACAGAGAGCTAAGATGAATTCAGTCGCAGTCTGGAAAAGATAACTAGTGGCCAGCTGTTCTGAACGGTAGTTTTCCATGGTTTTTCCAATCAATACCAGGCGAATGCCGAAGTACCCTAACAACGGGCCACGGACCACGCGCGATCTTTCCTTCCTATTCCTTGTTCCATCCTCACCCATTACTTGCACACACTTACACTTACAAGCACTACTCTAACACACATACCGGAAGACCGGTCGGGAGCTTAGAGCTTGTTCAAGCTGGTAAAACATACCTAGTTGGGGAAAACCCTGCTAGGTCGGCACCGTATCTCACCATTCAGCGAGAGAAGATCACCACGACCTCCCGAAAAAAAACATGCAGTGCACTTACATTGTATTTACTAGGTGATGCGCCCGGAATCACTAATCAATAAATCAAACACATGCTTCACGCTACAACCTGACCCACATTTCCGTACCGCACTATCCGAGCCCCGCTCAGACGCCTCCACACTTCACCTTCCATCTCTCGTCTTCCACCTCCCGCATTCCGTCCTCACAATACGCGCCCCAATATACATTTGGCCTGTTACGCTTTTGTAAAGACAAAGTGGATCTACTCTGCGTCCTTTGTTGAAAAATTCGAACAAGCCTTTTTCATGCGCCTTGACTACAAAATAAGTTACGAGGAGTAATAGTCTTTCTTTCCTTTTTCCAAATGTCACAAATATACCGGTTAGATTTCAAGGACAAAGTTCCGAGTCGACTTGTGTCATACAACATAAAGATTAGTGATTATAAAATTAATCAATCGAATTTTTGTTCACTTTAAATACATGTAAATTTTGTGAATCCTTGCAGAACTTTCACTTCACCTTCAATCACGTGTACGTCATCTTCAATCACGATCGATCTCAAATCCCGGCACTGTGTGCATGACGCCTCCACGAAGCATCTCTGCGCACACAGTCGTTTCGCCGCGGCGCGCCGTGCTCCCAGCGACCGCGGTCGCCTCCACATAGGCCGCTCGGGAGAGATGCAAAGTCATAAAACTCGGGACTCGGGTTTGCTTGTAAAGGGTTCCGCACGCAGGTGCAGCTGCTAACCCGGCGCTCCTTGTAACCCCGGCCTGCAGGCTCCGCCGCTGCTGCCCCGCCTCCCCTCCGCCTCCGCCGTCGACCACACCGCCCTCTTCTCCCCCCGTCTCCTCTCCCTACCACCCCGCATTCATCCCTTACCCTAACGTTGTCCTTGCTGCTCCCTGTCCCCGCTCCCGCCGGCCCTGCCGGCCCCGCCTTGCCCGCCGTCCCCGCCTTGCCCGCCGCTCCCGCCGGCCCCGCCGGCCCCGCTGCCGTGTTGCGCTACGCCGACCGCGCAGGAGACCCCTTGACTCCGCTCCGGGACGTCACCGCTTCCCCCCCTCCCACCGGCATTCGGCATCCCGTCCCACGCCAAATGCCCCACTCCCAATGCCATTCCGCTTGCCCGTCAATAGAAATACAATAGAAACTGATATTGGCACATCCAGAATTTCATACCAATTTTAAAATAAAAAAAAATTCCGTAAATTCCGTGGAGGCAGCAAAGATATTGTGGCAATTCGTAATTTAATGAATTAAGGATTTAAAAGGTATCAAACACTAAGTACCACAAACAACAACATTCTTTGTTGTTAATACCACCTCAATTCTTTATTACTATTCGAAAAACGATTGTGAACAATTTAATAAATATGCATTTCAAGTTTTGAAGTGAGTCATAGATATCTGTGTCTCTATCTAAATAATCCGCTTTCGAATATTACGAGTTGACGAGAAACGAGACTTTCGATGACACTTTTGACGTATTCCACTTTTACGTACTTACACTCGCCTACATTTCTGTCTTTTAATTTCTGAACTCCTTTTTTTCTATTATCTGTCGTTTACTCAAACTTTATACTTATTATTAGTCAATGTATACCTCATAATATTTTTTTTATTTCTAAAACAGAGAAAGGTGTCTTGAGATTTTCTGAGCTCTTCGCTGAACATCTTTATTTCTAAATAGGTAACGAATTTCTAGACAACCATCGTCTCTTCGAGCGTTTTAGATACAATTAGTCAATTAATCCACCGCATTATTTTATGTAATCATTCTCTACTATTGGCCAGTTAAAACCGCGATTCGTCCCAAACTTCCGCCGCGCCTGGTCGTCCAGCCAGTTGCGCTTTCCACACCACCGTCAACCACGCCTCGACACTTTGCCGCCCAACTGCCGCCACCGCGCCCAGTGATCGGACCTTCCCCTCCAGCCGCCGCGTTTTCCCTTCATCGATCCCTCTTCCGCACCAGCGAAGCCACCGCCGCCACGCCTCTACCAGAAGCGATCGCTGTCGCCAATGTATGCTCACCTTGCCTCAGCCCCGCCCCTACCCCGAGCCTCCTCCGCGACCCGTCTTGCTTCACTCCGTCCCGATCCGCCCACTCAGCTCAGCGAATGCTCCAGGGGTACACTGTCAGATGTGTAATTGAATTTTTTGTACATTAATGTATTAATAAACAGGAAACTTAATGTAACTAAATTAAAATCAATAAAGATTTAATGAAGTCCTCCCGTTTCCCTTGCCTCGTTATCATTTGCATCATATTTTTATAATCACCAGACGATCAACATCATTCATTTATACATTCATTCATTCATTCCTGATATGAGATCAAATCTTTGATTCTTGCATCCTAATGTGCATGTATACATTAAATTGAATGCGCGACGATGATAATTTATTTATTGTACTTTACATTAAAATCTCGCAGAAATTTCTGAGATGTACTCTAAAAACGGGCCACGGACCATGCGGGATACTTCCTTCTCTTTCCTTGTTCTATACTCACTCCTTACTTACTCTGACTTACTCTTATATGCGTTACATTACTACTAATTTCGGCAGTCAATAGTTTAGAGCCGGTCCCGGCTGTGGTGCTGCTCCTCTGACGGAAGATACCTGGTTGGGAAAACCCCGTTAGCCGATGTGTAGGTCGGTGCCGAATCTCGTCATCCAGAAGGGATGATCATCGTCACTCTGAGAGATCAAACATGCACTATACTTATGGCATTAATGAAGTTAGCAGTTGAGTCTTGAAAACGTCAATCTGTCCATCCAGCCGAGCCCTGCCTCTCCCCGTCCCCAACAGCTTGCCCCGTGACCTTTCCTTTCCCCTCCACTCCACTCCGTCCCACTCCATCTCCTACTCCGCTTTGCCCCTTCCCAACTCGCCCCGCCCCACCCCATCCCACCCCGCTCCGCCTGCTTCCGCCAGGCAGCATCGCTTCGCTTCGCCCCGCCCTGCCCCACCCCGCCCCGTTCCGCTCCGCTCAGCCCCGCTTCCTCGAATTCCGCTCCCCGCAGCCCCGCACCGCCCAACTCTGCTCCTCCCAGCCCCGCCCCGCCGCGCTGCCCCATTCGCCCTCAGTCTCCCTCAGCGATCGGCGTTTCCGCGAGGCGAGCGGAAACGGGCGCGCCGGCGGGCGGCGAAGGCCGCATATGTTGGTGGGCGGTCCCACGCCGTTCCGCGCCGTCTTTTTGCCCTCCGCGACAGTCGACCATTTTAGGCGGCCGCTCCTGCTGGCGGATCTTGGGGAACCCCCGTCCCAAAAACCAACCTCACCGACTCCTCTCCCCGGGGAATTTCCGCTTGTTCTAACACTAATGTTATCTTGTCCGCCAAATGCCTCCTCTGCCTCCGCCCTTTCTGTTCCGAAGCCGTCGCCTCTACCGTCTCCATCGCTTTCTGTCGGCCGACCGTCTTCGCGGGAGCCAGTCCTAGCCAGCGCCCAGCCGGATCTTTATTCCTTCAACCAATTCCTTGGCTATGTGCATTTTTCCGGCGGATCTCGTTCCTATGTGGAGGTTTACAGCCTCTCTCGTCGGGCCTTTGGTTCCCTTGTGTCTCGCCGCCGCCGCCTCCTTTGTTCATTGTGCCGCCGTGGGCGTGGTCTCCGACGGAAGCGGTTCAGCGTCGTGACAGCTGGGGACCGCGGCGGCTGAGGGTGGTCGATCGCATTCGCCTTCGTCTCCGATGCCGTTGCGCCTCTTTCGATCGGCTTTCCGCACAAGGTGGATTTTCATCGGTATTTCTTTTGCCCCACTCTCGTGATGTCACTATACTACTGTCATCTCAGAACATTTCTTCTGCACTTTTGCAGCCCTCATTCCTGCCATATTTCATCCACCATTTTTTTTCAAAATATCCTTCCCATTATCCGCTGACTTCATAATCCTCACATATTCCTTCCATTTGTTGTTTTATTTCCTTTCTTGTTTTATTTCTGGTCTGGTCTCTACATCCTTTGACAACTCACCCTATTACTTCCATCGTATCCAATGCCAGCACATCTTACTCAAAATACTCTGCGTGTATTTTTTTGTGTGGATTTTTTTGAGATTTCAATTTAAAATTTCTTACTGCATAAGTGAATGACAAAACCTTTCATCCTCCACCTCTAGGACCGTCTTTTATATCCGCTCAATTCTCTTGGGTCCCCAGAATCGCGGAAAAACTGTGTCTACTTTTGAAATTAAGGTCTTGTATCGGATCGTATAACTGTATATAATAGCTTCTGATTCTATTGGAAAAATATAAGGGTAAATAGATATGTTAATAAAATAAAATATGAAAATTAAAAAACTCAATGCTGATATACTATATTTCAAATAAAAGACTGATTCCACGTAGCGTTATATACTAGCTTTATTACGCGTTCGCGGATTCTAGATCAAAGCCCAATTTAAGCTTTAGTATCTTCGGAGAAATAACAATAATATTATTCTTAAATTGAAACACTCGATATAACGATGCTTCTGTGGATTCTCACCACTAGTCATTATACAGAATTTCTCAGTAAATATGTCAAACTTCATGGGCATATAGCAAACTTCATGGGCATGATCTCATCTGGATCATATCTCCACCCATCCAGCGTGGGAAGATCGCCGCCACCTCCCGCCATAAAAACATTCACTCCACTAATGGGACTATTGACCTTAGCAACTGGCACGCCAGGAGTCACTAATCAGTCAACTGAAGTTGCATGGCGTTGAGGAATAAGCAAGAGGAGTGAGGCCGGTAGTGATAAGATTCGGTGCGAGAATCAGAGGGCGACTGAAAGCTGGAAAAGCGGGCCGCCGCTAAGCCGATCTACTCAGCTCAGCTGCAGTGCGTGTATCTCCGAATACAGAGTACTTGATTCGCTGAATGCTCAAACGCACTAAGTAATTCTGTACTAATTTTTGGGAAACAAAGGTAAAACAATATAATTATTAGTACAAGGATTGTCAGAATGAGACGAAACTTAACGGAGACGGAGGATTAATTAGCACTCGGTAAGTTCATTGTAAATGACATCCTTCTGATATATTATTTGTATAGTAAAATATGCAAAGCTGTAGAATTAGGTTGCTTTTGCAATCAATATAATTTTGATTTAAAGAAATTCTATGAATACATAAACAAATTAGTTATATTTATTGATAAAGGCAGTACATTGATCTTATATTTCTTTCAAAGCTCTACTCGTATTCTTAATGACTTCCATTTTTGTCCACATTTCTGTCTTTATAATATTTTTCATCTGGCAATTGTGTTTCATCTCTTGATTTAAAAAGAAGTTATTTTCTCTGAATCCCATTGATGAATTATATTTCTTGCACAACCCCTGGAGTTGATGATATATAATAAAAAATATAACGAAATTTTGAAATATAGAGTGGTACCTTGAAATATCTCGCACTGAGGTCTCAATAGAAAAGGAAGTCTTCATATAAATAGATGACAATCGCTTCTTGGAATTCATTATTTCATTTCCGACCACCAAAGAACAAAATGAAATTACTTTTTGCGTTACTATACCCTCCTACTGGCGATGTATCCTGAAGAGGTTACATTTCTCTGATATTCAGAAGAATATTTCAGTCTTCTGCGAATACGTTCTTCCACAACCTCCTTTCACCGTTTTAACAACAACATTAACATTAGCAACGCGTTGATTTTTTTAAAGAGTAGTACCACAAGTTGCTGTAGTGAGAACAATTTCGAAGAAAAATAAGTGAAGTACTGGCCTTTGGATGTTTTTGCTCTCAGCTTAAAATACCTACTTGTTTGCATGGGAGGAAATTGTGATTTTATTTTTGTACACTATCCTATGGAGCTGCGTCCAAAGTGTGTATTTCTGCGTTTAATTTATTTTCCCCCAAATGTGGTTTTAGGCTGTTCTAGTAATCAGTGATTCACTTGAAAAGCACGCCTGGAAGTGGCAAAGCAGTAGATGCTTTTCGAAATTGAACATTTTCGACTGAATATGGAGTGAACCAAATTCAAATAACGGTAAGAGTTTACAAAACATTTTTTCTATAAAAATTAAAAGACACCCTTTATAGTTTTCGCAATTTGCGTATGTAGTAGTAGTTCCAGAAATAGTATCTTGAACACACGACAAATTTTGAGTCAGTAGCAAGCAGTTATACATCACTTACATATTTCTACATACAATGAAATAAGAGTTACTATTTCGTTAGAATATGCTCAGGTGCATATAACATACAAGAATGTACATGTATATTGTTTTACTAGATATAATGTTAATAATGAATATAGGGGACGTAAAAGGTTTTAGGAGAAATAGAATCTCTAACATATCACATACAAAGATTCGTAATTCTGATTTCGGTTTCTATAATTTTCGCATATGCACGATCTTCTGAGTACGTAGCAAAGTTGATTTTTTCTTCGAGGAATTGACAAAATACTTTCAGACACCAACAAAACCAACACCATAACTAATTCTTCACCGACGCCTGAATTTATGAAAAGAATCCCGTCTAGAGGAGCCCCAAGGCGTCCTCACTTCTTTCCCTCAATTTTTGTGTCCCAGCACTTTGAGCTCGTATTTGAACCTCACAGTGGAATAAAAAAAGAACAAAAAAACCTATAATTCAACGCCATTATATGGGCAATTAATTTATAATAATGTATGCTAGGAAAAATGTAGAGGAGACCAAAAAACATATAAATTCGGTCAGTCGTTTAGCGGCATCGTCGTCGTTTAGCTGCAAATAGGGTCTCTTTGGACACACGATATCGTAAAAACACGTAACAAAACATTCAACTGCAATTGCAGTCAAAAATCATAGCCGCATATCTCCCCGTTTCAAATATATTCACTGACAAGAGTGTATATATTGTTTGTACCCTTTCTTATAAAGGAACCTACGATTGCTTCTTTGTCAATCTCATGAAGAGGCTCAATTCTCAACCATCTAGTATCCTTGAATTAACCAGCCCAGACGACTAAAATTTCATAACCGCCTTTTACATTCACTCTCTCTCTCTCTCTCCTTTCGTCCTTCTTCTCCCCCTCCTCCTCTTCCTCTTTCTCCTCCCCCTCTTCTTCTTCCTCCTTCTCCTTCTCCTTCTCCACCTCCAACTCCACCTCCGACAGTCAGCTTAGTTCGAGTATAGTGAGCGCCTTGCAGTCGATCCAACCGTAATGAATAAAGCACACTTCGACTCTGCCCGCTCCACGCAAGCCTCCACCGCGTCTGTGTTCACCGCGCATCACCATTCCACTGTGGGGTGTAGAGACCCGTTTTTGAACTCGTTTTTTTTCGTCCACGAGACTAAACTCGCGAGTCGGCCTCGCCCGGCAGGCGTCGTGCAGTCGCCACCGATTGTTCCCTATACACCGCTCGCAATCTCCTCCAATGTAACTCCTCCCTCGCATCTTCTCCTCTTCTATCCTCTTTTTTCCGTTTGCCTCGCCCTCCCTCCCTGTCTTCGCAAATCTCGTGCCGCCCACGCGTTGCCCAAGTTGAACGGGGAAGAGCGAGCCAGAAATGTCGAGCCGGTTGCTCTGTTCGATACGAGAGGGAATTTATATTTGTGTAGGAGTCACAAAGAGAGGCAAGTTTCCCTTGTTCAAGAGAAGGAAATGCCTATGAAACACTGTGTGATGTGAAATGTAAGAGAGATACCGGCGGTCATTTGTTATAACAGAGGAATTCCAAGTCATGAAGAATGTTATTTTATATCGTCTTGAAATTAAGTATACGTTTATGTACGTTCAGTTGTTTATTAAGTATAAGAATAATTTATGAATATATATATATATATATATATATATATATATATATATATATATATATGTTTGCTGTTGTGCAATTGTGTTACAATCTCACATTAATAGTGCTTTTAGAAGCAATTTCACATCCATAAAATATTGTTATTCTACTACTTACTAAACGACCGGCTGCAAAGAAACCCGAGAAACGCTCAAGAAGGAAAAACGTGAACTTTTCCTTCGAGCGTAGTCTGTCTCATTCTTTCTCTCCTGGTGATTTATGACTCGAATTCACTTGCCAAACCCGACGGCAGTTAATTGAATTACTCTGTTCACAGGTTTCAGTACAATGTGCCGATTTTCCCTTCTCTTCGCCCTTTAATTTTACCGATCTCGATGCTTCGAATAATAGACACGTATTCAGAGACATTTTCATTTGCGAAACGACCCAATACCAAGTGACGAGTAGATGATTTGCAATAAATGGATGAGATTTGAGGTCTCCTTTCCATATCACTAACCTCCGAATCCACAGGAAAATAAAATCGTTCTTCAACCACCAGTAGCTCTTGAGTTAGATGCCACACGACGCAATAAAATATGATTTTCTGCTTCTTTCAGGGACATATTCTCAATCATGTATTACTCTGAAAATAATTTGTGAATAGATGAATACGCGGATTAGGTTAACACTGAAAAGTTTGCGTTCTTATTCACAAACCGCGGTCGTCAGAGAATTGGCAGAGTCGAGGATTATCCTTGGCCAGTAAATATGATTGGATGTGGAGGATCTCGATCTCGTGGTACTGTTTCTAAACAATAATTATACAGCCCCTTCAAACGCGATCTCCAGTTTTACATATCGCTTCGCATTCTGTGTAATGGTTCCTGAGCTAAAAAATCTAGCATTTCTAATTAAGAAATTGATATTTTTCAAATTGCCATTGACAAATACGCGAATATGCGAAATTATACTAACAAAAAAGAGGCATGACATAAACAGCAAATGGATTTCAATGCAGTAAGAAGCGTTCAGCAGTTTAAGAACAAATATAAAAGCATGAAAATAATGGTTTAAAAAGTGGGAGTGATGATAAAGTTCCTATTTACGACGATGGAAGCAGCTACAACGCTGTGTACTTAATTGCATGAAAGAGTAACTGCATTCATTCGCCCGAAGATACTTACTGCGTGTGACTATGATTTGGGATAAGAAAATGCAGTTAATATGGTTCAAAGTAAGTGCTTTTGGTTTCATCTTCCTTGTAAGTTTTGTGTTTAATTTTCAAAACAAAAATATTGGCTCTCTTTCGAGAGTTTTACAGATGTTTTCGATAAGTAATAATAATTCATATTTATGTTTTGAACTTCTCTGAATTTAAAGTAACACATACTAGTATAATGGAAAAAAATGCTTGTATTTCTGGATGATTTATGGACAAATCTGGAAGCTGAAACAGGTTATTATAAATTCGTTACTGAAAATGTAATGTATGATTAATTTTAAAAAAATATATTTTCTCTTATGAATTTCTAATTTCAGTTATATTTTATATCATTCAATTCAAAGAAAGATTAATTAAATGTTAAAAATCAATATTGATTATATATCTGCCTTATGTTATCTGATCCCATTACTTATATGAATGCTGTGTGTATATTATTAATGGACATACTCTAAAGTGGATTGTGATTCCAATATCAAAAATATTTTTAGAATATTAATGGACTGATTGCAGAGTTGGATTTCTGAACTTAGGATTGTAAAATTTTCAAGGGCTGTTGTAAAAAGGAAGTAATTAAAACAAAATTGTTTTGGTTTTGCAATGTGTATATTTCTATTTTCTAGTAATTTATTATCAAATATGGAACAACCAAACTATCCTTTAAAGCATTTTTGGAGAGCAGAATTTATTTTTTGATTTTTTTCCCTTAATCTAGTTCTACACTCTCTATTGCAAATGAATCAAAACACTAAAGTTTACTGAAGGACTTTTTTGGTAATCTTTACAGTAATGTTGATGGATTGGTGACATATCATTGACATTGTAAATAAATGAAACAAGTTTTGTCATTACCAACAAACTTTTGTTGGCAGTGATAAAACCAGTTATTTTAAAATTTCTACTATTGTATTAATGTCAATAATATTCATATTTAGAAAAAGCAACTAATAGATGTGTCTCAATTTGAATATTTCATTTCCAAGTAAGGAATTTTAGAGAGAGATTACAAGTAGCAGCAGCTGCGAGAAGGACCAGATATTATGGGAATGGTATATATTCCCAGGAACGCAAACATTAGCTCAAGAATTCCACATTCTAAAAACATCACAGAAGAATTTGAGTTTAAGAGGAAACATTAGTTGAGGGTGCAATATTTATCTCCTTAAAATTTGAATATTATCAAGTTATGATGAATGAGCAATGTATTCTTTAAAAAATTTAATTTTTGTCTAAAAGTTAAATTGGCGATGGAATTAAATATGAACTACATCCTTCATTTGTTTGTTTTTTGCTATTTGAGTTTGGTAATTGAGTTTTTATGTTTGTTCTTCAACTTGTTAGCAATGCAATAAGTATTGATTACACTGAAACCAGTTAGTAAGTTTTGTCAGGTCTCTTATTTTTTTATTTTTGTTTGTTTTTAACTTATGTTCAATAATATTCTTGTATTTGTGGATTAAATTTGTCAAAAGTATAATTAATTTACTAGAAAAGTATATCTGTTTGAATATTGTATATTAATGAAATAAATAAAAATATTTATTAATTTTATTCATTTTTTATATAATGAAAACAATGAAAACAAACTTATGACTGAATTTAACCAAGAATCTACTTAGTAGCATTTTTATCTAATTGCTATTGTATTCTTTCTTTAAACCTTTGTAATCCATTTCAATTCATTTCATAGCTGTTTATTCAAAACTGTAATTTAAAATTCCCGGACTTTTTATTTCCCTGATTAGGTTAACGATACCTACCAACATTGGTTTTAAGTGTTGCAGGTATATATTTTTTTGATGATCTGACAGTAAATATAGAAAATAGAAACTTTCTAGAAGTTGAAACTAAGATAAGTGCTACCATATCTTTAATTATCTTGTTCCCCGTACGTCACAAACAGGTTTTACTGTTTTTTTACTAATTAAATCTAAATCTAATTAAAAGCAAAAGCTAATAATGTTACTTTATTACAAAATAACCTGCACCGGTAGAATGATTAGACCAAATTATATAATATTAAATACATTATTAGCTGCATCCATAACAGGGAACAATAAATTTTTCAAAATTATACAGCATGTAACTGACTACCCAAATGATTTATATTACCGATGATGAAAAGGAATAGCAAATATCCAAAGAGAATTTCTCTTTGATACTGAATATATTTGATTTCAATATGAAATATTTTTTCTACCTTACTGGAATGTAAATTTTAAAGAGTGGATGTAATTAAAGCTATAGAGCACATGTACTTGTATAGTTACTTTGTCAAACGTATCTTCTCCGAAATATTAATTCAACTAACCCATTGTAACCATTTTTCTGCTTTCTGAAGCAAACAGAAGGATCTCTCTAAGTTTTGAAAGCATTCCATTACTTCAACAGCAAAAAATCATACCTATCGGAGTCATGTATATTGTTTAACAGGGTAACCAACCGCAACCAAGTTCAATACGATATATATATATATATATATATATATATATATATATATATATATATATATATATATATATATATATGCCCAAATCGGAGGTATAACACACGGATCCAAATCGGGTTGCTTTTGGGGTGTGTAATCCGCGGATCGCAACTAATCCTTCCGTGTGAATAAAGATTTTTGCTTTGATTCACGAATTATCTGAACTCGATAATTCTCGGATTACAGGGTGATTACAGGCTGTATGATACTCCTTGAAATATTAGCCACCGAGTATGAAGACGCTAGACATGTTTTTCCTGAGCAATTATAAACAATTGTCGTGATATTTACAATATATTCATTCGTTTTGTGACACTCATTCTATTTCAACTTCACTACTAAGCTCTCCATGCTTTTACTAAGGGGTGAAAACATTACTGCCTTCCCAATGATTCGAACCTACGAGGCTTCTACAGAGAGGTTGCCTCCGCAGCCACCTGCGCTATTTCGGTCCGGAACGCGTTGTGCAATGAAATGAAAGCTTAGTTGCGGGTTATTATCGCCGAAAATAAATTTGAGGTCTCTCCGCGTGAGCGCGCCACCGCTGCGCGCCGACCGCCTGCCCTTGACAATTGGGGAGCGGCGCTATCGACACCGGCCCGGCGCTCGCGACAAAGCTCCCGGCGCCCACCGCTTTGTTGCCCCACTTCCGTCGCCCCTCTGCCTTCCCCTTTCTCTCTCTCTTGCTCTCTCTCTCTCTCTCGCTCTCTCTTGCTATATCTGTCTCTCCCTATTTCTGTCTCCCTTTCTCGCTGTCTGTCTCTGTCCTTTCTCTCTCTTTCCCTTTATCTCTCTCTCCCTTTCTCTCTGTCTCTTTCCCATTCTCTCTCTTTCTCTATTTCTCTCTCTCTCTCTCGCTCTCGCTCTGTTTTCCTGCTCTCTCTTCCAGGGGAGGGCATTCCGCTATGCCATCGCTTCTGCGGGCGCTGTTCATCATTTCCCATCCCTCCGCCGTCCGCACTGTTCCGCGTGCCCTGACCTGCTCACCACTGACACTCACGTTCCGATAAAATAAGGCGGTTAACCGTCGGACGTGGAGAGACGGCGTTGCCGCATTCTGCGTGCGCTAACACAATACGCTTGTGTGATTAGTAATACCGGGCGCGTCATCTGCTAATGTCATTAGTCCCGTAGTGTAATGCATGTTTTAATATTGCAGAAGGTAGAGGTGATTTTTCCCAGCTGGATGGCGAGATCCAGAACCGACCTACCTCTAAAATTGCGGGGTTCCCCTCAACTAGGTATCGCCCACCAGTGGGCACCCCCCCATTCGGGACAAGCTCTAAGCTCCCGACTGGTCTGTGCAGTAGTGTAGTGTAGTGAAGTGCGTGTAAGTGTCTGTGTAAGAAAGAAGTGAGGATAGGACAAGGAAGAGGAAGAAAAGATTGCGTGAGATTCATGGCCCATTTATTAGGGTTCTGCTCCGGCAATACCTAGTATTGATCGGAGAGACCTCGGAAAACTACCGGTCAGAGCTGCCGGCCGCTAGAATTCTACTCCAGACAGCGGTTGAATGCAATCTAGATATGTAGCTTGTGTCGAAAATCCCGCCACCGTCACAATTGGAATATCACACGATGAATCGGCCACTATTAGGTTAATTTTAACAACAAAACTAACATCACACGCTTCTCAAATTATTACCCACGCAACGTAGCTTTTTGCAATTAATCTCATTCTTAACACTTGTAATGACGCTCGTCTGATTAACTGCGGTATTCGGGCCATGTGAATAATTTGTTCTATAATTTAAGATGACAACTCTGTGTAACTTCTGAAGCTTCTGATTTGCCGTTTCTTTTGGTTACGGCATTGGCATTACCACGTGACGACGAACGTGAAGACGAACTGATAACTTATTGGTAGTGTAGATATCTCGCGTCTTCTCCCTTTCTACAAATCTTGTCCTACTTCCTTTGTCAGCTTCTACCCTTCATTTTGCCATTTCTATTTTTCATCAACGTTGCCTTATTTTTGCCGTAGTCGCCTGCGTTCACCTTTTTTATTCTTTCGTTTCCTGTACGTGCTATTCATCACTATATTTATGTTCAGTGACTTAATCAGAAAATTCAATATGATATAATATGACAATCTGAGATAAAGGAGACCTCAAATACAGTCAGACTTTTATAATCTGTAACGTACAATTTGGTAAATAAATACGATATTTGAGAAACATTTTGATTACAATTGAATGGATGAAAATGAGAAGAGTATAAGTGACATTTTGTAAATTCTCAGAAAACTGTTTATTTATTGCAATATTAGTGTAAATTGTGGTATTTTGTTTTATCATTGAAACATCGACATTTCAATTGTTCATTGAAACCATGAAATTACATTTCAGTTGAAGTATATCCTAAAATAAACACGTTTTTCTCAGAATTTATAAAATGTCACTTGTACCGTTCTGATATTCACCCATTCAATTATAATGCACTTGAATTTGATGGAAACATGAAAAAGCGAATTTTACTGGGAAAATGTGTCAGTTATAGTTTTTATCCTTTTCCTACTATTCTTTCCCCACACACATATGAGTATATACAACTCCATTTATGGTTTCTAAATTCATCGTTGTCCTTTATCTGATCATTCCATACGTGCTAATTTACCTTAAATTGCATATCAATATTTACAAAATGTATGTTTCGATGTAAGCTACAATTTACAATTTCTGTTAATCCCGGTAGAAATTTCATGAACGCTTCTCCGTTCGTTCATTGTTGTGTCCTGAACCTTCTCCGCAACATTTCCTTGTAATTAATTCTTCACGGAACATCAGAAGACATTGTGACTGAATTGTAATTTTGACAGGTCTTTTGACACTTATTCCTGATTTCTTGTATTAATTTTCTATTCGTCCACATTGCACACACTTTTATATCAACAGAATATTACAAGTATCATCAACAGAAATGTTTAAGTTTTCATGTTTACTACCCTCCCTTCCGGTACAATATTTGTGACTGACTTTTAATGTGACTGGGAACAGGTTGAGAAAGAATGATCGCGCGTTGTTCGTGATCTATTGTTGAAGGGACTGCGTACGCATCCGCTTGGCGCTGACCAGAGAAAATCATTTACACGACTCATCAGAGCAAGAATTTATTTCTAGGCTCGTCCGATACGTGTTCTCTGTTGATGACAAATACCACGTCCCATGGGACGCAAACCTAGACCTTCAGGGTCTTTTGATAGTTCAGCAGCATCTCAACCCCATGTGCTATCAAATCACTCTGCTCATTGAAACCTCCGTACTTTATTGTAGGACTGCTCCAATGCAAGAAATGGCGCCAGATTTCCTGCGGTGGTCCACCGGTGTAGCCCATGGGCTACCCGTCTTTCACTGGACTAGAGTCGATCGCACCCGAGCATTTCCCTTCCCTTTCTGTCGACCTCACTCAACAAGCAGCGAGTTACGTCTGTGGTCAATGGATAAGCGCTGGGCCAGGGCTCGCCAAGTGGGCGACCACATGAGCAGGCCTGCTTTACTCTGCCTTCCTCTCACACACCGCCGCTCATCATTGCTCTTTTTAATCCATTAATACTCCACATTCCTCAACTAAATATACCCGCTCACCTCTCTTTTCCCCTCTCCGCCTTGTCAGGCCTAGCCTTGCCTAACTCTACCTTCCTATGAGTCGCTTTACTCCGCCGTACTCTACCCCTTCACCTATCACATCATCTACCGCCTTCGTTACGTCGGTTTCCTTTGTCGGTCTCCGTTCACCCCGTCCCTTGTAACGAGCGCTCTCGCGTCCAGGCCGCCCCTTGCGCTGTCGCTCGCCACTCCGCCGCTGGCCACCCCTCTCCCTCTCTCGCTTCGGCTGCCGGAGCCGTGCTGGCCGAGATTTCAAAAATCCGATTCTCAATGGAACCTAATACTGTTCGTATAACCCTCCTATTCTTCGCGCGATGTCTTCATTTTTCATTCGATGCGTACCTGTCACTCTCATTGGCCCCCCTTCGTATCTCGTAATCGGTTCTTATTCCTTTCGCTCAACGGGAGCCCACGCCTCGCACCCCTCACTGTTTTCCAACCCCTGCTCACCCCCGCCTCCGACGTGCTCATAAATCACCATCCCACAATTGGCTTAACCAGGCGCTTTATTTTGTCTCTTTATCCAGTGGCTCTTTCAGCCCCGAGATTTCTCTCCGGCGGACGCTGCTGGCGGGGAGCGGGGGCATGTAGAGGAAAGCAAAGGGGATGAAGGGGTGAGGGAGTTCGAAAGCGGGAGGGGGATGAAGGGGTCAGGGGGTTGCGAAAGAGTGAGTGCAATGGGGAAAAGCTCGGTTCCGCGAGAGAGCGAGTGCCAATCTCTGATCTGCAGGTTCAGGGGTGTCAAGTAAGGGAGCAAAAGACTAATGAGGTGGAGTATGTTTGATTACTATGCAACCGGCGGGGTCTGAGGTAGATACGAAGCATAAATGTACTCTTTGGGAGAAAAGACGAAAAATTTTCCTCAAAAGTATTAGTAACATGCCGAAAATGCGGTGAGTATTATACATCTGCGGTGACGTGAATAAGACAAGAGCATGCTTGAATTTGTCGGGAATATCGTGTAAGGATGACAGGCGTGAGAATATGCTTATCGAAGAATATGATTACGGTGGAAAGAATTCAGAACTGCTTAAGTTGAACATATAAAAATTCATGGGGTAGGAGCAAAATGTTGCCTAAAATTACGATGACCTTCATTTCATTAATCCTGAATCACTTTCTTCGAATTTCTCTAAAAGAAATTTAAGCTCCAAACGCTGTACAAACAGGTTCATTGAGCTATAGTATGTGTGTAGAAAGTAGCATGAAATGAACACCCAAACTGAGAAGTATCTGAATTTACGCGAACATGATTCTTCCACTGGCTTACAAATATTACAAAAATGAGCAATTTCATTGCGTTCTTCCAACCCCTTGAATTCTTGTGCGAAAACAAGTAAACGATAATAAATTGAGTTTGTAAATGAGAGTAAATGCTAGAAAAGCGAGAAAAGAGTATCGGACTGGGCAAACTGAGGGGACATTAGAAAACAAAGCCGAGGGATGGAAGCAAGTGGGTCGCTCGATAAGTGCTCAGCCAGTGATTTGTTGAAAGTCACGGGGTTTATTTTATAGCTGCAGTGGATAGCCTTGTAATGACTGTTCGACAACGGCGTTATACTGCTTGCGTCAGGACGCCCGACACCGCGTAATTCCCAAGAGATCAATAATTGAAGCGTCAAATGCGAGAGGAAGCTAAGCCACAAGGGTACGAGACTGAGATTAATTGAGTTTTGTATTAGGTTTGTTTTCTCATAATTTTGTATAGTTAAAGTAACATTTTTCTTTCTTATTTTCGTGATATACTTGTGTAACTTAGAACATTTGAATAAACAACTCTAGATACATTTTACGGTTGCTATATTAATTAAAGACAAGAGTTTTATTTTTTCTAAAGACTATTTAGTTTTACATTTATCAAATCAAATATGGTTTTCATTGCACGCGCAACTAGATAAGTTACCAAAAATCATTTTTCCAAACAAGCTATACAAGTATGGAAAGCTAAATAACCTGAAGTAACAAATTTGTGTTAATGGGTTTCAAAGTGTCTAACAATGCTGTACTCACATTCTAAACCTATTTTTAATTATTTGCAATGTTACTAGTACCATACTGAATATGATACAAGTTTATTAACTAATATTCTAAATATAATTTTCAATTCAAATACTTTGAAGATCCGGTTCAGATGTTGGTACGGCTAAGGTCTGCTTAAGGACAGGCTGACAAGGACTCTATCTATCTTTCAGGAAAATAGTATGAACAGACGCCATTTCACATATTCAAACTAGTGGTTCTTTATTTAAACGAGTGGTGCAATAGCACATTTCCTCGTATTATTAGTTGTTGTGTAATATTATAACACTAGGTAAACTCGCAAAAGAGATTCCAACTTCTCGCACTTTTTCAATTTTTTTTTTTTTTTTACTAAATAAATCTAAATCTAAACTTGCAAGCATATTTGATAGGGCTTGGGACGCGATGTATACCCCAAAATTAAAATTCGTGTTTCAAATCCAAGAGATTTTGATGACAGATTGAGGAATGTCCATTTTAGTGAAAATCCTGTATACGGTCTAGACAGTGGTGCTGTTCACGACTACGTTACGTATTCAGTCATTGCTCAGTCAAAATTTTGCACTTTTTACTGCAGCATTACTATTAATTCTTGTTAGAATATCTTAATATAGAGAAAATGACTAGTGCTGCTATTGCAGCTAGCCTAATTTTTAACTTTTGCAGTTTTCGAACACATTTTGGAGAGATCAACTACAATGAGACTTGTACCATTCTTTAAGGACTCTTTGCTCTATCAAAGGATAAAAATCTAAAGAAAAAACTTCCAGCGTTTTTTGAAAAAATGCCTTTTTTATAAATTGCATTGCATTTATAAATTTCAAGCACAATTTACTTGGAAACACCTAGTTCTTTCAAAATATGTGCATGATATTATTAAAGATCGAAGTTTTTAGAACATATCTTCGTTGAGACTAAACTCTCTGCTGCCAATATTGTACTTTTCCAGTGTTAAATTTTTGCAAAGTCAGAAAATACACTGTATTCGCCGAAAATGGGATCGGCACCAATTTTGTATCGTCTTTTGCTACAAACAACGAGAAAATTAAAGAAGATTTTTATACGGTTTTTTAAATTGCCTCTACGTCGACCAAAAAAACGGGAAAAGAACTCGCAATTTCGAAAGAAACTATTACACGGTCTTATTTCAAGATCTACCTTTGAACAAAAGTTTTCTTTAAGGAAAAAATCTTTATCTTCAGTATTGTGATTGTAGGAAGACGCCGAAAGACATTTAAACTTTGTTAATTTTAAATAATCAGAATTATGAAATAAAATGAGGCGCTATTCTTTTAAGCGTTTTTTACACAATCCAAGAGAAAAGTTCTATTAAATAATTTGGAGTTATTTTTGAAAAAATTTTGAAAATGTTTTTGAGGTTTCATAAAATGTTGCCCCAGAAATCAAAAGATCAGTTTCAAACTCGCAGGACCTGGCATTCCTTTAAATTGATCCGGGAATAGCAATTTTGACTGAACGGTTTGGCGTTATCGTTCAATACAAATAGAAGGGCAGACAGACACATTTTGCCGTGAGTCGATTTTTTGGTACCAAGAACCTACAAACGTTGCATTCTGACTACACAACGTGTTAGAGAAGTAATTTTTCATAGATATGAACAAGATTTATCTACCTTTTTATTAGGTCCCGACAATATGAGTTTTTCTGTCGAAATATTGCCGATTTCCGTGGTTTCTACTTACTACGTATGTCGAATGGCGAGAAAGAAAGACCTACTTAATTTCTGTCGCATGATTAAAATACTTTATTTCTACTAAGTACGTACTAAGACGAGAAATTGGACGGTATATAGTACATGCTTAAACTTTACTGAATAAATGGAAAATAGATGGATTTCAATACAATGATAAGAACTGCAATTTTTCAATATTCTGGTTTCCTCGCTCTCTCAATGGTTGCCTCAATACTTAATACACACGGTGAAAATACATGTCATTAATATCTGAAAATCAAAGTATGCTTATTTTGTTACCCAAAATAAATATTCGAATGTTAAATTAAATTATTTTGCAATGTCGTCTCGCTAACCATCATTAGTTTAATCTTATGAAATCCGTTCTACTTGGCATTTTATGCAACATGATCATTATAAAGTCGTTCAATTCTGACTAGAACCTGTACAATTTCATGGATTTTATTACAAGGATCACAGCTTTTAATGCCGCCATATGATTAGTCATTCGCCCCTTGGGGCCTCAAGTGCTGCGAAGTGTGGACATGGGTGTCGAACAAGTGAACAACACAACTATATCAGTTTTTATAACTGCACATTATATGCTTTGAATATTCTATCTTAAGACTTCTATGTCAGACAATTTCACGTTTTAAAGTGCCAAGGTCTTGAAATTTTGAATTAAAACGAAACAAATATCAACTAACAATTTGTTTTGTTCATTTAATCCCTCAAGTCCATAATTTCTGAAATCCTCTCATCAAAAATACTCTTAAGGGTTGAGGACTTCACCGTATTGTTATCTTAATAATACATATGCATAAATCCTATTACCGGTTTTGCTCAGCGCTTGGATCTTTCCCATCGGCAGTACCACAGAAACAGTAGTTTTTCCTGGAGCACGTCTCTCTCATTCAGACGAAAATAGAGTTAAACCTTCCAAGACCTCTCGCTACTCGCTCTTTTGAAGCAGATTGCTTAATACTACACAAGGATCCTTCGACGGACTTCGCTCAAAATATCAACCACTCGTACCAGCGTAATAGCTACTCTTGCCACAGAGCGCTCTTTCGCAGGAAACATTTCATTTATGACGTCAAAGGAGAGGCTTCCAACTCTACAGTGCGTGCAAGCAATTGCTCTCAATTTAGAAATCCCGAAAGCCGTAGGCGCCGAGTCTTTGCACGGAATGAAAAGTGAAGATGGACTAAATGCCAACTGAAAATGTAGGGCAGTCAGCGGCAAATGGCGAAAGATGGATATTCAATATAGAATAGGTGCTGAGAGAATATACAATACACGTAGTGATGCAGTTTGTTGAATCTCAAAAAAGCAAATATTATATAACATTTATTTGATTGTTTTGAAAAGTGGATTACACCGTGCACTGGTACGTTTGGTTGGAGTATTTCGAAATTTAAAATGAACTTTCCAGAATTCTTCTTCTTCTTCGTCTTATTATTATTATTATTATTATTATTATTATTATTATTATTATTATTATTATTATTAGCAAAAGTGTGGCATTGTTGGTATTTAATGGTGGTATATTTTCATTTCGTATGAAATTTGTAAGATTATTTTCAGAAATAATATTATAGAAGTTACTAGAATGCCTACAAATATCGCAATTTTCGCCAGGTATAATATCAAAATAGATTTTAATGCAGACGGATTTTAATACTGTTACATCAGTTGTCGGTATTGAACAAATAAAACTGATTTGCAACGACGTATAAAATTTCATCAAATAACCATTTAAAATTTTGTTACGTAATTATAGTTATTTTCCATAATTATATTATTTTTTTAAAAATTATACATAACCGTCACTTCTGACATTTTCTCTTAGCAAACGATAACCCTGATATGTTCCTCATAATATATTTCCGTTTCATGTCTACGCGTATTCTTCTGACTTGGGAACAGCAATTGTATAAACTTCAACGCAGATGTTGGAAGTGCTACAGAGTCGGATATTATTGTATACTTTGGAGAGAGAGATAATTAAGGAGTTGGCACGTGTTAATTTAATCCGATACGTCTTCTCTTAATATCGCGATATTGCGTCGTCGCTGCGAGCGCACGCACATATTAATATCCTTGTAACCCCGAGCGGCGACGCAGCGCCGCCAACTCCGCAGCAGTGAGACCCCGCTTCTCTCGCCACTACCCCGCCCTGCCCCCAAACTCCGGCCCACCCCGTCCCTATTCTCGACCCTTCCCTTCCCGCGGCATTCTGCCTGTCGGTGTGGACGACGGTGGCGGCGGAGCACGGATTTCCCCGTGGACGCAACCCTCTCCCCTCCCCGCTGCACCCGTCCCCCCGACCGATGCTCGCGGCCCGCCACTGCCGCCGCGTGCCATATCTGCTGCCTCTGGTGGCTGCGCTGGCGCCGCGGTAGATTCCCATCCTTCTCCCTATGCGGCTACATAAGGTCCACCCGCGCAATCACTCGCTCTTTCGAGGTACTGCAGCTGGATCGGATGGGAAGATCGGCGTCTGTTTTTCGACTAAGGTGGATCAGGGCATCAACTGATGTCACTGCAGTGCATCTGACCGAGAGGTGCTAACGCAGTATTTTCGAACAAGCTAGATAACTAGGTCGAATTCAGCTGCTGTCTGGAGGAGAATTCTAGCGGCCGGCTGCTCTGATCAAAAAACGGACGGAAAACTACCAGTTTTCCGAATTTTTTCTGATCAATAGTTGGCAAATGCCGGAGTAGAACCCTAACAAACGCGATTTTGCGTTCCTCTTTCTTGTTGTATCGCCACCCCATACTTACACACAAGCACATAAGTACGTGCACTACACTATCACACATGTCGGACATCTCCACCAATTTCTTTTACTCAAAGAATCGAAACTACGAAGGGTGCTACTTTTAAGTTGAGTTGTCTGCTAATGAACCTCAATACTACTTACCGTTCTTTAATTTAACTGTAACAAATTCGCGATTGTTAACTCATAAATAACGCAGAGAATTGCAAATGCGTGCAGCCTTCAGAAGTGTAAAATTAAATTTTATTTTTGGCAGGTAGATTTGGGGATTGCAAAACTTTTGTATTTTTAATTATGTAATCAACACCCAAGATAGAATAGTTTTGATCTATTTTCGTGCCCTAAAATTTGCCCTTGCACCGTCATATGTCAGGGAGTCGATTCTTTCGCCACCTACGAGATTGCACCACAGAAGAAACAATGAGAACAAAGGCACGTATATTCGTTGGTAGTCTGGAGTAAAAGCCTCTTAAAACTCTCTGTAGAGTCTTACCGTACAGAATCGATCATTGTCGTCAGTTCTTGATGGAGTAAATTGGCCTTCTTTCTCGCGCAACATTAATCTCTCTGCCAAACGCGCTGTCAAGGCAACTAGTTCACTCCCATTGGCAGAATGTGATATTAATTCCGCCACGGCGAAGAACGTCGCGGTACATATTATCCGTCTCTGGGTGGTGGCAATTTGTACATTTCATCTAACAAACAGAGGAAAGGAAAACCCCCATTCACCGCGGTTCATTGCACTTCGTCGGAACCGCCTATCGCCACACTACTGTCACCGTACTCGTTCACATTTCCTTGAAATTTCAACAAACTGACATCGAGGTCAGTGAAGTAACTGATTTAACGTTTCCCATATTCTAAGGTAATTTTAGATCCGAGTTTTATAACACGCAGTTTTTTGGCCTATGTCCAAACACGTTAAGCCGAAGGTTCCATTGCTCAAGTGAAGTCTCACCCAACTCGTATTCATTCATCATTCAAATACATTCATCTCTTATGACTCATCATACAAGGCATTTTCAAACCCTAACTGTGATTACGTTTTTCTTAATATAAGATTCATCTGCAGTACGTGTTTCTTTCACTAGCTGCAATTGCTGCAGAAATATTGTATAAAAAAATATTGTTATTTCGTCAACTCTACGGTACACTTCACTTTCCATCTTATTAGTACTCTTTGTTTTGACGTTTGCATTTCGCTCTCAAAATTGTGACGCAACTGACGGAGTCACACGAACCGCGTTGAATCGTGGATTTTCTCAACCGAGAGCATTTCGCTCGCGACATCGCGATGAACAAAAATCTGTCATACTGAACTGCCATCTAACTGATTTTGTGTTAACTCTTGTAGCGCTCCAGAGAATTCGTTTCGTGTAGGTCTTGAATACCTACAATTACAGATCAAATTTCGGACACTAAGTGTCCTTTTCTCTTATAGTCGTAGTATATCTACACAACAATTCGCTTCCCTATCCAATGAACAGACAGCAGCTTCTTTTTCTTCAATTCTTTCCCACCGCCAAAACGGCCGGGTTGTTTTGGTTCCTTCGCTCACACCCGTCGACCACCCGTTCAATCTCGCAGCGTGCGCGTTTGTGCCTATTCCGCCCTTCACAGCACCGCAAACGGAGCACCTACGCCCCAGTTATTCGCGCCCACCCGCTTCTACTAGAGGCCCGCTTCCACTTCGTTACAACGCGCACACCCTTTCGCGGCTCGTTCGTTCCCTCTCACCCACTCTCGTGGGCCGTTTCCGCCGCCGCCAAGTTCTCTTCCTCGCTCCCGCCCCCTACCCTCGCCCCCGCCCCTTTTCTCGCCTCGCCACTTCCCCACCACCATAGCTCCCTGCACCACCCCCACCCCTCCCCACCCCGCCTCGCCGCTGCCCCACCCCCGCTCCTCCTCCGTCCGCCCGCCCCACCGCCCCTTCGTCCCTGTCCACCCCCGCCCCCGCACCATTGCCTCGTCTTCGCACGCGCGCGCCGCTCTTTCATCCTGCGAGCGCGAGTTGCTTAACTATGAATAAGCTTTGGAATCCCCGGCCCCACGCAAGTCGAAAACCCATCTGCCGTCCTCTCTGTAGAGCATCCTCCCTCTTCGCCAGAAGGAACAATGTTGTTACTCGGCGGAAACGAGGCTAAGTGTATGTTCTTTTTGAGATACAATCAAAAGAACTAAAGACGTGTTCGCATTCCGAATTATTTATTACATGTTTCACGTGTTCAAAGTCAGGAATTGTTGCACGGTTTTTAAACTTTGTGCAATTATTTACTATATGGAAATGAATGACTAATAACATTTTACAAATAAATTAGAATAATTGTAAATGTTACATTACAATGCAGTGTGGATGTGAGTTGAATTACACAAAGTCAAGTAGGGGCCGTCACATGAATTCGAAATCAGAATCAATTATGTCAGATATAGATTCCCGTCAGTATCATGTTATAAGGCGAAGTAGGGGAGGCCGGGTAATGTCACAATTTTAGATTTTTAATTTTTGAAGAGGCTGTGTTTACAGTTTCCTTTTCTACTATTAATGCATCACATAATATGAATAATTAGCAATATTTTCCCACAAATTGGTGACCATAGCAGCATTTGGTTTGTCGAAAAAAAATGTTCTGTCAGAGTAAATTTTTGAGACAACCTTCCCCGACTCCGGGTTGATTGTCGCAGACAATGGTGTTGGTTGTCACGGACTAGGTTAGAAGAAAAAATAAACATAAATTGGCATGAAAAAATATTTTTATTAAAATAAAAATCAATCTATAATATTGATAAAGCAATGATACATATTAAAGAGCAATTTAGACACTAAAATATTCATGTAAGGAATATTTTTAAAATGTCTGCTATGAGCCTAATCACTTTGGAGAGCACTCTCTCAATTTTGATATGAATAAAAGTATTTGGTTCAGGGGTACATAATTCATGAGCCCACTTTTACATTCTATATTCAGCTTTCATTTTCCTTAGGGTTACTGTTAAAACGGTTCACGACAAACTAAGCAAAAGAAATTATTATCTTTGTTACAATACTAATTGAGATTTTTCGTTCCTCCTGCATTTTACTTATTTTCATATTTTTTGCATTCTCATTATGTTTAGTTGTTTTTTCTTTGATTTTTTTTTGCTTTTTCTACTAATTCTTGAAGGTTTCTTTTAACTAGTGAATCTGTTAAAATTGTTGTAACTCGTGTGCGTGAATTATTTCTATTTATATTTTCGTCACTGATGCAGTCATGATGTCTGAAACTCCTCCTGTGATGGTCTTTTTTTTTATAATTTCTACACATCTTTACCTGAATCAAAAAATAAGAACTACTGAAAATTCCAGCCGGGGTATGTTGTGTAACGTCGCCAAGGGGTCAGATGGACAGCACATGTCGCAAGGCCAGCGACGGGGCGGGGGCAGTCCTTTGAAGCCCGCCACAGGCGGGCCCCGCCTCGTTGTAACGTCGCCAACGAGTCAGACGGTCAACACGTGCCGGACGCCAGCGAGGGGGCGGAGGCCGGCCCTGGGGGGCGGTCCCTTGACGGCGAGCGGAAGTCGCCGCAGGCGGCCCGCCTCGGGGGCCCGGGGGGGGGCGTGTCCCGGAATGCGGTGTCTACTGTCGCAAAGGAAATTGATTGGTGCGTCCAGCTGCGGTGCAGCTGGACTTCCAAATTGCTTGCAGGCCACATTCCGGGAAGAGAAAACGCCGCCGGCATGTGATGTCTGTCACGTGACCCCTCGCGAGGCGGCTGGAAGGTAACGAGCGTCAGTCATTCGAGTCTGAATCGGATCGGAGTGCGGCAGGCACTTGTCACCCGCCAGGGGTTATCGCGAGCTTAGGCTGCGAGGTGTGGCGATTGCCACGGGACACAGACTGGGAGCGGCGCCAAGCCGCTGAGGTTTGCGTCAGGTTGGGGCGGAATGCCCAGAGGTATGCTGTGTTGGGAATGCAGCGTGTTTCCAGGGAGCATGTATATACTGTAAATATTTTGTAATAAAACTGTATAAACAACTCCGTGTCTGTGAGTTACTCGCACCCGACGACGCCACAGTTGTCACATGTAACAAACATCCCCACATTTCTGTGACAACTAACCCCGCACAGTCCTTTCGAACAAGAGATGAGCTGGAAACACAAACATTGCACCTTATATCAATCTTGCTACATAATATCGTTGCCCAAATGTTATTAATAATAGTAAATAGATGGAATCCAAATTGAACTGAATAAAGAGTGAATAATCTGCGTGAATTGTATCAATAAATGAATATTTACGTCTGCAAAAACTGAAAAACAAAAAAGTCTAGAAAACTATTGCCAGTAACTCGAAACAGCGTACACCACTTCGCAATGTTGTGACACTGTGGCTTGACTTTAGATCGGTAGGGAGCAATAGCGTCTGAGAACGGAAACTTGTGCCTACCAACGCCGGCCCCGGTCTCTTCTACATGCTGAAGTTAGTTATGAACGTATATTAAAAGGTTAATTATGCCTTTGCAAGTTGTAAAGTTAACAAGTATTGGTAGAAAATAACATTATACGTTTTTAGTGAGTATGTCTTCTATTGAATGTCACAACACGCCTTAAAAATTTTATAGAGTGAACTATTCTGTTATAGCATTGTGTCGTTAAGTTAATTATCTGTCTCGCGATTGAAAATGAATGAGCAATGATTGAAATTACACTTCTTGCCTCAGTAAAAATGGGTAGAATTTTTAAAAAATTAGAACAGAAATTGCAATAAATATATTTTTCCTTTAATAAAGTACCATTTTATGTATTACTTCCCTATAAGCTTAACTTTTTTATTTTTAAATTTTATTCTTTTTTATCTTGGTAGAGTATCTCTAGATTCAATGTGATTCGACGATCAGTTACAGTCACAGTTCTTTATTTCTTTCCTTTTTCGAGAACACAACTTCCTATTTCCTGTTCAAACTTCTTGACCTACCGTACCAATATCAAACTTCTCACTGAGATATATAAACGTGTATTTCTGTTCTCAGCTTGTGTATTTTGACATTTTATATATCGCATTCAACTGAGACTCTTCTAATATGTTTTCGTCGAATATCTGTTTCCCAATATCTTTACTCGTCTGGACTTTTTGTTTGTGTATGTGTACTTCCGCTGATAGGAGAGGAGTTGGGTCTCACGTTTGTTTTCTCTTCTTTGCTCGAAAACACAAATTCATCTTAAGATGTTGATAAAGTCTTTTCAACAGTTTTTATGAGTGAAGGCGGCGTAATGGGGCTGCTTGGAGCATTTTTTTTCTCAGCATTTTCTTGTTGGTAGATGAAAACCTTTATTGTACTGCTTGTTTTTGTCTACAAATAAGATTAGATACAGATGTACTAATCCCCCTATGTACAAATTTCTTAGTGGCCTCGCAATATGACATACGATGCTGAAAATTCAGCAGAATATTGTTTGAAAGTATTAACCATTTCGAGAAATGTATTCAACACCTTTTCATAACATCGTAGCAGAATTTATTTAACATGCTTTATATCATTTAATCTAAAAATTACCGTACAGAGTTCGATGCTGAAGAACATTTTAATTGCAACGTTTTTTTTTCCTCTACAAAAAACTTCATACTAATTTAATAAGCTGTCAACATCACCGATCGATGAAAACGTTCGGAGTGTAAAACTTTTGGGCGAATTCCTCGAAGACCTGGATTGCACTTACTTGAGTAGATTCGTTCTGTAATGCTGCATTCAAAACGTCGACAGCTTTCGTCAACTTTATCACGAATATCGTTATTACAGAGTTCTGCTAATGACACCCGAGCTTAGTGTCAGGAAAATGGCCTGTCATAAAGTTTTGACTCAAGACTGCAATAGGGATAATTGAATTCGGTATATCTCTACCGCGGAAACGAACTCAAAGTTCTTACACGACGATGAATTTCCACTGCTTACCGCTTTCGTGTTTCGAAACAACAAGTTATTAAAAGTACTGAATTGCTCTACTCACAATATTATTATGTTCTGGATTTCTGAACAAATTTGCAGTACACTTCCGCAGCTATTCGATCGTTGTGAAAAAGGTAAATATAGAGATTCCCCTGAAGTTGAAGTGAACTTATAATTAATTTCATACGACAGTTTTGGTATGTAAGAAGAATTTGTAGTGATTATTGTTCTCAAAATAATATGCTTTTCTCCATAACACAATGACACAATTGAAGGAAGGAAAAGCAATATTGGCCTGATTTACATAACTTATTACAAATAATATCTGTTTATTCCATGGAATTGGTGAATGAAACTCTTAGGTTTCGTAAAGTTAACAGTAATTTAACTTAATAATGAGGATGCTCAAAGCTGGCATTATTTGATGGAAAGGGCTTCTAGTGTTTTCCTGAAATGCAATAGGCAACGCAACGTAAAATAAAATAAACAAGATTCGTTTCGTTAATGAAAATGGGAGAGAATGAATTGAATTGAATTGAATTGAATTGAAGAGAGAATTGAATTGAATTGAATTGAATTGAATTTGCCTTATTTTACGTGGCGAGAAAATGATAGTTTATTTCGTACCAAAACCATACATCATTGGGGAAAATGAGTCACAAGAGAAGCATTCAACAGCAAAATATGCATGTCTGCCTTCCATGTGGTTTACACCGATTACTAGTTTAAGTGGAGTGATGGTGCAGAATTGCACGCCTGAGAACGGGCATTACAAGCAAGATTGTTTTCACCATTTAAAATCATTCCGAGTATTGCAACACTGTCCTTCAAATGGATCAATGGGCATCAGTACATGGGGCCGTTCAACAAACACACAAAGTCGAACACAAAAATCGTAATTGTTTCACCTCATACTCTCCTTCATTCAATTTCATAACGAAAATCGTCCACCCCCTAAGATTCAGTGCACATTATAAATATCTTTACAGACTTCTTTATCTAATTGCTGTCTCAGACAACTCAGAAATGAAATCGATTGCTAAAATTGTAAATTTAAAATATGGATAATTGCAGAACAAAATGAAGTGTTACTGTAATGTTTTTCTATATTATTAACCCGGGAGTTCAGGAATAAGATATTTTCATTAAAAAAACTACCTGATCTAACAACCAACTGAGTTTATGTGTATCATTTCATTGTTAATTTTTTGGTAATTCTGTGTCACATCAACAATCTTGTTAGTCAATATATAATTCAAACAGAGCAGTTGCGTAAATCTTAAATTCCACTTAACAAGTAAGTGCAAACAAATTTTCAGACAAAAAAGCAAGAAACATCGCCAGAATGCGCAACAGGGCCCTATAATTCCCATATAACGTGGGGGGGACCATTACAGTGGCGCGCTCTAGAGCATCACCTTCTTACACGAACTAAAATACTAACTGCTACCTATGTTATTTAAAACGTGCGTGGGTTCTCGGGACGCAAACACACTCGCTTGATACAAAAAATCGCGCCGCTGTTCGCGCTACCTTTTCATTCATGCGTGTATTATTATGAATAAATGAATTTTAGAAGATAAACACATAGTATTTAACTTCTTTTGTAATTTATTTCAGAAATCGCTCATAATCCACATGTATTTGTATTTCTTGACCAATTTTTATGTGCGAAATTGGCGAGCTACATTTTCAATATTGGGATGTGACATGAAGCGGGGCTTTCAAAACCCATGATGTCTCTAAGCATACTATGATTTTTTTTAAATAAATATACGAAACTACGCTATTAAAATTCGCAATTTTAAGGATGAATAGCATGCTGTTAATTTACCTATGGTGATTGAAATCATGCTGGATAAGGATTAGAAGATAACTAGTCTTCAAAATTCCACTTAGGTGCGGTGTTGGATTTCGCCAAACGCACACAATAGTTCGATGTTTCAAAATTGCATTAATTCAGTAAGTAGAAGAGGCACTCAAATTTTGGCAAAATATTATTCGCCTTCTTGTTAACTTATAAGATTTCTTTGTGAATATGGGTTGATATTCCTTGGGGAGACGGAAACTATTTCCTCGGCCTGCTTGAGTTATTGGCAGAATACGACGATTTTATTCAGAAAGACATCACATATAGTAATTCCAATCACGGTATTGGCCACGTCAATTCCCTTTCGTCTTTAGTTTTCTATGAGATTATTTAAGTGATAGGAAGAAAAGTGCGGGATGAAATTATTGCAAGGGTAAAAATATCATGTTATTATTCGATTTGAAGGGATTTGTCAGTAGACGAAAGTCGTGTAGATCGACTCACCGTGATTTTTCGGTACATGGAAGAGTGTACTCCAATTGAGAGATCTCTGTTGTTCTTGCCCAATGAAGGTCACAAAGCACATGCTATTTACGACGGTTTGAATAACTTTTTAAATGCAAATAATTTGGATATTAAACATTGTCTAGGATAGTCTTACAACAATTCAGCCATGAACGGGTAATACACTGGCTTTCAAGCACTCGTAAAAACGATAAACGAGTTACCTGAGCGCCTACCCATGTTCTGCCCATTCGCTGAATCTCGTTGACAATGCTGCTGCAGAAAGTTGTGTTGTGAAAGTTTTGCTTTAACATAAATTACGACTTAGAAATTGGCTTATGTGCAATATTTGAGAATTACGTACTTTATAGAGAAAACGAGGCTCCATTTGAACACTAGTATTACAGCTCTAAAGTCACAAAGAGATTTCACTGACAAGGATCGCGACAAATGTTCGCACAACGTACTGTCAGGAATGGAAAGTGGGGAATTCAGAGGTCACGATAAACCAGGAGACTTCACAATCTTCGCATAATTACATTGGATTTAAAACATGCACCAGGCGTGACCACTCACAATCTCGAAGACTTTACATCGAAAATTACCTCTCCGTCATTTATCAGTTCATAACGTCGTTGGATCGAAAGATTTCAGCATATAAAGTAATCTCTACACGTTTTTGTTTCTTGGCTAGTTTCGAGCATTGAAGAAGAATTGATTGAACAAGCAAAACTGATAACTCAAAATGCATAAACGTTGTCGACAAAAATATTGGGATTATGCTTGTTGAACACCCGGGATTTTACAAACGATTTGCTGCAGAAAATGGTTATTTCAGCCGAGAATATTATATGTACAATTTACTAATATAAAATCAAGTCCAAGATATTTTCATTATGTAGAACTAATTTTGAAAATGTATCTTATTTTGATGAAACCCGATTCCACTGGTGAAATATCGTTTTCAAAATGGAAAATACTTAAAAACAGATTGTGACGATATTGACTCAACATCATCTGAGATAATCAGAGAGAAATGTTTTAACAATAGGTTTGACGATTTTGCGGCCAGGAAAGGAAGGAAAGTGCCTCTCTAACATTGTTAAATGCATGTATTATATGGTTACCCAAAATTAATAAATATAGTTTTAAAGTATTTTTGAACTTTTTCTGAGATTCCGCCACCAAAGGGGCCCCCACTATACTTTTGCCCCACCATAGTAAATACGGCCCTGAAAAAAAATTTAGTATGTATGTTTGTCAATTTTTTTTGTCCCACTTCCACGTGCAGATGTTTATTCATTGCATACTTGTTCGTCTTGTATAGTAAAAATCATCGTGATTATCTAAGACTTGTAAATTGAGCATCTCTGCATAAGTATCCGATTGATTTTTTCCGGGCACGTTAACTTCTACGGTCATTAGTCCCGTTAGTGAAGTAGATGCTTTTATCTGGAAGGTGACAGTGTTTCTCTTCACTGCATGTGAGATCCTACGATGAACTACACGCCGACGTGAGGGGTATCCCCCAGTGAGGCACCGCCTAAGTCGGGACAAGTTTCCGATTGGTCTCCCAACGTGCGTGGTAGTGTAGTGCATGCATATGTGTGTGTGTGTGTAAGGGTAGACGATAGGTCAAGGAAGAGGAAGGAAAGATCGCGTGTGGTCCATTTGTTTAGGGTACAAATCCGGCATTGTCCTGGTATGATTGAATGAACTGTCGCGATATGGCTTTCCGGCCCTCGTGACACGCTGCCGTCGGCAAGTGACCAGTTGTCATTTGCCGACGCCAGCGTTCCGAGGCTATAAAATGGCGAGGACTTCGCACCTCGCCCCTCTTATTTCGCGTTAACCTGCCGAAGCCAGCGATCGTCACGCCACCCGCTCCCAGGTCGTAGGGTCCACAACGCGGGTAAGTGAAATAAACTTCTTAAAAATATACTCTCATTTCTTCCTGCACGAGTTGGTGGGGTCTTCCCTCTCCCCCTCAACTCGCGACAGAACCCCGAAAAACTATCAGAGCAGCCGGCTTCTAGAATTTGCCTATAGACAGCGTCTGAATTGGACTTGTCTATTTAGCTAGTGTCTAAAACCTTTCACAGTCAGAACTCGGACCAGAGGTTCGGAAACAGTTTTTGCAGACTCTGAGCTAAATGCAGTCGGTAAATATTCCCGGACTTCTGACTTGAAAATACATTCAGTATTAGTCCTATCTTTCAAGCTGTTGAAAAACGGTAAATTTTATGCGCGCTGTAGCATTGTCCATTTATTTCTGCTCTATTAAATCTATTTTAATGTGCATTTATATGTTCGTTTGTATTTTGGACAACTTTGGACTGTTTTATAATTTTTCTTAAATATATATTGGAACAATCAAGAATTACACAACCCTTTTGCTCTCTCTAGGTGAATGTGCAGTCCATTCAGGAGGGAGAAAGAATGCAAAAAGGAAGATGCCAGAAAATGCAATGTACTGGAAGAACGGCGGATGTGCTTTCGTACAAGTCGTCGGTTACCGGAGAGCATCAGCGAGTTTTTTCCAAAGTGTTTCCTACGTAAGTAACCATTTTTTCTAAGTTTCTTTAACTAGCAAAATGTTTATAAGAAATATTACATTTTACATCATGAACTACACATTCAGTTAAGACGTTTGTTGAGTAAATGCGAAACTAGATTGAACAAGTTGTCATATACGAGCAAGTATAAAACTGTTTGTTCAACTCAAGATGATGATAATCCATGTATTCCTTTTCAAAATTATTTCTCGTTTTTAACTTTTCGTTTATTTTAATGTGCCAGAGCAGGGAGCAAGACGTGAACCTGAAAAAGTAATATGAAAGTCACTGTAAAAGAATTTCTAGGTACAAAAATGAGTTCAACTAATAGTTTCTATCCTTAAATAGTATAAATTAGAAAATAATTGCGCTGTTTATTTGAAGAATGTGAGTATAAAAATAAGATTTTTACCATTATTTTATTGGTGAAATGAGCACGAAGTTAGCAGCTGCTCCTAAATATTTCTTGTTATTCTCACCTGATGTATTTTTCCTCACTTACTTAACTCTGATAGTTACAAAAGTAAAATGTAGCCAAGAGCACTCAACTACGGGTCAATCCTTTGACAACAGCAAATATAATTTAGAGAAATAAAATAATATTTTTATTTCTGAATTTTGTCAGGCAAACGTCAAAATAAATCCGAATCGTGAATTGCCAAATAATCATTTAAAAAAACACTTAAAATAGCCCTCTTGCTACGTGTTTTTTCTAAATCCTTGTGTAAATTATTTCCCCGTATATAACTTTCATCATTACAAACTACTCTTTGCGATATATTTCATTTATGTTTGATAAACTATGAAAACTGGAATGTTGGTATTGCCTGTAAAATTACACTTTACTAATTAAGATGGGAACAAGTGTGCAACATTATTGCAAAAGGAAACTCAGAAAAATGTATCATCTTGCATTTTCAACGCACGATGATTGCCAGAGCTACAATGATTGAAATGTGATGTATTACTTTAAATTTCAATTTTATAAATTGGCACTTGAAAAATGTAATTCCAATTTTTTAAATAATTTATTTTCGCTTCAAAATATATTTCACACTTTATTAGAGCGATATCTGTACGCAACGTTAATGGTTCTATATGATTCGTCTGAGTCCATTGTTACATATATTTTTAATTCCTGAAATATACACTGTCAATATAATTAATAGAAGAAACAAAGAATTGAAATCAATCGGGTAACTGAAATAGTATTAAAACATCAGTTAATACATTAGTCGTTTAAAGCAAAGAGTAACAAATAAGTCGAGATAAGCAGTGGAATATCACTATTGTCGTATTAAAAATAGTATCACGTAGCATATTGTTACAAATGAAAGAATTATAGCTAAAAATAAACTTTAAAGTAATAAAAGTATTTTAACTTCAAATATTCGGCAAGTTTCCGAATGCTCTACTTGGAATCTAGACAAATCCTGCAGGGATCTGCAGTACAATCCATCCTACTTGATACATTTGAAAGGTATGTGAAACAGGAAGTTCCCATGTAACATCTTTTGGAAAATAGCAAAACTGTATACCCTAGAGTCTGACGAACACCGCTAAACCACTGAATTGATCAAAATATCAAGATTAATGGCACGAAATCAAACACATATGAAATGCAAATATTTCAAAGCAAAAACTTAATCCACAACAAAACTTCCAAGATTCATTAGCACACATTTAACAACACGATAAAAAATAAATGAAATCAAATAGTGTATGTATCAAACATTAACACAACTTTACCATTAATAAAGTTATCAGCTTACTATAGGCTCGCAAAGAATCTAAGATTTAAAAAACTATTTTTCTTTACTTTTTATATATTGTTTTGCAAAGATTGACTAATTTAATGAGATGTACATAGTTTTCTCATCCAGTTGAATTTAATCAATAATTTTAAATTAGATTAAGTTCATTATAAAATGTAAAAAAAATTCCACATTATTTACAACAATTGCAATTGTCAAAAATTCAGAGAGTTGAACGGAAATGAAACCTATCACTTTTTTAAAAGCGTTCTTTGCTTTAGACGAGAAAAAGATAATGAGAAAAATTGAATCGTTCTTTTTTGAAGAAATATTCTGAGGTTTTGCCATCAATCAACTTTTCGGTATTAAGGACACACCAAAATACTACATTTTACTACAGAATGAGTTAGAGAATGTCATTTACAACATAAAGTCAAAATATTGATTCATTTTTTCGATATCATGGCCCCACAATAACAATAGTTTTGGTGACAAATTACCACTTTCCACTGCAGCATTACAATACTTTCCTTTTACAGCGTAAGTACGTAGTAGGCGAGAAAGTAATAAATGTTTCTGACGAGTGTTTGCATGAAAAAACGTTTCCATTTTCTCAAATACAGTCGTAGGTTATTTTGAAGAACTTGCGTTGTTACTGAGCACCTTTGTTTATATGTTTATGTGAAACACCATTCAGTTATTGTTTCCTAACTATTTAGATATCTCATAGAAATATGCGCGAGCAATATCTATTTTTTAAATACAATACTTTTTTTTTGACATTTACAGTACTTCAACGTTTGTGTGTTTAAATCGAAAGAATAAAACACTTGATTCCTCAAAAAAAATGTATAACAGTGAGATAAGCGCTAAGAGTCCGTATTTATTCAGAGGATTTCAGTGGTAAATCCATTACGCAACAGGGCACATACATAAAAGACCCAAGAGAGTGCAAGAAAAGTGAAGCTGGCACACCGCACTTCGAATGCATTTCAGCCACTTTGAATCCGTTCCGTGCGGCTCCTTTTCCTTCCGTCTTTCTTTTCCCAAACGCGACGCGTCGTGAAGGGAAAATCGCCGCGCGACACCGCCTTGAAGAACCCGCGCGATCTGGCGAATACGGCGCCGCAGCGGCCGCCGCATGCCGGAGCGGGACGCCAAACGCGCGCGGGGCCGCCCCGGCGAATGCACAGCGCCGGCGGCGAAGGGTGGGAGGGGAGGGGAGGGGCGGCTAATTTGGAGCGCGCTCATTCGGTTAGGTGCGGACAATAGCGGCTGCGACGACGAAGGCGGGCGGCTACCCGCCCCGCCCCGCCGCTGCCACCTCTCCGGTAACTGGAGAGGGCGCCGGCGGTGGCAGCCACCGTGGCGATGACGAGAGGAAACGCGCGGACAGTTACAATGCAATTTCTCCGGAGAGGTAAAAGACGAGGGGGCGGGACGTGCAGCGTGGGTAGCGGAGGAAACTGCATTAGTGGAGTCCGTTGTAGAGACGGTGCAACGAAAGATCTAGAGAGGAGAGAGAGGAAAGGTGTGTAAAGCAGTAAATGGCCAAATGAGTAAGGGAGCAAGAGGGTAGTGGGCTTTAGAGTGATGGGCGGGGAACGGGGCGCCAGATGAAGAAATGTACAATGAAGAGGACGAAAGGACGGGTCGGGGGGCGAGAGGATGACAGGTCGACGACCCCCACGCCGCCGACGAGGACGGAAAGGTCTTCGGTGGCGTTGCCAAGGATTGGGAGGGGGGAAGAGGAGGTGACTCCGGCGACCGTCGCTTCGACGGTTGCCGCGGTGGCGGCGGCAGAACTGTGCCCGTGCACTTTCCTGGGCTTTTGTTGCCACTCTGATAACCCTGGCCTGACGTTACTGTCGTGGCTGCTGCATCCTCCGTTGCGCTCCCCCGCCGGCGCAGACCCTCCCGCTTGCAACCACCGCCGCCGCCGCCGCCGCCGCCGCCGTCGTCGTTGCTTACGCCGCTCCGGCAATCCCACCGCCTTTGCCGCCAGCACTGTCTTACGCTCTGTCGCATTTGCTGCTCTGCCACCCACTCATCCGCCGACGCCGCCCGCCGTGTCCCCCGGCGACGCGCCGTCTCCGTCGTTCCGCCACCTCAGCACTTCTGCTCGTCTTCCCGCGGCGCCGTCCCTCAGCCGACCGCATCGCTCCGCCTCCTCAGGCGCTCCCGCCCCGGCTGCTCGGGTTGCCTCCTGCAATCTGCCTTTTTCTGCTCCAGTCTTCTCATTTCTATCTGTTCTCGGTTTACTTTCCTACTTCTTACAGACTTCACTAGCGTGGCTCTAGGAGCGTGTTTGCTCTTTTCACCGTCTCGCCCTCACTTTGCAAGAAGAGCAGTATTGTAATCGTGCGCCGGAAAACGAAGGTAATTTGACAGAAAAACTCTAGTTGTCGGGCCTTGGTAACGAAAAATGGATAAATCTTGTTCCTATAGATGGTAAATTAATTCCTATAACACGCATTTTCCAAAATTGCAAAAACATGGCATTTCAAAACTACAAAATTGAAGATCGAGACATTTGCCTTTCAAGAAATCTGTTCTGAAAATCAGCTCTTTAAAAAGGACATGTACAATTTTTCTAAAGAAAGGAGTCGTTTTCACGTAATTTCCACCTGAACTTAATGCAATTTATAAAACATACATTTTCACAAAAACCGCCCCAGCATTTTCTTTCATTTTTTTCACGAATAAAACAAGGGACGCCTAAAAGAACGGCACGCCTCATTTTCGTTCAACTCTCTGAATTTTCGAGAATTGCAATTTAGAAAAAATTGCAATTTAGAAATAGTACAAGAAAGTATGTGCTTTGTCACCTTTTTTTGTTCGTCCATGCTTTTGTCTGCGGTCTCGTCTGCTTTGCCTCAACTCTTTTCGCACATTTCATCTCGTTCTAAGCTGTTTTAACCTTTTAACATTAGCACAAATGTTACATAATGAATTAAATATCATTGTTAAAAAGATTATTTTTCACGTGGTGGCCAGCGTATTCCTTAAATGAGAGTATCATTTATCCTGCAGATTAGTAGTTTACGTAACAAGGGCGCGAAACAGGTGATTCACGCCCGAGTCAAGTGCAAAGAGACGAGTGGGAGAATCACCACGCACCCGAGTTACATATACTATTTTTTAACACTCCGTGAGAGAAACGTAATGCGTCAAGTAAAGGAATACTACTGCCGTACTTGTACAAAAGTAACGGATTCCAGTCAGAGTAGTAACACTGCAGTTTGTAAATAATAAACAAAGATGAAAGCAATTGCGAATCGTTATAGATGTTTCTCTCATGCTTTGCGATGTCTCGAACACGTTTTACGATGTTTCACCCATGCTTCGCTATGTTTTGCACACTGAGAAAAAATTAGCTGTTTCACACACGAAAAACAAGCATCACGTTTTGCGCACGGTGTGTTAAAAAAGAATTTAAATTCGTGAATAGATTTTTTAATTGTTTAATGAAATTTGCCAACGTGTTGTAAAGCAAAGTGAATGTGATATGTGAATTTTTTATAGTGAGCTGTTGACACTGACACCTGATAAATGTGATTCCTACATCATATGTCCAGAAATATCTGTATTATATGTTTCCACCATTAAATATGACAGTTTCCACAAATTCTGAAGATTCGTAAATCAATAGGCAATTGAAGGAGAAATGTTGAAGTTGACCTTGCAATAATCACGCGGATTGTTTTTACTTATTATTTTTGAAATATGTTCCCAACTGAAAATTCTGGTACTATGAGATATTTCCCCAGAATGTTACGCTATATTTCAGGTGGGAGTTTACATTTGCAAAATACTCGCAAAATGATGCATGATGGCTAACTGAATATGAATGAATTCTGAACACGTAGCATTAAGAACATAATTTTGTTTCTATTCATAAAGTGGACATTGTACTTGAGGTACTAAGACTAAAAAACTGTTACTTTAACATGAGCGAGTTTCGTATAATTCATTTTCAATGTTAGGCTACATGTGATTGCCTATTTAAAACGCAAACATATTTTCCTTTTTCTCTTCGTTTACTGTTATCAGCTATTATTAGACCAATTTAAAATATCTGAAATCGTTCTATTTATTATTTTAGTTTTGCAAAGAATATTCGTGTAATCAGCAAAAAGTATTATTCCATTTTAACGGGTGTAAGTAAATCGTTTACGTATAAAAGGAAGAGGGAACTGCCTATGATCGATCCATATTCCATTCGCAACAAAATTGCAAAGATGTTCTTTCAAGCGAGTACGGCATTTCTTCTCTTTGAGATTGATGTTTACGGAGCGAAATGAACCCATGTAGGGCAATAATACAAACTCCATGTAAAGTTAATTTTGAAAGCAAAATGTGTGGTCAAAGAAGTCGAATATTTATGAAAACACTAAAAATATTGCGATCTATTTATTTACTTCACGTCAAAAACACGAAGGATCTGCTAAACTGATTGAAGAATTTAATGAGATGAGGGTCATGAAACCAGACACTGAGGTACAGTGAGTTGCGTAGGCTCCCTTAGACATCGTCGCGGCCATGCGCTGAGTGCAAGATATGTGATTTCGCATAACGATGATACGACGCTAGCAGTCGCATCTCGGTTTTCTAATTGGCTCTTCTCTATTCCCACTCCCCAAGCTTTGCCATCGCCTCCTTTGAGCACCTCTTCTTTCAGTAGGAAGCATGGGAATCCTACTTGTCACGAGCTGTTGACTCCGTAGCACGTTGCGGAGAATGATGGCACTACACAAGTTCACTGACTACGCTGATACAACACGTTCACGTAGCATCCAAAGGGACGTGGGTTATAAATACTGACAAAGAACTCTTAATTACATACGACTTGTAATTCGTGCTAATGCTTGCGAAAGTGCTGAGTTGTTTTTGAAACTTTGTTGTATATAGTAACATGCATTCCCACATATGAAAATCAAATTTGCGAAACTGTAACGCGATAAATAGTGTCCAACAATTTTCATCAAGGGAAATATTCGTGGAAGAGACTAACTACTTTCTCGGAGCTGTCACCTCTCTGTCAGTATCCTTTAAAACAAGATATTCTACAAAGTTTCGAAAAGATGTAATCGTATTTTTCAACATATTCCACGTTCTTCAGTTTTGTTACAATCATTCAAAATATTCTGATCATTTTTCATAATTTTTGCGCGTGCTATTAATTTCCTGAAAATGCTTTTGTATTTTCGAAAATAGAGAAGGAAATTGTGCGATACATTGAATTGTTTACAAATGAACTGAAGAGTATGTTTATTTTTACTCAGTGCTCTGAATCTTTGCGTTGTTCAAGTATTGCTTTTCCGTGAAATGTTTATTTTTTCCTTTTTAAGAGGAAGGTACTCATTAAAGTGTAATTAAAGTTTTGAAAATCCCAATTATATTCATCATTTGAATCAGGAGCATTGTAGACTGCGTCCGATAATTTTTGCACTCAGTTTTCTATGAATTATTTTATTTTACTTTTTGTAAAGTAAATCTATTCATACGTCTATTATTTAATGAGTCTGTGTTTGCATTTCTTGCAATCATTTAAAAAACGTTCTAGAAGGAATGTATATTGAATTCTGACAAGAAGGAGGAATCAATATCATTTCAAACGTAAATACGTTGATTCTTAAAATGCTGGTCCCTATATTACTGCCCTAGTTGTATCATAGGATTTGCAATATAAAAATCAGGGATCTGGAGAATGCTTAATTCATTAGGGAGTATTATTTTGTATTATTCTATAATACAAAAAACATATATTTGCCTTTTAGAGCTTTCTGTAATCCTATGTCGATGAATTTTATTTCAATGAGATGAATATTATGATATATTATGCGAATTTTTACATGCAATAACACGGATATAGTTCTGCTACGCTTGTCTAGTTCCTTTTGATCTATCTCATTTTTACTTCGAGTGCAGGCAAGTATCCTGACCCAGCAGTGGCAAGGGGTAAAGCAGCGTTCTTCAGTAACAATTTGTGACACAGAGACGAGCGTTAATTTTGAAAATGTGTGAAATAACGAAGTTTAAAAGATTACGATACAGATTAAATATTAAAATTACAATAAAAACTATTGCATGGGCTTACAAATGGGCCAACTTCGTTGGTCTCGTTGAGATTCACGGGACCGGAGGCGATGTTCTGGCTGAGTTTCAATATCGTAGCTTGTATGTTTTGTAATGGCTTAAAGGCTCCCGGGTTGATTTTTGTAATCACATCATTGTTTTTTTTAAATTAAATATACTATTCATGACATTTAGATTTCACTTTGACGCAAGTAGTGTCTAGTAACTATAACTACTTTTCACCTTAATGGTGAAATGGTAAATGTCATATAAGTAATAATTTCACTCAAAACCATCAGATGATTTTCTTTCCAATTGATATTTCTTAGTCGATCTGGCTGAACTCAAGTCCTAGAGAATTTGATAGCGATATTATCATGTTGGGGTAGTTAAAATAAAGCATTAACATTTTCAAATTTTCTCAAAAATGGTTCTACATTTTTGGATTAATTTTTTTCTTCTGATAAATTAAAGGGCGTTATTGAAATTGCGCAGGTCGTATTTTTGTTAAATTTCCAGAATGTTAAAAAAGTGCTAAAGTTCAAAAATTTTCGACGGCTGCCTAGAAGCACAATATTGAAGTAGGAGATTTCTTTCCTTAAAGATACCTATTCTTCAAAAGATTGATCTTCAGATAAGGTTATGTACAATTTTTTTGAAAGTATGGATATTTTTCACTTAATTGTGACCGAAATATAGATAATTTTCTCGGATATAGCAAAGTACTTTTATTAAAATATCGCAATTCTTACTTTCGATAACTATCATAATTTCCGAAAATTGCAAAAACAATATCGGAAAATTACAATATTAATGATAAACTTTTATGAATACCGGCATTATGAACGACCTTTGCTGTGGCAAGAAGTCGTTCATAAAAGGGCATTTTAGGCACAAATGAATAATTCGAATTACCTACGTATTCGCATTTTACGGCGTGAATGATTGCGTCATCACATTCAGCAAATCGTAGCGAGAGAATCGTGGGGTGGTAGCGGTAAACGGAACAGCCGGCCACCGTTTTCTCGCACAGTAGTCAAATACCTGACACGTCACATGAAAGTTGT